>HG993124.1:115736318-116936318 GCA_905231855.2 Eristalis tenax
GAACTCTGAATTATAAGTCATCCATGACACAGTGGTCCTTAGAAAAATAAGCACAGACCACCGGCGAAAAGGGATCAATCTTTGGGATGACATTGTGTTCCCTCCCAAAATGGGTACGTCTAGTTAAAATTATTCGTCCCAAATGGCTTCTTATTATTCTCGAGTGAAGGAATTGCGTTCCGAAAGATGGTTCAAATCAAATCGTTGTGAACAGCATGAAGACCACTAAGCAATTTTCTTTTATAACTAACATCAACTTGTATGCTCTCTTCTCGGGCCAGCAACCCTTGGGGTGTCTGGCCCAGAGGTATGTTCCAACCTTGATGGTACCGGGTACTGTTCCAGCACCAAACAACTACAAAATGTTGCGACTGCTCAGTGCAACAGCCGAGATAATTCGACATAAGCAACAGGAGTCACCGAAAACAGATTCCGAAGCCAAATGCTTCCCATAATTCAGCGATTATGAGCTCTTCACACTTCACTGAGTGCCACTAATGAGAATCTTATGAAAAAACTAGATCCAACAAAAAGAAAAAAACATGATATCGTTTGCCAAAGTGGTCGTAGTTTTATCCTAACAACTCTCTTACTGAAATTTGAACAAACTAACGAGAAACATTAAAAATCAATTTGCAACATCCTCTGTGTGATTACAACATTAACTTCAACGCGTGCTTGTAATCTTCGCTGAATCCGGTAACAAGCCGGCCTATTCGCCACCGATGTCCGACTGAGCTACTTTATAATTTGTGCCTGTTTTTCTACATTTCCACACTCTGACGTCGAAGGCATACAACCCCCCAAGTTCATCAGAGTACTTGCTATAATCGAGACCTCGTTATTTCTGCCTAAAAGTATGCACCGAACTTGCCGCACATGAACACCATCGCGTATCAGCAAGACAATCTTTCAGTGAATGGCTTTACAAAATCGACGGCGCGAATGAATGTGTACGCTTAATTCAGAGATAAAAAAAAGAATATTATCACGATGATCACATTTAAATGTGCCCACAGAAGACCCTTTATGAATTACAAGACATACGGCCACTTCCAAGGTCTCACTGGGACCCATAGCGCGAGACATTTCACATGTCTCGTGCGGTCTTCAGCGCAGAATACACAAAGAAGGGACCATTTGGTTGTTGTTTTTCTTTTTTTCACTCCAACCTCCTTTTCATAATTGATATGCGCAACGTGTCAAAGACTCCAACACAAGAGAAAAAAAAAAGATACAAATTGTTGAAATTAATTTAAATTACAATTCCTACCTACCGAATGTATGACTTCCTATGACCATTGCCTGTAATGAAACCATAATACCTATCATTCAGTATGTGCACAGCAATGACTGCTGTTGGACTTTCCTAGCTGGAATCTCTATGACTAGTGTTTTGTGAAATGGCCCAACACCACCACCCGTCAGAGCGGGCTGGACTGGGCTAGTGGTAGCCTGGGGGTTTTCTTGTAGATTTGTACCTACTGTCCATCAATCATTTTGTTTTCTGTTTGTATTTTATTTTGTTTCTCGAAGAACGTGTCGGAATGTATTGTATCCTTCCTGAGGGCACACATGCACCTAACTAAATTAACTGTGAAATTTTACTGCTAAACGATGGACAACATTGGGTATTTCTGTTTCAATTTGTCGAAGAGGATCCTCTGTTGTTTCTTCACAAAATATGGAGTGTACGCCGGCATCTCCTCACCATCGTGTGTCGTCTGTGTTACGGGCAAGGAAAGGATCAAATTTTCTCTCGACAGATATATAATACTTCTCTAGTCAATCTACAATGATTTTCCGCATGAATTATTAGTCGTTCAGGTTTTTAAGAGCCGACGTTTTTGCTTTTATATTTGTTTGGTTTAGTTACCTGCCATGGTACAGACTGAAAAGAGAGAAGTCGTCCTCGTCCCATCGCGTCCATTGTAATAGAAAGGGCGGAAATTTAATCTGAATTTAAAACCGGCAAATGCACAGGTCCAATGACATCACACACGAAATGCTCGTCCTCGGTTCTTCAGTGAATTTCAGTTGAAATTTGAGATTAGACCTGTTGCCGCTTTTGTTTCTTCGAGTTTCGAATTCAATTTTTCTGAAAATAAAAAGCAGAAGGAAAAAAAAACTAGCAATTCCAGTAAAACACCAGCAGGATAAAAGGGGCAGCCTACCGTTTTATTCGCATGATCAGAATGTGTGCTCTGTTTTCTTTGTTTTGCAGTCTGCATCCTTTTTTGCTGGTGGACTATTTTCGGATAGAGAGTAAGAAGAGATCACCGTGAAAAAGAATATCGTGTGATGGGGTCTTTTGTACCTGCATTTGAAAAATTCCTTTGTCCAAGAAACACTACACATTCGGTCAGTGGATGAGAAAGGCCTTTGTTCATTCTCGCACAGACGATTAGGTTAAGTATTTTTTATTTTAAAATGGCTTCTTTCTCTCCTTTATTCAGAACAACAATTGCGTATGGCACAGAGGACGGGAAAGTGTCAATGTTTTAATTTTGATTCAATATTGCACTTGTCCCGGCCTATGTGAAATATGTGCTAAACATCAATTTCTTTAATAAATAAATGAATATAATTGACTCCTTTGGATTTGAACTAACAATGTCTGTCTATTTCTTTTTCTTACAGACCTTTACGAGCCAAAAGATGTGGGGTAAGTTTTTTTTTGTTTGCCTACATTTATGAAGAAGTCATTCTAAAATAAAGGGATGCATTTTATAGGATTTTGGAGAAGATCCATAAGACTAGGCTTAAGAAATGGTTAAATTTATAGAGAAAGAGTTCGCTTGTTTGGAAAGACAATTCATGTAGGTTGTTCCCAATTCGCACATTCGGCCCGTGTTCTCTATTAAAGTTTTGTTGAAAGAAACGATCCAAGCCATTCCAAGGAAATCAACTGGACTTATGCGGCGTTATTTTCTCTTCAGGCCGCGTTATACACAGTTGCCAAAAAATACGTTTTTTTTATAATTTCTTTCTGAAAACTTATTTTATTTTACAAAAAACCAAAATGTATTGCTTCACTTAATTGCAACATCGAAGCCTTTGATGACACTGATGATTTGTAAAAAATATTGATCTGGTGTGGGCTGCAGACGATCTCCTGAAGGTTCTCCAAAACAAATGTGTTCGACGGGGACCACGATTTATCCGGTTCAGCCGATCTCAAATCAGCCGATTGATAAAACTAGACATTGGTCGGAGGAATAATCGAAATTTTGATTTCTCACAAAATTGCGGCATCGTAAAGACAAAATCTGAACGTTCAACCAAAATTGACATGTAAAATTGTTGAAAAATATGGAAATAGAAATCTTATTCCTCGATTAATGCCTGAGAGCACTATAACCGAGAAGTTTGTGCCCAAATCGGTTGAGCCGTTTTTTTGTTTAGATTTCATGTTTTCAGAAATTTTAAAAAACATAGTTTTCTACAAATACACAAGTAAATTTGATGATTTTCACTTAGTACGCACTAGAAATAACTCGATTTAGTGTTGAAGTATAAAATGGACCCTTCATAAGGTCTTGGAATACAACGATCAGCTGCTACACCGGTCTGCACTCGACATGCCTTCTAACAGCCCAAGGTGTCCTTACAAATAGGATATACGCGTATTTGTGAGGACACCTTAGACTTGGCAATTACTAACAAAAACAATTGAAAAAAATCAATTTCTTGGAAATTATAGCTGCGTATAGCCCCAAGTCGAGGAACGTTGGGGAAAACGATATTTATGTAGGCACAACAATTGACAGGAATGAACTTGAAGACACAATGAAGTAATTTATTTTTTAATATCACAAATTGTCTTGTACAAAATGCATAATCACAACAATTAATTTATTTAATTTATTAATTAATGGATTCACAATCGGATGATGCAGAATTGAGGATTTAAAAAAATGTTCAGCACGATGCCAATGACATGTGGCATACACCTATGATACACGCGAGATAGATTTTGATGCATTTGAACGTGCCCATATATTATACATTGCCATTATCAATGTGTGGGCACGTTCAAATACACGATTACGCCTCCTCATCTTGTCCATCTCTGTAGCATCTATGAACAGAAAATAAATTTGCAAAATGAAAAATGACTTATGTTTCTAGAAACAAAGACAACTAATTCTGTTTTTAGACATTCCAGAAAAAACCGTGTAAAAGTAGACATAAAGTACACAACAAATGGGATTAGTTGTTATCAGGGTTGCCGCTATGCGACTTTAGTCTCAATTTGACCCTTTTTGGACGTCGCGGCGTGACAGAGACCGGTGACTATTTGCTATGAACCACACATTTTCACGAAACACTTCATTAGCAATAAACTCAACACTAATTATACGAAAATGCAACTAAATTTTATTTTATGTGATTTTCTCAAAATGCTCAGCGGCAACCCTGGTTCTCATCCATACTTAAACTGTTACGAATATAAATTAGAAAGAGAAATCCTAAAAGTATATATCTAAAAGGTATTAAAATTTCATTTTTTTTAATAAACAAATATAAATATAAAAACTTCTTCAAAACTTG
This sequence comes from Eristalis tenax, assembly GCA_905231855.2. NCBI lineage: Eukaryota > Metazoa > Arthropoda > Insecta > Diptera > Syrphidae > Eristalis > Eristalis tenax. The sequence goes on from HG993124.1 coordinate 115,740,873, forward strand.
CCTCAAATTGGTTTTTTAAGTCGCGCTAAAAAAATGAAATCCTGTAAAAACGGAGTCAATTCTATTTTCTAAACCAAAATTTCGTCCTGCCATTTGCGGATTTTGTAAACAGCTAGAGCTTATATAAGAACTTATATAAAAACTGCGAGCGAAAAATTATTTGAACAGATTTATTCACATTAAAAACAAAAGTTCAAAGCTTAGTTCGGTTCCTGTCTTGCTGGTGTGTCTACTATGTTGCTCGTGCTTTATACCATCAATTCTCTTGACGTTGTTCAGCAGTTGGTCAGCGCATCTTTGCCAGAACATCTTAGCAAAATCAAAACTTGAGCAACTCTTTGTGTTAAAATATTTTGGGACCTTATACCTTATCCTTAAACTTTATTCATCAACATATTATCAGTTAGCTCGAAAAAGCTGAATGATTAGAACAAGTCATAACGACAGCATTGGTTCGCAAAAATGTCGTAGTCTCAAAATTCGGAGTTCTCCTACAGAGGTCCTTCGTAAAAATAACATACGAATTGTATTGAATTTTCCATAACTATAAACGATTTCTTCATGGAATGCATCACAACTTTTAGTCTTTCATTTGAAATTCCTGTCAGCAATGCTTACAACAGAGATAATGGAGGAAGAAATGTGCGTGAACTTCTACGTTACTTACCCTTCAGATTCATCTGATAGCGTTTTTTTTTATAACCGTTTCACAGACAGGCATCTGTGAATACGTGTGAGCTAGCGAAGCTGCTAACACCATTGCGTTGCTCTATACTCCTAACAAGTGTGCGTGAAAATAAAGTAGTATGCGTGACTTGGGGGTTTTCCACTGGAAAGACGAATATCGCCTCCCTTCATTATCTCTGGCTTACAATCGCTAACAGTATTTATATATTATCATATCGCTAAAATGGTTTCTCACTGAATTCTTGCCAAATATACGAAAGCAAAAGTATTTCCAAGAACATTACGTCAGAACAAAAAAAAGCTGCCAGTTTTTGTATCTACTTATTTAAGAAATTTACGAAGAATTCAGCACGATCTGGCAGCACTGATAGTAAATTCTCAGTTCCGGAAGCACAATGCTGCGTTGGTGCTACCGTCGTCTTTCATCACAAGCAACAAACAAGGTTATTGTACAAAATACTGCGTCGACCTACGTTTATTAAAAAAAACAAATACCAAGTAACAGCGCAGTACCTATGCAATTGGTTCTACATGGTCTGCTTGAGAAAGTGCGTTAAACTAACACTTCCATTACAGATTGACACTTGAGGAAAGATTAATTTTAAAGCGTGTTTTGATGGACTACCTGCCCGTAGAACTAACGTAGCATTATGTTTGAATAAAATTGAATAAAAAAAAAATCTGCAATTCTCCATGAAATACCAAACTACTTCAACACGTTAGTCAACTTTTTCCAGTCACTGTTTGCCTACTCCTTTAATTAATTTTCGTGCTCTACTGTATTATTATATTCACTCTAGTATATACGATTAATTGCTCATGCTATGATAGCCCGCATTAAAAAGCTTTCGAGCAATTTCCGCGTCGAAACTTTTAACGATGATTTGTCTTTCCATTGCCAAGCGAACTTTTTCTTTCGGCTTCTAGATGTTACTCATATTTCGTTATCAGAATATCAGTTAAACTTTTATTAGACAAATGAGTTGTTTGGATTGGAGGATTAAATGGCTTAGAAATTGTTAATCAAATCCATGCGTAAGGAAACACAAATATTCGAACAATGATAATCTAAGCTAAATTTATATGGATTTGTTAAGATTTTAATTGACTAAATAAATTAGTAGTATAAATTAAAAAAAAAATATTATTTCAATTGAGCTGAATTATTTTATTTCTTTTTTTGAACATATTATAATTGAGCTAAATAATTATTTTTAGTTTTTATTTCAATTGGAGCTAAATTATACATTTCTATTAAATATTTTTACATTGCTACGTCGTGTTTATTTTAAAATATTTGCCGATAAGAAAAATTATCTAAATTAAAAGACAAACAAAGCAGTGGCTGCGGAGGTGTTAAGCACCCCCAAAGCAAGAAGCAGCAATTACTATTCAGGCATATTTCCATACATCTTAAGTGATTCTCAAACGTACTTTAAATTATAGCATAAGTTATTTGGAACATCTTTGAAAAATGTTTCGTGAAATTTACAAAACCACCAAAGTAAACATTTTGTTCAAAAATCTCATTTGTACCATCATCATCATAAAATGGACCTTATCTGTTACTGTGATACATAGTTTGAATAAATAAAATATAACTTCAAAACAAACATCAGTCTTTTATTATTGTAAAAAAAAACCATCGTGCAAAGATGTTTTCGTGTTGTCTTCTCTTGCAGGGATTTTCAGTGTAATCAGTGTTATTACGGAATTTCCAATGGATGTACATATGAATTTACATAAACTGGAAAATAAAAAAAATATAATTTGTACGTTAATTATATACGTATAGTATTATATGAATAAAAAATAAATAAATAAGTTAAATTTAGGAACTTCGTATTTCTTTTTACAAAGTTTATATAAGACACGCACCTGCAAACGTTTGTCTTACAACTGAAGTATACGTTTAATTGACCGAGCGTGAAGAAACAGTTTAGGAAAAATTAACGTACAATCGAACCTCCATTGTCACGGGAACAAATATTCTGTTCCACTTATGGAATGTTCCAGTGTAAATGGATATTTATGTAAAGGCTGACTCGCAACGGCACGCACGCGGGATCCTTCTTAAACAGGCGCTGGTACATGTTTATATGTCGTTTTGTCATGTTATTTTTTTGTTTACATAGTCGCTTGAGATTGCCAAAAAACAAACTAAGTTAAATAAAAATTGTTAGCAACAGCCCATTCGACCGAGTAAGTCTCTTAAATTTCAAGTAGCTACCGCCATTTCGACTTACACGAATTATTCTACTTAAAATTTCAAAGTCTAGCGCGCGCCCGTTGCGGTATGAGTGGAATCTTCTCTTCCATTCGGCATCAATCCAAAGCACATTTCTCCCAAAACGAACAAAAGCACTGTAAAACAGGAGTGGGATAATCACGGATTTATTCAAGGTCTTCTGTGTCTGTCGAACTTGTACTAAATTTTCCGAACTCTAAAGAAGTCTACGAGACACAAACTCGTTTTCTACTACTACTGACTGAAATATTGGATACATAATGTAATATTTTTTAGATTTCATATTTTTATGTCGACTTCAGACTTGTAAACAATCGCTTATTATATCCGTCACTTATTATATCCGTCGTGTCGAATTAAAATGTATGCTCTGAGACTTCTTAGCTGTTTATCGACTCTTCAGAAATGGTACAGAAATGGTATTGGAGCTATATAAATGTCACAAAAAGTCAAACTTTTGTCCAAGCTGCTTTAAGTTATAGATGACCAGAATAATTCGATTCGTTAACACAGTCCTCCTTATTCTCTTAGACGATGTGCCAAATTCTCGCCTCACATTTTTCAATCACCTCACATCAACTTCTGTATTCTTGAATTCAAGTGAGGTGACAAAAAACCGTTCCAAATCTTGCTCCAAATAAATTCAAAAAAGTTGACAGCTCATGCTGCAGATTGTGGGTGTTTTCATAAACGTCAGATTAACAAAGGACAGCTATAGACATGTTTATTAATGCAGATTGACGAACTGCAGTACCTACTGTTCAGAAACGTCGATATGTCATAGATTTTGGGTAGATTATGCAGTCATTATTTTCTGACTGCTGGTACTTTTTTGCAATTTTGTTAAAATTGTTCATTCTGTAGGCTCCAAAATCAACTTACGAATCAATTGTTTCACAGAAATTCCTGACGTCTATGAATGATCAATGATCGATGACAATCGTTCTAAAGGAGGCCTGCACACATTCTGCAGAGTGTATGTACTCGTATGTGTTCAAAAACGCATGAGAAAAGAAATGCGATGGACTAGCGCAGATTTCTGACGAATTTTTGTAATTTTAGTATGCATTTGGTTCAGAGCTTGGAAATATAGGTGCGCGTTGCATTTCAATGACAGCCCAGACCAACATTACGTTTCAGCTAAATTATCATCCATTAATGGGACCTCAGAGACCCCGCACACTAGTTGATTTTTTTTTATTTTAACATTAAACTGCAACAAAAATTCAAATGACAAATTATCTCCCTTTCTGTCTCGTTTTTTTTTTTTCATGATATGTGACTGTGGGAATACACACAATCGTCGTGGGGTGTCAAATATCAAATAAAGTGACTAAAATAGTAGAAATTTGTCACATATTTGTGGGTGACACAACTGAGAGAGTATATGAAGGGAATATACCAAGGTTCTTGTCACGAGTTTCGTTTTAGAAAACAATTTCGATTCGTTTTTCAATTTTTAGACGAGCTCGACACCACACAAATGGTCCCGATAATAAACTTGTGATTCGATAGTAATAGGGGAGGTGTAGACGAAAGCATTGAAAACTAGGGAGTGCGTTCGCATGAGCGCCTTTGTAAAATGTCGACTTCGACTGTCTGATACTGCATGTGTAATTAGGATATGTGGCTATGTGTAATGCTGCAACAATCCAAATACATTCAATTGGCATAATGATGTATTCAACTACTCTTGGGGAATTGTTCTCTAGAAACAGTTATCTGAATGCTATGACACTGGAGACAGCCTGAATGTCTATGACAATTCAAGAACACAGATTTTGATGTGAGGTGATAGAAAAATGTGAGGCCACAATTTGGCACTTCGCCTAAGAGAAGAAGGGGATCAATGATTAAAACGTCCAATCGAAGGATTTGTCACGTGCACGTTTCTCAATGACAGAGCAAATGTGGAATCCAACTGAATCAATCAATTCACTTCACTTACTCGATTTACTTTCACTTGCCATATGGATCGTAGAACACTGCGGCCGGCCTACCTTACCGATGACTATTTCGAATTCGCAAAGCAGCTGTGTTGTGATAAGTGATGGTAATTAAGTAATGAAAAAAAATTGAATTAAGCGAGGGAAATAATTCAAATGAGAAGAAAATGGAAAGTATTGGCATTTGTTCTGAGGACGAATTAGCTTCCGACAGAAAAAGGCGCGCATCTTAAAGAGGAACTGCAGAAACTATGTGTAAACACACAATCTTATACCTTCAATTAATTTTTCGAATTCGTTAAAGGCCTTCGTTTGAATAAGGCAGCATTAAGGTTTTAAGGTTTCTCAAGGAAAATGTCAGCTCCTTCTGAAGCACCATCCTCAGATCTAAGGTGTTTTGCATGCTCTGGTGGTCGTTTGCAATCATTTTTGTAATATCGGGATTCAGCTTCATGGAATTAATTAGCTCCTTGAACTGATCCCGGTTCGTCGTTTTGTTGCTGAAATAGGATATATGCAGACATATGTATTTATTTATATGTTACTTCAAGCATTATGCATTTATGTACTGTAGAACATTTTCATATGTTTATATATGACTCACGACTTCACAACAAACACCTAGACACGCTATGAATTATCTGCGTTTGAAAAAATGCCAAAGATTGTATGATAAGTTTTAATTCCATCGTTTTCTTCGATTTGAACTCAGAAATGAAGTATGATAGAAACGCCCAACTTCTACCTCTCCTGCCCCTTAACATTTTTTATACTGTTTTCTAAAGCCAAAATGACCAATCAGAGAACGGCATTTACTTTATTTGGCGAATAACTGTCAAAAATTCATGAATAACTGTCAAAAAGACTCTGAAATTCGTCGATGGACTAGGGGTCAATCAGCTGTAAAGTTGGGCATCTCCATCATACTTCATTTCTGTTTAAAATGCATGCACCTTACCGACAAGTGAAACACTCACTTCGAACGTATTGAACGATCAGAAGTTGTGAATTTGTGTGAAAGTTTTCCCCCGTCGTATTCTACGATAGGGTTTAAAAATCCTTCTTGGCGAAGAGTTCATGAAATTAAGAAATTTATAAAAATAATACAAATTACAGCCCAGAGAGGGCTAGGGCCTAGCTTCTACAGCAACCACTCCCCTTGAACGTACTATTTTTCTTTCAAGAGTGGAAGGCATCAACAATTTTATGCCGCCTCTGAACGGTCAATTTGAGAAGCATTTCCTAGACATGTTATAACTCTGAGCATTGTGACCGACTCGAAAGAGGTGGGACCACGAAAAATCGTAGCGGAAGTGTGTAGGAGTCTACGCACATACCCACAACGCCACGTCCGCCCCAGAAAAATAAACTAAAATTGCGAGAATGAAATCATTTATTAATAATTTTTAAATAGAAATATATAAAATAAAAGCCACCATCACGCGTGCTCACATTACTTATGACTTCAAAATGACAAATCATAAAAACTGCAACACATTCGTAAGCATATCTAAATAAGCAAATTAAAACAATGCGATATGAAACAAAACTAAGCATGGTAGTAATAAATCTCTACTCAAAAATAAATATTCATTGCAGATGAATATATTTATGTTGTTCAAAAATTATGACGTGGCACAAAATAAAGTATGAATAATTATTTCATATTTTCGAAGCAATTAAAACTTCGCTTTATTGAAACCCCGTGAAACTTCATACATGCAAGAAAAGTTGAGAACCTCTACCAGCAGGTAAAAAAGCAATCACGAACACAAATTATATTCTATGGGTGAATGTGCTATGTGTACGTTTTATTTTCTACTTCTAACGTATTGTGACCTTTACCTTTTAGCCCTGGTAACAGTTCAAGTTCTTGAATACATGGTGTGTTTATAAATTACACCTTCGCTATGATTTTGTCGGTTTTCCGAGAATTCACCATGTATACTATATTCGCACAAGGTGACGAAATCCAAAAATATTTCATAGCAATCTCATCGTACATGACATAATATTAGACATACATACGAATATTAGTCTCAAAGATCGTCTGGGCAGTGAGAAGAAAGTTTCCGATTGAACGTATTTGATGGGTACACTTGATTAAATGAAGTTGGTAAAAGTCTCGTGTCGTTGACACGATAAACCATCATATATTCTCGTGACAAAAATTATCCTGCTCTGTAATAGTCTCTTGACTATTGAGCTTTCAAAACTTTGCTGTTTTCTTTTTCCCGATGATTGAGTATGGATTTTATATTCTATCGGAGTGCCTGATAAACAAAAGTTGATTATGTATGCTGGCACGAAATTCTCTGGGGAGTTTTTCTACTCAAGGGCCAATTAGGTTCCCAGTCATGCTGAGAGTTGGCAAAGATTCTTCGATTACCCTATTCACATTAGCAGGCATAACACAGTGGTTTTATAAACAGTTTTCGATGTCTTAATTTTCAAAGAATGCTTCAAAATCTTATTTCAAAATGATTTAAAATCTCAATTTTAGATTTATTTTACTGCATACCGCACTGATTGAGAAAGAAAATAACAAGATTCCTATTCAATACTTATTCAGGGACAAGTGTCCTCCAATTTGACAACCATCTTCATTGCACCATCCCCTGCGAGACACTGATAGCACTTTGAACTTTAAGCTTTCCCAATTTCACCGTAATGCAGCACAACAAGAGCAGCTTTTGAAAGTCACCGCAGTCTAGACTGAAGTTCTTCATGAACTGTAATCACCAGATTTGTAGAAGCGTATACAGATTTATTTCAGGTGCTTAATCACACCTATTACGAAAGCCGTTTAGGTGGTTCGACTCGTGCCATTCTCTTACCGCATTCACTCTCGAGACAAGGAGTAAAACGACTTTCGCGATTGGGGGTTAATGTATTTGATTTAAATCACGTATCTATGTACATTTTTTCTTACTGATTTATGGGGGATTGAACAAAAGAAACTCGTATTGATCGTGAAGCTAGCTACATTAACTTTGTGATTTATTGCACAATTAATAAACAGTAATGATTACAATGACTTAATTATTATATATATCACTTTAAATATATTCTACAATACTTGTGTTGTTTTTTTTCATTTGAACAAAACCCCGGATTTCGGGTTTTACAAAATTAATGAATTTTGTTTGTAATGTTTTTATTTAAATAATGCAACAAATGCAATTGTAGACTGTAATTTATTTCTTGATGCACAAATGTATTGTTTATCGTAAAAGGAACTCTTAAAATGGTTAAAAAATATTTTAGTAATATTTATTCCTATTTTTTTTGCATATAAACTGTTAAAGAATACCTACTTGACCTGTAATTTTTTTTACTGTACAATTTATAATATTTTGTTTTTGTGTGTTCAAAAGAGCAGCAAAATTATCCAAAGGACGAGGTTACCTTGCTCCATCCGAAATTTTGGGTAATCGTGTCTGCATTTGAAACTAGAGCAACTTTGTAGCTATTTATCCGAGGAGTATTTCCCTGAAAAAAAAAGAAGTGAAAAATAACCCACACTTTTTCATATAACGAAAAACCAAAGGCAACTTTTAAAAAACTTCTAATATTTATTTTTTTATATTTTATATTTATATTTAAATTTAACATTGAAAACATCCATCTTAAATTAATATCCATCTCCAATTAAAATACTGTATTATATTTGTTTATTATTATTAATTATAATATTTGGGTTTTAACTAAAATATATAATGGGCTCAAACAAAACAAAATAGATTTATTGAAAAAATAGTAATTAACATAAAAGGGATAAAAAGCAGTCATCAGTCATCGTTAAATTTCTTTAATCAGTTAAACAATGTTGCAGCTCAATTAAAATCGGATAAAGTTCCTCTGCCTTCTTCGGAGGAATGAAGCAGCTTAAATCCGTCCATGAGCATCTTAATTCATCCCTTTGAGGGGGGGATTTCCATAGTATAAAAGACTTCTATTAAAATAACCCCTTAGGTAGAAATAAAAACTTCATGGTCAGTCACACGAGGGTGGTGGATAACGAAGGATAAATTTAGCTGGAAAAAATACAATTACTCGCTCAGTTGTTGGAACCGGTGTACGCACTAAATTTCCCAAAATTCGGCAAAAGTTTACACGTCCACTGCTTTTTACCCACAAAAGGATCCTTCGAATTCAGCGAATATGAATGTTTGTATGTGTTTATTAGGGTAATTTTGATCTGCAGGACGAAACATGTCTGGGCGCGAAAAAATTAACAAACTATTTTCGCCAGAGGCGCAAAGTTACCCTTGCTGGGGCAAAGTAATCCCGGTTTACTAATAAATTTACGGTTTGAATTAAGGTACTAATTAAAATAAATTAAGGTACTAATAAATCTTTCTAAATTTAATGTGACACATTAAAAATAATTAACACAAAGAATAAATAAAATGCAGCCATCGAAATAGTTAATAATTAATCATATCCTCATTTGTCTTAGAAGAATTAATTTTATACTTTAATATTATTTTATAACGTAAATATAAATAATTAGAAAAAAAACACTAGTTAATACGAATTCAACAATTCATTTCATCCGCGTTAAATAAGATTCATTCCAATTAAAAAATTTTTCCAAAACGTATTCAAACACCTATTCTTGTAAGAAAATACTTTTCAAGTAATATTTAATAAAAAAACTTAAGGATCTATTCAATTTGTAAAGATTAATTTATTGTGAGTTGTAGTCCTTTCTCCACTATTCGAGAAAGATGACAGATCAACGCGAACAAAAAAGGAAGAGACATCTAAATCGGGAATCTCAGCTGTCAAAATGTCAGAGAATTTCTAGAAATTCGAACATTTTTTTTTTGAGGGTTGAATTACACTTGATAGGGCAACATGAGAGTACATATAGAATGTGGCCACATGCGTTTTGACATGAAATGACATTTTCTTGTCAAATTTGCTTTATCTCTGACCGAAGTTTAACCAGACTGCTATATTATCGTCCATTGGTGTACACCCCTCTTGATATGAATCTCCAGGGACTGAAAACTGGCCACAACGACTGCTCTATGAAACGCTGCATTATCATGTTAAACAATCTGTGAACATTACCGCTATAGTCGTCTTTAAATGGAATTATGTGAATGATGAAATTGATTCAGGATATGAAAATCTGTTTTATTATATCTCGCTTTGGTTAAAATTGTACAAGTTATAAGCACTTAAAATTAGCTTAAGACAAGATTGACACACATTTTTAAACCGATTGGAAACACGTTTCCTGGAAAGTAAGGAAAAACTTAAGCGGTTATGGACACCAAAATAACACCTGTTTCGTTCACTTTATCCAGGAAATCAATAAGTACTTCATCTTGCTGTTGAGTTATTTACATATGTACATATATTGGAGATTTTCTCGTATAGCATGAGCCATACCATATTGTTTGTCCCCTTTAAATTTCTATTCAAGCTCACTCATTTCCTGTGCATTTATAGCGAGTGGGACGATCATACCCATCGAAAGAAAACTTTCTCGTCTCTAAAAATAACTTTTTTGCACTTATCGGTCAGTAATTAATTCTTGGTCGCAAGAACGTTAAAATTTGGGCAAAATGTCTATTTAAAGCACCTAAGTCTAATTTGCTTGAGGTTGTAACCTTATCTATTTTCCTGCTATAGATGCTACAACAAAGAATTGTATTGATAGCAAAGCGGGTTATCTCCTTACCAGCTTATCTGTGTGTGGAACTATAATTATTTTAACAGGTTTATACAGTTACTGAGAAAACAATCAGATCAGTAGAAAACAAAAGAAGGTGAATTTGGGTGAAAAAAGGTAAATTTGGTGGGATCTGAGGGCAAGAGAATCCTGCATACAGAGCTCAATACACCAGCAAAGCATCAGTTGTGTGTCAGATGTGTTTTGGTTTGGGGGTGTTCTTCGTAGCATGGTGCTGATCTATTTTGGATCAAGGAGACTATGGATCAGCATACATTCGCCAAAATATTCGACGAGGCAATGCTTCCGTATGTTATAGTCTGGGGGATGTCAGTTAAATTTCATAAAGATGACCCAAGATATACGGCGGATAATGTTAAAAGGTAGGCAGAAGAAACCAAAAATGGATGTCATAGGCTGCCCCGATCATTAACCACAACGAAATGTTTTGGAGCATTGTTAAAAAATCGATTGGAGCCACCAAATTGAAGCATAAGGAAGCCTTGTCGAATAAGATGCAGGTAACTTGATACGCCATACCAGTAAGTCCTTATCGTACACTGGGAGGGTATTTTAAGCGATGAGGGTTAGCACAGTGATAAACAAAAATAAGGGGCATACGACAAAATGTTGGAGTAACTCCGCACTGTTTCGTAATTTTCAACCATTTTTTGCAATTTACATTTCTGTTTTTTTAGAAGCAGGAATTTCGTTAGTAATGTCTCTCTAATTCGAACCACCTTTAATCTGAATATTGCGCTAATCCGAACATTTTTTTTCCTCATTATGTACTCTACAATTCGAATCTACCTCGATTTTTGTACGCTCTAATCCGAATTCTGGCTAAACAATATATGAGCGCATTCGTTTTCTCAGTAATTTTAGTTTTAACCGTAATTATGTTCGGCCGTCACTTGTTATTCTCCTTCTGGGTACTACAATTATGACTATCTAAAGCATACACATTCTCATTATTCAGTGTTGCTTTCCTGGTGTTGCGTGGCTTGCAGGCTAAACACGAGCCAGATAGTTTTTGTTTTGTTAAACTTTGTCTTGAAATGGAAGCAACGTTGTCTGCTTTACATTTAAACAAAAATGTGAAATCATTAAGAAAGTCGATAGCGGTGGTTGTAGGAAAACACTTTCTCGAGAATGTGATCTTTTATTCCGATTAACTTGATAGTCCTGCTGACAAATTGATAATTCCTCCTAGCAATACATTACTAATAAATACTACGACATTTCATTGTATTTATAGGTATTAAAACAAATTATTGTGAAAAGCATTCGTTAAAAGTTGGCAAAAATCCGAGTTTTGGAATGAAACGTAAAAATATATTCGGTGGTCCTATTGTGTAGTCCGTAACTGTATGCACACAGATGACTAGACTTAGACTTAATTATATGAGCAGGTTTTCAGATTTACGGATTTGAGATTATTTTTAAATTTTTCATCATAATATGTTTTTATAAATTATTAGTTCTTATATTCTTAAGTTAAAATGTATACAAATGAAAGGAACTCTATGAATGGTACATCTCTACAGTGGTGGATACATAAACATCCCACATTTAATAATTTTTTCACCTTCCAGCGATAATGTGCAGTGGAATGATGAATCCAAGTCTTGCAGATTCGGATTAGATGGGAAAAGATGTGTATGGCCTCGCCGTTACGAACAATGCAACCCCTAGTAAACAGTAACAAAAAGTTAGGAATGGTGGTGGGGAAAGTGATGGTCTTCGTAGTTTCTTCTAGGCATGACGTGCATGTGGAAAATTCGAAAATATCAACATGTGTCCAAATGTAGCATTCAAGACTACTTGATCCCAAGCCAATAATATAGCGTCTTTTGCAAGACAAATATTCTCAACACAGTTCTTGGCTTCTTACGGTCTCTCTCAGATCAAATCAGAACATCACATCGAGACTTTTAAAAAAGCAGCTAAATTGTGGAACCAAATTCAAATCAACTGGAATTATATTTCTAAAGAACGATGTCAATTTTTAGAGGACAGTCTCATGGCGGTGTGCTGCGGTGCTGAAATATATGAAAATTCCACCGCAATACTGACTTAGACAGTTGTGTTTGAATGATATTTCATAATTTTAATGCGATGCAACACAACTTTGCTATATTTGAGGCCATGCACTTAATTTCTATTTTTTGTTTAAACGCGAATACTCTCATCTTTCCGCAATTTATTATTGCCAGCTGAAGAACTGCTGTTCGTTATCCACCACTGTGCGTGTCTAGTGTCCCTTATCCCCGAGTAGGAACTTTGAATCACAATAAAAACTTCATCCACATAACTTTATAAATGATAGCTTATGTTAATTATTAGCTAACGTATGGTTAGGAAGAACATCTCATTCTCATCACGCCAATTTGTTCCCCATATTCCGTATGTGACTCGATTAAATATCGATTTTAAAAGTTAAGATGTTTATATCGTGTTCAGCGCTCTATACATTTCGACATTTGCGTATAAGCATATCATTTCTGTATTATTTTCTACAAAAAAATGTTTACATTATACTTTCGCGTGTATGATGCAAGAATCATTCCGCTAATAGTTTCCATTCGCCTTCAAGTGTACTGATTTCTAATATATGAATAAAATAAACAAGTACGATATGTATATGTGTTTATTTCACACGAACCTTCTGACCTACAGTCACGTCAACAGTTTATGTAACATTCTTACTGTTCACTTCCTCATCAATTGGACAGTTCGACTTGGTAATTAGTTTTTCATTTCAAGTATTTGTTTTGTAGTTAAATTGCGCTTATTAATTGTTATTAATAAGTTTTTACATTCTGCATTGTATGCATTTTCACAAAAGCCGAAAATTACCAAAATAACAATTTTTTATACCTTCTGACCATCAACAAAATTTCGATTTTTGTTTGTAACTCCACTTCGACACTGATAGCCTCAGTTAAACGTTAACAATAAAATAAAATTATCTAAAAGTAGTCGACATATCAGCGGACAATAGGCAACTTAAGGAAATCGAAAAAATTCATTCGTTAGACCAAAGTCAGCTACAAGTACAGCTTAAGGAATTTTTTTTTTTAAATTATAAACTTAAAAGTTTGAAGAATCCTACTTGTGCTCTGCTATTTTCGATCAATCAAATAAGGTGCCGGGAGTGGCGTTGTGGGTCTGTGCGTTAACAGTACAGTGCAGTGAACTGTACAAAAGAAGGACCAATTTGATCAAATCGAATTGAATTTCTCTAAATTTTGAATGAAATTCGAAATGTTTTACCACAAATTTTTCAGTTCAGCATCTAACAAAATAAATAAGCAGGCCACATTTGCACAGTACAGTCTAAATGGGTTATAACCACCTTCTTCCACTGATGAATTTGGCCGGTATAACCGATTAACTGACACCAATGCATTCAAATTAATCTGCTTACAATTAGAGATCCTTTATTAATTTTTACTCTTTGGCAATATCTTTATTTTGCTCTCCAGCTTCCAATCTAGAAACTTCACGCACTTTCTCTTTAAAGGTGGAAATGTTTTCGACTCATTTTACAGTACAAATGTATGCAAGCAGAATAAAATTGCAATCTTCGGTCACTCGTAATAAAAAAAACACAAAGCAATAAGGACAGCATATTAACAAGCAGTTGCGCTAGCAGCTGCGTGGATTTTCGTCGTTGTTACCAACATTTTATTTAAAAATGGAAAATGAAAAAATGGGTATTTGTAAACGTAGTCGTAAATCGATTTGTTATATGGCGTTCTAACCGATGTCGTTGTAAACTGACTGTGCTTCCAATTACATGTTCTTGAGTTCAAACTATGTACAAACAGCGAAAAACTAGCAGTGCTATTGTATGATATTTAAAAAGCCATTCAATTCTACTTAAAATGTCTGAGAAAATAAAAAGTGCGTATATTGTTTGTCTGGTAATTATCCGAATTTCACAATCTGCAACGAGTGAAAGGCATACATTCATCACTTGCTTGTATTGAACATTATGGTTTAGTATTTCATGTCCATATGTTCATGCTAACTGAAATTTGTAGTCGTGATCTTTCCCGATCCCTTTCCCTTTCCCGGATATCTCGAATAACAAAGCGATATGTAAGTATGTCATACCTACATATACTGAATGCGAACGAAGAAAAAATAGCTTCAAAGTTATCGGGTCCGTTGACGGAGTGGGTTGGTGCGTTGCTCAGCTTTCTGTGTTCAAATCTGGATAGAACTAATCCTTTTTTTTTCTTCTTTTGTATAGGCAGTGCCAATTTTTTTGTATTTAATAAACATTTCATATTCTGTTATTGGAATTATTCTATTTGCAATGAATACAATGAAATTCGTCGTAGAAGCAAAATATACATTATGGCAGCGACGCAAAACATTCTTGATGTCCTACGACAGGCTTTTCTACCACATCAATTTATGTACGTCTAAAGAAACAGAGTAAATCTCTGCCTGGAATATTGCTCTCGGACTTACCATTCCGATTAAGACAAATTATTCACGTGCATTATAAAAACAAATTTTTCGTTGGACATTGTGACATTCAGATGTGACGTCGTCTCTATAGTACTTCAATTCCACTTATTTCCATCGCCTCTAAATCAACACCAGAATCGATACAATCATCATTATTTTGCTCGTAGGTCGTCGGCCAGTGAATTTGATACCATTCCTCCACAGCTAGTCCACTGAGTGCAACTTACAGCTGATATGTATGTATTGCCTGTTGGACGTATATATTGTGTATCAGATTCCCACAAATTCAGAGGTATGGCCACTGCGGAGCAAACGTAAAACAAATTCCTTTCAATTATGGAACGGAGAAGTACTTTGTTTTTTATTGACATAATGCTTCTTTTTCTATTTTTCAAATAAATGAAGAATTCGTGTGCTTGTTTTCACGTTGTTAAGTTTTTAACGAACATTTATTTTTCTCCTTTTCAAATTTAGTTCACGTTGTCGAGGTTTATGTTTATTTCCATTTGAGGAAGGTGCGTTCAGGTAATTCAGACCATAATCAAAATTTCGGACTTAAAATCCACGTCGGAATTAACCGGCCACCAGTTTGGAGGGTAGTGTCTAGTGGTATTACAGTAGTCGGAGACTACGCGTTCAAATTTTATTAAATAAAACTATTTCGAGAACTTCTTGCACACACACAGTGTTGTAAAATAAGCTAGAAATATTAATTAAAGAACTTGTTCTAAAAATAAAAACTTGAATTTCCTCTGTATATCAAAATCAACAACTTGGAATTACGTATCATAACTATTAAGCAACACTGTGAAAAGTGCCTATAATTAACCACCTAACCCATATATGCACTCATATCTAGCTACATACTCGTACATATGCTCGTGTGGATAACAAGTGCGTTTAAATAACTCACATCATAAAAAAAGACAGAATCAACTTGTTGAAACTCGAATGTATAAACATGTATATTCCGTCCAAACCATGAAAGGTGATAATTTAAAGATTTGTTAAGGTTAAATGATAAGCAAACAACTGTAAAATAAAATGTATACCTGGAATTAGACACAAAAAGTTATCGCAATAAATGAATTAAAGCGCGCACCGGTTTTTCAATTTTCAAAGTGAGGCATTGCTTAGCCTTGCACGTAATTTAATAAATTTTCTTATCAAATTTCCACACGTGCCCACTTGTGTATGGATACAAAATTTAAGGAGAAACTATTTATCAACTAATTTTCATGACTAAGTCAATAATTAGTGCTCGAATGAGTATTTTACGCTGTACGCTGTGTGTATTCTAAATTAGAAAAACTGTACGGTCATATATACATGTTCATGCAGTGAACAGATATGTGTGTATGAATGAGTGCTTGCATGAATATGCATGCATTGTAAATATGAAGTATGCATCCATTGTCCATATGTAAACTCATTTGTTATTCTTTTTTTGTTTTTTGTTTCCGCATAAACAATAGAATTGTAATTAAAGAACAGAGAAAGAAAGAGAACACAATGTATTTCAAAGTATTTCTCCATTGTTCTGCAATAAAGTAGACTGTTATTGTTTTCATTCAATTTTATTCGATTTTCTGACTGGACGTGGACTGAGTTTTAGTCCACAGTCTTACACGAGCTACAAGGTGTTTTTGTATGGTCCAGCTTCCGTTTTCTTTCATAATTTAAATGAAATGCACTTTTATAATCTATGTGGAATGGAAATCCTTAGTAAATCACAATGACAGTGAGGTAAAGTAAGTTCAGCATGTTTTTACATTTCATTCGAACTTGGAGGAGTTGTAAGAATACCTTAAGAACCTTGTTTTGTAGAAGGAATGCACTTATAATTTGTGCTCGCCCCAAATTTCCTACATCTTATGAACCCATTGTTATCGATCACTGTCTGCGTCTGTCAAATGTCAGCTGACAAGCGTCAATCAAAATGAAATGGCAGCGAAAACAAAAAAAAACGACTCGAGACATAAGAAGCACCTCTGAGTGCAAAATAGAGCATCAGCGCTGAAGATGGTGATGTTAAAACTCCCAGTCGGCCCGGTGTACGTTCCACCCATTCTACTGTCAGCTGACATAAATTCTTGAGTGATACGGGCGTAGGCGCAAATGGAAAATACATAAAAATGTCTTGTAATTAAGTGTGTTTCTGCTAGGGGCGGAGAACTATAAATCGAAATAAGAATATCCATAAAATTTAATCTTGATAATTTTATGACAGTACTCCAATTTTCACATACTCTTCACAGGTACAGGCTGAGTTTCGGCAATGTGACGAAATTTAACGGTTTTGTACGAAGAATTCAAAAATCATGTCTTTGTGCTGTTAACCTATGACTTCAACGTTTTGGCAACATCATCTTCTGGTTATAAGGGTAGTTGGACAATGGCCTTAGTTTGACTTCCTCGAATTGAACCATGTTCTTGGCAATAAAAGCGAACAATTTGTAATCGATTGCTCGGTGTGAGTGTGTCCATGATGAATTCCCAAACCGAAGAAAGCGAGAGTTGTCAAATCACCTGTCACGGATGTCAATCTTCAGCCTCTACAAATAAAACACCCCTAAACTGAGCCTATTCCAGTTTGGCTCATTTTCAATACTTGACTAATGAAAGCCTTACACATTTTCTGTGGAGAATGCATTTCAATGACGGATAGGCCTTGTCAGAGAACTAGTCTCTTCGAATATTTCCGTAGTTTTTCTTGTGCCAACTACATATCTACACACCGTACTATTGAATAACTATTTTCGTATTAAGTTTTCACAATTTTAAGACGTTCAACGATTGTGAAACGGTGTGTATTGTAAAACGGCAAACCTCAAACTGTACATACACCGGGCTGTCCAATGCAGCACGACGTCTTGGATGACCGTATACATGCAGTTTCATTGAGTTGCACACATATTTCTATGATTAAGTCCACATAGTCTGGGAACTAATAGCATGTCATGCATAATTACTTCGTTGTTGATATCATAGACGCCACCAACACTTATATTCATAATGTTTCACTATGACATGCACTATGTGACCGATGACTGTCACACTGTCAGGACATAGTCCCGCAATGGAGTTGAAACTCGCTTTTCTGGTTGCTAATGACCTCCCAAGCAAAACGTACGAACAACATTCAAAGCCACCATGATGCAATGCGTTATAATTGTTGAATATGCAAAGAAATAGAGCATTTATCTATTTTTTGTGTAAATATGTAGTTTCAAGCACGATAGCACGTATTCTGTTTTAAAAAGTCTGACTTAAGCTTTGTAATTCAACTGACATTTTTTCACATCGACACGCTACCCTTAATGTTGCCTTGAGAACCATCCGCTATCCATGTGTGTATGTACACATAACAAGTTGTTAAAAAAATAAGGACAGTGTGAAAGTTTGATTTATTATTTTGATTGTGAATTATGCATCCCTTGGCAGCCGTAAATGTTGAGTTCATTTAATAGAAATGATAAGGAATGAGCTTTATGATGTTACGTTGGAATGAAGAAAATTGATATCTTGATGGGAATTTATGGCCAACCCTGAATTTTAGCCCAATGACAAATATGCGGACATAAATCTAATAAAAGCACGATAAAATCAATATTCAAAATGTAAAATATGGAGCAGATGCCATGGAAATACTTTGCCAACATTGTGCAACCTGACACGTGCTGCAGTATATAAAACTAACTTTCCTTTCGCCCTTTCACGTCTTCCTCCACGCAGGAGTCTGTTTTAATGAACATTTTCTTTGCAGAAATATGTGCATACATATATGAAGATGTAGCTATTGTACGTGACTTTCTTCTCGTTTAGCCGTGAAGCTCTACGAATGAAAATCGTATACTTCATTGCCCTTTTAAAGGATTTCGTTATGGAAAACATTTTTTTGTTTCCTGCTTATGTAAAAATTACCGTGCGCGAAACTATCGTCCACAATCTTTAAAAGTTTAGACTTGACTTCTATTTATCGTCATAACGAAGCACACTTTCGGAGGAAATTGCAGTCACATAAAGTCACGAAGGGGGAGGTCATTGGTAATTAGAGGTACTTTGAGTACAAACAGTTTTTCTCCCTGGACGCATTCGCTGGAAATAATGATGCCGATTAAATTGGTGTGCAAACATTCTTACTTGCAATCTGCTACAATTAGTTTGGGGAGGTCTTAATTGTGTGAAGAAACATACGTGTTCTTCCGCAGTGTAAGCCTTTGGTATGATCGCCTGCCGATTTAGTGGAATTTAAGAATGTCTTCATTTGAAGTTTTAGACTATAGATTCCAGTAATAATTTAATTTGATATAGTTCACTGGTACACTGGTACTACAATTATTGGCACCCTTATAGAATTTTATGTGCGATCAACTATAACATTTTTATTTCTAAAGTTATGAGAATATGTTGTGTACCAGAGTATTAATTATTAAATTTTACGTTTATTGAGTATCGTAACGATTTAATATATTTATATAACTATAACTGTAACTATATTTAAAAAGGCACTCTTAAAAACAGAAAAAATTTGATGATAATGTTTTGTTGACATGATCAGGGGTTTATTATTTTATTTATGTTTCCAATTTTTTTTATTTTAAATTATAAAGTATTAGATAAATATATAATTTATAAATTAATAAATATCAAAAATGTATCTAATGTCTATTTTTTTAAGGAAGTGTCATTTACTTTATTATTAAAATTACAATAGCTATTTATTTAATTAAAAGAAAATAGATTGTCTAACGCTATACAAATTTTTAAATAAAATTTAAATATCGTTACGATACTCTATACGATAAAAACGTCATTTCAGTATATCTCATTCATTTGAAGCGTAAAGAACAATCTTTTTTTTTTTCACTCAAATATCTCGAACTTTGTGCCTGAAAAAGTGTTTTTGCGGGGAGTCCTTCTTCATTACTTTAAAATGAAGAAAACGGCTGCCGAAAGTCATCATATTTTGTTGGAAGTTTATGGTGAACATCCGCTAGCTGAGCGAACGTGCCAAAAGTGGTGATTTTGGCTTGGAGTACGATGAACGTCCTGGCCAACCAAAAAAGTTTGAAGATGAAGAACTGGAAGCATGACTCTGAAGATTGTTGCCAAACACAAGAAGCACACGAGCTCGCAGAGTTTTACTCAAGCAGCCATTTCAAAACGTTTAAAAGCAGCAGAATACACATATTCAAAAGCAAGGACAATGGGTTCCACATGAACTCAAGCCGAGAGACGTCGAAAGGCGGCTTTGCATGTCCGAAATGCTGCTGAGACAAATTTAAATATGTACACCCTGATTCAAAATGTCGTCTCTCTTTTTACACGACATTTTTGGAGTGTTTTTCTTTGTCGGCTTTTCGTAACCTACTCGCCGCGTCAAATGCGTAGTAGATTTCCACACGACAATGGTTTATGAAATAGTGGCAGCTCTCATGATTTTTTTGTTAAAATTTGAAAACTAAATTTCCAAAAAGAGGCGAAATAGTTTGTTGAGTTCATTGTTTAGGAGTATTAAGTGATCATTTGATCATTTTAAAATAAGTTGAGATTTGCAATGAATTGTACCGATATGTTCTTTATCACATCTTCTTCATCTGAAGATAATGGAAATGGAGGCAAAGAATTGTGATAATTTCTATTTGATTGGCCCAATTCAAAATTTATGGAGAACACTTTATTTGCTTGATATCTTCAATTCTAATTTTTTAAATAATGCGTTATTTTCAACTATCGAAGGAAGCCTTTTAAATCGACGCAAGAGAGAGCGTTAAGTAAAGTTTATTTCTTCACAGTGTCACACAAAGCGCGTCGCTTTCATTTTCTTAAAGGTTACCTTAGAAAGACTTATCATTTCACAAAAGTGATCAGTGATTTAACGGAGACCTTTGAAAGGCTGCATTGACCGCCACGATCATGAAATATCCCACCTTTCGGATCATTGTCTCTGAACACTGTCTCTGTATGAAGCTGAGACGTTGAAGCACTCGTCAGCGAATATTCTACGCGTCATGCAGTGTTCAATCGAAGAAGTCGCAGCGTACACAGCGTACCAGGAATCTTATTCAAATAATAATGGCGCACGCGACTACCTCTCGCATAAATCGCATGACGTAGCAATGATTTCCATTTATTTTCAATTTCTAAAAAAAAACCACCCAATTTGTTCGACATTTTTCTCCAACAAAGTGTGCTTCTGGCTAATGGCACATCAATTACCACTAACAATAGCAAAGGTGGAAACATCCTCCATCCTCATGTCGATTCTTCGATCCTTCAAGACGATTATTATCGCAGCGTTCTAGCTATTTTCTAAGTACATATATTCGAAAGGCACCACCTCTCGTGAACTTCCTACCATATTATCGACATCATTTCTGATGGATATTAAATTATGGCCGCCGAATGATGGAGTAATAATATATTGATTATGCTGAAAGTGCTTCTAGTAAACAAACCAATAAAATAAATTAAGTAATTCATCTACTCATCCACTTCCACTACTCACTTTAACTACTTTCATTTTGGTATGTATTTCTATAAAATGAGCTTTCTTCTTTATATTCGACTCTTTAGGAGAGCTTTTTCATGACAGCTTAACTCATTGATAACAGTTTGAAAAGAGGACGAACTAGATGTACGCTCTTCTGCTTATGTACACTCTCGCAAGTTAATGAGCTCTGCTTCCTTGGTGGTGTCCTTAACAGTTTCACTGTTCGTTAAATTTTCAAATTTACTCTTCCAGAGTTCATGAATTCAATGTTTTGTTTCCACCGAAGAATGACTGCATATTCATTTCGAAAATTACCTGCTGAAGAACAAAGCAACAAAATATAAATCCAAAAAGAGTTCGCAAATATACTTATGGAATAAATCACAAGGATAAATATCGCAGAACACAACTCAAATAGAAGTAGAATTGGAAAGTAAATAAAATACTGAACGACGTTCTGAAAGGAGACAAGTTGTTGTGACTTTTCTTTTTTCTTCTTCTTTACACAGAGCAAAAATGTTTTACGTCGTTAAGCAAACGAAGGGATTATATACATACATTCATGTACACGTTCGTATGTATCTAAACGAGAATGCATATTAGACGAAAATATTATGCTTATTCATCATAAAGATTAACGATGGATTTCTACGGAATACCGCTCGTAGTTCATTTCAGTAAATTGAAAAATTGAATTGAATTTTATGCTTTAATGCTGAAAAGTTAGTGGATTTCGTCTAAGGGGGAAGATGGTGGGATTCGCTTCATGGGCACTGGGTTATAATTTTTCAAATTAGTTGTTTGATCTTTTTGGTTCATGCTTTGAAAGGGTTGCCAATGAAACACTAGTAAATTCGTTATCGATTCCGTATGAAGTGCAGGGTGTTTCCTTATATTTCAGGTCGACTTTGTTTGCCTGTCATTTAAATTGACATGCCATTTGTCAGCTGGGCGATACAGCACGAGTGATTGCTTTAGAAGTTAGGGCCGTATAGTTATTATTAACTTGTCCATTGTGTGCAAACAATCACAAATCAAGGCCGTTTCAATTTGGCTGGGTTTATGGCCCTTATTTGGTTATATTGTATATTCCAAATAGCAGTGCTTCCTCGTAGAGCTTCGAGCAGCAATTCATCCGGGCCGAGTCAATATGACATATTTATTTAGGGATCTTATTACAATGCAGTCATATATTAAACTGGAAAATCAATATCATGACCTTTTGAAAAATTTTTTGATAGGCAGTTCAAACCCCCATAATCTCTTAGTCGTGTCACTCCTCACTGTGACAAGTTTGTACTGAGTGAGTCACTTTGTGGGAAATTTAAGTGTTTAATTCAATACAAATTTGTCACAGTGACATGTGACCCGATTAAGAGATTAAGGGTGAATGTCGTTTCAGGTCAAAAAGAAAGTCAATTTCGGTGGTCTCCGTTTTTCCACTGATAGCTAACATGCTGGCGAAGTTCGGAAGCTGGTTATACAGAAAATTTATTGGAAAACAATGAGAAAAAATGTCTTTTATGCTGAAAATGCCACTTCAAGCAGCACTGTCCTGTACTAGGAGCATTCGGCGAGATTGCTTCGGTTGGGGTTGGGATCCAAAAATTCTTGGGCCAGAGCGATACGAGGGACTCGACTTCGTTTAACAAGATCGATGTCGGTGCAAAGCCTGTGTACCTCGTCGTCGAGTTCAGACACCATCAGTGCTTATGTGACGAAGGCAATCGGATCATGAACACTGTGGAGAGGAGTTGTCTTCACTTCAATCTCATCAGCTTGTTGCTTCATCAAACTCAAACGAGAAACCCGCCAAGATGAGAAGACGAAGCATGCCCGCCTTGTCTTATGCTGCGTTCTCATCGAATGAAACGGCGTATAGATCTATACCTATTCCCAGTATACACTGACTTCATGATACATAAGTTCCTCTTCGAAAAGAACTTTTCAACCAGCATCCCATATTGGGACTCTGGACACCAGATGTTGAATGCTCCTCACTCAATCTTCACAGATCAAAGATGGATGAAGAAGTTCTAAGAATCTAAGCATTCAGTAGTCCTTGCGATTACCGAATCACTGTAGCGTCTTTCAGTCAGAAACTATAGCGATTAAAAAAAAAACAATGTTATATCAAGTAAAGATATCGTCATCTGCGTTGACAGCCAAGTAGCAAACAATTCTCTGTGTGTAGTCACCTTTAGCCAAGGTGGCGAAGTTCTTAAACATCCAACATATGTGGGTACCGTGCCACTGTGACATTTCAGAGAACTGTGAAGCGGACGAACTCTCTAGAAAGGATACTAGCTGCGAACTCTTCTTTCTCATCCCCAAACAACTTTGGCCTACTCTCGATCTAAATCGATCACTCAGCCCAATTAAAATGAGTGGGCCGAATCTCAGAACTCTCATCGGCGTTATAACTGGGCAAGTCTCACGTCTCTAGACTAGGCCCTCCTTGCAATGACTTCTGCAGAAGCTGCAGAGACGAGGAGAAGGAATAAACCATTGCTCATCTGATCTGCTACTGCAGTGTTCTCACCTCCCGCAGAAAAAGTTATCTTGAAGCCTACTACTTTAACAACCTGGCAAAGTAGTAATGTAAGTCATTTAACTCAATGAGCTGAAATAAGTGTGAATGTTGTCTTTCCTTACCAGTAGTCAGCCCCTTCGACCTAACCTAAACCAGATGTGTCCTAAATTTTAACTCATCCTGGCGTACTGAGTAGGTGTGGCTGCAACTCCTGTGCTTTGGTTCTAGGTTCAATCACGGAAGTTAGCATTAACTTTCATAATTCGCGGCTCCACTTCCTTCGAGCTTCGACTAATGCTCAAAGAGTACATCTGTCTAGAAATGGCTTCCCAAACTTAACGGACAACTCAGATTAAGAGACAAAATGTCTGGATTCTACTAATTTCTTTTGACAGATCTGTTAAGTGGACACGGACAGTACATTTCTTAAAAACGTATGCCTTAAGCAGGCTTAAAAAAATTTAACAGTCGCACTACGGAACACGCTCCTGGTGATGTGGCTCTTCTTCTCTCATTCCTCGAGTTCTTTGAAAAGAAAACCCAACAGTTTCTTGTTGTGTGTTTCTGCCTGCGTGTACAGTTAATGCACAAAAGTTCCCACACATTTGTGTGAAGGTCAAACTAAACGGGACTTTCCAGCAATGAAGTCAGTCATACGTTCGCCGAATGCCAGTTGTTGTCTTCGGCTAGGACTCAAACCATTTTAAATGAAGGCTTCGATGCAGAACGTGATAGTCCCCACATTTTTTCCCTTATCAGTCAAATCGGTTGCGACGAACGGTCAGAGCCTATGGAATATGTAGCTTATGATGACAATGTGTTCACAGACGAAGGATGGAATATGACACATACCCAATGCGTTATTAATGTTGATGTCTCAAATGAAGATGATTCTGAAAAATTGGATTCAGACACCGAAGTGCTATAACTGCCTGTGAGTCTCTTGCTCAAGACCAAAAATCCTTACAAATTCCATCCGACCTTCGATTTTAAGTTGTGTATTCTGGGGTCCTTTTATGGCAAAGCCAAATTTAAGATTTTTTTTCATTAAATATTTATAAACTTGAAGTACATAAATGCGCATTTTACTGAGGCATACCAGCTGAACGGGATACCTACATAATACCCAAGTGCCAGATCCCCAAAACTCAAAATCCCCACCATTCGAAAAATACACGAATTTATAGTCTCTAAACAGATATTTCCGTTGCAGGGTCATAAGTTCACATAATTAAGTTGTGGACATTGTCCACCGACCTCATACTTTAAATACACCATGCTTTATTTTTGACGTTATTTCCAAATCAAATTTTACCATATTTTGATTTTGAAATGTAAATAAAACCAATGCCAAACTCGATTTCTTTGATAGACTCGAGCTATAGAGGGTTTTGTGATTGGGGATTTAAATATTGGGCATTAAATAGCCAACCCCAGGTGTACATCTACTTTAATTTAATTATTTCAGCGTACACATGCGAACACTCTAAAATGTCGATCCCACAGTTGTCCGCTTTTGAGAGATTCCACTGCATTATTAAAGATCGCCTTCCCGACTCACCAAAACGTAGCCACATAATCGGCATCATACTCCATGGGGGTAATTACATACATCTTTTAAGACCCCTAGAATAAATGAATTTAAGACAACAGTTTAGAAGATTTATTTGATTTGTCAACAATATTAAATTAAAACCGGTGCATACATGAACATTTTCATTGTTTTTTTTTTAACTCAGTAAAGAATTATAAGTTATTCAAATGCCAAATGCAAAAAATAAAAATGTAAAACCTACTTATAAAAAATGCTCCTAAATATTATACAATATATAAAAATAAAAAGAAAATTCACAAAAATGCGGCTAATTATTTTTATAGTTTTATTTCCAGCTCTTAAAAAAATACGAAAATAAAAAAAATATAAAATGTGGTATCTACATTTAAAGTCGAAATTAAGTTCCAACTTTGAGGTACAACTGTTTCTCATAAAATGCTGTTTCCATCTTAACCGGGTTCAAAACTGGATGTGTGCCGTGAACTTAATCGTTTTTTTATTTATGATTTATAAAAATATTACCTACAGCTGCAGTGAGAATAAACCTCTATGCACTTAGTCCCAGTCAGCATTTCAACAAACCTGTACCAGTGAAACCAACCATGTAAGTGCATGCATTCGCATTTCCCATGCAGAAATCTAATCGAAATTACAACTCTTATGGATATTTATTGCATTATTTCCTCTCCAATGGGCGCATGAATGTTTCAAAGTCCTCATGCAAAGTCAATCAAGTAATAAGGAGAATAGAGAGAGTTTATTTTAATTCGTTTTAGGTACCTATTCGATACTTTTTCCAATTATCTATTGTGTCCGAAGTACATACATAATTTGAAAACAAACCACTTCTCCATACAAAGAAGGGAATGAAATATCTAACCGTTAATCTAAACATGAATAAACTTCACATTTATCTCTCTCTCTCTCTCAACATCATGTGTGTCATAGGCATTAATCCAATTTTCAAACAGCAATTTCAAAGTTTAATATTCTCAACTTGCTATGCTCGTAGCTAACGTGTTCGTCGAATTAATTTCAAAATTAATGTAAACACAACTACTACTTAGGAAATAATTATTGCCGAGCAGCAGTGTATGAAACCACATTTCTATAGTTCTATGTATTGTATGCCGAAGCAAAGCTCCCAAAACAATCGCAAAAGGAGAGATAAAGAAAGAGAGAGCGAGAGGGAGTGAGAGCGAAGTCCCAACGACTTCTTACAACTTGCAAACAATTTAAACAGAAAAAAAGCTTCTACCAGCATTATCTCCAAGAAAAAGAAAACCGGGAACTAAAATGCGAAATAAAATATTCTCGCGAAAGACTAAAGAAGAAATTAACTTGTTTCTTTTTTTTCCTCTTATATATCTACTCTCGACTACCGTGTTACGAAGCTTTCTCACATGTTCTCGAGTAATTTCTGCACTGAATATAACGATAAAAGCGTTCGTTTGTTGGTGCGTTTTAAATGAAAACCGTTTAGACACCAAACACCTCGCCATATGATATCAACAAATACGGCATGTTCCTTATGGCATGGATTATGGCAGTTTAGTGTGCAGAGTAGTTAGACTTTGCCATGGAAATTTGTCATGCGCAGTGGAGTGGATGGATACATTTTTCGGCGATGTGTACATGGTATCTGGGTCAACAGATCTGTTACCTTTTAAATGCCATATTCATAAAAATTCGATGTAATATCGGCTTAATGTGATAATTTTCGTATAATTTGTCAATGAATGTCGAAGAAGATGTACAGCGTGTGTGATGATTTACTCTACCAACACTCTATCGAGGCACTGTTGTATGATTTCAATTTGTATCTCACCTATTCTGAAACCACACAATTTACACATTTAAGTGATAACAATAAAACCGGAAACTGATTATTTTTCAAGATATTGCATGTGGCTGGTACACGCGTTACTACACTCCGAGGCTATGTATCGAAAGTTTGTTATGCTTGTACATAGGCAGGCATTAAGGTCTTTGGATAAATGTTCACATGGGTATCAAAGAATCCAATATTCTCTCTATTATGCACACAAATATTGTATCGAGCAGAGAGCAATTTATATCTGCAGACGACTTTGTTCACTCGGGCTGTATGCCGGAGGAAGTTATAAGCACTATTTCGGATGCTAGCTATGTGAATTTATTTCAGAAATAACAGTTTGCAGGGACTGTACATACACACGGACACCGATTTTATTTATGTAAGTCGATAATGGCTGTGCTCTGAATGTACAGGGACATGCTTTTCAATTCAAGATGGTTTATAATGTCATTCAGTACATTGTAGATGACTCTTTATTACTTCGGTACATTCGATATTCTGAGAAGGGTTTTTGTGTATACTTATATCTTTTTAATGAATTCAAACTTTCGAGAGTTATTTTCATCACTGCTATGCTCAATAGCTGTGATTTCACGATTTCATTGAAATCTTTTGTTACAACGGGGAAATGATGATTTTTGTTCTGGCTTACGATCATCGGATGTTTGACAAATACACAGATAGCTACTATCTCTGACATAGCGTAGCGTTGCACATAAAATTCCATGGATTGTGTTAAGTCGCTCGAAAAGAAAAATATGCATTTTATTGTATTCTGTGGCGTACATCGTCATCCGCTGGAAAATAATGAGAAAATTGGTTAACCAACATTGGCTTGGTTTTTGGCTTAAATCAATTTCAAGTTGATTGTGTGGATGTGTAAAAAAACCAAAAATATGCGATTTTCCCAAAATGTCGGAAATGCGTTTGGAAAAAAATCCTTGCTCTTGTTCTGTTGTTGCCACAAAGCACTCATTAATTTTGGTAGTGAATCATATATTAATTTAATAATATATAATGGGAACACTAATATTCAGGGCTGTGTATAATTGGGACATAATGATATTTGTCCCTATTTAGAGGTTGTTTTTCAGGCAACACAAAGGTTTTTTTCTAATGAAATCGTTGCCTTATGATCCATTTCGGAGGTGCCCCGTTTATAGTTTAGAGGTCCTCTCAAGTCGGGACACCTCCAAAATCGTTCGCAATTTCTTAGTCCCTTGCAGTGTCGCATTTAAGAGGTTTCACTACACCATACCATACATTTTATAAATAAAATTGCATACAGTACACCTCGCCAGTCCGGACACATTACGTTGTGGGTGTGGCCGTGTAAGATTAAGTGGACAACAGAAAACAAATACCTTTATTGCAAATACTGTATTCCTTTCTTTGCAAAAGCCATAATAAATATTAAATCATCATTGAGAAAAATTTCAGTTCAAGCCTAAACCACAAAAAATACGTATTTTCCTTAAGAGAACTTCAAAATACTGCAAACTTAACGCAACTGAGGAGGCTCGCCATGGTCTAGATACCTACAACAGAGCATGAATCAAAAATGGACTAGACAGCACAACGTCCAGTTTCATGCATGAACATACATTCAAAATTTTAATGCTCTGTCCGAAAGGTAGGGGTGCCCGGGCTAGCGAGTGTCCGGACTCTAGCTGTACTGCATTACATAGTAGAATATAATATATTTGAATTTTTTTTTGAGTTGAACTCGTTTTAAAACGTTGGATGTTTTGTTTTGAGTGGTTATTTTAAATCCCAGTTCGTTGCTTCTTTCAAGCTTTTTTCTTAGAATCAATAGTTCTTCGTAAGGATTTCATTATTCATTAAGCCCAATCCACATGTGTATTAAAAACTTTCATTGCATTAGTGCCGCAAGTTCATAGTCATTTAAAGTCGACTTTAGGAGAATTTCTTCATTCTCTCTCTCTCTCTCTCTCTCTCTCATTTTTTCATCATCTACATAACTTAAAGTAGGCCCTTTTGTTTCATAGCCATCTTATAGCAGACTGTAGACTTAAAGCCGACTTTAAATTTAAAATGAACCGAACGTATTTTTAAAGTGTAAAAAAATTCCATTTGATTTTATGCATAATTTTAAAATATTTCTGATTTGATTCTATAATAGCGATAGATTCAAGTCGGCTTTTTGATTTAAAGCTAGATATAACTAAAGTAGAGTTCAAGCACTACGTATTAATGAGCTGACTATGAATGTGCGTCAGTATTTTTCACTCAAAATCAAATGTGACCTACCGACACCGACCGAACCGATGTTGCCTCTTCAATAACGAATACAAACTGACTCGTCTTAAAATAATTAAAGCAAAATAAAGCGCAAAAAAAAATTGTTTAGACATATAAACTGTTTTAACTATAGAAACATTTCAACAGTTCATAATAGTGATGGGCATAATCGAATGGTTTTAAGAATCAAGACTTTTGTAGTCGAGATATTCACGCTGATTCCCTATGTCGTCTGTCGTTTTTTTTTCTGTCGTGTCGTTTTTTGTTGACATTACGTAACTTTCACGACGCGTCAAATATGTAGTAGATTTCTAGATTTTTTTATGAAAAAGTGGCAGATCTGCTGATTTTACTGTCAAAAATTGAAAATTTAATTTCAAAACAGAGGCGAAATAGTTTGATAACGTGGTCGTGAAGGACATTTTAATTGCAGTGAAAGGCACCGAAATTTTCATCTGAAGATGAAAAAGTTGTCAATTAAAAGAAAAATTATGAGGCAGCAAACAAGTTCATCAAGCGTCTAGAACGCTTGATTTGTTCGATGTCTTCTCAATTTGTTTATATTTCAGTTTGGTTTAGGTTTGTTATTTTCGACTATCGAAGGAAGCCTTCCAACATGTGCATTTGCAAAAATCACACATTAGGATCATTACAACTGAAATAAAAGCTACGAAAATTGTGAATGCATGTTCTGCCTTGCAGCTTTCCGTTTGAAGAAGCAGCTGCTCACTGTTAAGTTCTTCGCGCACTGCCGTGCTTCTCACCCTATCCCGGCGAGTATTTCCCACAACACGAAGAAATCTTATATCAGCAGCTTGTATTCGGGATCTTAGTCTGTCGGTCATTACCCAAATGTCATGACCATAGGTGAGGTGGCTTTGACACCAAGTTCGGCCTTCCTGATTACAGATCTACTAAGCTATTTCAAAATCTGCCCAGTTTGACCAATCCTACAGTAAAGCTCAACATTACTCCTTCCATCACTCGTGAAAAAACGCCGAGATACTTAAACTTCTCCAGCTTCTTCAATTGAACTCCACTAACATGTAGAGTGCATTAAACAGGCGTTCTGGAAATTATCACTACCTCCGATTTGTCCACGTTAACTTTCATCCCAGCATCAGCACATACAGCCACAAACCTATCGAATGTGCGCTGGAGTTCCGTCTGGAAAGATGTGAGGGTAACTAAGTCATCTGCAAAAAGAAGATGACTTACCCTCAACTCTCCGATTGATTCATTTACTTCTCACTAAAATTGTTCACTTTATTCGATTTTTTTTCCAACTTATGGTTGTTGTCGCCTTGCTGTCGTCCACTATAATCATCCCAGCGAAAGAAATAGTCGTTTTTAAGACAAAATGTTCTTTCAAAACAACTTAATAATAAATGACAAGTTGAATCGATTGCCTTCTGTCGTATCGTTTGTTGTCGCTTACGATATAGGGAATCAGAGTGATTTTGATAATCGAATGGTGTATAATAATCGATGTGTGCCTTCGAATGATTATTCGAGTGCTAATCGATTAGTAAAACATCTCGATTCTCAAAATCATTCGAATGACTACTAGCTTATTACTAACACAAGATAACTCGATAAACGTTTCACTTAAGCACAAGAAATACTAATCAGGAACATAGCTAGAATGAAAGAAAAACGATAAAGAAAATAACTAAGTATTACTCCACTTCTCGGTTTATTAATATAAAAATAAAATAATCGAATTCATTCGAATGATTTTGATGATACCCAATTATCGAGTTCTCTTGTGTAAGTAGTTACTGATCATTCGAATGAGTGATTGAGAATAGAGACGTTGTCGAGATGTTGAATTATTCGATTGTCATTCGAATGCGCCCATCACTAGTTCATAAAACGGTATTCTAGTACAGTCGACTCCGCTTATTGCAACACAAAAAATGCAGAAAATTTGTTGCAATCAAGCGGTGTTTTCGTATAGAAGATGTTCGGACATGTGACAAATTTCTTGTTGCATACAACCGAAAAGTTCTTTTAAGCGGAGTGCATACAAGCGGAGTCGACTGTACATACACAAATGTTGCGGTTCATATTGGAATAATTCATGTAACTAAAAGTTTTACGTGGATGTATGTAAGTGAGATTTTTCTGTATATTATTGAGTCGTGTACGAGAGGATACAAATCTGGTTCAATTTTACAACCAGTGGTTCATTTCTTTTTGATTCTGGTAAAGCTTCTATGAATTTCGTTGGAATGGGACGTGAAGCGGCAGAGCCTTTTTTATTGGAAAACCGGAGTGTTTCCGCTATGGAGCAATTGCCCTGAAGGTTTGTTGTTTGGTTGGATGTACATTGGTTTTGTTAGCCTTTTTTATTGTTGCTAAATGAAATTTCCTTTCCTCATAACCTCCCTAACTCGAACTACTTCAAGCTATATTTCAACCCCAACTTGAATTTTTCGGTGAATTTGCCTACTCAACGAACAGCGTTTATTCAGAAGCATGGAAGGGAAAGTCCCCATTGTTATTTAAATTCCCTATTCATACATACGGACAATATCTATAAGTCAATTTGTAGAAAGGAGGATTTTGTAGAAAAGGAGGAGTGCTAGTACAAAGAATAATTGTATTCCCAATTTGCGTATTTTTTATAATTTAAATTTATTTCCTGATCCCTAGAAATTCGACTGTAATTGGCGGGAACAGCTCGAGAAAAACTAAAGCACGGGACCTTTTCGCATAACAGCGGCTAAACTTCCCCGGAAACATCTCTCTAATATACTTAATGTCAACCATTTGAGGGACATTGGTGTAGAATTGATGGTTAACGAAAAAAGTTACATTTTTTAATCCTAGGAAGAATCACATCAGGAAATGCAGTTGTTTATGGCCATGTCCATGTATGTAACATAATAATATGGGTAGAATTACAGCCCGTGGAGGGCCAGGGCCTAGCTTCTCAGCAACCACTCATGCTGTGCGTGCTGTTGTTCCCTCAGGAGTGGAAGAGACGTATAGTTTTATATCGACTCTGAACGGAAAAGTCAGTCAATATCGTTCGATAACTCAGGTCATACATTTAAACTGTCGCAATTGCATTATTTTCGAAAAGTAAGACCCACCGACAAACCTTTGTCATACATACTAGGGTACTAGGGTTGCCAAATTTTTTTTCGAAGCATTTTGGGACCAATCGCTGTATTATCGAAAAATGCCGGGATTTTAAACGTTTACCCAGGACAAATAAAAAACTTAAAAGTTCGTTTAGTTTTTTAGACAGGCTTTCCTTTTGCTTTTTTTTATGAAAATCTCTTAATATATTTTGACAGCTGTCAGGTTGGAATAATGACGTTCAGTGAAATTAGGTTTCTTCGATTAAATTTCAAAGAAAATACTTGAAATCGAATAGTACGTTTGCTCCACACCAAAATCCAACATTTCGAGGAAAAAAAATTTTAATCCAATTTTGCGTCCAATTTTCCACTGCAACTTTAGCATTTCAAATGACAGCTAGTGTCAGAATTACACATATTTTCTTCTGATTGGAAATCCGATGTGGTTGAACCATTTTACCTACATTAATTTAAAGATGTATTTAAGTGGTAATTCAGACAAATTAAATATATAGCTGAGTCAACATATTGTAATTATTTCTTGAAGTGATTGATTGTTTTGTCGACTGTTGTTTTTGTTTGTGTCAGCAGGCTGCAGTCATTAAATGACGTGCTCTGTACATATGATTGTTCGATTTGACGAACTTACAAATGCAACGACGAAATTCAACATTTCGCTGGAATGCAATATTCCAGAATGCAGGATATGTACGTTATTTGGGCTGGAATGTAAACATTAGCCGAAATGCAGAATTTGGTTGCGGTGTAAACGTACTATAAGCGTGGGAAAAGGCCAACAAAATGTATGACTTCTTTATTTGATTTAGATTCTACTTATAGATGAAATTTGTGTCAAAATGTCATTTTTATAAATTTTGGGACGTATTTCCCTCTTCCAACTGGTGATTCAATTGTAGTCTTACCGTCGTCACCTTCGAAATGAAAATTAATATAGCTTTGGAGAGAAGCCACTAATCAAACGTGATACGAACTTTACGAAATGTTTGTGGAATGAATGCGGTGAGTGTACATCGATTCATATCTCATGAAACTCCTGGTTTTTACTTATCAGAAGTCATCGTTGTGAAAGTTGTTTGCTGACAGTTTAACAATGTTACGGAATTAGAAATGACACCTTGATGGATGACCATATGTATCTGTGTACAGTGTCACCTATTATCTGAAAACCTTGTTGGGGGCTGCTCTGATAGTAAATTCATCCAGTTAGACCAGTTAGTGTATTGTTATACCCACAGTCAGACTACTACCGCTGATCGACCACTCCAGTATTAGAGCCGATCATTTGATCCCAAACGACAAATGGTGACTGGACCATTTGTATAAAAACTGTATAAACTTTGCTTTCACTGGGATTCGAACCGGGGACCTCACTAATCAAGGGCAGGCACCAAGGACGCCATCCAGTCATTCTGGAGTGTGGAAAGGTGTCTGAATGTTGGGTGATGGAAATTAGATTATAGCCAAATTGTACATTTGCTTTTCCTTAAAACGAGTGAGAGTGAGTGTACATCTCTCCAAAATCTCTCCTTTATACAAAGGGTGTACCAAAATTAATGAATTTTCCACCATTTGGGCAGTAAATTGCTGGAAAACACTGAAAAATACAAGGGACTTCAAATGATACAGCAACGTGCTTTCATTGATGAACGATATCTCAAAAATAATGAATGCTTGGAAACCGCTTGGAAATTTAATACAAAATATGGTTGAAATAATGTTTTAACTTCGTAAACTACAAAGAGATTGAAAAATTCAGTGAGACTGCATCAGTGGGAGACTTAAACACACTTGTCCAAAAAACACCGCTTTCAAATGCCAATATATTTAGTAACTGTGCGTGAGAATCTTGGTGAAAATCTCGGAACATGAAATCGCCCCCTGCAGAACCTTTCTACAGCGTCTACTCTACCCAACAAAGTCTGTGCGTCGATACTTGGAAAATGTCAACTAATACAACAATTGAATCTTCAGAAATTCAGCCACATTTAGGCTGAGAATGGTAATGCGCAATTTCGAAAAGAATGCCGTGAATGCCGCCAGTGATGGGAAGAGTAGTAGTGAACTTTCATTGTGCGATTGGTCAAGCTGGGTGAGTTTTGAAACAGCTTAGAAGGTCTGTAAACAGGAAGGTCGAGCTGGGTATCATAGCCAAGTTAGCTGTTTTCAATTCAGTACTCTCACCTATGGTCGTGGAATTTGGGTACTGACCGGAAGAATGAGATCGCGAATACAAGCTGCTGAGGTGAAATTCATTTGTGCTGTTGTGGGAATTACTCGCCGGGATAAGGTGAGAGGCAGTGCATGAGTAACCTAACGTTAAGCAGTTGCTTCTTCGAACGGCTGCTTCGGTGGTTTGGTCACGTGGCACGAATGTTCCGACTTCCATGGTGGGCCTTGAATGCGATTCCATTAGGCAGGCGAACGCTTCTCAGACCCCGGACAAGGTGGTTGGACCAGGTCCATAAACACGCCTGGTTACTCTCGGGCTTTACTCCTGTTGAGTAAAAGTCGATGGCGGAGGATCGAGTGGAAATCTCTCGTGCTTGCTTCACCCCCGCGACCATGGTAGGGTTAAAAGATAATGATGATGGTGCCGGAAATTCCATTTGTCCGATGTGTTAATCCATATACAGTACAACCTCGATATTGCGAACTTCAAAGGAATTAGAAAATATTCGTAATACTAAGTAATTCGTTACAATGAGCCCTATTATGTAGAGGTTGGGGAGAACTAAAAAGGTAACCTCAACAATATGTTGGTGGTAAGCAGATGAATGCTTACCTTATAAAGCAAAATAAAAAATACATGAAACATCTTTTCTCAAATCAGAAGGGAGAATTATTTTTTCCTAAATTCGTTAGAACATTTCTACGTCTAAAAAATATTTATTTCTTCTTACATTCATGGTGAGCAACATGATGTGCTCAATCGCACGTCACAACTTTGACAGTTCCTGTAATGCTAACAAGTTGTGAGGTGTTGTTAGCATACGAAAACCCTCAATTTGTGACTCACCATGTTGCCGCTAAAAAATGGGATGAACCCATTATCCCGAGACAATTCCTTGCGATTTTCTCAAATTTTTTAGCGGCAACATGGTGAGTCACAAGTCGCAATCGTCCGAAATCGCTATTAATTCTCAGGTTTTATCCTGAAAGTCTAAAGTTAGTCTGTCAGTTGCATTTGCATTTACAGTGTTGAATTTATTGCGTTTGAGAAACTTAACGACGTGTTTCGTGGAAAAATTTCACATAAAATAGTCGACGAAGTACTTTCATAGTCTCTCGGTGCCCCACGGCATATAAAATTGGGTCAAATTGCGACTAACATCGCATATCGGCAACCCTGCTCACCGCCCTCTTGTGAGGCAGTTGTGACATATGACACCATCACAGAAGTGCGCCAGAATAAGGTCATTATTTTATTTACTTTTTCTTCTTTTGGTATTAAAATTTTCAAAAACTTTTTTTTATCCCACTTTTTGGATTATTGCTCCACCTAGAAATTCGCAATCAGAGATGCCACCTTTTTGGAATAAATACATTTGTTACGTCTGCTATTAATTGAAGTAGTTAATGGAGTGTAGTTAAGATGTCAAATTAACGCCGTGCTTGTGAAATTCATACATGACTTGACTGGCACATGGGCAACATCCAGGGGGGGAAAAACTCCATATCTACTTATTGGAGCAAGGGTGCCTCTGATGTCATGAAACAGTCTAGAAAACACTGTCCAATCCACCTGTAACAAATCGAGTGGAGTGCCTCATCTGCTGGCAATGACCCCTATTTCGCCATTTTGATTCTGGTAACCCTACTCGGGCCACTTTAATACGTTTTTTCTTTCTTAGACTATCCCTCAAGCCACATCACAACTTCGAGTTAATTTTCAGTTTGCATTACATCCATCAAGTCTGCAATTTCTTCATCACTCATTGCAGAACGGCTACCTTTTTTGCTGAATTCTCTCCACATAGTCGTGACATTTTCTAACACGAAATTGTTCGCTTTGGAATAGAACTCTATTCGAGTGATGGTCGTCTGTAGACGGTCTTAGAGGTTAAAGGGTTAGCATGACTACGACTTTAATGAAGGAGAAAACGTTCGTTTGTTTAAAAGTCCCCCAGTAAGCCAAATTACACGTTTGATTCGATTGAAGTTAACTCGTGTGATATGCAATCACACACTTCCATACAAGAACAACATGCATGCATGTGTCTATATCTCTGCAAATGCTGATATAGCGTCCCATGCACCTGGATGTATACACACAATTTCGATTATGTCCGATAAGTAAATTCAATTAAAATAAAAGAGTGAATTAATTTTCTTGTTTGATTACTACCATCGGAGGTATGTGTATATGTATTCACAAATGGTTGCAATTAAAATAAGAGCCAACAAAACTGGACCAAACACGCTGTTCACTGTCAAAAGGCCCCATCATCAGTGTTGACAGGCACTTGCGAATTACGAAGAACTTATTATTTATTAGTTTACATTATTCTTAAGTCAAAGCAGACACATGAAAATCCAATATCACAAATGTTTACGTAGTATTTTCCTATCACCACACCGCGCCGGTGCTGAGATGACAAAAATCATAATAAATTTAGAAAGAAGTGAGAGAATAAAAGCGAAATAATGTCAAAGAA
This sequence comes from Eristalis tenax, assembly GCA_905231855.2. NCBI lineage: Eukaryota > Metazoa > Arthropoda > Insecta > Diptera > Syrphidae > Eristalis > Eristalis tenax. The sequence goes on from HG993124.1 coordinate 115,778,379, forward strand.
TAAATGTGTGTATAGTTCTTGTGTGTCGTATATTATCTCTCGTACCAATAAACAATGACGAAGAGAAAGAATAAACCACCTAATATTCGTTCGTGTATTTTATGAATGTGAAAGAAGATAATATCACTTCACAAAAGTTATGGTTTAATTTTAACCCATTACATGCACTTGTTTACTGTTTGAACACTAGCAAGAACAAAGATAAGTAAATAGTCAAGTTCGTATACTGGCCGTTTGTATTAAGTAAATATTATTTTGCTTCTTGTTTTATCCATTTATTATTTAATGCAGCTCTATACGTTTATTAAGGCACACATTAAATAAAATTTAATAAATAAAGAAATCGCCAGTTCAACAAATTCAAAATTATAAAGCCGTGTAAATGAATGGATCAAGTTAAATCACACAATCATGATAGCACACAGTAACCAGGGAGCTTGTGCCAAAAACGGAATATAATTCCCATGAAGGTGAAAATCAAATTAAATGTTTAAACGAAACCCGAACATTTACTTCCCAAATGCGTTTTCATTCTTCTTTCGTTTGCAGACTAGGCAATGAATAAAAAAAAACAGTTGGATATGTACGAGCACAGTCTTATCAATAAGTTTGTATTTTATTTTCCCGTGTAAATAGAAATATGCATATTTTATAACTGAAAGATAAAGAAGAGAAAACAAAATAAAAGATCAATATTTATAAATTTTAAAGTTTGTTGAAGTTCTTATTTTATGTATATTGATTGTAACGGCGGTTGCTAGTGTCGTCCAACCAGTTTGCTTATTGCCAGGTGATCCATCAATCCATCGCCTTTTTGTCATCACTTTGTTCCTAAATCTTCAACATTTCTCTGACGTTTGAATAAGCAAAGGGGTAGGGACTTGTAAGTAGAGTACTTGTGAACGAATTCCTGGTTTCCTATTCACTAACTTCTCAAGCAAGCGACCGAATGAAGGGTCTGAGCCTGCGCCTAAACTAAAGCATTTTAAGATCGAAATACATTCATACAAGTTTTGACGTTTGCGGCGTAAATCACAAGTTAAATAGCGAGTCATTTTGATGAGCGCCTTCGCCAGAGTAGCTGCGACTGATTGTTTCGAAAATGCAGGTGAGCCAATTTCGAGCTGATCACATAAGAGAGACATGCCTAAACATTCTCCACGATATTAAACATAAAGGGTGGTTTTTTTTTAGCTATTATCTTTTTGGCAACACTGGTTTAAACAGCTGACGCACGTTTCGTGTTTTGTTTCACTGTCGAACATCTTCAGTGTGGTCTATAATTTAACCATGCTTCTTCCATTTTATGGTCAGTTTGGCTCAATGGGTACGTAAATAAGCAGAATTGTCGATTTTGGAGTGAATATTAGCCAGAAGCATTGCAAGAGCTACCAATGCATCCAGAAAAAGTCACAGTTTGGTGCGGTTTATGGGCTGGTGGCATCATTGGACCGTACTTCTTCAAAGATTATGCGCTACCGTGAGATGATATCCAATTTTTTTTGGCCCAAAATGCAAGAGCTTGACTTGCATGACATGTGGTTTTAACAAGACGGTGCCACATGCCACACATGCACGCGCAACAATGGACTTATTGAGAGGCGAGTTCGGTGAACATTTTATTTCACGTTCGGGACCGGTCAGATCGTGCGATTTAACGCCTTTAGACTATTTTGTGTGGGGCTATATTAAAGCTCATGTCTATACAGACAAGCCCGCTTCAATTGACGCATTGGAAGACAACATTGAAGCATTTATTCGTGAGATACCGGCCGAAATGTTGGAAAGAGTATGCCAAAATTGGACTAAGCGGATGGACCATTTGAGGCGCAGTCAAGGTCAACATTTGCATGAAATAATCTTCAAACATTAAATTATATGGACCGTACTATCGTTTCAAATAAAGATTTCATGCATTTTTCTGAATTTTATGTGTTTTTTTTTTTTTTTTTGAAAAGCGTTCCTTTAGCTTTTAAAATATCACCCTTTTTATAATCTCTTGGCTTGAATATTTGTAAGATCTATTTGGCCAACGAAGGACGAATTAATGCCACTAAACCCTTCCTAATGCCGACATACATCGCTGAATGAGCATGCGAATGGTCATAATCAAGTTTTTTGTTTGTATTTTGGGTCTATTTCCAAAAACTTAACAATATTCCAGCAATACCAAGAAAAATAGCAGCCCACTTCTCTATATACGGCTAGAGACAGTTTAAGGCTACAATATTTTTCTCGAAAATAGTGTTGATGCATCGGTGAATACTAAAACTGACTTAACTAACATAGCTTGGTCAACGGTTTCATCGTTAGTTCGAGGCGACGAACACTAGTCATGGAGTTAGCATGTAGGGTCAAGTGGCAATTGAAATCAACTGGTAGATTGTACTTGTACCAATGACTTGGGTTTGATCCATTAACCACATCCACCACTGGACGTATTTCTGCCCAACATCACAACCACAATCTGATCAACCATCCGCGCTTTTTTCTTTCGTGGGCTAGATATGCCATGTCGCTTCACTTCAACATTGCCTGTGACAGAGTCAACAACAAGAAGCGGCAACCAATCGCGAAATACCAACCAACGAAGTAGATCCCGAAATAGTGCCACAAAATTACATTCACTTCTACGTTTACTCCAATTTTTAACGACACCATTCAAAGTAAATCGTGTGAATATAGGAAAACGGCAAATCTCCAACAAACGTCCAACTTCTGAACTGAGCTCATGCCATGTCGGAAAATCGAGATTGCTGTGGTGCCTTTGACGGTCCCTGTCGAAGGTGAGTCCATTACATATTCGCAGTATTTTTTTTCGAAAATTGCGAGCTTCGTCATGCTGGTCTTAGAGATGGTGTGCCATATTGGAAAGCCGTACGCTAAGATCGGCCGTATAAGCTGCTTGTAAAGCAGCAGTTTTGTCCTCCGGCTTAGTCCATTTTGCTTGCGCAACAAGGGATAGATGCGATGGAAGCCTAGGCTAGCCTTGTTGAGGGTCAAATGACTGTTGAACTTCAACCTTTCCGTAAAGTTAACGCCACTTGACCTTTCTGTACCGTTAGGTAGCACTACCTTTATACTTCGAGATTTGGCTGCAGATCTGCATCCACCTCTGGATGGTCTCCTTAAGCACATAAGTACCGATTACCCAGCATTGAAGGAGGGAGTACCCCATTTGGTATAGTTCTCCGTTTGAATTTGGACCCTTTGTGCTGTGGTGACGTCGAGCTGGCGTGTCCTCTGCAAATAGACAGCATTTCACTGTGTCAGTTGGATGTGGTTGATCTGTCGTGTAGATGTTGAAAAGCCACGGTCCCAGCTTTGATCCTTCTGCAATTCCCGACGACCAGACCATTCTCACACACGATGTATGCTTGGACATGGATTTTTGCGCCTCCACTAGATTCTTTCACGTCATATTCATGAACCGCGCATGGTGCATGTCCAGTTCATGAACATGACTACGTGATGGTTGACATGTGAGTGGAATGTCTCTCCAGTTTGCCACACAGCACAAAGAATGTTCAGCTGGAGGTGAACGCTAGTTTTATACTAGACACGAATTCCAATGCCTTAAGGGCTATCTTCCATTTAAGCCATGTATGATTCAATATAATCTCCGCTTGGAAAACACTTCGTATGTTTGAGAGCATTTTGAGTCAAAATGTTGGGTCTTAAATGCGTGTTCAAACAGGGATCATGGCTTTTGTTGGGAAGGAGATATGGAGTCACACATTTTTAAAGTATCCACCAAAATAACACACTCTTTCGTGTCGCGTGAACCAAAGAAGATCCTTACGTTTCAAGTGGGCCTTCCATTGTACGGAGAATGAGAATAAAAGTAATAGGACCCCTACGGTCTTGAAGTCTGCTATTCGTCTTCAAGAAGAGAATGTTTCAGGGGGAATTGACAGCTTCACAAGGCTTATTATATTAGTCATGCTCAAAAACCCGGCCATAAATAGCAATAATTGCCGTGCAGTGGATCTTGGACTGAACTTAATAATAAATCTGTTCCCTATTCCATTCGTCTCATTATTCAAGACTCCATGTCTGATTCAGGTCTGGGATTAAACCGAACATTCTCTCTCTGATCAGCTTCGTCTTTCAGATAGAAAGAAAGTGAGCCCTTTTCAGATGGTTGAATGAACCATAATGAACCTGAAATTCTATATATGTCCAACCAAATGTCTTCCTTTTCACAGCTAATGGCTGTCACAGCAGGTCAACTTCACGGAACATGTCCCTGTTTCTGGACGCATTAGGAAATAGCATGCGTTACCGGACGATGTTGACATACAAATTAGTGCTGTGAATGCAGTTGCAGTGAGAGAACTTTCTAAAAGACTTCTGGCGATTGGTTTTCGAAGATGTAGTGCATACTCCATTATCTGGATTTTTTGCAAGCGTATATGCGCTTAAATTTCAGCAACAAATCATAGATGGGGTTAAGTTACCCAGGATAATTATCGCAATGCTTCCAATGACTATTTTCCATGTGTTATCGATAATTTGCCTAGAAACGTCACACAATACATCCATGAATTCCATGAAAAAAATCCATCCATGAAAAAAAGACACTTAAAAATGCAAAAACATTAAAAATTGCTGGGGAAAAAATGAACACATTCAATGCGCTGCTGTTGTCCATTTTCCAATTCCTCAGAACAGGTACTTGAACTGTGGGCACAAATCATGGAAATCCTGACTGTATTTTCCATTATTTGTTCCAAATTATTTTCAAATCCTATTCAATGTTTAAATTTTTTAACAGCTGGCTGCCCCAAATGTCATGAATGTCGTCTGTGCTGCCAGGTTTTTCTGATGAATTATTAAGCGCCGATGATCGTTTTTTTGGTGCACTCATAATTTAAGCACATATACGCCTTCAAAAAAACACGCCCATCTCCAATTCAATTCAACAAAGGCATGGATGGTTTTAGACAGGGCCGATATATTATATTCCATTACCAACCTCAAAGTTTGTGCGACAGATTAAAATAAATATCACTTTTTTTTGTCAGAAATGTTTTTCTATCGGTGGAAATCACATCTACTGGATTAATTTTAATTCGTGTCTGGCTTGATATTCAATTTTAAAAACAATTACAAAAAAATAAATAGCCATAATATTCAGCGATTCAAATGTTAAATTTGCATAAATGCAGCGACAGCCATAATTAAGTTTAGTTAACGTTGCAAATGACAAAGTTTCCATTTGAAATCCATGTGCACTTGTTTACTTCGCCACATTAATTTGCAGGATTCACCGCATATGTGCACACGAATGCAAATCAAATGACGGAACTTCCTTAACCAGCATTTGCATCCGTTTATTCAATTTCTGATTTTCAACCTGCTTCAGTTTGGCATTGTCAATAAAACCAAACGTTGCACCGAGTTAGTCAATTGTTAATGCATTTGTCTTCAAATTTTTCAATTTTATTCGAAATTTCTGTACAAGCACTCATGAATTGGAAGTTTGCACATATCGGTCCATTGAGCATTCCACTTATTATCTCAGTTATTACACATTCTGGTGCAAGGATCTTTTATTATCCTCTGCATCTCTGCAAAATATAAATTTTTTGAATTCAATGGAATTTTTGCAGCTCCTTATCCTGTATTCCACCATCAATTCTGAGTCAACAACCCTCAAGGTACTCATAAATTAATTGCAAAATTTCTCTGGCCAAACTTTTCATCGACTAACCCAAAATCCAATAATTGCCATTCCAAATATACACTAAACATTATTCCCCTCGAATTAATAATAAATCAATCAAGCACTTTGAACTCGAGCGAGTGAAAATCTCTACCCATCTAGACAACTCCTTCCATCATTAATACCTTGTTGATTATGCACGAAGAATTGTCAATACAATCCCCGTATCAAGTAATTTCAAAAATAATCTCTCCGTTTTCGACTCGAGAACCCTTTTGTGCTGCAGCTTTAGATGTATTCGCACATGTATCCATTTCCCCGGTGAAAAACAGCTCTTTTATCAGTTTACTTTGTTGAGAGTGACACTCAAGATTAGTGCTGACAAGTTCTGCTATATACTCACTGGCATACATGAAGCTGTAGTCCGTAATAAAGAGGCAAGGCGGAATGCTTCACTCCACATAAATTCATGCATACCGTAGAATATGGTTCCTTTGCAAATGATTCCCTTTAAATAACGGTACTATTGTCTATATAGCGAGTGTTCCAATGGCACGGCCGACAGAGAGACTGAGACGGATGGAATTTTGATATTTGGTATTTTTAGTTTCCCGAAAGCTTTATTCGAATTTACCCTTTCTAACACCGGTCTATGAGATGTGGTTCTGTTATTTTAATAAAATATAAATATTTACTCTTTGCCCAGCACAAATGTGCAATCGTGTTTTTGTTTTGTGTTATCCACACAAAAATGAACGTTAATTAACTCTCAATTGATTAAGTAAGTACATTTTTAGATAAAATTGTTTGCTGTGGCGATAAGAGATTCTATACCGTGAAACATCAATTCATTTGTTTTGATTTTCGCACAAATAAATGCATGCATGTGGAACTGCTGTAGAAAGTGTGCGAATTTTGTTTATTTTTTGAACGTGTAGCTAAACGAGGTTTCATTGTGCACCGGCTCTTTAAGGATTTAAGTGTTGTACACATGGGTCGAGAACTGCTAACGCAATCAAATAAAATAAAATGGTGGACTTCCTGGTATGACAGAAGTTGAGCAATTGCAGAAAAATCTTCGCAATGTTTGCTTAATTACTATGTATTGTATAACGCTTTACGTTTTCTCTGCGAATTCATAATTCTGTTGTTCATATGGGCTGCGAACGCGAACTTTCAGAAACACAAAAATTATTCTTGGTATGCCAAAAGATGCGCATTGATTTATTGAGTTTTATTTATCAAGAAAGATACCAACATGAGTTAACTTAAGTGGGAGCCCCATTAACGATTTTATGAAATTGTCTCTCCGCGATCAATCAATCCATTTGCGAACTGCCAAGCTGAGAACGCAACCCACAAAGGGTCAAACGCGGTCCACAAATTCAGCACCAAAACATTCGTAATGTTTTCTCAAATTCTTTCCGTAGTTTTTGCAGAGGAGTCTACATATCAAAAATGAAGTACTACAGAGATAGCAAACTTCTTCGTTAGATCTTTGACAAACACTTTTCAAACCAAATTGTGCGTAATAAAATCATCAATAACTGTCAAAAAGCCTCTCAAATTCGACGACGGGCTAGGAAGCACCTCTTTTGCCCCCTTAAAATATCTGACAACCATTTTGTACATCGTTTTCAATCACAGAACGGCATTTCGGTTATTTCGTGAATAACTGTCGAAAATTCATGAACAACTGTCAAAAAGTCTCTGTATGAAGTGTCAACGGCATTTCGGTTATTTCGTGAATAACTGTCAAAAATTCATGAACAACTGTCAAAAAGTCTCTGTATGTCAAGTGTCAACGGCATTTCAGTTATTTCGTGAATAACTGTCAAAAATTCATGAACAACTGTCAAAAAGTCTCTGTCTGAAGTGTCAGTTTGCGAAGCTTACAATTCGTAGTGAATCACACTTCAATCAATGTCCTATCCACAGAAAGGCATACGATACATCTACAAATTTACGATCTACAAATTCACGACGAAAAATGGAAAATTCTGCTTGTATTTGTAGCCACAACGATTCTATGTAAAAGAAGTGTCAGAATTCGCGAAGTTCACCTTTCGCAAATTGTCATGTGGTTTGCACATGAGCTGCATTAACGAGCCGATATGTCTATTATTTATATATTATTTATTTAACATAAAATAACAGCTTGGGGATATTATGATTGTCCAGCAGTTTTGTAGATCTCGATGAAATAAGAACAAAGTATGAGGAACCAAAATGCTCGTCTTTGCGTAGTTTAGGAGATATCGAGGTTTAGTAAGGTAACTTTACCTCTAGACGCCTGCCAGACAGTTCTTAACATACCATTAGCGGAGCGCCGAAGTCGCGTGAGCAGGTTAACATTAAGCCCTTCGGAAAGAGGGGTAAAATTATGTCCGCTAGCGAATCGAGCCACCCACCTCATACTTTATATAGGACAGCATGCCTATATACTTATTTCCCTGTACCGGAATTAACATACAAAAATTAACATAACAAGAAATTAATATTTTAACCTCGATATCTCTTAAACTGAGTGATAAATACATTTTTTTTTTCTTTACATTCTGTGCTATGTATTTCATCGAGAAAAATATTGCGTGTTCAAAACTCGTTTTCACGGAAATTGTAATCGTGCCAACAGCTTCATTGAAAAATCTTACGAAAAAAGTAAAAAAAATTCTTTAACTCTAGGAAGATGGCATTGGCATTGGCATTTTTGATTTTGATCTAATAAATCATTTAAAAGTGCTAATCAAAAAATAATTTAATCAGAAATATAACCATATTAACGTTTTAGTTTTTTTAGTTTTACAATCACTGTTTAATACAAATAAAACGCTAAGCCTCAAATTTCACCGTCGTTTTCCTAGTGTTAAGACGACTTAGATATACAAAATTTACTAATTATATTAGTTAATTCTAGACATTAATGTATACCTAATTCCGTTTTATACGGTAGATATTACCGTGTCCATAAAATGAAGAAGAAGAACATGGGATTTGGTTCTCCATATCTCTGCACTGCAAAAATGTATGAAATGAATGAAAGTCAAAAAAAAAGTTATGAAAGTATATTTGAATATTATAAACAACTAAACTTCTAAAGACAGCCTTAGTGAAAATATTTTTCTTTCAAAATTTCGATCAAATAGCATTTTTGGATCGTGTTTAATCGGATGGAATCGTGTCAAAAAGGAATGTTTTATTTTGTTTCTAAACCGTGTTAAAAGGTTGTTGTAGAAACAGAACTGGGTGCACAAGGAAAGATCTTTTTTAAATTCGAAGTCATTAAAATACATTATTGTGTTTTAATTTCATATTGGCTTCGCTTTTTTCTAGGTGCACATCTTTTTTGCGTTATTTTTTTTATTGTTGTTCGTATTAAGGCGTAATTATATAATTTAATCTGAAATAAAAGTGGAAACATGTTTTAATCGACTTTAATTGTTTTTTTTTTTTTATTAATGGCTGTCGAGACAAAGTTGTACACGAATTATCCACCTACAATAATTTGCAAAATGATAAGAAACTCACCTTGGAAGTGTCCAGGTATTCCTAAGCTCTAAATTAATTCATTTAATTTCATCATCATCATATTCTTCTGACCCACATGCTCCACTAAAGGGGTCGCGGGTATAAACCACGCACGAGAGATCTCCAGGCAACTCGATCCTCCGCCATCGACTCTAACTCATTTGGAGTTCTGCCCAAGCTTAACGAGGTGAGTTTTTGAACTTGGTCCAACCACATCTTCCTGGATCTGCCAAGCAGTCATTTAATTTCATTTAAGTTTTAATTTCTTGTGACGGTAGCGTTAAACTATTAACATAGCAGCTGGTTTAACAAAATGTATTCCTGTAGTTGTAGCGCCTTTTGTAGCAAACAGTAATTTTACGCTGTATAGAAAGATAAAATTACTAGTTAAGTTACTAATTTTTTTATGGTTGATTTAACCATAGCCCAGCGTGGTAACCGTTCGGAACGGAAACTTTTTTCGACGCGCATCGTTTCACTGACACGAATACCCAAAAATGATATTGAGAACTTAACAACGCAGCATTCTAAGTTGCCGACCAGCTGTTCGGAATGCTACTTCAAAGCAAAAACCTCCGATTAGTATGAAATCGGAAAAAAGTCCGTTCCTTAATGGATAGCGCGCTAGGGCAGAGTAATGGGCAGTAACAAGCATTGTACTTCAGACCGTCTACAGGTTAAATCCTTGATAGAAATTGCCGATATTGTTCTCTTGTTCCAGGAGAATAGTGGTAAATGCCTTTAAATAAACAGCAGACACAGAAACTTGGCCCCTCTCAAAACTTCAAAAACCAGCTAAAAGCCGGTTGAAAATTAATTTGATCTAAAATTGTCAGTAACCACGTTCTTTTTGTATAACGGTTCGGTTATTGTAATTATTTCTTTTTTTGCACAACGCTGCATGTGTCATTCTAGCGGTTTACGATTAAGCACATTCTGCTTCTGATTCTTCTGATAGCATAGCACTCCAATAGGCGTGAACTTTGAACAATTCTGAGTCAAAAACTGATAGAGTACGCATATATACATACTTTTTGACGATTTATTGCAGTGTAGAGAAGAATTTATTCTTTCTTGAGTGGAAAGATTATTTATTTTACCCCCAGTCCCAAAGGTGACTAAGTAGAGGAGTTCTACTGTAATGACTTAAAAAAAAAAAAGAAACTGGAAACCTACATAATACCACTGCAAATAGATTCGTGAATGAGTGCACTACAGTATGTCAAAAACGCTTGCAGGTGATAAATGCTGACTCGATCTCGATGTTTTACAGAGACAGTAAGAGGTATGATCTCTTTGGTTTGAAGAGTGTCCGAAATGAAAGCAAGAAACAGAAAAATACAGGCAGCTAGTAAGGTAACATATAATAACAATATAAAAAAGTAATACATTCATGTGGCGGATGTGGAGCTGTGGGTTGGTGCGTCGACCCCCTACGCACTTGAGTCTACGCTGCCTAGGTTCGAATCCCGGTACGAGCAAACTAATTTCACCGGCCTCACCTCTTTGGAGTCACTGTCGATGCTCAAAAGGGTATAACTGTCGGAAAAGGCTTCTCAAATTGGCCGTTCGGAGTCGGCATAAAACTGTAGGTTCCTTCTACTCCTGAGGCAACAATAGCACGCACAGCATGAGTGGTTGCTGAGAAGCTAGGCCCTGTCCCTCTTCGGGATGTAGCGCCACCCATATTTTTAAATTACAAACAGGCAACCCTGATATAATGGACCTCAGTATAACGATTTCCTTGATTTATCGAGTTTTTCGAAATATCCGAAAGATGTTATCAAAAATCTATCTTTACATGACGAAAACATTTGTCAACAGCCTCTTTAAAATGGATTTTGAATCATTGCAGAATACATCTGTTCATGAATTGTGAACATAAAACCTTAGCATAACGCATCTTATCGATTATTCACACTCAAGCCCCCCCACAGTAATTCATCTCTCAACAGGTTCGGACATGTTAAATTTTTCGATAGACAATCGTTTTTGATGCTCGGTACAGTGTCACTTGTCACGGCAGACTACAAATTGAACAAGTAGTCTATGACTACTGACTCCCAGCCCTTGATTTCGTAATACCCTTCAGGTTTTACTTCCCAGCAAGGGAGGAGTGGAACTCTGCTGAGCCCATCAACAACTCTACATCCATCCACCACGGATTAGTGGAAGATGGAAAAAGGCTCTGGCGCGGGCATTTAAAGTATGGCAGTATTTTTCAAGCGGAGGTTATGGCGGGCTCTCTAAACACCTATGAGAGCTCCAAGATGCTATGGCCTAAGTTCCACAGTGCAACGACAGACAACTCTCTTAATGTAGCAAAAGCCTGCTGCGGATGGTATTCGGATCGCTAACTGCTCATCATGAACACAAGCAGTGGAGATTAAGAGGACATAGACACTCCTCACTACATTTGTCAATGCCCCAGTCTCTGCCTATAAAGCATAGAACACAGGGAAAATTCTTCATCGAAGGTCTCCAGGAACTGGTAGAAATCCCACTAACTTCTATTTTCAGGTGCGTCAGGATTTCTGGATGAACGATTTACAATGTGTATGTGTATGTATGTGCATTTATGCATGTATAAAAAACTAAAACTCCGTCAGAGGTTTTACATAAATCTAAAAAATTTAATTTTGAATAAAAAAAGTAGTCTTAGATTTGTGTGTCAGCCAACGATTCTTTATGAAATTTCTTCTGAATTTCTTGTGACTCAGATTTCAAACTTAAAGCCCTCATTGGGCTGATGTTTCTTGCACTTCATGAGGAACCAGTTTAAAAGTGCTTCTTCTATTTTGGGAAATTCACCCTTCTTCGTAGACCGTTTGGATTTGCAACCATTTATAGATGATTCCAATCCAATTGATTAGGGCGCTACAGTCCGCGGTTTACCTGGCCCTCCAATCGACCCGATCTTGCGCTAGCTGTCTATAGTTTCGCACACCAAGACGGCCGACACAACTGTGTGCCGTAAGAAGTATGAATATATCAACTGATGCCACCATTACCCAATAGCAAACATGATTTTGTGCTTCTTCTTAGGGCGCTACAGTTTGGGGTGAACCTGGGCCTCATTTAACATGCCACTCCAGATGGCCCGATCTCTCGCTAGATGTCTCTCGCTAGCTGATCTCTCTCCCAAGCCGGCTGAGGTCTCCCTTGACTTGTATGCGCCACCTTGTACGTGGGCCTCCTCTGTTGCGTTGTCCCACATGCTCATAGTCGAAGGTTCTTCGGACGGGGGCTAAGTTGTCCATACGCTCTAATGGCCTTACCATCTTAGGCGTTGAATCCGACACTCCTCTAAAATATTTACCTTCACCCCCCAAAGAATGATGTTTTCGGTAGACAGTCATTTTACTTTGTTTTCTAAGAAACCACGAAAATCACGAAATGAAATGCACGATGATAGGCGTACATAAGAATAAACCGTCATTTTTTTTAGTTGCTCTTAACTGTTCACCCCAGTAAGAACTTTAAGAAATGAAAGCCAGCAGACAACAACAGACGTGTGATGAATGCACAAAACTGTCAAAATTCAACAAAATCAAACTTGCCCTCGCATGTTTATATCTTGTGTGTCGCACAAGTTTGTTTTACATACTTCGCAAGAGATTACAAGGCATTCGTTAAATCGACCGTAAAATGTTTGCATCATTCGCAATACAGAACCATCAAGGAGAAAAAAGGTCATTCATTAAACTGAACGTCCACTGTATGTACATCTAATTTTGATATATTTTTTATTTTTAATGTTACCAAAATATTTTCAAGCAATTATTCCTGTGAACGATGAGACAACCAAAACCATGAAGAGATCGTGCCTGCTTGTGGAGGCACAGGTTCACCATGCTCTGTAGAGTCACACAACAGGATTGTGGACACACACTTCACTGCCAAGTGGACATCGTTCAACTAATGCAATGTATCACATTTTCTTTCGTTGTAAAAATACTTGTCTTTTCTATTTGCCAGTAGACAGCTTTTCGTATTTAATTTACGAATTTAAAGCAAATGAATTTATGTTTAAAGTTCGAATGCCTATTTAAAATAAAAGAATCAACAAAAAAATACAGCAAATCATGTTTAAATATATCCAAACTGCAATGAACACCATCAAAGAATGGAACTCAATTCATATCGCATTACATGATCGTATTTATTGCTTATTAAATCAAGAAAAAGTCGGTCATAATAACATGTAATATAATCCATGCTTTCAAAGGGAACCATGTAAATGTGTAGGTACACAGCCGACTGCACATACAAACGACTCCAGCGCGTCAGAAGCAATTTTCCATTATCAACTAAAGAACCCCAACATACCACATTTCCTTTTTCTTTCGTAGGTATCAGCAACAAGAGAAAAGATGGCATAAAAAAGTCAATATCCTCTCTAATGTACATACCTATGTGTATGGACGTGTGCACACTCATGTTTGTGTTTGTTTGAATAGGTAAACCACTTTCTGTTGCACTGCTTTACACGTGGCTATGTGAGTACTTCCTTAATTAAAGTCACACTGCAAAAGTCTTCAAGACAGATAATTTCTTTTGTGTATATCGAATGCATTTGGTGAGTTCACGAACGTGGCCTTGCTCCTCGGAATCAATGTGAAGGCTTATAAAGGTTCTTATCATTGGCAGAGGAATACAAATAAAAAGAAAAAACCTCCACACATTATGTATCTGATTTGACGTCATCTGCGCGACATGTGTCATACATAAATAAAATATATTCATATGTTTCATACACAAGATATAATTTCAACAAAAATTAAATAATCATTTGGTTTCAAATGATGTGTAGGTGTATACCGGGTAAGTGTAGATGTTCACTTGATGATGATGTGCTCATTTTCCATACAATATATTGAATTTAGTTAACGTCCAACATTTGAAGCCACTGCCTCGGAGGGTTGACTCTTCTAAACGCTTATCTTGGCTCTAATCTCAATAAATAATGAGGCACAACTTTAACTGCATGAATAAGCTTCGTAATCTTAATGTTAAGGCACAACAGATAAATACTGTGTCTCAGTACACGCCCACACACACATCCACTGTGCGTATAAATATTCCATTGTATAATTAAAGTTTGTTCATAAATGATGATAAATATAAATAATCAGATTAAAGTAAAAGGAAAAAAAAAACATCATTCAATTCGACTGCAATCCGATACACATACCGTCCGGGCACTTTGAGCTTTCTGTCGGCTGATTGTGATAAAATACGATGCCAGTTATAGGCCTAATTAAATTTTAATTTCATATTTAAAATGATATCGATGGAGCCAATCACTGCTCTGAATGTCCATCTGTCAGTGGGTACGTGGACTTGTGTCTGAAGATGATCTTTAAGTGGCTTCTAGTTTGTCAGCGTGTGTGTGACTTATCGGAATTTGAGATCTCGACTCAAGGAAATTCTTATCGGAGCTGGATACATGAAACTGAGGAGCAATCTCATTTCTGGCAGTCTTGCTGAAAAACGAGTTCGGCATGAACGTCGTATTCGTGAAAGTAGGCGTTCCGTTCAACTTAATGGCTATTGTTCATCCGAGCCTGAGGGGGGCTTTATGCAAAACACTGATGATTGATTCCAGTCCTGTTTCATCTTGCAGTGGCCATGGCTAACCTTATATTTTGACACGAAAACTCTATTTTTTGTTGGGTCTGCTCGTGCTTACGCCAATCAAAGTGAACAGTCACTGAGTCTGTAGGGACATGAGGACACTCAACATCAGGAGGATGCCGTAATAGAGTAACTGGGGACAATATAGCGTGTGACAACACTGCAACCTAGACTAAGTTTAACGCCTTGAATTATGCTGTAAAAACAGATATAAAATTAAGGTAGTCAGCGACACCACCAACCTCAGTTGAGGCGATAACATCAAAGCCGACATACCTTGCCAACCGCTGAATTGATGATGCAGAAATTAGACGTTGTGTTTCTCTTAGTTATCACCCTTAATCATTATTTTCTTGATCACCCTTTCACGTCCAACCCAGCGTACAACTGTCAATGAACGCTCCTCAAACTTCTTTCTAGTAAAGTGCACTCAAAAACCTTGCCAAGACTAGTTAACAATTCAAGAGCGTTTAATAACTTAAGCTCACGTCCAACTCATGGAATTTTGATAAGATCACTTACTTTCAGGAACGTAACAGGTCTTGACTTCGCTGCGAGTTGTTTCTTCCTCGGATGTAGTCTTAGTAACATGTACCTACGAATAATATAGGTGGCGCGACAGCCAGAGGCCGTGGCCCTGTGGGTATGTGCGTCGACCCCTACGCAACTGAAACTCGCTGTCTGGGCTCGATTCCCGGCATGGACGACCAAAAATGATTTTCACGGCTTTATCTCTTCCGAGTCACTGACAATGTTCAAAGAGTAATAACTGTATAGAAAATTGGCCGTTCGGAGTCGGCATAAAACTGTAGGTACCCTCCACTCGTGAGAGAACAACAGCACGCACAACATTATAGTGGTTACTGAGTAGCCAGGCCCTGGTCATCTACGGGCTGTAGCGCCGTCCTTATATCCGTCTACCCAGGTCCTAGCTTCTACAGCAACCACTTCTGTATTGTATGACATCAATGTTAAAGCCCTGCATGCCTTAGTTTTGAATCTTGAGCAATATCATGTGCATGTGGTGTTTTCGAATGATAAGCATCACAAATCGTGGTTTACAGAGAACATGGTACAGTAGAATCCTGGACTTCCACCAAACAGGACCTCAAATCAGCTTACTGCAGTCAGCTTACACATCATGTTGGTTGACGTCTTTCACACTTGTGATGCGGGCGTCCTTTGTTGATAAGTCTCATTGGCAATCAGTCGAAGACCTGATCACCTTATTGGTTGGATCCACGTGGACTTCCTGCTAGACGTGGTTCAGTTCACCTTCTCCTTCACCTCCAAATCTGTCCATCTTTCACAGAAGCAAAGATCAGACACATAATTTTTCTCTCGAAGAGATCAAGGACTTGAAATTTTCCATGCCTCGAGTAGTACTGGGACGATCAGTATTTTAAACTGGACATGATGTTGAAAAATTACTTTATGACATGTTTTTGGTCTGGTAGGTGGGTTGCATTTTGTCACAAGTATCCCAACTAAACATCGAAGCGTTTAGCAGTGGCTTTCAAAAAGTTAGTAGTGTCTGAACCAGAAATAAAGTATGCTAGAGACGCTCAACTTAAAATTTTTGGCAGCCACTTTTTATATTCTTTCTAAAACCAAATTGACCAATCAATGAACGGCATTTACGTTATTTCGTGAACAACCATAAAAAAATCATGAATAACTGTCAAAAAGTCTCTGAAATTCGTCGATGTACTAGGGCTGTGAAGTTGGCCATCATTTCTCGTCTGAACTGAACTTACGTTCGGCAACTGTCAGCTTTCTGTCGATTGGTTCAGGAAATATATGACATTTGTTAACGCCCAGACTAGACTACTTTACTTTTGTTTCAGGATATAATCTAGAGATGTCGCTTCTGAAGATCTTGTTATTCATTGATCCATTTCGACCTTCGAAACAAACAAAATAATGACTGTTTCGCGCATTGTGGGGGAGAATACGATAACTGTGGCGCCAAGAAATGATAACAGCATTTTGCAGAGGGGTTGAAAACTAGCATTTTTACTATGGAGGGATACATCATGCTCCGTTTAGGAGTTAGGGGCTATTTTAGGTAAATGACATAAAATGGAAAAAAATTATTAAAAAAAAAAACAACGGCAACACTTACAATGAAGTATTATGTCAAATTTGTAAGCTAGAAACTTGATCTTTAATGCAAAATTTCCATCAAATTATTCGTGTAAAAAGTTTTTGAATAATTCGCATTCAAACTCAAATTGTTGGACGAAATAAAAAAAAAGAAAACTTTTAAATCAATATTTCGAAACTATGAAATGATATGCTGGGATAGCCGGGTTTTTGTAGTTCTAAATCGAACTCAGAATCCAATTCCGAATCGAACACAGAAAGCCACATGGCTTTATGAAATTTCAAAATTACTACAACTTTTTTTTCATAAGATGCTCTTTTTTTTTTGTATTTATGGCGACCTCTCTTTGAGGATTAATGTTGATGATGCATTCATCTTTCTAAGTAAAGTACATCAAGTCATTTAGCGATACCAAGAATGCACCACGAGGAGTTAGGCATCCATTGCATTCCAGTACAGTACTTTATTGTAACTGTTGCCGTTGTTTTTTTAAATATATTCTTTTCCATTTTATGTCATTTTTACCTAAAAGTGCTCCTAACTCCTAAACGGGGCGTGACGGACTCCGCCTTCTCATAGTAAAAAAAAGCTAATTTTTAACCAATCTACAAAATGCTGTAACCTTTTTCTTGCGCCAAAGCTATCATTCTCTTGCCGCTTTGTTTATCACCTGGTGACCTCTTTTTGAATCTAGTGACATCACCCATTGACACGTGCGCAATGACGTCATCAAACCACCAACAACAACAGGCTCTAACAGTTATTCTGTAGCCTCCGATATCGAGAATTCACAACAATTTTATTTCACACCGCCATATGCATATTCGTATACAGCCACAATTTTTGCATCGGCACGCATGCAACTATAGTCAGCGAAGGATAAACGGGAACGGCACCTTGTATGTACCTGTGTTTCCGTTTCGCATTGACTTCATCTGTATTTAGGCGACAGCAATTGCCAATATTTAGGCGCCCCGCCGTGCCGTACAAATGCACGTATTCGCGTAAAATCTAAGGCTCAAGTTTCTGTGGATGTGACAGTCTTAAAAAAAATGTACTACGTAATGATGTGCATACATCACATCGGGTAAATTGTGTGTCTCTGACAGAAGAACAGAAGTAGAGCCGCATTGTTGAACAAGATGTTTGAAGCCTGAACAGATAAATACTAAAGAGACTCCATGGCTGGTCAATCAGCCTGGTCCACCTGCGAATTTGAGCGACTTTTTAACGGTTATTCAAGAAATCATGTAAATTGTCCGAGAACATCTTAACCTTGAGCAACAAATTTCATTTTATTATTTTATTTCATTGGACTTATAATAATCAAGTTAATTTTTCTACTACTAACTAGAATAGGCCCTCGTCGTGGAACATGATTTTGTGGGGAAACCTGGAGTTTTTTTCAGAGTAATATCGAATATTTTGGAGGCATTTCACTGCATTTGCAAATTAAATTTGACAACAAATCGACTCTTTCTTAATTTGGCTGTCAATGTGTGCAGCGCGGTCAAGTCGTATTCAACAGCTACTATTTAAAAAGAAATAACCAGTTCATCGGGTGATATCTAGAATTCAATAGGGCAACAACAAAAAATTTGTTACGATTTCAGCCAATATTGCCTGGTAAAGGAAAAACCCGACGAGTGTTGTGCGTGCTATTGTTCTCCCACGAGTGGACGGGACCTACAGTTTTATGCCGACTGCCAAATTGAGAAGCTTTTTCTAAACAGAGCCAAAAGGCTTGAAACGTTCGTCTTATAGAAAATTCGACTTTCAGAGGTTTGACTGTATTCTAATGAATGCCTGACGCCTATTAAACTAAAACGTCTGCACAGCCGCTTAAAATCTTTAAACAATCGCTCACGAACTCTACGTGACCTATTTCCTTCGTCTATGTTAAAGTTTCCTAAACGATTTCTTGGTGATGAGCCATAATGTCAGTGCATTTGCATAGCCCAGTGGGTAGAATGATTAATAGCGGAAAATGTCTTCCGGGAGAACACTTGTTTCTCACTATCTGTTTCAACAAGAGAAAAATGTTCGATTACAACAACAAGCCTTCAAGAAAACTAATGGGCACAAATTGTATCAGCCATTTATAAAAATTAAAAAAAAAATAAAAATAAAAAATCCAGCATTAAGCAATTCCATTAATTAACTGTTCTATGTAAAGTCGAAACAAAATTGTTTAAACCAACAACCGCTAAAACTCAAAAACCATATCTCTCCTTTATTTACACAATCTCATGGCAACAACCTCGTCTATTTTCATTTTTAGCTACCCATAGTAAACCCATAGACAGACAAATACAAGGAACACATCTAATCAATAAATGAATATAGGTACAATTAAATATTCATTACTCGTTATTCAGTTTAAGCAGCTTTATTTGAGATATCTTCAATGGATTGTATAATCTCCAAAC
The DNA here is from genome assembly GCA_905231855.2 of Eristalis tenax. Classification (NCBI taxonomy): domain Eukaryota; kingdom Metazoa; phylum Arthropoda; class Insecta; order Diptera; family Syrphidae; genus Eristalis; species Eristalis tenax. The sequence goes on from HG993124.1 coordinate 115,797,748, forward strand.
TGGGTCTCAGTCTCTGTACATTTAAACACTAAAAAATGTAAAAACAAAATGTATAAATAAAATTGTGTTGGTATCCTTTTTTTTTTTTGTTTTAACTCATTCTTCTATGAATCTCGATATGTGTGGGTAAATATTTTTTTGAAATTAACGTTCATACGAAAATGTAATAAAATTGCTTGTGACGTAGCAGACCATAAAAACAAATAACTCGTTATTGTTTAAGTATATAAGTATATCTCTCTCTATGAAATACGAGCGGTGAGGGCCAGATGAGAGGTGGTAATCATTTATAATTTCTGTATATCTTGAAGAGAAACGGATCGCAAACGAAGAAAGGGAAAAAGGAGGAGGGAACTGAAACTTGACTGGAGGGACTTTCAAATAAAAGATAAAGCTACATTTAGTATGATTTCTAAACATTCTTTCAAGTTTGTTAGATGGTCTTGCGATGTGTAACTTGCTAAGAACAAATCAATTTAATAAGCTAAACATGCAAATTTATATGAAATCTGATATGTAAAAAAGAGTCTTCAAATTCAATTATATATGCAAAGATGATGTTTCTGGTCAAGATTCTAAATTTCTTTTCATATGTACATACTTCTCTGTAACCGCTACGCATGTGAAATATTTATAACTTCCCAAAAAAAAAAGATATATACAAATACCTCGCTACATACGCTTACGGTGATTATCTTCTACAAATTTATGCATAAAAAAACTTGATAAAAAATATTTCTTACATAAAACCGAGTCCATGGAAAGACAAGAGAACGAAATAATTTAAAAAACTATTCAAGTTATCAGCGCGACAAACCGTAATTCATACATATGCATACGAACGTACATATATACATACTGATATGTGATAATACATTAATCTTATTATTAATTACTTCACCGCCATAGATACGATTTAGTACTCTAACTTTTGGTTTTGTCTGCTTAATTAGTTTCAATTCAATGCATTCTAATGTTAATTGGGGAAAAAAAAATAAACCCAGTCATATTTCTGTATAAACTCCATCCTACATGTATGATTTCATTTTGTTGCTGATTTTTTATACCACAATTCAAAAAATACAAAATAAATTTATCCACCTTGCAGGCCGTTGAGTGTGAATTGTTCTCTCTCTTACCGTGTCTCGTCGGTGGTGTCCCTCCTTGTATGTGAAATTAAAAATAAATTTAATTGGATATTTTTTCTGTTAAAAGAATAAAAGAAAAACAAAAAAGAACTAACAGCAACGGCTGAATAGAATAATTAAACAAGGCCAGAGTTCATGGGTTAAAAAAAAAGTCAATTAATACAAGACTAATGAAATTACTATAATTTCAAAATGATGCATACAACGGAACACAAAAAATGCTATTTGCGTTCATTAACATTAACTGCCTACAGTCGTGGCAGTGGAATTTACAAAAATTGGGAGCACACGAAAAAACCAAACTATCTGAAGTAACTGTACATAATATAAAACAAGAAAAAAAACAAAAAACAAAAAACAGTGTAGTAATAATAAATTATACACATTTTTAGTGATAAAAATTTATCGGCATTCCGTTTGTTTTTTACATGTATAACGTTGCTTTTATTCATTCTCGGCCCTCTCTCGCTCAACATACGTTTAATACATTTCCTTTTACAAGCAACCAGCAGAGAAAAAAAAATTACAAAAAAATAAAAATAAATTAAAATAAACCTAACATTGAATGCGCGCCGAACCAATACCATCATCAGGACGAATTTTCATATCTCTGTGGTAACCTATTCCCTTCTCTACTGCTATGATGCGGTGCGGTTACCTCTCTACTGAGTTTGTGCCATGGAAAATAATATTTCAAATGTGCGATTGTGTATGTTCTGTTTGTTGCCATCTACGCGCTGCTACCTGTGCATATGTGTGTTTGTGTGTTGTACTCTCAAATGTGATTGTGTACGTGTAAACTAAACGTCCGTATTTGCTTATTTTGCCTTTGCTTTGCCAGCCCTGGTGCTTCTGGCGTAAAGTAAAAAAGCAAAAACTCGTTTATGTTGTGTATTTCTCTGCTTGTTTCTCAGATAACCAATACACACACACCCTCCCAAGCTCACACAGTGAGAGTCGTCCATCCATACACGAGTTACTCTCTTGTGGGTATAGTTTAGCCGCGTCAGAGTGTGCGTTGGATTTTCTTATATTTATTCAGTTTTTATATTTAAGAGTACCTTACATGTTTAAGGCACAAAATAATATATGAAGTAGAATTTAGAGTTTAGTTTTAAAAAAATTGCCGATGTGAATGGATCGTTGGTGTTGTACGACGCGTCTCTCAACTACATATCGTTGTCGTCGCTGTAGCTTCGTCATCATTTTAGTTCTATTGCTGTGGCTCTGTTGTTTGATATTCTTTTGGTATTATCGGAACGTTTATTTATTTTTGAATTAAAATAACAAAAAAAAAAAAAAAAACAACAACACAATTTAATTCAAATTAACAGCGAACAAAGAATACAAGAGAAAAAAAAATATAAAACAAACAAAAGTATTAAGCATACAAATTTTGTGCTTCGAAGTGTAATAGTGTGCGTATGTATTATGTGAAGAGAACATTTTAACATAAATTATTTAGCACTAAATAATTTATAAATATATATGTATGTATGCATATATATGTTTTTAATTTTTTTAATTGTATCGTAAATCTTGTCGACGTATGCAAAGTTTTATTTTTTTTTGTTGTGAAATTTTAGTTCGTTTTTGTGTGCCCACACTACATCGGACTACATAAAATTAAACCGATAACAAATATAATACAAGATAAATTTCATTTTGTGTGTTCCTCATTTTGTAAGAGAGGGAAGACAATCAGATTTAGTTGGATGATAAGTGACGATGTATGGTGATTTTAAATATTGACATTCATTATTAGTTGCTGTTTATATATTTTCTCCCACTTTCTTTTCCTGTGCTTCGTCTTTAATTAGAAAATAAACTCTTTTTGAAAGAGAGAAACTAAATAAATAATTTAATCTAATTTTTTGTTTCTTCTTTCGTTGATATTAATACAAAACAAACAAAAAAAAATAACAACATCAAATCATAATCAGTTAAAGTGGCATTAAATAACAATAATCACTGTCCGAAACGTAAGCGCGGAAGACCGCGTGGAATCTTCGACATGAGCGAGTTCGACGTTAATCTAATTCGAGAATTCGAACGCCGGCCGGGTTTTTACGATAGAAACTCACCACATTTTAAAGATAAAATCTACAATGCTCAAGCCTGGCAAGAGATTTCAAATAACTTGGGATATGATGGTAAGTAACAGTCAAAAGAGCATAAGCAACACAAAAACAAATAAAAACATTTTTAAATAAAAAAGGGTTCCCCCATGTCGTTGGCTGTGTAGCAACAGTGTGTAGCGTAGTAGCAGCAACAGACGTCAAAAGTTTTTGTTATTTGTTTTTGTTGTTTAGTATGTTTTTGTGTTTCTGTTTTTTTTTTCATTCTTTTACTATGTACCCATGACATGTTATTTTTTTGGTGTATACACACGTATATAATATTTTTTGTCGATTATTTATTGGTATCCACAGAGAGATACCCATACACACAATTCAATTAAATAGTTAAACTATATTACAATATGGTGTATACTACTTAATATTCATAGGGATAGTGTGGAGCACTTACCTATAAGAAGACAGTGTAAAGGGGGGTTTAAAAGCTTTCAAATATCAAATGTGCAATACATTATCATTGCTCTGTAAGCTTGAGCTTTTGACAATGTGTGCCCCCAAGTGCGAGTGCGATGGATATTTGAACACACTCAAGGAGAAGCAAAACTTTTATTTTGTGTGTGTTTTTTTTTTTACTGCCTCGTAATATGCTTTTGTGTATAAAATTGCGAATTGTTTGTTATAATTTTTATTACAGTATATTTTGGAGTTTATTAGTTTTTCGTTATCGACGCGAGTGGTGGGAAGATACGAACACAGATAGATACTCGTACGGCGTACACAAAGTGCTGTGTAGGTTTTTTTGGCTTTCTTTCTCTCGGATTGGTTTTATTATTTTTGTTGTTTTGTGTGTGCTCTCCGACTGCATAGGTAAAAGCCAAGGCATAAGAGTAGGAAGCAGTGTAACTTTATTTTGTGTGAAGAAGGAAAATACTTCGAATCATACCACGCTAAATGTCCACCATAACATTGTGATACACTCTTCAGTTTGCAGTTATGATTGTGCTTAAAAGGTGGTTGGTTTGGTATAGAGGAGATTCTACTTTTGTGTGTAATTTCCAGATTTAGATGCAGAGTTTTGCGAAATATGACAGAATGACAACATCGCATTTTATTATAACCATACATTTGTCGTAGGCAGTACGTGTCCGGAATAATTGTGTTGTTCTTGCTTCTTCCGAATGTGTGTTTATTACACATAAAGTGTAACGCACTAATTTTGAAGTACTTACCATCGTGTCTAGTGTGTAAGAAATTAGATTCCGTTTTGTGAATTGCATTTGTTTTTTGTTGTGCCTTCATCTAATCTTTCATTTATTCCAACTGAATGTTGATTAATTTGTTTTCTCATTTTTTTTAAATACTATTCGAAAGCTGTTGACTTGACTCTCTGATGTTGTGTCGTTATTTTCGTTGTCGTTGTTGTTGGCTGTTTTTGAATTTTCGGTTCAAATGTGAAGAATACATAAATCATGATCACTGCCGTGTGTCGTTAATTCTAGCAAGTCACACCGTCTAACTCGTACGTATGTATGCACACGATTTCGATGTATGTTTCGATTTCTTTCGCTTTAATCGTATCTATTTTTTATACTGTGATGTTAATTGCTCTTCATAAACAGCTTTTTCATTTCAAAGAGTTTAATTGAATGTAAACATAAGAAAATATGGATTGTGGTGTGATACTTCTTTTTAAGCAGCTTGCATTAACTGGGATTATTATTTTTCTTCCACTTATTTTATGAGAAATGGAGCAGGTACAAAGGGAGATTTAAATGACTTAAATATGCATGTATACTATATTCGTGTTGGTATAGATGAATGATTGGTTAACTGAATACGATCTAATTGGAATATGTTATGAGAGAAATGTCTGTCGTGTCTGTATGTGATTTAATGGAGATTCGTTAACTAAACTTTGAAACTAATTAGGGTTGAATTTTATTCTGAGACAGACAGGCTGTTATTAAAAGCTGTGTTCACTGGAAATTGTTTTGATGATGCTGTACACAAATGTAAATGAATATGTTTTTATACGCCGCAAGGTCTGAGGAGGAATGAAAATATTGAAATTATTCCAAATAGCAATTTGCATCCAAGTCACGATTCTACTAACAATGTTTTTTTTTTGCTGAGGAACATGATTGTTAGTTCTTCAATGTTCTAAGTCTGCGTACATAGGTTCGTAGGAATGCATGATAAATGTTCGTACAAATTGATGATCATTTAATACTTACAAGTTTTGTATTTGGATTTAATGTAGCTCAAACTAGGGTGCTTAGGTCGCAGAGTGAGGGTATACACACTTGTCATATAAACGCCCAAAGTCTAGAGCCTAAACTTGATGAATTCGGGCACAACTTTGTAAATTCCCGCATTGACATTATTTGTATTTCTATGGTCTCGATAATCTGAACCCTAAATTTATTAAACTTTTACTGTAGTAAAGTCTTTAGTAGTTGTTTAACTATTTCAACCTTTCCCTCAGAGTTGGATTATACCCATTCCAAAAAATAAGTCGAGAAATGCCACCGAATTTAGACCTAATGCTATTCTTCCCTTCTTATCAAAAGTTTTTGATAATTAGCAATAACCTTCTTAGTAATGATCAGTCGGGTTTTCGATCTAGAAGGAGCTGTAATACTGCTCTTTCATTAGTGCTTGAAGAAATCCGACTGGCTTTGGATGATAATAAGCCCACATTTCTAACACTCCTTGACTTCTCTAAGGCATTTGACACAGTCTTCTTCCTGTGCAGAAAGTTGGGAGACAACTTTATGTTTTCTTCTTCTTCCATTAAACTGGAAGTGGACCGCAACAATGCGTAATTGCTGGTGATAGGTCTTCAAGTTTTATTAACGTGGTAAGCGGAGTTCCGCAAGGGTCTATTGTTGGTCCCACGTTATTTTCACTATATGTAAATGACTTGCCTGGAATTATTAAATACTGCAAAATTCACATGTATGCCGACAACGCTCAACTTTCTCTAAGTCGACCGCTTAATGAAATGGACAGTGCAATTATTTACATGAACGATGATTTATCTCGATTGGTCATTAAGAGACGACCTGCGTTTTAATCCGAACAAGTCGAAGGTAGTTGCTATATATACCAAGGCTTTCGACCTGACTTGTTTACCACGTGTTCTTCTCAATGGTATCCCCTTTCTGTGGGCTACTACTGCAACAAATCTTGGAATAATCTTTAATCGTATTAATACAACTATTCAACTATTGCTAAACTTTACGGTGGACTTCGTAGGCTCTGGGTCACGCAGCATTTTCTGCCACTGAAGATAAAGTTGTTGTAAGCAAATTTCCTACTTCTACCGGTATTGTTATATGGCTGCGAGATATTCTGCAAGAGTATAGAAAAACTAATTGTAGTTTACAATAAAATCGCTAGGTTCATCTTCAATTTAAGAAAAAGAGACCATGTTTCAAGATTTTCAATTCAAATTACAGGATATTCGAAAACTTAATAGGAACTGGGCAGCCTGAATATATGTTCGAAAAGTTTACATTCTTCCAATCACCAAGATCTTTAGTGATAATCCAACCGAGATATTTAAGTCTTCAGTCAGAACGCCAGTTTTTTGTTCAGGCCGCTGGGCTGTGGAATTCTCTACCAGCGCATTTGAGAGGGATCACTAATGCGAGCAGATTCAAAGCCTCTGTCTCTGCTTACTTGGCCATATAATTCAAACAAATGTTTAGTTTTTCTTCATTTTGAATGCTTTTATTATTGTTATTATGATTTGAGATTTAGATTTATTTATTCAGCCCAAAAATATTGTTTTTACATCAAGTTTCACTATTGCACAATTTACATAGATTTGGTTCAAATACCTTACTACTGACAATCTATATATTTATTTGCAAACTTAATATGTTCATGTCATCAATCATTGAAGAGGAAAAGCTGTTTATGAAAACCTCTACTGAAAAAAAAAACAAAAAACTAAGATAAAATGAAAGAAGGGAGTAGGTGGCGTTTTGCCTTGATTTCAATTTTGAAACAATCATAGTAAAATATGTTAAATAAGGTGTATATAGAGACACGATATAGATAGATACATAACGTAATATATAAATTAAAATAAATAAATGAACAGGTAAATACTTGGAAAAATACTGAAATCAGATGGGAAGTATACACATATAAATAAATGAAGATAGATAGATAGATAGATAAATAAATAAATGATTCAATAAATAAGTAAATAAATAAATAAACAGGAAAAGGATATCACAGATGAATAATTCTGGTTATTTAAATTGCAATTTACATCAGCTTTCGTTAATCAAACTCGAAATCAAAGGATTGTCAGACTGAATGCAAGACGCGCAATATCGGTCAAATAATTTATTTAGTCTTGTTGAAACTTTTTCAATATTACTAATTTCATGTAATTCGTTGGTTGAAAAATGCCATGGCAAGTTAAGCATCATTTTAAACAGTTTATTTTGCGCAATTTGTAGTTTTTGTAGGTGGGTTTTGTTATTATTATTAAATTTCTGAATTCATTTAAGCTATAAACTTCTAATGTGCGCTATGTTAAGACGCAGATATGCTTATATTTTTTAACTTTTCTTAAAGCTTGCAATTATTTTATAAGATTTTTATTGTCAGTAATACTGGTTAAATAAATATGAAAATATGAAATAAAGATAAACTTTTGGTAGGGTTGTACCTATAAACTTTACGATTGGCCCAACGTGAAACACGGCTTACCCGGCGTATACCTACATAGTTCATTAAATTTAACTTTAATTTATTTACTGAATTCTTAGATTGGAAATGTAGGGATTAACCTTTCATTTAGCCAGAGCTCTTGTATGCCACTTTCAATTGCTTGAAATTGTACCTGCACTGTACCTAACTTTAGAAAAGTGTAATATTCTTAGTGTACATCGTGCAGAAGTAATTAAAACAGTCCAATTCCAAACTGACAGTAATTATAATCATTTAATGAAATGTGTTCGATTTTGCGTTGAGTCACTGTATACACAGTTCACTCTCGGTGGAAACAACCGGTTAAAAATCGTTGAGTTGATTTGCCAAATTTGTTTTAGGTATTTTAAGCGAAATATTTTCATTAATTCGAGACAACCGAAACGAGCCACTGAGAAACCGACCAAATACGAAAAATAAAGCAAATTTGGTGGGTAATAAAAAAAACAACCTTGCTCATGCGAACACTCGATAAATCGAACGCTCCACTAGTTCGAACACCAAATTATTAAAATGCATGAATAATGCCCACTGGAGGGGGCCTATTATGTTCTGGTAAACAGATTTCATTTTCAATTACGTAGGGTAATTATAGTTTGTTCCTTTGTCTGGTAAATTTCTTTAAAAAAAATTTTATTTTACTGTTAAATGCTGTTTAAAACTTCTTTCTGTTTTCATACAAAATGTTGTCTACGAAAAGGGTATCCAGTAATCCGTGGATCAAACTAAGAGGTAGTATTTTATAATGTTTGACCAAGTATGATGCCTGATGGCGGCTTTGTCCCTGTGGTTGCTGCGTAGACTCCCAACATAAATTGTCTAGATTCGATTCCCGGTACGAGCAAACTAATTTTCACGGCCCCACCTCTTTCGAGCCAATGAAAACGCTCAACGAACATAACTAGTAAATGAGTATAACTAGTAAATGCTTCTCAAATTGACCGTTGGGAGTCGTCATAAAACTGTGGGCCCCTTCCACTCTTCAAAGCCCAATAGCAGGAATAACATCAGTGGCTGCTGAGAGGCTAGGCCCTGGCACTATGCGGGCTGTGGCGCCACCCATATTTAATAATTAATTATCCGCCTGATTAACATCTGACATACAAAGTATGTATGTAAAATAAATAGCCCTAACGAACGCTTTATAGTAGTAGATAACACTGGTTACAAATATTGTAGTTAGTGGAATATTGATCACAAACGGGTCGTACGTCGTTTTTTACACACAAAGCTTTTGGCTGTGTTAATTCCGGAATATCGTTATCCACACAGTGTATAAAAATATGCGTGCATACCCGGGAATGTTGGATGTTTGTCATGAGGGACGGGATTTGGGTGTTGCAATAAATGTGTCCAAACAAAAAATATTGTTCACTGAAAAACAAAATAAGCAATTATCTATTGCATTTGAACGTATATTTGTTAGTTAATTCGATGTCGAGAATTGCCGAACTTTCTTAAGGATTGATCAATACACCAATAAATAAACCAAATTTGACGTCAGGATGGACGATGTGTTTACTTAGGCGATTAGTGAGTCACTAATGGTGTTATTGATTATCAAACCTACGACCCATGGAGGGTCCGAGCCTGAGGTATCGCACCTGCGATAGTGGACAGTCCTGGTCACGTTCTTTGCAGTCATCAAGACCAATCTATATAGCGTCCTCTTTCTCGAAATAGGAAGAGCGAATTCGAAGACCCTCTTTGCTGGAGCGCTGTTGTCGATGAGGTCAAGAGAGTGCTGAGATGTTTGCCTGAGGTCCTTCGTGGACAAACTCCTTCAATACCTCAAATTTGAAGCTACCGATTATGATGTTTTGTACCACCTAGGACGGCGGATCGTTTCTTGCTGTAGAGCAAATATTCCGTCTTATCCTCATGACCTTAAGTCGAGTTTGTTTCGTCTGTTCTTACATCGCCGTGAAAGCTTAAACTGCGGCAAGTTGACGAAGTTATTGATGTTATCTGCGTGTCCCAACAGTTGGACTGACTTGTAGAATATAGTGTCTTCCGTGTTTAAAGCAGCACTTTGCAGTTCACATGACAGCGCATCTTTTGCCGAAATCCGGTGCTGGTTTGAAAAGCCTCGGTAGTCGAGCCGAACTCCTAAGCTGGGCGTTGCTTTTACCGAAGTACCATTTGCGTTTATCGAAGGGATTCCAGGTGGTTCTGTACATGCAAACCCTGTTTACACGTGTGTTTCTGTACGCTGTATACTGCTGACGTAGTATATTTTATTTTTTCAAACACCATCATTCGGTTATAATTTTTTTAAAAATATTTTCTTTACATAAAATTGTTGTTATACACTTTGTTAGATGGGAACCCTGTATAAATCTTTTGTTTGTGTTACATTTTATCAATTCAATACTAGCTGTACCCGCCTTGCGACGCATATAAAAAAAAAACAAGCTAGTTTTAAAGTTATTCATGAACAAAATTTCCCCAAAACCTTTTTCACAGAATTCTGAAGAAAGTTGCCAAAGACATCAGTGCTCAATATCTTACCATTTAAGAGTCAATAAACGACAAACAAACATTGATTGTTGAGATGAGAATTCTGTGTATTGTCATCTCCATTTTGCATAGATTTTCTTGGTACCTATTTCCATTTCATTCATTCTTAAAATGTAAATGTAGAAAAAATGCTTTAATTTCCCTGCAGCCTGAACCATTCCGCGTTGAATTAATGTGTCCGGTCTTTTCATTTTTCAAACGAGAATCGTGCAAAGGGCTGAGGGAGTACATACTTTCCGCATGAACATCGTGCTATCCCATGAAATTTCCAAGTTAAACTTCGCGTTGTAGATTGGAAATGAACATTTAGCAAGATATGAAAAAGTAGTAAAGTTGCCTTCAAATTAGAATAGAATGCAATAAAATGATACGCCTTTACTTTGACTTAATGTGGAGGTATGTAGGCATGTACATACTGATGGATGTGTATGTATATTCGAAAACATTTCGAGCTCAAATATTGGTCGACATTCCTGGTGTCGATAATATTGTCAATGATTGGATGTTTTTCCCTCATCTGAAGGTGTTCGAGTTGTGTCCAGCGGTGTTACAGACAGAGAAAACATCCAATCACCTGTCCAAACGAGTATTCAGCCCGTTTTCATTTCATTATTCAAACTAATGAACCCGACACTACCCCATAGTAGTGTATTTTTCTTTCAAAGAACGTCTGAACCTTCGTACATGTGTACAATATCGCGCTTCTCACATAATTCTCACGCAGGTGAGAACAGAGTAGATATTGAACAGTGAAAGCTCCTATTACGGACAACTCTCTTAGGCGGACAATCCCCTTGATCGGACAATTTGACGTCGTATATATATGTACATTTCATATTCTCTTCAGCAGACAGTCCTTAAACCGGACGCGGACAGTGAAATCAGCCGCAATTTGATACATATAATTCTCTTAGGCGGACAAACATCTTTTCAGCAAAACTTGCCAATAGCTTTTTTTTTGCTTGGTATGCGAACGATAATAACTGACCTCACAAGGAAAACAACAAAATGTAACCGAACAGTTCTTCAGTGTGTCTCTATACTCATATGGATAACGGAATTTATTTCTGCAGCTGTGTTCTGTTCTTGTATTTTGTTTCTTCGGGCTTCAAGTTCATTTTTTCATTGGCTGCAGATGAAATAATTTGTTCGGGAATATTTTCCCAGAGACGGACAACTCCATTAGCCGGACAAAGGTTTAGCGACTATTGCTGTCCGCCTATGGGAGCTTTCACTGTATTGCATACGAACATATGTATGCCTATTTGAATGAAAATATGAATTATTGATCAATACTTTCTTCATTTTACCCCGCCACTGTACATGCCCAAAAACAGATAAAGTCCGAAATTTATTTGTTGTGGACTTTGTGACTAACTATAGAATTAGTCAATTATATGAACGGGTCTGTAATTTCGGAGATATTTTTGAAGTTCGATTTTAACAGTTTATCATCACCTACAAGAATAATGAAGTCGAGCTGCTTTCCGAAACTTTACAAATGTCTTTCGTAAAGAAGTAGAGTTTAATTTTATTCATTTTAACAAATATATGTGCCCACATTGCCATAAATCATATTGATGGCTTTTTTTTTTATCCATTCCATGTCTCTCTCGAATTGAACTCATTTTGTTGGAGCCCCGAATAGCAACTAATCCAGGTTACCCCACAACTACCACGACAGATAATACGCTGTGTTGTTTTACCTATCAACTAGTCATACCGCTATATTCTAGATAAAGAAACAAATTGCTTTTTACACCTCTGCGGAGCTGTTAGGTACTTGTGAGAAATACTATTGGACTTATTGGACTAGTGGACTTGAACTTAGTTCGTGTGGTTTGCTAAGAGATGGTGTGACTTGTATTATTCCATTGGAACATGCGTTGGAAAGCTACTGTCATTGTACGTCATTTCAGAATATGTCATTCATTTGAAGCGTAAAACACAATAATTTTTTTTTACTCAAATATGTCGAACTTTGTGCCTGAAAAAAAGGGTTTTCCGGGGACACGAACGACACACGACGCCGTAATTTTTGCATCGGATTGTTACTGGTGATGAAAATGGATCCATTACGAAAACCCCAAGCGCAAAACATCATATGTGAAGCCCGGCCAACCTGCCAAATCAAAAACAAATCCGAATATCCATTGCGCGAAGGTAATGCTCTGTATTTGGTGGGATCAGAAGGGAGTTCTGTATTATGAGCTGATAAAACCAGCTGAAACCATCACTGGACAACGCTACCGAACACAAATAACCCGTTTGAAGAGAGCTGTAGCCGAAAAACGCCCGGAATATGCGACCAGCCACGAGGCAATAATTTTCCATCATGACAACGCTCGGCCCCACGTTGCTATTCCGGTAAAGAACTATTTGGAAAATAGTGGATGGAAAATAGTTTTGTCCCTTCTGACTACCATTTGTTCTGGTCGATGCAGAACGCTCTCACTTAAATACGGCTCACTACATAGCAGAATATCAAAAATGCTCGGAACATGCGACCAGACGAAAAAAACGCACGAATTAAGTTATAGGCCCAATCATTTTAAAAAAAAAATGCCATCCTTTCTGAGCTGTTCTGTATTTTTCGCCAGATCCTGGGTGTTCTGAGAATAACACATTTCCCGAATATTGTAACTGTACTTTCTGCATAAATTCCGTTCGTTCATTCTTAAAATGCAAATGCAGAAAAAATACTTATTCACCTGTAGCCTAAACCATTCTGTAAGTTCTACGGACTTACTTTAAACACCACACTTTAAATTGTCATCAAAGAAGAAGAACGAAAAGTGCACAATACAATTTGTGAACAAATTAAATGACCTTCCCTGCAGACAGACACCAAACCCCTAGAGATCCAATTATGCATAACCATTTCTTCTGTATCATCCAACATTTTTAATGAGGTCATAGCTCGCATTACAACCGACAATATCACTCATGAATCCACCGGCAACATTATAGGTATCTAGAAATGGATCAATCAACTGCGATTGTGCGATTTGACTCCACTCAATTACATCTTTTTCTGAAATTTATATCCCACATTATCCATCCCCCAAAAACCAGTTAGTATTCACCTCGTTATTGAGTACATACGTAGAAACCCTCCAATAATTGCCCCGACATGATGGCTCACAAGTAGATCGTTGTCTGCGCATCGAATTCGAAACAAGCACACAAAAAAAAAATGCACAACCCATTCGTTCTTCATTCTTCATAATGAATGCATAAAGTTTTTTGTTTTGCAGTCAGTTTCAGACTGAATTTTGCTTTTGTTATAAACAAAAACTTTCGCACATATATAATATGAAGTATGTACATTCCTTAAAAGTCACACCATTGTCGGCGTGTTTAAAAATTGCATGCACGTCGCATGCATTTAGCCATAAACATTTGATATTCAACGTGATATATGTTCTTCTTTATTCTTTGCTAGCAATCTTCTGCCAGATATAGATAGATACCGACATGCTCGCAAATGGAAATATATTTTATTTCGATTTAAAAGTTCCTCTAATGTCTACGCATCACATTAAAAGTTCGTAATTAAGGGAAGAACACAAGAATATCCTTTAATTCCCTCACAAACTGGCCAGACAAAAGGAAAATTTGAAATTATGTTGCAATAAATATTTAAGAAGTCTACTCTGGAATCGGAAATACAACTTAGGGCAACTGGCGGCTGCACGTTGCTATGGATGTGGGGGGGTATATGAAACCAAAGCAGCTTTTGGCAAACTATTTCCCTTCCCCCTTGTGTAGTAATTTTTCATTCTGCATCCAATATAATCCGAGTTCTCAAAGTTTTCCATGTTACCATTGAGCATTTGTAAATTGGAACTCAGTTATGTGTGTGTGCTTATAGTTTCCGTCTTCCGGGGAAGATTTTATGTACCTATTCATTTATTCGAAGAATGAGAAGCATATTTTCATATGTACACAAGCATATTGTTGCAGTTTGCAGAGCATACGATTTAGTAAATGAATTCGTTTTGTAATGCATTAATGTGGTTTTCTCTCAATCCGTTTCGTTGGTAAATATCGTCAAATGAGTGTGTGTACATTATATGTATTCCGTAATGGAATATCATCAGTCAGGGATGTGTATGTGTCGGTCTAAAGATGGGGGTCCAATGGTCACCGATTATTCGAAAATATTGAAATGCAATTGGCATCGCATAGTAGTTTCAAATTTAAGGTTCATTTTGAAACGTACGTATTTGTGCCTTTCGAAAGCAATACACAAGGTTTATTCTTACCGTTGTACATATCAGTGCTGCCAAATCATGGTCGATTTAAATTCGTCTATTATTCTTCTTCTTGTTGTCGAAGGCAATACCGTGGACCTTTAGATCTGTTGTGTCCTCTTTTGATACATTTGCTTTAAGTCGCACTCAAATATAGCTATTTTCAGTTCGATTGTATTAGGGTTGTGGATTCCTGTTGTGCGCAGGTGTAAGAAATCAATTCAAGGGCGAGAGATGGTTCTAGTGGTACTTGCCCAGCCATACTTGTCTTTTGTGGGCTAGTGCCTCACAAAATCCCAGTACTTGTTCTAGAATTTTATAAGATTCTCCACAGAATCTGCAGAGACGTCTTTCTGCTAAACGCGGTGTGCAGTGCTCGCTTTCTAGGATGCGGAAGTCTTGACAATTTTGATACATGCCTCACACCTCTTGGCATGCTTTATGCCCTCAGTTTTTTTCCAGGCCTATGACCAGTATCGTCGTCTAGTTGCCTCAATTATTCTCTGAGGACATGGTATACAGCTCAGAATGGTTCGCGGTCTGTGAAGGGTTCCGATGCCCCTTTCCTTGTACACATTCCTTTGCCTTCAATCCCCGTGTGGCCAGTTATCCCTCAGATTTTTACTCTGGTACATAAAATCCTCCCCCAAAGACGGAAACTGAACGCACACACATACAACTGAGTTCCAATTTACAAATGCTCAATGTATCCTGTCTAAATCTCTTGGCTTCTGGAGACATTCTCGCACAAGCTTGGATTTGATGATTTGGGGGCCTAGACAGCAGCACTATTGTGCGACATTATTGCTATATCACAGTTGATGTAGTTCCCATCAAGATTAATTTTTCATATGGCAAAGGTTTGTGCTGGTGTGTTGAAATAACCCTCCCCCAGGTCCTTCATCCGTTCTTGATCCGTGTGTTCACAATCTGTGGACTGTCTATGAACTCATGACGTTACTGGAATTTCCTCATCACATCACCGTGCATCAGTGTCTGGAATTTTCTTCTAAGGAATTGTCCCTGAAAAACGCGTGGAATTTAGCCCCGTGCCAACTCACCAACTACAGAGTTGACATACAAAATGGATGTCCCTGATAAATGCGTGGACCTTAGCCCTTCGTGCCAACTCACCAACTACAGAGTTGACATGCAAAATGGATGTCAACTCCTTTCATTTATGAAAAATTTGGCCAAATTTGAACTGTAGCGTCACCGGTAATAATAATGTAACGAAGCCAACCACTCACTGGAGGAGATTGATGTCAATCAAGTAAGTGTGGCCAATTGGGAGCCATGTGTCCAGAGATTTCTAGTTGGGGAGGGTTGTCGGTAGATAGAGGTCCCTTCACCACAAGAAGGAAGCCAACCAAGTCCATGATTCTTTGCCAAAAATAATGGTCATTTCTCTACTGTAAGTAAATTGTATTAATAATTTCAACATACGCTGCGATGTAAGCTGCTCCATAAATTGCTATTACCCACCTTGTCCAACTGTCAAATAATAATATAATACGGGTGGAGCTGCAGCCCGTAGAGGGCCAGGGCCTAGCTTCTCAGCAATCACTCGTGTTGTGCGTGTTATTGTTCCCCCCCGAGTGGAAGGGACCCACAGTTTTATGACGACCCCGGACGGCTAAGTCTGAGAAGCTTTTTTCTAGACAGTTAGTATACTCTTTGAGCACTGTCAGTGACTCGAAAGAGGTGGAACCGTGGAAATAATTGTTGGTCGTACATGTCGGGAATCAAACAAAGGCAGCGAGTTTCACACACAAAGCCACGGCCGCCACAAATGTCAAATGTCAACTGAAAAGTGCTCACGTCTACTCGAAATTGCTGTCCAAAAAAATCGACATGTAACATAAAAAGCAAAGAAAAAGAGTACACATTTTCAATTATATACCATTTGTTGTCAATTTTCCTGATAAACTTTATGATTGTCTTCTGTCTACATATACTTCTGTACACCCAAATCCCAAAAATGCTATCCACAGTGAAAGAAACCCTCTACCAGCATCGTGTACCAGCATTTTGCTATTCATTCATCGTTGAGGTTAGCATTAATCATTGTCCAACAAAACATAAATCTCCCCAAAGCCCCGAAGTTTCTTCTAATCGCAGTCCCAAAAACTACCACACAGCACATATTTACTTGATGTTTCATATGCACAAGGAAACACTCAAATTTTACTCAAAGGGTGTACAGCAGATGTAAGTGGATACATATTTTTAGTAATTGTATGCATCTAAATATATAAATTGTCCTTTTTGATAATTTAATGACGTCGATGAGTGTGTCGCACATGTGACTAAAAATATGCTCTCTCACAGGCAATGTGAGTGTGACTGCTGAGGGAAATGGTATTTAAAAAGTAGAACATACTGCATCCAGGAGCAGAAGAAAACCTAGTGTTCACTTGGCGAGATGTACGTCTAGGAGGGTATAACGTATTTTTTCACATTAAATTTATTTAATTTATTCTTCTAAATAAAATGAGCAACGTTAGCGCTTTCAAATTTCATAAGAGACTTTATGCAACGGCGGGCGGCTATAAATAAAATAAACACAATTCTCATAATTGATTTTGTGAAACAACCAATATTTGCAATTATCATTGCAGATAAAAAGAAATTAATTCCGCATGCAAATGCAATTCAAAGTTTGCTGTTGCACTTGAATGCCTGTATATGTACATATGCATCCGTTGTAAGTCCTTCGTAACATGAATCGATAAAACATTATTCCGGCATATTCATAGATACACGGGCATTCAAATGTGTAGAGGAATAATTTGACATTAACTTGCTACCCTTTCGAAATTGAATTCATTTCAAACAGAGATAAATAATAATTACTAATTGGTTGCCTTAATAGGCAATATATCAGCTAACATCCTATTAAAGTAATTAGAGCGACATGTATCGCTGCTAGTGTGCGCATACGTACACACTGTTAGGTCGGTTTTATATTTATGAAAAAAAAATAAAATAAAACAATTTTCATATATCGAACGAAGCAGAAAATTCCCTCTTAATTAAGAAGAATCAAAAAAAAAAACACAAATAACTTTAGTTTTACTCAATTATTTTCTAAATAAAGCACGTATTTTTTGTTCACACTCATACACTCATTTTGTGCAAGCACAGCAACGCTCTGTATACCTCCACGGCTGTACATGCCATGTGCAATATTATTCGGTGTAGTTGACTATTATGTTATTATACCAAGCAGCTACATACAATTTGCTTATAAAACAACATGAAAACCTTAAATAATCGCCGAGTATAATATTTATGTTGGGAACATGTGTACCGTCTGTACTGTATACCCACAATAGATTTGTACACACATGTGCACGTACAGCTACATATTATGTGTATCCCATTTCTAGTTTATGAAAACTCGAAGGACAATATCAATTTGTGTTTTATCATGTGTGTATAGCTAGTCGTCTTATGCGCGGGGTACGTTCAGAGATATACCATGTGGGGATGAATTTATATATATTTTATCCACGTTGAGTACAAACGCCTCTTAAGTAATATTTGTATGGGAAATAATTGCTTTGATTAGATTAGGTATACAGTTAATGATAAATAGAATTCACGGATATTTTAATACAATTAATTATAACAGTTCCAGGGATTCATTTCATTGGGGGTTTTTTTCTGTTTTGAATTTCCCTTCTTTTTGTAAAATTTTCAAGTTTTATAGAAGTTAGTTTATACTTTCAAGGAATTTCTTTTAAACACAGGATGTTGCTGGGTTTTACCTTAAAACGTTGCATACTGGCTGAAGACTCATTTCTCATCTTCTGTTGCTTGATTTTGGCATCCTTTCAAGTTAGAGGGTGTTTGTTTTTTTTTTTTGTTGTGTGCTAGCATACGTGTGTGTATGTAAATATTTACAAGCATACGCTGGTAGTAGATTTGCTAATGGATCTCTTCAATAAGTGGTAAGATTGTTTTTTTTTTGTTTGCGAAACCGAGCTGTGCGGTTTGGTGGTATACAAAAAGATGTCTGAATTAAATGGATCTTAATAAATTGTTTCGCTTTGTTTAGGTAGATTTTGAATTTGTTTCTCCACAGAGGCGTCTTAAATTTATTTAAATTCTTCGTGGTTGTCGTCAGCGTTGCGACTCTGTTGCAAAGTGCTGACAGCGTGTGTGTATGTTAAAACCGAGAAAATTGTGTTTGTAAATCATTTTGAAAACATTACTATGTTTCGCCTTGCTTTTGTTCTGCTTTAAACACATTCTTTGTTCACTTGTTTTAGTTTATGTTTATCTAAGTATAAAATTTAATGCAGTCTACAACATTCTTTGGACAGAATGAGTTTGTTTTTTTGTATAACTTAATTGTACATTCATTCATATTTTTAAGTGCGTAATGGCGTTGCCGTTTGCCGAACAGAGAAGTGAATGCTCTTAAATTGTGGCAACGCTGATTGGCTTTGGATGTTCACGTGTGTAGTGTATTTTATTTTTTATGTAATGTGATTGACTTGATTTAAAAACAGTAGCCGACATTATTTGATGAACAAATTTACATGTGTGATTATACACTGAATCAAAAGACACCTTTAGTTCATATTTTTCATTCAATTTGTGCTTCCATTTAAACTAAATTGAACATACAGCTCGAAAAAACAGAACAGAAAGAAATTAAATAGGTATAAAAAAAATAATCAAGAGTGCTTTTGTTTTTGTATTCAGGGGAATGAATAAATTTGATTATCAACGAACCGGATTAGAAGTTTAGTAATAGAAGAAATAAAACCTAATTCTACATTCAAAATCTAACAATATCGTCGATAGATCATTAGAGAGGTCTACATAGTCTTGTAAAAGTGTAGACATTAAGTATTTTTTACACCAAAGATTGAACGGAGTCTTTAGAATCATCATTTGAGTGTGTGTGACTAATGTGTATAACTACCCATGGCAATGTTGATGACGGCCGTTGTTTCTTCATTACCTATGGTGGTCCTTCTATTTGGAAACCGAATACAATTATTGTACTACCATTTTTGTTAATTGTGGGACCTTTTTATAAAGTTTATTTGATTTCCTGATTTCATTAGCTTTTCCTGAAGTAGAACTAGTGGCCGCGTGGCGTTGCGAGTTGGTACGTCGACTCCTACTGCTCCTACGCCGAAATTTAATGCATCTGTAATTCCGTTGGATTTGTGGATCTTTCATTTATGAAAGGATCCTGGTTCGACTTCGAATATACCAATTTTCACTTTTACTTGAGTGAGTTGCTATCAACTCTCAGTGAACATGTTGCAAGACTACAAGGTAGGCCCGATATTACTCAACATCCTCGCACTCACGTTGGGATAGTATTCGTCTTTTCTTTAAGTTAACTTTTTTCGCTTCGCAAATCAATCCAGATGTGACATCAGCCAAAGGTCATGAGTTCATCGGTATCTCTTCAGTATATTGTTAGTGTGAGGATCTATAATTATTCACCTTTTAGATGTAAATTACTTTTTTAAGGGCCATTCATATGAGGTCACTACGAATTGCAAACTTCGCTAACTCTGACACATCAGTCACATGGAGTTTTCTCTTTCGCAGAAAGGGGTACAGTACAAACAGACATTGTGTAGATTGACAGATCGTAAATAGAATTATTGATTCGTGGAGAAAAAAAATCGTTAAAGGGATACTTAAACTAATTATTGTTGAGATTTTAGTCGATAGAAAAACTCAATCCGTATCTTTTTGCTAACCACCGTTCTCAGCTCATATGAATGGGACTTTATATTATAAACCTATTTAGAGAACTGTACAAAACATTTTCAGGCTTTTGTTTTTGATATTTACGGAATTACAATCAGAAATGAAGTATTATAAATACAGTCAACTTCTTCCCCATCAAATTTTGGACAACCATTTTTATATCCTTTTCTAAAGCCAAATTGACCAATCAGAGGACGGCATCAAACTGTCAAATGTTCATGAATAACTGTCAGATGTGTGTCGATGCGTCAATCAACTGTGAGATGGCGCTATATAGTACTTTATTTCTGATGACAATTTTCAAAAATAAAAAATATGTTACAGCCTGTATATCCGACCGTTAGGTTAACTATTAAGAGGGCAGGTAGCACATTTGCAAATTCTGTATTGTAATACAACTATTGAATGTTATCTGTGATCTTCGAACCATTTAGTCAGGAAAATGTAATTTTGAATTGAAAAGCCTAAATCTAAGCAGTTACTACCACAACCTCCATAAGACGAATAGCCACGGGAACGAATATTATGTTCAATTTATGGAATGCTGGAGTCCCTGAGTCCAGTTCGTCTTGTAGACAATTCGATTGAAGCACTTATTTCGAAGAATGTTTTAATGTGAACTTAAAAAGCGGCTGGCAACCAGTATGAAACGCGGACAAGGGACTAGTTAAGCAATTACAGTGCAACCACGGTAATTCGAAATAAATAATAGAAGCCTATACTAGTTCGAACCACCCAGGCTTTCGGAAAAAATGCTTCAAACAGTTTTTAACAGAAAAGTTATCGGACGAAGAAACAAACGATAAGTATGTAATTAAGAATTCAGTCTGTTGAGCAAAATAGAATAAAAGTTGCACTTGCGGACAGAATTTGGTGTTCACTTTACAATATCGGCTCGTCGGGAGTGCGGACTGGCCTACATATAGAACTGTGACACAAGTGTGTTGTGTGTGGGCCACTTTAAGAGTCACGTCAAAAGTTTCGTCCATTGCAACTCTGCATTCCGGAAAAAACATGCAGGCAACTGAAGATCATTTGATCCGCCACGATCCGGACAAACCACAATTTATGAATTCATATAAGCGCTGTTTGGAGACACTGACTGTTCGATTAACATTAGGGCTGAAAAGCAGAGATAATGGAGGATATATATATTTTCTAGATTATCTCCGTTGAAAAGCACACCCAAAACATAGCAAGACCACCTCCATGGTCCTGAGGAGCCAGTTCCAACTGCAGCCTAGTTCTGCTTTCATAACTTTCACTACGTGCGTGAAATGTAACGTTCCCAGAAGATTAAATCATATACGATGCATGAAATCAACCAAGATTTTGGCTAACAAATTATTCGCTAACGCAGTATTTATTTTTTATACATGCCCTGTCGGTTGAGATTCCTTCTATTTGTGCATTCATCCTTCAAAATTGTCGTAGTCTGCTAATATTCGTGCTGCGGATCGTCATTAACAACAGTCATCCCAGAAAGCAAACCACAGTCAACTAAAAAACGCTCAACAAATAAAGTATGGGTCTTTTCAAATTAATTTTAGATCGGTTCATTTGTTTAAATGAAATTCCATGACAAGCTCTCCCAAATTGATATCCCAAGTATTTATTTAAATTCCATGTAATTCAATCTCAGACTCTGATCTGAGCTCATAAACCCTCACTCAATAAAATAGTTTTCTACCAACGATTTGTGTAAATGATAGCCTTAACAACACTTCCATAAATCAAATACAACAACACTTCCATAATACAAATACAAATTGAACAAGAACTTCCATGAACTCGCGCATTTGTATACTGGATCGTACAAATGTGCTTATATATTTAAAAGAACATCTGGGTAGATAGACAGGTGTTATTAGGCAAATTCTTATTACAAATCTCATAATGGTATAATTCGAAAAGTCTCACTTCCCAACCATGTTCATTCGCTTATTCATTTGATTGGCCTACAAATGTGTTCGTGTAGTTAATAATTGCGCTTAGCAACTCTAAAATTAGAACAGTGAATAAATGACTACGTATCCATGCATTGTTATGCTGACTGTTTATCACAGGCGTGTGTGAGGAATATATTGTAAATTGCACATGCGTTTGCAGTAATAACCCCAAACTCATTTCCCGAATCCATTTCACACTTTCTCTCACTTTGTGTAAATACCAAGTGCACATACTATGCGAATGTATACACCAATCACACTGTCAGAATGGGTACACAGATAATTTTCTCTTAATTTTTTAGTTGTTATATGAAGATACATGAAGTAATTTATTTTGTATGATTTTTACAGTCGCGCTACTTAAAGATCGTATGCTACAGCTGAGAAATCGGTATAATTTAGAGAAGCGACGACTTGAAAATCTAGCTGAAGAGTTCCCAACAAAAGTGATACAATCACAGTGGCCATTATATGAACATTTGCACTTCTTATCAACGCATATACGGCCACGTCGTTCATATAAACGCATGTTAACGCGGCCGTCAGGAGATTTTCGCTCGTTAAGCAATCCGTCCTCAAGTTCTGGAACTGCGAATTCGCATTCCAATGGAATGGTTACTGTTAAACTAGAAAACGGACTCGATGGAGACTCGTAATAAATGAATACAATCAAACTAAACGAACAAAATATACTCAAAATGCTCTTCTATTTTTAGTGAAGGTGTAGCTAGTAATCCTGAAGAAGCTGAAGTAGACTACGAAGCCGGAGGGAATCCCATGTTTGCGTAAGAATAAAAAACGACCAACAACTCCAATTAACGCAAACTAATAAAATGTGTGTTTTTCTTAATTATTTCAGTGAAAATGAAAACCGCCCCGAAGGAGGGTCGCCACCTGCAAATAAACCAATCTCAGTGCGGAATATTGATTGCATGCGAACCATTGTGCCGAAGAACAATATCCGTCGACCGAACCATGATTCTGCTGTGCCTGAGAAACGACTGCGTCTGGAAACATCTCGAATTCAAAAATACGATGCTTTTGGAAAATTTATGACATCGTCCCTACTGGAGATGCCACCCGACAGAGCGCTATTGCTTGTCGAGAAATTTACATCAGACTTAGTTAAGGCACTCATTGAGAAGCATCATTGTCAGAATGGCAACCAGAAAGACTCGGTCGACGTTTCAGACGAAGAAGCTCACTAAAACTAAATGTTCATTACGTCTCGTCGTGTTTGTTTCAATTTAGATTAATGTAAAAAAGAACGTAGAAATTTAATGAATTTATTATATTGTTTAGAATAAATTCGATCTTAAGTTAGATGTTTTCTTTAGGAGAATGAAACAAGTTTAAGTTTGATAAAAAATAAGAGGTATATTGCTAGAGCACAAGTTTTTTTTTTCTGTTTTCTTTGAAAAGAAGGAATAAAATCTCATTTATTTTTTGACAACGAATTTTGTTTATTTATGTGAATCCTTGCGGTTTGTTATGCTTGAGATCGAGTGAAGAGTTCTTATCGAAATAATGTGGAATGAGTAGTAGTTTAAAGTGGCTTTATTTTTAAGTCTGATTGAGGGAGACTGTGTGACTCAAAACCTAATTCTTACTCATTTTGTAATGTATACATTATCCTCCCTGTTTGTTGTATATGAGTACATCATCGAATTGTTTTGTCGCATTGCTAACTTCGCCTTCCATCAATAGTAATAATCATCACACATTTAATCGTTCAATTCCTAGAAACGGAAATGATGTTGATCGAAGGGCGGATGTTATTTGTGGAAGCAGAAGCACTTCAATGCTACTTCTACTTCTCAGAAGCCTTACTGATTAGAAAAACATGCTCACATACAAATGTAGGTATATACAAAATAATTGGCAAGACTAAAGATGTACGTATTGACAATAGCTTGTACTTCCGTATAAAGTGTGAAGTGGCACAAATTGTATTTGCGTTGTGGTTGACATTTATTTTTAAGTTCGATATCGATTGGGGGATATGCACTTACAGTCGTATGCGAATAAAAAAATGTGTGCCTCGAAATAAAGCTCACAATTCCCTCGTTATCATTCACTTTCAAATATGTAGGTACGAAAACAGGAGTCCCCGCTAAGCTTGTGTTGCCTTACAGTAAAAGGAGAATAAAAGTTACTACAGACAGGAAAAGGTTGCACTGCACAAATTATTCTCAATATATTAATGAACACAAATAGTGTCGCAAGTTTCGAGCAGGTATTCATAAATGCAACATACGTATATAAGTAGGCGATGGTTGATGTTTGTATTGCTAAAATGAATGTCTACATCATGTCTAAAGAAAAGTATGAAACTGGGTTTAATGTTTGATGCAGCAAAGGGCCGCTTTTAAATAAAAAGAATTGGAAGTCAAGACATGTTCCAAATAATAGAAATTTCCTTAGAATTATAAGAGAATTTCCGTATGATGTTGCTAGGAACCATTTTTGCATGAATAAGTCGGGTAGGGGTTCCCTCCAATGATGCAACTAGACAAAAATCACTGCCAGTTTGATGGCAGCTTGGCAGTCACATTGGTTTTATGAATATACCAATTCACTCGGTAGATGATCCTTAGTCGCGCAGCAAAAATCTGCTGTGTAATGCGATACTGAAAGTTAACACTTAGAGAACGTAGTGTGTTGTG
Organism: Eristalis tenax; assembly: GCA_905231855.2. NCBI lineage: Eukaryota > Metazoa > Arthropoda > Insecta > Diptera > Syrphidae > Eristalis > Eristalis tenax. Next base: position 115,822,844 of record HG993124.1, read on the forward strand.
TGCTCTGTGATGAAAAAAACAAAACAAAATTTCGCTCATACTTAGTCAAAGTAGATTATTTCCATTTATGAGCGCAATGTGACCTTTGTGAACTCAGCCAAAGCCTCGGCTCTCGGATTCTCCATACTATAAAGAGGAGCTGATATAAGAAACGAGGATACATCGAAACGAACTTTCATCCCTTATCCCCCTTATTCTCTTATTCGTGTCATATGCCACTGTGACAAATTTGTATTCAATTAGTCACTTCAAGTGACTAAGGCAGTACAAATATGTCTCAGAGAGATGTGATACGACTAAGTAATAAGGGAGATCATCCCCCATTTAAAAAGAAAATCCATCGTAAAAACAAAACATGCACTTTTTCGTTAAACTCGATTTGAGTTTCACCACAATTTCTATTCTAGGAAGCATGTAAACGGCTCGGAAATGCACAAAGGATACGTCTACAAACATTGCTTTTTTACTTTTTATTTAAACTTAATTAATAAACGATCTATTTATGTTCTGTGATCAGTGTTGGGACTTTACATTTTTTTTTTACCAGAAATGAAGTTTGAAAGAGATGTCCAACTTCTACTCCTCTTGCCCCTTAAAATATTTGACAACCATTTTTTATATCATTTTCTAACGCCAAAACAATCAGAGAACGGCATAAACGTAGTTTCGTGAACAACCGTCAAAAATTCATGAATTACTGTCAAAAAGCCTCTGAAATTTGTCGATGGACTGAGGGTCAATCAGCTGTGAAGTTGGGCATCTCTATCATACTTTATTTCTGATATCTACTGGGGAAGCTTTTGTCATTCTCCAGTCCCACGAAGCTCTTGGTTAGACGTTATGGGCTTTTTCTGTTCAAAACTTCACATCAATTTTTAATGGAATTAAGGTCCGGAAGTTGTGGAGAATTTTTCATTGTACAGCAACACTTGACTTTGGTTAATTTTCTTGTTGAATGACACAAGGCGCTGGGTGTACTGGAGAACTTGTCAAACTTGTCATCTTTTTATGCCTGAAACACAATAGTGCGTTGCTGCGTTCGACTTCAATGTTACGGAGGGGTGCGATGACGCACTGCGACAATCAGCTGTTCACTCTCTTTCTCTCTCAAATACCAGATGAAAAATATTGTGTCAGCTGTTTTCGTTTGTGAAATGTGAAATCAAAAAATATTCCGCTCAAACAATTGTACTTTGTTTCCTCCTTGGTTCGAATTCAAATTGATTTTGTCGTTAAAATGTACTCAGAAGTTTATCATCGCACCAATCTGTCAAAAATGTGCCAACATGTTCGATAATGACATGCGATGGTCTTACGTTTTACGATCCTCTCGTCTCTCTCATTTTGTACTTACGTAGGTCGCCGCAGTATTCTGTGCATGTCCTTTGAATTGTGTGCGTTGAAAGACGACGCAACGCAGCAACGTACTATTGTGTTTCAGGCAACTCTGTGACCTCATTCGGGGTCTGTTTTTGTCACTGGACAGATTACATCTCTCATTTCATATATACGATAAAATTAAGATTAAAAAACACTAAATACATCGCAGAGATATTAGTCATAATTTAATGACATTATGTAGGACAACGCCATAATGAGCGGGGAAGTTGTAATGAACATACTGTCCCTTGAAAATGAAAATTTCCGCGATGATTTCAGGCAACGCCGCAATAGAGTTGTCTAGCACGCCTTGTCTCTCTTATACCATCGGTACAACAACTGACAATCTTCGCAGGTGACTGCATTCATTCACCAATTCAATTCAAAGCACACGAAAGAACTCACTGCTTATATTCGGATCTAAATATTTGACGTTGATGCGATGTTGATTTAACAATCAAATTGTTATCCAAAACCACTGTCAAATGCCAACTAACACATGCCATCTAAATCGAAATTATGGTCAAACAGAGACTATTGCCTTTTCTATTAATTTAGAAAGTGAGTAGACGTAATTACATTACAATTTTATGTGAAAAGTTCTGTTCATTCCGATGAACCTACACAGTCATTTTAAATCCCATTTTGTAATTAATACGTTGATTAGGTATAATTCTTAATGGGTGTGCCGTATTGTATTGCAATAAAATGTACATAACACGCTATCCAATTAAATATCAAAACGCAATCAAACTACGAGTGAAACTCATAGTTTTATGCCTTCAGGGCATTTGAACATTAGCGCCAGTTATTCGATACAGACTCGGGGGTAAGCATTCGAAGCCATTACCATTGAAACTAGCATCTATTAAATAATTATTTATGCATTTACTACTTCTCAAACGTGCATCATACACAATTAACTTGCTACCGCTCTTTAAATGTTGATAGATCATGTAGCTTCTTTTAACACGACGCTGGCGGATGGAAATTCGGAGCACTTATTGTGTGGAAAGGTATGCACACATTTCAATTCCACATGCTACTACTAGAAGTTAATAAACGCCGCTGTGGGTGTTCAGATGGCTAAAAGCCGACCTTCAAGTTCTTTGGATCATTATTATAAAATCGTTTCAGTACAAATTTAACAAAATGAAAAAGAAAAGGCTTTGGCCTTTGATGTAAGCTTCGGATCATCGTGCAAAATTACCAGTGGTTATCCTGTCCCGACACTGAACACGCTGTCTATGGGACAGCAACTCGACTACCTTCCTCAAAAGAACAAACATTTGTGATCTCATCTTGAAAATTACAATTGGGTTTCGTCTTGTTAACACTAGAAATATACGGCGAGGAATTTTGAAGTTCAGCGTTTTATTTGAGAGATACATTGTTGTAGGAAAGAAACAAACTAATAAATATTTGATCACTGATTGATAAATGATGATGAAATATGGACCCTTGCCGTCTTTCTAGAGTTGAAGGATCTACAGCCTGGAACCACCGTAATAAAATATTCTTTTGAGCTTATTTTGATGTTGATTCATGATTGAAACTGGGTGCATGCGCAGTCCCTTTGTAGATTACATAAAATATTCAAAGGGAAACTAAAGTGGATATAATACTTTCTCAGTTCATAATTAGTACATAATTGTGTATGATCATGCCTGTAACAAAATAAACCATGATATTCTAATTAAATAATTGCTGTATTCCGCTTATTATAGAGATGCCCAACTTCTACTTCTCTTGCTCCTTAACATTTTTGACAACCAGTTTTTATAAAGTTTTCTAAAGCTAAATTGACCAATCATTCACGTTATTTCATGAATAACTGTCAAGAATTCTCTGAAAATTGTCGATGGACTAGGGGTCAATCAGCTGTGAAGTTGGGCATCTCTATCATACTTCATTTCTGGTATAAATACAATAAATACATTCATTTACCCCACAATTGAGCGTACACCAATAATAAAAATAAAGTCAAGCATTGCACTTCTTATAATGGTTGAAATGGCATGTTTTTAATAATGTTTGATTTTTTTTTAAATTAATTTATGTTTGTAGCGACATCGGTTATAACGACCAAATTGTTACGTCCCGGCTGAGGTCCCATACAATCCCATTCAATAATCGCTTAGTACGACATCATTTAAAACGACCGATTTATCCATTTTTTTTAAAATAAAATATTGGTTAATTTATCATTGCAAAAAATTGAGCAGCACACATTTATGTAAAAACAAAATTTGACACTAGAAACACTGCACTGGTATAGTATTTGGTGGTACAGTAAAGACTCGAAAAAGTTATATAGTTTGTTTTTGGGGTTCTTAACTTTAGCGAATTCGTAACATTTCCAAGACACTGATTCAAGTTAAAAATTATTTACAAATGTAAGTTCTGCTACCGTTAAGTGCAACAACATCGGTTATTGCAACTGCCTTGAGTTCTATTAGTTGCGTAAATCGAGTTTTGGCAGGACATTTGTAAAATATGAAATATCCATTACCAAAAATTATTGATAACCTTTTTTGCTGATGTCCTCCAGGTGATTTGTTTCAATTATGCTCACGATCCCGGATTAGCTCATAAAACTTAAGAAAAATAAAGAGCGAAAATGGAAAAAAAAGCTAAAAAAAAAAAAACAAAAATGACTTGAAAAGTTAAGACAAAACTTAACCTACTCAACTTTTCCGAACACTTACATTTTGTGCTCCCTAACTTTTTCGAGGCTTACTGTACCAACTTTAGCGTCTGCAATCGCTTGTAGGCACCGAGGCGAGACATCTAATCGACAAGTTTGGTTAACGATGAAGAAATGTTTTCCCCAAACACCCTTGATCAATCATTTTTTTGCTATTTCTAAGCTTTTTTTTTTTGTTGTTTTCTACTCTTAAACTTTCAATTAGATTGAGATCCAGTGACTGAAGTGAAATTCTGAACTCATTTCTGGAGGAAGAATACTCATCCTTATTCTTGTTTCTTCATAACATTTGTCGTGTCACATGTCACCGTGACAAATGTTTACTGTCTTAGTCACTTTATGTGACTAATTGAATAAAAAACAAAAATTCACAGTGAAATGCGACACGACTTAGAGAATAAGAGGAACTGTCGCGAAATGTAACTTCCGCAAACAACGTAACAACTCCTCCTTTATGATTTACAGTCACACGAACATTTTTTTTGTGTTGCTGCGCCAGTGTTGCGTCTAACTGTGTTGATTTTGGTTTCATCGGTGAATAAAACACTTCCTCAAACGATTTGAAGAAAGAAACGCAATGCAATGTTATTGGTGTACGTTCAATTTTGGGGCAGCTGTAGATATGCTTATTCATCGAAATCACAACCAAAAATGACAAATTCTCTGAAGTCGGACGACAAGTCACCAGAAATGAAGTATGATAGAGATGCCCAACTTCACAGCCGATTGACCGCTAGTCCGTCGACGAATTTCAGAGGCTTTTTAGCAGTTATTCATGAATTTTTGAAAGTTATTCATGAAAATAGCGTAACTGATTAGTCAATTTATGGAAAAAGATATAAAAAATGGCTGACAAACATTTTAAGGTGCAAGAGGAGTAGAAGTTGGGCATCTCTATCATACCTCATTTCTGGTGTTCATTCTCTGTGCTGACATGGACTGTACAGTCTGTCAAGTAGAGAACTCAAGTGCTAAAGAAAGAGGTCTGAGAAAAAGTTATGAAAAAACCTGTACAAAAAATCTATAATAATTCTGTAAATTCTGAAAATGGAGGTTTTCATGAATAAATCCGTTTTCGTCAGTTTTAAATTTGTTGGTGAATGAAATTAAATCAGCAAAAATTAAATAACGCAATGATTGATCTCGATATGTGGAAGTCGGATGAAGTCACCCAAATGTCTACTCGGGTAGTCCCGGCAATGCATATTTAGAAGTCGGGAAAAACCATAACCAACCAAAACCAACCCCCACGTATTGGGGGAATCCCTGCCACTCACATTTATTAGTCTTGTGTTAGTAAAATAATTTTTTGTTTCAAGTTCTTGCACATTTTCATCAATGCTTACGCGTTTTAGTGCATACACAAATTCGTTCATTCGGAATTAACGATCTTCTACTGTACTTGGTTTCTGATACGAATGATATACGCATTCCGAAAGTTCAGTTTTGCAAAAAACAAAACGAAGCTGTGGTGGAATATAGATTATGACTTGATGGTTGATTGTGACCAGGTTCATGTGTTGGAACTAGGTCCTGGAAGGAAAGAGTAAAGAAATAAGCAACAACTAACAGAAAACTAAGATGAATTGCCTGGAGCCATGTATGTCTATGTCAATGACGAAGGCTTACTTCAATATTATAATGGGTGTTTCCAAGAATCCAGCCGGCTGCGTAGGGGGCTTACCCGTTTAATTATTCAGATTTGAAAGTTTTCTTTTAAATATTATGGTCTCTTTTAAGCTAAGTACAGCCTACTGTTCAAATTAGAAATGCATGCACTATATGGATAGCCGACTTCACTTTCTGAAGTTATTTACGAAATGGTATTTTCTGAAAAAGAAAAAATGTTTTTGCGGTGAACGAGGGCAAGACTAAGTATATGCTGTCATCGAGAAAAGACGCACAACATCGACGACTCGGCCAGAACGTCACCACAGGCAGCTATAACTTAGGGATTTGTCTACTTCGGCTCCGAACGACATCAGTATATACATAGATTAAACGCAGAATAACTTGCCAATCGATGTATCTTTGAGCTCAAACTATGATTGAGCAGTAGAGCCATCTCTCGAAGGACCAAGCTTAAATTTTGTAACACCCGGATTGTAGCGCCATTAGAAGAAAAAGGATCATTATTCTCTGGTAGGTCAGATTGTGGTTCAGAAAACGATATTAAAAACGCTGTCAAAACGTTTCATGAGAGTAGAAGTCAGCTGTCGCTGTCGTAATTAATTTCAGGTTTAAGTACGCAGCTACAGAGAAGTTCATAAAAGCTGTTAAAAGGGTATTTGCAGCCGGAGCGTCATAGCTGCACAGCTGCATATACTGTCGAAAGCACCCTTAGGTTAGGTAGTGTGGCTTCCATCGTAGTTGATGGATTCACTTAGACCCAGGGTCCAGTGTGTTGCCACTGAGCCGGTTACCATCCGTTACTCCTTGAACCAAATTGATTTGATATCCTTTTCGGATATATCTGTTAGTTCGTCTAAGTGGTATTCTCTCAGGGTTTCTTTCCCCATAGAGGCCAGTACAGGGCAGTTGCAGAAGAGATGTGATGGGGTTTCCTCTTCTTCCACATCCATGCATCTGCTGTAGAAGTCGTTTAAAGCACATTTAGTCTGAGTAAAATCTATTTACGCTCTAAAAGATGTACAATATTCAAAACATGTGACATTACACATAAACGATGATTTAGAAGTAAGTACTGATAGTCAATGTGTGTAGTCTCTTCAATAAGAAAGGAGGGGGACTCCGTGTGCAAATAGAAATTATGATTATTTCATTTATCAGCCCTGCTCGTCTTTGATTAGATTATTGCTTGCTTCGCTCTGTCGCCCCTCTTAAACCAGCATTTGAGGTCGAAGTCAGCTCGCACGTTTGTGTTCATTCGCCCGATGTGACCGAGCCAGATTAGTGGACGGATCTTTGAATCTTTTATAATCAGCACTACCCGTGTACTTATCGTCCAGATTTCGGCTCCATAGAATCTGTAGAACCTGCTCACTATTAATTTCTTAATCGTATGACTTGTCACATATTTGTGTGACATTTAAGTGACAAATTTAATAAAAGTTTGTCACAGTGCCATGATTCACATACAGAACCCCGCGACACACCCAGGATAGACTTTAACCCCCTTATTATGGTTGGCGGAGTCGAACGAATAAGCGTGTAAGTGCCAGTAATTAGCCAATGAGCCGTGAGAACCTCTCACATCGAACGTTCGATTCGCTAACCGTAATAGAAGTGTAAAACACCCGTCGCTAAGTGACTCGAGTGAAGATACACACAACACAAGTGGTTAAGACAAACAAAAAGAAAAAAAAAAATGAATGATCGACAATATATGTACCGCCACAAAAAATGACGCCCATGCAACAAGATTGGCGATACAGTCCGGGTGGACCTGGGCCTCAACCAACAAGCCTCTCCAGCCACCACGATCGTTTGCCAGTTGTCTTCGGTTGCGCACATCAAGTTGGTTGAGGTCCTTCTTCACTTGTGTGCGCCATCTCGAGGACGTCCTCGGTTGCGTTGTCCCAATGGCTCGGAATCGGAGACTCTTCGAGCCAGAGCTGTGGTGTCCATCTGCTCTACATGACCTAAAAATCTTAGGCGTTGGATTCTAAGATACTTAACTAGGTGCTTGCCGCTGTACAGCCCGTGGTTAAATGATCTCCTCCAGACGTCATCAAAGCAAACAGGACCAAACATCGCACGCAGAACTTTTCTCTCAAAACGACTAAGAGCTCTTCATCCGCTTTCAATAGCGTCCATGTCTCTGCGCCATAGACCAGGACAGAGATGATCAGAGTGTATAAAGTCCGCTTGGAGTTTCGAGAGATGACTCTGTTACTCAGTTGCCTCTTGAGCGAGAAAAAACAGCGATTGGCAAGAGTAATTCTGCTCTTGATCTCGGTACTGGTGTTATTGTCCCTGTTTACTGCTGAACCGAGCTAGACGAAGTCCTTGACGACCTCAAAGAATCTGCTGTCCATTATGACACGTTGTCCGAGCCGTCGATGTCGTGCGTCCGTTAGCGATGCTCATATGTCAATACGTTTGGAGAATAATAACACCCCATTTTGGTGCACCGGGAACTTAAAACTGATAAACTGATGCAACCCTGTGAACTATTTGCATGGATCACCATTAGGGCCAATATGCGACATCAGAAGGTCTTATTTTTTTAGGACTCGGGTAATAAATTCTAACCATTGTGGGTGACCCCCAACGTGACAAGTTCAGCAAATTAGATCCAAAGAACATATGGATCCACCAAGATTGTTTCGCATAAACACGCTCGCTCGTCCAACGTTTTCTCTACGATCCTTGGATTGACAGTTAATTCCACTCGATTTCTTCGTGTAACGTAGTTGATGAAAAATATTTACACCTGCTGTACTAAATTGCTGAAATAACCCCACAAGTCTGCGAAACTGTTATGAGAAATGCTCTCAAAAGAACCCACATTTGCGCGGCCGGCGAGATGGTCACTTCACCGACATCGTATTCTCCGCGTATGCTAAAGACCATACATTCAATGGAATGGCAACCATAAGACTGCGTGTCATTAAATAGTTATTGGAAATAAACTTCGACCTAGAACATAGAAGGCGCTCTGTAGTTGAAAATAGTCCCTGAAAGTAGTGTACATCTGCATACGAACGTACATAAGTTGCTATGTGTGAACATGTAATGAGGGTCATCTTCACTGTTCTCGGACGGTAAATTGATTATTGCAGAAACAAATTTTACGGCTCCAGCAGCGCCAACCGAACGAATATTTAATGCGTTCCTTTGCATGTACATGCTCATATTCAAACTTGTGTGTTAAGTAGCAACGACCTCTTCGTCTTCTTACGCACAGCACTCAGAGACAGAGTATGTTCCACGCCTGGAGCAAAAGGGGTTCTCCGTGGTTTTGCTTCCTCTTTTTTGCAGATACCATCTTGCGGTAAGTATTCCTTCGTGCTAATGGTAGATGAAACAGTTTAATTCCCGATTTCTCGACGTATGCTGGGCCTTATCGCAGAAACTAATGGGTCTTCATTTTCTTGAAATTGCCCCTGAATGGGTTTCATAAGTTACAGCGGGTGTTGAAATGAACTATGACGACGCAAGCTAGGCGATGGCAACTCATCAGCGATACAGTACTAACAGCAACTGGTGGCCTATCAATCAAAATCAAATTGGCAATAAGAATTAATCCCAAAGAGAAGCAGCAATTTACAGAGTTTAATAAGTTTCTGTTCATTTATTGGGATGTGTACTACAATTTCATCCGTTGGCAAAGGAGCTGTTGTTGGGAGGTGGCCGCTAACAGAGACTCAGCGTGAGTTGGGGAGTTCTTGTACATTTTCAATTAAGTCCGGGTGTATGTCGGCAATGAGATAATTGTGATAAATTGTAATGGCTGTCTGTGAAATCCTGTGGCGAGAGGTGTGTACTTTTTTTTTTCTTCACCAAGACCAGTGGCTGTTAAATTGTTTAAAATACTGTTATGAACTGAAGCTTTAAAAATCATGGCAGTATGAATTTGTTACATTGAAAGTCGGCGGCAGATATCGACGTCATTTTATGTAGGTCGTGCCTCGTGCGTATTTGTTGGTTATTTTATTCAAATTGCACAAGTCCCGGCCTGCAGATTTTGACTTAAACATCATTTAATTGAATGTTGCCATTACATTAAGTTAATAAAGTTATATTTTTGTGCAACCAAGTGAAATGTTTTGAGAATCGCATGTCAGGTGGAAAAAAAGACACCCACTGACCATGCATTGTTACACCTCACCATGCCTTGGAGCTAATTTTTGATCTAAAACTTGCTCAGGGTCCGGAATTTGTTGACCTAAAGAAGTAAACCAAGTTGTCAAAACTTGAAAATGCAAAAAAGGCATTTATTAAAAAATACGAAAAGGAACGTAAATGCACATTTAGTTCTAGTACCACGTAGCTACCACGAGGTTTTTGACCTTTTCTGCTTAAGATCTTCTCCGGTTGGCTCTTGGGAACGTATTTAAGGACCTAAATGAACTTTCTACTTCAGCTAAAACGACTGGAACACCCTTCATTACAGAACATACAGATAGAAATATGTTTTTATTCTAAGTTTGTTGTTTACTTTTGCTTAATTAATAACATAAATCTAATGAATAATAATAGGTACTTTAGAGGGTTTTAAGAGAAATGTATATAACTTAATTCGTGTGACTTACTAAGAGATGGCGTAGCTTGTATTATTCCATTGGAACATGCGTTGGAAAGCTAGTGTCATTGTACGTCATTTCATTATATGTCATTCGTTTGAAGTGTAAACAACAATAATTTTTTTCACTCAAATATGTCGAACTTGGTGCGTTCTTGTTCATTACTTTAATATGAAGAAAACTGCTGCCGAAAGTCATCGTATTTTGGTGGAAGTTTATGGTGAACATGCGCTAGCTGAGCGAACGTGCCAAAAGTGGTGGTGGTCATTTTGGCTTGGCCAACAAGCCAAATCAACGGTGACGGCTCTGTATTTGGTGGTATCAGAAGGGTGTGTTGTATTATGAGCTGCTAAAACTGGGTGAAACCATCAATGGACAAGGCTACCGAACACAATTAATTCGTTTGAAGAGAGCAGTAGCCGAAAAACGCCCGGAATATGCGACCAGACACGAGGCAATCATTTTCCATTACGACAGCGCTCGGCCCCATGTTGATATCCCGGTTAAGAACTATTTGGAAAACAGTGGATGGGACGTTTTACCCCATCCGCCTTATAGCCCAGACCTTGCCCCTTCTGACTACCATTTGTTCCGGTCCATGCAGAACGCCCTCACTGAAATACGGTTCACATCAGAGCAGAATATCAAAAATTGGCTTGATTCATTCTTGGCTGCTTAGCCGGCGCAGTTCTTTTAGGATGGGATCCACAAATTGCCAGAAAGATGGGAAAAAGTCATGGCTTCGATGGACAATACTTTGTCACGTGGCTAATTAATACAAAGTGACTAATTTAATGCAAATTTGTCACAGTGACATGTGAATTTTGTTTCTCTTTTTTGTATTATTGAAATACACATTTGTCAATAAAAAAAATATAATGTTTTGCCATTGGCTGTGCATATGTATTTAAAGCAACGAGATACGGGTGGCCAGGCTGCGTTAATTTTAAAACAGCTTGGACAATCTGTAATCATCAATGGCAAACCTGGTGTCAAAGCGAGGTTAGCTGTGTCTAGGTAGGTAATGACCGAAAGAATAAGATCGCAACACATATTGCCGAGATGAGATATATTCGTGCTGTTGCGAGAGTTACTCTCAGTGATAGGCGCTAGAAAATTAATGTCGAGGAACTGGTTCTTTGTATCGTTGGCTTGTGGTGGTGGTCACGTGGCACATTCGTTACTTCTCGAGAAATAATATCTAGATGTTTCTTTGTAAGTCTCTTCCGTGAGTGAATCGTACACACTTTATATTCTGCAGCTTGTTATACATAACTTCTACTCTCTTAGCGAATTCAAGCAGCACTCGATGTTGAGTGGACATTTTCGTGCCGTTCGAGCTTACTTGTTGATTGGTCGAGTATTTGCGCTTTAAACCTCTTCACTGATATTGTTTGTTTCTTGGAAAAATTAATAAATGCAACATGTTTCAAATAATACGTGTTAGTGTGTTCATACACAATTATTGACCGCTCGGTTTCTTGGTACATGAAAAATTAATAAAAGTTTGCCTCAAAGACTAAAAACGAACACATAGACTAAGCCGAAAGACACGCATTTATAACTAAGATTAGATAAGTTTAGAGTGCCAGTATAGGGTCAGTGGGTTAGTATTAAGAACTGAACTGTTAAGTTAGTTAAGCTAGCTTTAAGCACTTTTGTCTGGCAAGTAAGTTAAATCCATTTCAATAAAAACAAAATTATATTAAAAAAAAACTACTCGGCGATGACGCTTGGTCGATTGAAATCAGAAATGAAGGTTGAAATACTCGCCCAGTAGCACTCGTTTCATTAAGGATCTAATCGATTTCGATGTGTCAGTTGCCTACAGCTACAGACATATGAAGCATGTGCCAACTGTTGGGTTCTTTCCGAATCATTTTTTGAACATGATAAATCGTCCACTGGTTCAAACCTTTTATATCGTTCTGTTGAACTAAATGGACAGCGACTGCTTAAACAAGCAAAATTTAGGATTTGGGACTTGGGAATATTCCATACACACATCCATCCGGAGATATTGACACAAGAAGCATCCAAAGCGTTTTTTTCTTATTGCAGAATTTAACTACGTGCCACAAGCACACGAGTTGTTGAGCAGCAGATTTATTGAACACCAAGTTCAACAATGTGGTAGTTATACGTTTGAATGGTCGAGCAATTAAAAAATATTCAGTAATCACCGAAAATAAATATTGAATAAACTTCCCCAGCAATTGCGATCTTTGGTTAGCTATCTTCAATTGTGCACACGAAGTTGGCATGGGATGGTATGGGATGCCTCTCTTGAGTTGGTCAACTGTGTCCAAGCTGCCTATGCTTCCCACATGTCCTCAACACTTTATGTGTAGGATTGGTAGATGCTTGGTTAAAGTTATGTCTCTATACAGACCTAAGAGTTTGCCGAGATAGACTACCTCTGAAGAATAGGATCATCATCATCATTTTCTGACCCGCATGCTTCACTAAAGGGGTCACGGGAGTAAACCACGCAGGAGAGATCTCCAGGCAACTCGATCGTCCACCATCGATTCTAACTCATCAGGAGTTATGCCTAAGCGTATTCAGGCGAGTTTTTGGACTTGGTCCAACCATCTCGTGAAATCACATTCAACGCCCGCCTCGGATGTCGTGATGAAGGGGACATTCGCGCCACGTGACCAAACAAACGAAGCATAACTCTCTCCGTTCGAAGAAGCAGCTCTTCAGTGTTAATTTCCTCTCGCACTGTCATGCTTCTCACCCTATCCCGGCGAGTAATTCCCACAACAGGACGGAGGAATCTCATCTCAGCAGCTTGTATTCGCGATCTTAGTTTTTTAGTCATTACCCAAATTTCATGACCATAGGTGAGAGTTGAAACAAATCCTGAGTTGAAACTTGGCTTTGACACCAACTGATTACAGATCTACCAAGCTTTTTCAAAATTTACCATAGCATTACTCCTTCCATCACTCGTTAAAAAAGACCCCGACATACTCAACCTTCTCCACCAGCTTCAAGGGGACTCCAGTAACCTGTAGAGTGCATTGAACAGGCTTTCTGTAGATGACCATAACCTCCGATTTGTCCACGTTAACCTTTATTCCATCATCAAACCTATCGAGTGCGCGCTGGAGTTCCATCTGGGAAGATGTGAGGATAAAGTCATTTGCAAAAAAAAATATCACTTACCCTCAACTCTTCCAATGTAAAACATTCCTCGCCTCGGCTGCGCCGCAACATCCAGTCCATATATACAATGAAAAGGAGAGGTGACAAGACGCACCCTTGGCGCAGTCCAACGCCCACGGTGAAAGGTGTTGATTTAACACCATTAACTCGAACGCAGCTGCTATAGTTTGTGTATGGAGAGAGGCCCTCAGAAGAGGACCTTCAATCCCATACTTCTGCAGAACACTCCAGAGTTTACCTGCAATAGGATCCTAAACATTATTCTTGAGTGCCATGCAAATGCGGGAGGCACAAACGCGAAGGCGTTTCCTAACATAGTGACGGAATTGCCTAAAATGGGCTTGACGGCCAAGGGATACAAAATAAAGCTGTGTTTAAAGAAGGACTAAACATCGACTTCGAGTACAGAATGCCACATGGAGTGATTTAAGACCAAGGTGCACAGGTACCTCGTCTCTCTTTCTCCCTCTATATCTTCGGCCCTTGCTGTGTCTTGATCCCGGACACTTAAGGGTATTAGGGGGGACTAACACAAGGGATTACTGTGCGCCCAAATTTTATAATAAAAAATAAAATAAAAATAATATAGTAAAAAAAGTGGGAGATATTGCTCGTATATAAAAAGAACGTTTCAGAGGAAAGCAGACTAGTCTCGCTTTAATTTTGAATTCATATTTTGTATATCCTGATCGTTCAGCTAAGAAAAGTGTACAAGCTAGGGGGTACATCCTAGCAGCCTTTCTTACATCGTGAAAAATTTAGTACTGAAGATGTGTAAAAGTAGTAGTGAAGAGTAATCCAAAATACTCGTAGTAGGCAGGATAAGATTTTTTTCTTAACAATTTAAAGGAATTTGTGTGAATCATTGAGAGGACTTTGCTTAACTCGCAGGCATGCATTCACAATCGTGAATGCGGAAGAAAAAGTTATCTTCGGAGGGTTTGCTATCCCAAACCACAAGAATGAATATTCCATGAAATGAGTCAGAACAGCACTTTCATCCGAAATACAAAAAGGTTATGAATTTCACCCGAACAAAATTTCACTTCGGATCAACTGTCACATTTCGAACAATTGTGATCTTGACAAGCAGTGGTGAGTAGTAGTAGTACAAGGTGAGAGTAGGTATAAAGTATTAAGATTAGAGCAAACAAGAATGAGATTAGATAGGCGTGAAAGCTCATGAATATTAGATAGAGGGAGTGTTTATGGTCTGATATGTAAGTTAAAGCGAGGTATGTGGGCTCTGCCGGTACAATAAGTGGTTTCTTTATTATGCCCATAATCCCGGATTAGATTATGGGCATAATGAAACAGAGCGACGAAGCATGGTGCTAACAAATGTTGTTGAAATTTGCATGTGGAGCTGGCATGCCAACGAAAACATTTCCATACACATTTTATACATCCAGTTTTTATGCTGATGATCATAAATGAACGTAATATATATAAAGGGTGATTTTTTAGCTATTATCTTTTTGGCAACACTGGTTTAAACAGCTGACGCACGTTTCGTGTTTTGTTTCACTGTCGAACATCTTCAGTTTGGTCTATAATTTAACCATGAATCGTCTCACAAACGAACAACGCTTGCAAATTATTGAATTTTGTTATCAAAATGCGTGCTCTGTTAAGAAAGTTCATCGCGCGCTTCTTCCATTTTATGGTCAGTTTAAGACGAAGCTTATTTTTGGCTCAATGGGTACGTATATAAGCAGAATTGTCGATTTTGGAGTGAATATCAGCCAGAAGCATTGCAAAAGCTACCAATGCATCCAGAAAAAGTCACAGTTTGGTGCGGTTTATGGGCTGGTGCATCATTGGACCGTACTTCTTCAAAGATGATGCGAATCGTAATGTAACTGTGAATGGTGAGCGCTACCGTGAGATGATATCCAACTTTTTTTTGCCCAAAATGCAAGAGCTCGACTTGCATGACATGTGGTTTTAACAAGACGGTGACACATGCCACACAGCACGCGCAACAATGGACTTATTGAGAGGCGAGTTCGGTGAACATTTTATTTCACGTTCGGGACCGGTCAATTGGCCGCCTAGATCGTGCGATTTAACGCCTTTAGACTATTTTTTGTGGGGCTATGTTAAAGCTCATGTTTATACAGACAAGCCCGCTTCAATTGACGCATTGGAAAACAACATTGAAGCATTTATTCGTGAGATACCGGCCGAAATGTTGGAAAGAGTATGCCAAAATTGAACTAAGCGGATGGTCTATTTGAGGCGCAGTCAAGGTCCACATTTGCATGAAATAATCTTCAAACATTAGATTATATGGACCGTACTATCGATTCAAATAAAGATTTCATGCGTTTTACTGAATTTTATGTGTTTTTTTTTTTTTTTTGAAAAACTTTCCTATAGCTTTTAAAAAATCATCCTTGACAATTCAAAATTTAAGTTTATTCACAAATTGTACAGCCTAATGAGTTACACATTAGTTTATACGAACACTAAAATTATTTTATTAACTTCACTTGGCAAAACTAGTGTTCATATACATCAGGCAGTGCTTTACATTGAGATGGTTCGAAGATCTACCTCTCTTGTCCCTTAACATTTCCGACAAACATTTTTATATCTTTGCTAAAACCAAATTGACCAAGCAGAGAATTCACTATATTTCGTGAATAACTGTCAAAAATGCATGAAAAACTGTCAAAAAGCTTCTGAACTTCTTCGATGGGCTAGGAGTCAATCAACTGTGAAGTTGGCTATCTCTGTAATACTTCATTTCTGATTTGAAGTAAATAAAAGTCACAAATGGACTTGCCATCTTGTGAGTAGTCATATAGTGTCAGTTGGGATCTTGATAAATATTCCTAATCGAGTGCAGGTTTATTTTTGTTGTTGTAATTGATGCTATCCGTGATCTAATCCAAAATGATGGGCATAAGAAAAAAGCTATGTCCGATTTTACAGCGCAAACTTATTTGCAGGTGTCATATCATCAGGCACTTGCGCGCAAAGACTGGTGGCAATTCAGAGATTAGACGCTGTTTTGTTACCGACTTCATCTGACGCAGTTGAACCCTATTATGAAAACCTAGGGATGAACCAAAGTATCGGTCAGCAAAAAGTTTTGTCGATCATATTCTATCAGCTGTCAAATTTAGAATTTTCATATTTCAATTCTTTTAGTGTAGTTCTGTGGCAATAAGCCCTAAATAATAAAATCTTTGCTTTTGAAGTCTTCATAACTGACTGATTTGCATGAATTTTCATGATTCTGATTGCCTTTGAGAGAACGCAATCGGGGTTCTGTGTGTAGTTTTTTGTTGTGCACAAATGTCAAATGTCTATTTATTTATTTATTTATTCATCAATGGATAAGTTAACGAATCCCTTAATGGGATTCTTAAAAAAAAACGCGAACGGGGAGGCCGAACCTCCCCCCAATCGATCGACTTACTCCAACTAAAATTCGGATTTTACTTTTTAATATTTTATTAATTACGTCCGTTCCTGAACAAAACCGAACTAGAACTAACTCTTAGCCTAAAAATATTATTCACTCCAAGTGTCTGTTCCTCCGTTCAATTCGCAGTGTCATCAGATCAAGTGCAGCGCGTGTATCCCGCGCGATGCGAATTGACTCCATGCGTCGTTTTTTTTTTAATTCACTTTTTTTTATTAATTAATTGATGATATGCTTAAATACTAGACAAAAATGCTTAAAACTAGATGAACGAACAATGCTAGGTGTAACTTACTGGCCCTCGGCGGGCGCTCTAAGCTAAATTTAAACTTTCGACCTAATCTAACAAATCAAATATTTGAACAGAACATGGATATTAAATGGACAAAATTAAATTAAGAAAAATGGACAAAATGAATAACGGGTTATCGATCAAATCATAATTCGTTCCATGAAATGGACAAAATAAGAGAACATCCCTTTTTCCTAGGCATCTCTCTGGGACATAAAGAGGCGTAAGAGGTAGTAAATCCGGGGACTTAATCCTACCATTGAGTAGGTCCTTAATAAAAAGAACGTGAGTTTGTCTTCGACTTTCTAAAGTTTTTAGATCAATTAATGAACATCTAGATCTATAATCAGGTAAATCTTCGGACCATCTCAGTTTCCTTAATGCAAAGCGCGTAAATCTTTTTTGAATGTTTTCAGACCTGTCAGAAGAATTATGATAAAAAGGAAACCAAATAACGCTGCAGTGTTTCAGTATGGGGATTACTAATGAAAAATAAAGGGTTTTTAGAGTATAAACATCATTAAATGCTACCGTATTCCGTTTCAGAAAGCCTAGCAAGGATTTTGATTTAGATATTATATAATCCAAATGTGCTGAGAAAGACAGCTTTGAATCAAATATAACACCTATTTCACTTACTAATAAAAGTCTCTCGTTACCAAGACTATAATCAAACGAAGTTCGTGATAATGATCGGAAAGCACTAAAAATCTTACACTTGGAAATATTTAACAGCAGACAAAAAATGAATTTATATCTTTTTGAAAATTTAAGCAATCAGTAATTGTAGAAAATTAGACAATTAGAAAACTACAAGGAGTACGGGATGTCATTGACATTGTGGTTATTTTTTGAACTTACATGCTAGACAAAATAACTTAAAACTAACTTAACTAACTAACAATTCACACTTGTTCTTAATACTAACCTACTGACCCTATACGGGTACTCTAAGCTTATCATAGATTGTAAATGTGCCTTTCGGCTTAATCTACGTGGTTTTTTGTTTTTTAAGTCTTTCCTGACAAACTTCATTTATTTTGAATTTACCAAGAAAACTTATAAAAAACATAGCTAAACTTAACATAACTAACTTACCCCAACATAAAACTTAGGACTATCTTAAATATGTCCGTAACAGTACGCACGTGTTCACTAGGTCGTATATCATATGTACGAGTATATGCCTAACATATATAATTTATGCGCCGCGGTGCACCTTTGTCATTGACATTGTCTACGTTGATCTATTCCATTTCCAGGTTACCCAATTCGATTCGACTCCACATTCTGTCGTAAAAACGACAATTTCTGTCGATATGATTTATTTGTGGACAACAAAAAAGCGAGAACAATAAAAACGTGGAGGAATAGAACGTAAAGTGAATACCAGAAATTAAGTGTTATAGAGATAGACATTTTCTACATCTCTTGCCCCATAACATTTTTGACAACTTTTTTATACATCGTTTTCTAAAACCAAATTGACCAATCAGAGGTTATTTCGTGAATAACTGTCAAAAATGCATAACTGTCAAGAAGCCTCTTAAATGATGGGCTAGGGGACAATCAGCTGAGAAATTGGCCATCTGTGTACCACTTCATTTCTGGTGAGTACATTCAGTGCGAAATAAATAAATAAAAAAAAATCTACATAATAATATGAAAATAAGGAATCCAAGCTAGTTTCGGCTTTTGGTTTCCCTTGTAACAACTACCTTCATCCAGTCCGGGTCTTCCACAGAAAGAACGAAGAATAAGAGACTTAACATCCTTATGGCAACAGGAAAACTTCGGCATTGATAACTTAAATGCGTTGATCAGATGTGTTTTATTAAGACACAAGAAAAAACAATTCTTGTGCAAGAATGTAAATTTACAATTCCCTGCATTTACTTTCAATTGGGCAAATCGAATCGATATGTTAGCTGTCTCATAACATTTCTTTTAATTATTAGCATTCTTCTTTTCCTTGAGCTTTGCAGAAGATGAGGATGAAGTGATGACTAGTGCCGATGAAGAAGTTGTGTAAGCATTCATTGTAAATCTCAATATTCCTAAACGATCCCCTTAACTAACTATTTTGCATCTGTTTTCAAATTTCTTTTTCAAATTTGTACAGTAACATCATTAGTGCCTATCCTAATTCGATGCCTTTGTCCGTGGCCTTGTGCTCCCCGTACACACTGGTTTGAGCATGGTGTCAGTTTGAGTTGTTTGAAACCGAGTTAGCCTAACAGAGTTGCAAGTCGGTTTGCTTGAATTCTCGAAACACGGTAACGTATCTTCTGTTTATCGAACAGGCTTTAATTGTATTCATCGTGGTTAAGTTTCTGGATTTTTTCATCTAAAACTAACTGCTGGTACGCTGCTAATAAGTCAACTTTTGTAAACGATTTCCCGCCATGCAATTCCGCACTACAAAATTTCATGGATCGTTGGCAACTGGTAGTGGACGCCATTCAATAACCAGTAATCACGGCAAATGCGAACTGAGTCACTGGTTTTCAAAATTGGAACGATCACCATCCCTAGGCGCATTCATCCTAGGCTCAACCAACTCATAAACTCCCAACCGCAATCGAAAGCTCTCTCCATCGTCTCCCTTATGTAACATCTTTTAGAAAGAAAGAGATTCAATTTTGTATGACCTAAAGGCATTTCCAAAACTAAAAATCGTTCATATTTTTGCTTCCCGAAAAAAATATCTTTATGGTCGTCCTGTGATTCTGCTTCCATACAAGGCGCTTGGAGTTGAAGGTTCTACCAGTGAGAGTCAAGATCCTTATGACCTGGCCACATTTGGCATAGTAGCACAGCTCGTGGCTGAATCTTCTCCACCAGATGATTGAAACGCACATTATAACGACTGCCCAAAGTACAATTCTTCAAAAAGAAAAACCAAGAAACCGACTAATCGTTTAAAGTGGCAAGAGTAGCAACCTTAAATTGGTGTCAATAAACTTACTGCCGTCGGATAATGTGCATCAGTAGAAAAGAAAAAGTAATTAGCTAACTAACTCCTTGGCTGCAGTCAAATAAAATTCACGACTATTCTTTTGTGGTCTTACCAACTGTGGGTATGTGTGTCTGGCAAAATGTTGCAAATTACAATACCTTGCAGGCTTTGCCCCTTCCTTTTTGTCCTTTGTCCCGAAATGCGCCCTATAATTATATCATTTGGGAAATTGCTCTCATCTGTTGTTGTTCGCATGAGACTTCATAATAAAGTGCAGCATATGCGTTTTCAGCGCTTCTTCGGAGTGATCCGTGCTGTTGGCTGTTGCTCAAGAACATACTGACGTTTGCATTATTCAATCGACTGGAGTAACTGACAGCTGACAGACACAAATTAAATGAGCACAGGGCATAAAATTAAATTCGAATTTTGCGTGCTCAACGGTAAGTTGCATGGCGTTAGTTTATTTGTATAAATCTTGTAAATTTTTGACTGACGAAAAGGATGAAAATGATGAATAATTATGTGTTGCAATGAAATGTTGCGTCGGTACGTTACGGCAGAGTCTTTTGTGCAACCGCGGTTGGTTTTTGTTTTCTCATGAATAGATTATCTACCCCGATAATATTCTCATGTTTGGTGTATTTTGTTTGGGATCCTTCAACGAGAAAGTAAATTTCTGAAAATACCATCTGATTAACAGACCAGCTCATCCAACAAGTATTCTGATTTGATTATGCAGAGACACAAGATGGTTGATACTAAGACATGACAGATGCTCGACAGTGAAACAAAACACGAAACGTGCGTCAACTATTTAAACCAGTGTTGCCAAAAAGATAATAGCTAAAAAATCACCCTTTATTACAGTCGAACTTTGATAACATGAACCATCACTTGCCAATTCGAGTTATCAAGTAAAATACAAAATTAATATAAATTAAATACATTTTCTTGCGATGTGACACATAAAACGTAGAGGAACATAATTATTATTTAGAATAGTCTGTAATAAATGACTGAAGAGTGATTTTTTTATTTTGGTTCTCTCTTGATTATTTCATTAGTCTTTAAATGCTAAATCCTGTTCCAGAGATAATGAAAGGATGAAGATATCCATCTTCTACATCTCTCGCCCCTTGATTCCATCTGACAGCGGTTTTCACACGCCTTTTTTCCCGTGTCTGTGAATACGTGTGAGCTCTTGACATCAGCTGACGAACAGCTGATACCCTTCCATATAACAATACATATAAGTATATGCTCTTAAAAATACTAGTCAATTTTTGAACACCCTCCGTACACAATACATGGATCGTAGGCAAATTCGGCAATCTGTCGTCATTTTTTCCCACTAAAATCCACGAATCGGTCGGCATTCCGTGGTGTAATATTTGGATCCATGGTTTGTGTAAAAGTATGTGTGAAATACAATGGAGCACCACTACATCCCCAGTGTGGACTAGGGGCGCAAATGGCCGAAGATGGATATCTCTATCCCTCCATTATCTCATTCAGGAAAAAACGTGAAAGACGTTCTCTGATCATCATTTTAACACTATAATAATTAAACACTTAATTTCTGATATAAACTAAGCTTTGAGATGGCGTAACTTGTATTATTGCATTGGAACATGCGTGGGAAAGCTACTGTCATTGTACGTCATTTCAGTATATGTCATTCATTTGAAGCGTAAACAACAATCATTTTTTTTTACTCAAATATGTCGAACTTCGTGCCTGAAAAAGTGTTTTTGCGGGGAGTTCTTCTTTATTATTTTAATATGAAGAAAACTGCAACCGAAAGTCATCGTATTTTGGTGGAAGTTCATGGTGAACATGCGCTAGCCAACCAGTTTGGCCAACCAGCCAAATCAACGGAAAAGCCGAATATCCATGGCGCGAAGGTAATGCTCTGTATTTGGTGGGATCAAAAGGTGTGTTGTATTATAAGCTGCTAAAACTGGGTGAAGTCATAAAAGGACAATGCTACCGAACACAATTAATCCGTTTGAAGAGAGCAGTAGACGAAAAACGCCCGGAATATGCGACCAGACAGGAGGCAATAATTTTCCATCATGACAACGCTCGGCTCCACGTTGCTATTCCGATTAAGAACTATTTGGAAAACTATTTGGATGGGAAGTTTTACCCCACCCGCCTTATAGCCCAGACCTTGCACCTTCTGACTACCATTTGTTCCGGTCGATGCAGAACGCCCTCACTGAAATACGGTTCACATCAGAGCAGATTATCAAAAATTGGCTTGATTCATTCTTGGTCATCGGCGCAGTTCTTTAGGGATGGGATCCACAAATTGGCAGAAAGATGGTAAATAAAGTTGAGATGATGAAAGATGAGAATAAAAGATGAGTATACTTTGAATTCTTCTTCTTCTTTGTTTGGTGCTACAGTCCGGGGTGGACCTGGGCCTCAACCAACAAGCCTCTCCAGCCAGCACGATCTTTCGCCAGCTGCCTCCAGTTGTGCACACCAAGTTGGTTGAGGTCCTTCTCCACTTGTGTGCGCCATCTTGTTCTAGGACGACCTCTTATGCGTTGTCCCAAAGGCTCGGAATCGAAGACTCTTCGGGCCGGAGCTGTGGTGTCAATCCGCTCTACGTGACCTAGCCATCTTAAGCGTTGGATCCGAAGACGCTTAACTAGGTGCATGCCGCTGTACAGCCCGTACAGTTCGTGGTTGAATCTCCTTCTCCAGACGCCATCAATACAAACAGGACCAAAGATCGCACGCAGAACTCTTCTCTCAAAAAGACCAAGAGCTTCTTCATCCGCTTTCAATAGCGTCCATGTCTCTGCGCCATAGAGCAGGACGGGGATGATTAGGGTGTTATATAATGTCAACTTGGTGTTTCGAGAGATGGCTCTGTTACTCAATTGCCTCTTGAGCCCAAAGAAACAGCGATTGGCAAGAGTAATTCTGCGCTTGATCTCGGTACTGGTGTTATTGTCCCTGTTTACTGCAGAGCCAAGGTAGACGAAGTCCTTGACTACCTCAAAGTTTCTGCTGCCCATTATGACGCTCTGTCCGAGGCGTCGATGTTGTGCGTCCTTTCGTGATGACAGCATGTACTTTGTTTTGCCCTGGTTAACTGCCAAACCCATTTTAGCCGCTTCCGCTTCAATGCTAGCAAAAGCCTCATTGACAGCTCGGTGTGTTCGTCCAATCACGTCAATGTCGTCCGCGTAGGCAAGCAGTTGAACGGACTTTTGGAAGATCGTGCCTCTGGTGTTGACATTTGAGTTTCGCACGATCTTCTTAAGTATGATGTTGAAGAAATCACATGACAGCCTGTCGCCTTGTCTAAAACCTTTTTTGACATTGAAGGTCTCGTTGAGTTCGTTACCGACCTTGATGGAGCAGCGAGAGTTCTCCATCGTCATCCTGCACAATCTGACGAGTTTGGCTGGAATGTCAAAACTAGACATGGCATTGTATAGCTCGTCTCTATGCACGCTGTCATATGCGGCCTTGAAATCGACGAATAGGTGGTGGGTGTCGATCTGCATCTCGTGGGTTTTTTCCAGGATCTGCCGCAGTGTGAAAATTTGGTCTATGGTGGACTTTCCCGGCCTGAAACCGCACTGATAAGGACCTATCAGGTTATTGACGAATGGTTTCAGGCGTTCACACAAGACGGCAGAGAGGATCTTGTACGATATGTTAAGGAGACTGATCCCTCGATAGTTGGCGCAGTCAAAAGGGTCTCCTTTCTTGTGGACCGGACAAACGACGCTGAGATTCCACTCATCGGGCATGCTTTCCTCCGACCATATCTTACAGATGAGCTGGTGCATGCGCCCAACCAGATCATCTCCAGCTGCTTTAAACAGTTCCGCGGACAGTCCGTCCGCTCCAGCAGCTTTGTTCGACTTTAGTGTAGATATCGCTATCTTGACCTCGCCTAAGTCGGGGGGACGGAATTCTTGGTCATCCTCGTCCAAATTAAGTGGAATATTCTGCCTGACAGCGGAATTTGTGTCGTCATCGCCGTTTAACAGTCTGCAGAAGTGATTTTTCCAAATTCTCAGCATCGACTGCGATTCTACTACTAGTTGTCCATTTTCATCCCTGCAGGCTTCTGTCCGAGGTCTATACCCTCCGGATAACTGTTTTACCTTTTGGTAAAACTTTCGGACCTCCTTCCTGCCGTAACATCTCTCCATCTCTTCGACCGCGCGCTTCTCGTGCTCTTTCTTTTTCCTTCTGAGAAGGCGGTTCTCTTCCCTTCTCTTCTGCTCGTAGAGCTCACGAACAGCTCTCGTTGTTCGATGCAGAGTTGCCTTGTAGGCCTCCTGTTTGGCTGCATGTGCCTGCCTGCACTCGTCGTCAAACCATGTGTTCTTCTTTGGTGGTGTCGTAAAACCCAGCACATCAGTGGCAGCTTCTTTGATGGCTTCTTGACAACGTTTCCATTCCTGGTCTATTGTGGTTGTAGGCAGGGTCGAACTTTCGGAGAATTTCAGGGAGACTCGGTCGGCAAAGTTCCTAACGATCGATTGCGATTGTAGCTTTCCAACGTCAAAACGAGGTGTCCTGTCTCGACTCCGTATTTCTCTCGATATCCTCATCCTAACCTTGGCTACAACAAGGAAATGGTCCGAGTCAATAGTGGCTCCTCGGAAAGTTCGGACATCGAGAATATTGGAGGAGTGTCTGACGTCGATCGCAATATGATCAATCTGGTTGACGGTTGATTGATCAGGTGACCGCCAGGTCCCTTTATGGATGTTGAGGTGTGGGAACCGTGTGCTCATTACAGAGAGGTTACGCCCCGAGGCGAAATCCACCAGCCTTAGTCCGTTTCCGGATGTGTTGTCGTGCAGGCTGTGTTTTCCGATAACTTTAGCAAAGATTTCTTCCTTGCCCAGCTGTGCGTTGAGATCTCCTAGAACGATCTTGGTATCATAGCTGGGGCATTGATCGTATGTTCTTTCTAGGAGATCATAGAAATCGTCCTTGCTATTGTCATCCTTCTCCTCTGTCGGGGCGTGGGCGCAAATCAGGCTGATGTTCCCGAGCTTAGCCTTGATGCGGATTGTTATGAGGCGCTCGCTTACATACTTAAAGCTTAAGACTTTTTGCCTAAGTCTGCCTCGAACAACAAAACCACATCCAAATAAGCGCTGCCCTCCTTCTCTGTAGCAGTCGCCGTAGTAGAGGTCGAAGTTTCTCATCCTCTTTTTGCCCGGCCCGTTCCACCGCACTTCCTGGATAGCGGTTATGTCTGCTTTATAGCAGTCTAGGGCCTCCGCTAGTTCATCGGCTGCACGAGGTCTGTTAAAGGACCTCACATTCCACGTGCAGAACCGAAAGTCATTGTCCTTTTTCCGTTTGCAAGGGTCGTCAACAGTAGATTCGTCCGTATCCGAGGCAGGTTGTTGTATCTGAACTCGTATTTTTTTACGTGGTGAGGAAGTTAACTTCACGCACAACCTCCAAACTGGGAGGACAGGCCCATTAATTTAACCCTCGGGCAGAGGGTTCGCTGCGTATATTATTCACCACACAACGGCTGTTATGATGGCTATCCAGGAGGCTGTACGTCAACTTGACTTATGAACAAGCAGGGATCGCGCTGGCATCCTACCAGGTTGGATGCAGTCAGCAACTTTACCCTGTGTACATAAGCCCATGCCACCCTTTGAATTATGTACATTATATTTTTATATATTTTATTTACATTTATTTATATTTAAATTTTAATAAATTATATATATTGCCCAGGTTTTTCTTAAATAAACGTTCAAATTTTGAAATAAAAAAAAACAGCACGAATTTATTTATAGACCCAATACTATCGACCACTATACCAACTTAGTGTTCTAACCCCCAATATCAGGAAAATGGACTCTATATATATTAGCTCATATAAACATACGAAGACAGTGTCCCGAAAGCGATTCTATTTATGAAACGAACTTGTAAAATACGCAGAATTTGGGGATTACCTTAGAATCTACCCTTAGAATTCGACTGACATAGGCGAAATAATCGGTTTGAGTTATCAAGACTTTCGAGTTATTACAAGTAAATTTCAGTATTGAAGCTATTGCCAACAATTTCATTCGAGCTATCGAAATTCCACTGTATGTTAATCTAATTGCCAAATCACAAAGTCGGGTTTGCGCGGTCGTGCGTTGGTAATCTTCTGTACATTTTTTTATCGAGCTTACGAGAGGGTTATGTCAAAACGCGGCTCACTCTCTATTCCAAATCACAATGAAAGGCGCGTGTTTCCGGAGTAAAATGGTCTAAAATTAATTTTACCAGAAAAAAAAAATGCAATTATTTCACATAACATCTCTACAAAAACAATGAAAAACTGTGACAACAATGAAAAATCACGAGTAAAGAAAAGAAAATTATTTCACAACTGTCAAAAGACTACCTAGAAATTTGTGCTCGCGCATACGATATTACGGTCTGTGAACTATCAAAGCGCGACCGCTGCATTGTGACTTGTTTAATGTACGTGTAATCTACTTAAAATGTCAGAGCACGACCGCACGAACTCGACATTGTGACATGAGTATAAAGCACAAACTCTGAGCCCAGGAATAGACATTTTTTATGACATAAGAGAGTGCGGATAGAATGCATGTGTATTAGCAGAGCGAAGCGAAGTACCCCCTCCCAAGCCTTAAATCCACTCCTTAACCCCAATAGATCTGTGGAGGGAGCTCAGCTCCGGACACTCGACTATCTTTGATAAATTTGGATCCCTACCAGGAAACATCGACCTCACAATACCCAAGCTCATCTTCGAGAAAAACTACCCAACGAGCATATCCCCCAGATCTTATTGACGTCTGAATACCACTCGCTGGACGGTATTCTGCGAATTTTTACAAATGAATCGAAGAGCGAGAGAAGGAGTGGGTTTCGGAGTCTACTCTAAGGATCTAAATTTTGAACTGTCATTCCGACTACCCTCTCACTGTAGCGTTTTTCAGGCAGAGACTATAGCGATCAAGGAAGTTCTGTCATGTCAAACAATGTAATATTAGGTACATATATTGTCATCTGTTCAGACAGCCAGACAGCTATGAAATCTTAGAGGCAAGTCACATTTAACTCCAAGACGTCCCTCTATTGCCCCTTATCTCTTAACGAGATGGCCAGGTGTTTTATCATCCGTCCATGTGGGTGCCGGGACACAGTGACATCCCGGAGAATTAACAATTACTACGAAGCCCCAAATTAGCTATGCTCTTTCATTGTATATACGTTCCTAACTTTCCATAAAAAAAAACTTCACAAAAGTCAAAGTGTGTTCTGTTTAGAGTGAGCAAAGCATTTTTGAAAAGAAGTTCATGCCGAAATGAACCAGCCATCGCGACTGCTGTGTAGAAGTTTGTGAAAAAAATTCGTGAGACTGGTCTGCAAGTGGATAACACTCACGCTTCGAGTGAATAAAACCATATTTCAACAAACATTATAAAACACATTTGACAAACAATGAAATATAGAGGCGCTCTATTCGTATTTTGACATTTAATGCTAGTATGATAGAGAGGCCCAACTTCTACCTCTCTTGCCCCTTAAAATTTTTGACAACCATTTTTTATACTGTTTTCTAAAGCCAAATTGACCAGGGATGGACTAGGGGTCAATCAGCTGTGAAGTTGGGTATCTCTATCATACTTCATTTCTGCATGAAAGTATGGGCACACACCAACTTTTGACGCAAAAAAGTAAAATGAGAAGAAGAGCGTTTTCATGAGGATCATTGCCGAGCTGAGTACTGAGTTCTCAATAAAACACGCCTATTAATAGACAAGTAATTAGATTCCTTGTTAACGATTTTAACAGATTTTTAGGACACATTTTTTTAAATGATCTTTCTGTTTACAATGTTTACATACCATTTTTAAATCTATATTGACTTTCAGAGTGGTTTATGTACCCACATACGTTGCAGTGCCTTGGTTTACGGATAGTTGGTTGATGGAGTAATGATACTGATACTTCCGCTTCGTACATTGCATTGCTTATCTTTCTTTTTTCTTGCTGGTTCATCTTTGATCGTCTGTTCCGTCATTTTGCCTTTTTTCGCACTAGCATGTGGGAAAAAGCAATTTTAGTCGCCATCAACGCACTCGACTTTTCCAGGAATAGCCTGTATTTTTACCTTTTTTGAGTCCCATTACAAATGCATCCGTCAACGCTATGCACAGATGAGTAGCGAACTAACAATTTACAGTCAACGCTCCATTGTCTTTTCTCTGCGAACACGGAAATGGAGGGCATGAAATGATTTTCCATGGCCGACATAATCGCACTTCGTTTTGTGGAATCAGCTTTTGGAATAAGGAGCCTTAGTATGCTTGACTTCCTTAACAAAACGGAGCGTTTTCTAACTCAAACCACCCAATAGCACAGCTTCCGTATCTTTTCATAGTCTGCTTCTGTTTGTGATTGTATTTGCGATGAAAAATTGCTCGATGCAGATTCCAATCATTTTCTTAAACATCGTAGTCTGGTGATCTGCCTAAGTACGTCTTGGTTTTTTTAACACTATTTTTTTTTCAATTATTGAATAAATTCCTCGTCGACAGTTGCAACATTTTAATCTCGTCTCAAAACTGATTTTACTTAATCTCAGTTTCTTTTTTTCTCATAACATTCACCCTGATTACGAATGTCGTTTGACGCCTTGTCTCGGAACGCCTCTATGATGTCGGTATATTGATTGTGAACGCCTCAAATGGAAAAGCAAGTAAAAACATGAGTTTCCTGTTTGTGTTTTAACTGGAATGGTGTAAAATGTATTTTGTATTCATTATTTATTAGTTCTTGAGTATTAAACGTTCGAGTCCACAACAAAACAAACCGGCTGCTTGATCTGTTGGAGGAAAACATGAATTAAAAAGGAGATGTTCCTCCACATAAGCAACCCAAAGTGGTCGGAAGGAGGAAGGAGTAATTCTGTAAGGTAAATCAAATGAATTGTTTTTTGATCTTATACTTCTTATTTGAATCAATTCCCTTATAAAGGGTGATTTTTTAGCTATTATATTTTTGGCAACACTGGTTTAAACATCTGACGCACGTTTCGTGTTTTGTTTCACTGTCAAACATCTTCAGTTTGGTCTATAATTTAACCATGAATCGTCTTACAAACGAACAACGCTTGCAAATTATTGAATTTTGTTATCAAAATGCGTGCTCTGTTAAGAAAGTTCATCGCGACATCACATGTGTTCAGCGACGAAGCTCATTGGCTCAATGGGTACTTAAATAAGCAGAATTGTCGATTTTGGAGTGAATATCAGCCAGAAGCATTGCAAGAGCTACCAATGCATCCAGAAAAAGTCACAGTTTGGTGCGGTTTATGGGCTGGTGCATCATTGGACCGTACTTCTTCAAAGATGATGCGAATCGTAACGTAACTGTGAATGGTGAGCGCTACCGTGAGATGATATCCAACTTTTTTTTGCCCAAAATGCAAGAGCTTGACTTGCATGACATGTGGTTTCAACAAGACGGTGCCACATGCCACACAGCACGCGCAACAATGGACTTATGAGAGGCGAGTTCGGTAAACATTTTATTTCACGATCGTGCGATTAAACGCCTTTAGACTATTTTGTGTGGGGCTATGTTAAAGCTCGTGTCTATACAGACAAGCCCGCTTCAATTGACGCATTGGAAGACACAGACATTGAAGCATTTATTCGGGAGATACCGGCCGAAATGTTGGAAAGAGTATGCCAAAATTGGACTAAGCGGATGGACCATTTGAGGCGCAGTCAAGGTCAACATTTGCATGAAATAATCTTCAAACATTAAATTATATGGACCGTACTATCGATTCAAATAAAGATTTCATGCATATTTCTGAATTTTATGTTTTTTTTACTTTCCTATAGCTTTTAAAAAATCACCCTTTATGAATTCTAGTGCCTTGAAATAACGCACGCAATAATTCCAAAAAACGGTTAAAATCCTGTTAGCGACCAAAGCGAACCACTCACTCATGCTCCGGTTTGGCGTTATTTCGTTTTATTTCCAACTCCAAATCGAAATAAGGCCACACTGAAAGTCTTCTGTATTTAAAGCATGAGGGTTGGTTGCAGTAACATTTTCAGTAAATTAAAAAAGAGAACAAATTTCAAACTCATTCAACATTTTGATTAAATTTTTTTAAATTTTGAGTTACCTCAAGCTGTGTCAATGACTTACAACAGAACAGCGTTTCTTCACACCGAATCTCTGGCTTTATTTAACAGGTAATTATCGGCGTTATTTCGCTTTCATAAACCGAATTTTGGAAGTCGGCTTTATTTCACTCGGCGTTATTTCACGGTACCGACATTCTTGATCGTCGTCCCTATGAGTACTCAAATCACTTGCCATATCAATGTTGTCTATATTTGCTTAAAACGTAAATTCCACGAAGTAATTTTAATAAACAAACACCCAATGTCACTCAAGAAAAATGTTAATTCCGGCAGAATCTATGAAAAATACCCCATTTCACAACTTGGCTTTCGATTAAGTTTCGTAATACAGATACTCAAACACCTAGGTTAGGTAATAGTGGCTGGCTGCAGAAGACAGTCACACTTCGGCCAAAGTAGGCCCATTGTGATACCACGCGGATTCATTCCCCCTAACAAGCAGACTAGGTGATCTGTGGTTTCAACCTCGTCTTTGTCCATGCAGTTTCTACAACCCAGATCACCAACCTACGGGCATGGGTGCCAATTGTGCAGTGCCCTGTTATGACGCCGGTGAGCGTCCTGAGTGAAGATCTGCTGTAAAGTCTGAGCAGGTTGAGTGATCGTTTGATATTAAGCGATGACCATATTTCCTTTGCTTTAAGCCAAGTGGTACCTTCTGGTCATTTACGATAAGTGATGTTGATTGTGCGTATTTTTAGTAGATGGTGAGCTGTTGATGGAAACAAAACATCGAATTATGGTAGAAACATAACGAAACGAGAGCCTCTTTTGAGGGAAACTCTTCACCAGCAAAATCGTTCCATGGACAAGAACAGGTGTAATCACTTGTTCCTGACTATAAGGTGGATGTAAAAGGACCTTCCAAATAAGCTCCCGGAGCTTTAGGTGAGCCGCTATCGACGTATGTAGCCTGTCCTTGTTCTGACGGAACACAATTCCTCTCTTACGGGACAAAGCTGGCAGCTTCTGAGTGATTGCTTTCTTCAGTGAGTCCAATTGTTGAAAATACATGTCCAAATTCAAAGTTCCTCATAGCAAGGCCATCTGTCTGACCTGGCTACAAATTGCTCACCACGATTCGACCGAGACCGTTTCCGTAAGTTATCCACTTTCCACCATCTGTCACCATCCGCTACAAAAATGGGTCGATGAGGGTTTCGCAGATGGAAGTTCCACCTTGAGGTTCTTTGGCGGTAGCTCCTGTGGTACCCACACATCGAATTTCTATTTTTTATCCTGCATTGTTGAAATGGTTTTAAATGGTTTTCATGCAATGTTTAGCTCCTGGACAGTTTTATGTCAGCACAGTGTTTACGATTTCCATGATTTTATCGACATCGTGACGACAATTGGTCTTCCTGAGCGTGGTGCATCTTTGACATCGAACTTACCGGAACGGAGTTGATGGAAACAAAACTCCTCATGATTTACTGTTGCAGTATCAGGGCCATAAGCCGCACTTTCAGCCGCCTGGCTTGCATTTTCGCCTCTATCGAAGAAAAGTGTAAAATAAAGGGCCGATGTTGAATGTGAACCACACCTAAACGTCAAGTCTTCTTCTGCATTTCACTTGACATTTCTCAATTTTAGACTAACTCAATTTGAACCATGGAAAGATACACAATCGAGCAACGCGTTAAAGTTATTCATGCTTATTATGAAAATGGGCGTTCAAATCAAAATGCCTATCGTGCACTTCGTGATTTTTTCGGTCAATTTAATCGTCCAAATGTGCGTACAATCGGAAAAATCAAACCGGGTCTGTATGAGATTTGAAAGCACCAGTGCATGCTCGTACAGCTCGTAATATATTGCTGCTGTTCGCGATAGTGTGGCTGAAGAGCCGCCCACCTCAACTCGTCGTCGTGCCCAACAATTGCACCTCTCACGCTCGTCGTTGATGAACATTATGCATAAAGACTTGCATTTACACGCTTACAAGGTGCAATTGACTCAAGAACTAAAGCCTCTTGACCATTTCAAGCGTCGTCAATGGTCAGAATGGTGGCAAGAAATGGCAACAGTGGATGATCAATTTTCGAAGAAAATCATCTTCAGTGATGAGGCACATTTTCATCTCAGTGGATTCGTCAATAAACAGAATTGCCGCATTGGGGCGAATGATAATCCAAGAGTGATTGTCGAAAAACCAATGCACCCACAAAGAGTGACTGTTTGGTGCGGTTTATGGGCTGGCGGCATCATCGGGCCGTATTTTTTCCAAAATGAGGCCGGTCAAGCAGTTACTGTGAATGGTGTTCGCTATCGTGAATGATAACGAACTTTTTATGGCCCAAAATGGAAGATATGGATGTGGACGATATGTGGTTTCAACAGGACGGTGCCACTTGCCACACAGCTAACAAAACAATGGCTCTTTTGCGCGACAAATTCAATGGCCGTGTTATCTCACGTGGTGGCGATGTCAATTGGTCGCCAAGATCATGTGATTTGACACCGTTGGGGTCATTTGAAAGAAAAGGTGTACGTCGATAAGCCAGCAACAATTCAAGAGCTAAAGGATGAGATAATTCGGCACATCAATGGCATAGAATCTCAATTATGCTTCAGCGTGCAGCTGCTTTATTCAAAATCAACATCGGCCCTTAAAATTTCCCCATCATCGGCCCCAAATTTTCATGAATGTTAGAGAAAATTACGTTCTACTGATACGTTATTTCTATTCCTTTTTTTTTTATAAATAGTGGATTTCTTTTTAGTAAATGCAAAGAAAATTGTAAGTTATTCTCCCTTGTTGGAGACATTTTTTTCGTTACAGTCACTAGTCTCTCTAGTGAACAGGCACCTACTGTATACATATAGGAAAAACAATATCTTCATAATTCAGAGTTTTTAATAAAAAAATAATAAATTGAAATAACACACAAACTATAAAAATATGCAAAAATACAAAGAAAACAAAGAATTTACTGCGGTCTGATCGTCGTTCTTCACACGCTTCATACGCATCTTTCGTGGAATCACCATAGTTCTCGGCGACGAGTTTTTTTTACTCTTGCTCTCCTTCCTTATCTACGTGAACAGGCTTATGGCGCGATCACATCCTACATGTAGGTTTATTTTGTAACTCGAAATATGTACTGCGTAAATAATTCAAACAAGCAATTTTAGGAACAGAGTGTACCGTGAATCGATATCGAAATCACGTTATGTAACTGAAGCACTTCTCTTCATTTCATACAGAAATAAAATTAAACGAATGAATATCACGCAACTTTTTTGTGAATTACACACGACACAACCAGTTAAATCAAAATATTCAGAAAATTTCTATTGTTTTCAATTCTAGGTGAAAACATTGTGACCTAAAATAATGAAAAGCTGATAAAAGTCAACCTACATCTTATTTTTGAATGTTGGAACTCAAGAAGTACCCCAACAGTACTTGAGTAGTGCAATTATCACTTTGTGAAGACAGTCCTGAGACAAATCACAGTCTTTATCGATAATACAGTAGAATCTCGATAATGTGAACTAATAAAAAATGGCCAGTTCATATTTCAGACGCATTCACATGTTCGAATAGGAAAATATGCAAGATTTTTGTTGAAAATACAATAAATTTTAAGGTGAGCATAAATCTTTACTAAATTGTTTTGAAACTAGTCTAGGAAAACGTCTGTTGTCCCCCAGGTATTTAGCTTGACTTGCACATTACATGCAGGACTTTCCGAATGCGAGAGGTTTTAATTTGATTGTTCCAGTCAAATTTTATATTCCTAAAAAAGACCCTTGTTCATTGCTAGTTTATTGCCGGAGCAGTTGCTTCTTTGACCAACACAAGAGATTTTCAATATCAATCCTTTCTGGAGAAAGATAATTTTCCCTAACGTAGGCTTGAAATTCTTTCAGAAAGGGCTTTACGCCTCCATTGTTTGCAGACTTCTCAAAACTTTTGAAGCCACGCGTCACGCGTTAATGGCATAGAACCTCAATTATGCTTCCGCGTCGAAATTTTGGACCATCGGATGGAGGTGTGCCGCCGACGTCGCGGCGGCCATTTGGCCGATATTTTGTTCCATACATAATTGAACCAAACCGATATTATCATAATAAAAAGAAATGACTATAATTTCATCGGCCCTTAATTTAACCACCCTTTATAACGCATTTTCCTTTAGCTAGTGTCCAGCAGTTTGGATTGGGTGCCTTAATTGCCGGCATGTCACAAAAACAAACAAAAATGTTGATTTCACTTTCCTGACGTGTGCCAGTTGTGGTTTATTTATCGTAATAATTCGCTTTTATAATTGTATGTCTTGGATACATGTCTTATTGAATACACTAATAATCTAAATACCAATTATCGAAAAAGAGAAATGAAATACGTTTGTATATGTATATACTTAAATCACGAATGCATAAGTATCATTTGAAGAAATACCCTAAAAATATTACAAACTAATAAAATACAAAGGTCGTTACTACAATTATTCCGATTTTCATTTTTTCTCTCTTGAGGTATGTATTTTTGTTTTCTTTAATTTCAAATTTTGGTTTATCCATGGTTTGTCTTTATGTTTTGCCAAAAATTCTTCAGAACACAACAAGAACATGCAAGTAAGAGTCTACAAACTAGCAACTAAGAGAGTATAATATTTTTGCTTCTATTTTTGATTTCGAATACGGCGTACACTGAATGGAAGAAGGGCTTTGTATAAGGAAATTAATTTGAAAATGCTGAAACAACATGTATAACACACACACGCACACAGAATTGCTTTTGTTTTTCGTCGTAAATACTTGTTTTTTGTTTTGTCTAAATATCGTAAAATGGTGTTTTGATTTTATATTCATCCGTCGGATTTACGTGCAAAAGGTTTGGTTGGAAACATAAATGTACTCGACGATCAGAGCAAGGACACGACACCAGAGATCAAATTGATATTTTGCAATGGGTGAATGGGTTTAAGTTGAGGTTTGGAAAGTGCAAAACTGAAGGCAATTCATAGTTGAAACTAAGGGCTCAACCGTAATTGAATTGAATAAACCTAAGATTTCGTCAGGAACGAATGCAATGTATAGGAAGCATCGCCAACCGTACTACTGCTAACCACGAGTCGCACAAATGAAAATGAAACAGAGAATGGCCGCGCCAAGCCGAGATAATAATATGGGTGGCGCCACAGCCCGGACCCAGCTTCTCAGCAACCACTCATGTTGCGTGTGTTATGTTTCCCTCACGAGTGGGAGGGGCCTACAACTCCGAACGGCGAACTTGAGAAGGCTTTTCTAGACAGTTATATTCGCATTGCCAGTGACTCGAAAGAGGACGGACTCGTATTTCTGCTCGCACCGGAAATAGAACCTGGGTTGCGCAAGCTCAAGGGCGTAGGTGTCGACGCCACAAGTAGAGAAAACCCTCTAAAAACTTGAGGAAACTTGAATTGAGTTAGCTGACGTGCCAGTTTGTTGGCTGAAGATCAATTCAAATGATGCCTCATAGGCAGACCAAGAGCAATCTAACTGTCTCCGATGCACTCTAGATGAAGAAACAAAGTCAAGCGCAGTTAACCTAACAAAGTCAAATGCAATTCAACTTAAACCCATTTTGAGAAACGATTGTCTCCGTCCTCATTTCTAAACACGTAAATATCGTTTATGGAATTCCACAATGTATATATAATGTATGTATATCATATCTAAGAGCTGATTATAAAACACGACAAACACAATACCGACAATTTGTAGAACTATCAGCATCATTGCATAGAAGAGATCAAAAATACAGCTAATAAGCTGGAGTTTAACATCGAACATCAAAACGTTTGGAGAAAATGATCGTCGTCACAATTCATAGGTTATGTTGTTCATGTGATCACGGGTCTTGCGCGGCGTAAACGTTGGCAATTGACTATTGAACGGTGACTGACGATGCCGGCTGGTGGTTGTATAGCGTTTATACGGTCGATGAGAGAATGATGTACTGTAGGGAACGGTTGAATTGCGGCTACCGCCAAAGCATCGCATTGCCGCACATATGAGCGTACACCAGCGCCACGATGAGAACGTGTAGAATCCGTGCGGATTGTTTGATAACAAATGATGACGACTATTGTGCAGAGTTGAATTGTAATTTGAACGAAAACTACTATCACTGCTGTCATTGCCGCTGCTCTCGTTGCTATTGATTAGATTCATGCGGAAATAGTTGCCGTTGTAGTAGCATGACTCATCGACATCATTGTCGGCTGGAGCGCCGGTTTCACTGTCAAAATTTCGATCAATTGAAACTGCTGGTGTGATTATCATGAATTGGCTGTATTTCGTTCGATACGATCGATTTGTTCCATTCGAAACAGACGATGATCGGTTGTTGTTGGCCGATGATGAAGCTACTGCGCTACTTAAGCCGTTCAAAAGTGTTTGATTGGTATCTACGGACGAAAAAGAGTTCGATGACGAGAGAGAGACATCACCATTGACTATGTTGGGAGATTGAGATGTTGTCGCTTGACCAGATGACGGTTGCGTTTGCGGCTTGGGCGTGGACTGTTGTTGACCTTGTGGTGTTTGCAGTTGTTGCTGTGATTGCTGTTGGTTTGCTGGCGATGCGGTTGGCGTCGAGCCGACAGATGGCATCCATCATCTTGATTGCTCCTCATTGCCACTATTACTGTCCTCAGGTTTCACAATTTGGTATGTTATTAAATATTCGGGATATGCCTGAAATCAAAATTCACACACATTAGACGATATTTGTTTGGGAAGGTGAAGAGGATTTTATTACTTGTTCTCCACGGTAGACTACGTATTCAGCGAAATGTAAGCCTCCGGCTGAAGGACGACCTATGACGGAATGATGGCCTGGCGGGGCATGGGCCATTTTCATTGCACTGTATTGGAGGAAAGACTTTCCAAGAGCCACGCGACACAGGAGCAGTTGTCTGAAAGAAACAAATTTAGTGTAATGTTGTGCTTATAGAATGTTCTTATTTCAAAGTGATGAGACGTTCGATTTTGAGACGAGAGTGGTGGCCAAGTCAGCTTTATCATTCGAGCCCTCCCTCGAATGATAAAGCTGACATTATTAAAATTGCATAATTGATTAGCCCAGTTCTTCTCTACCGCACAGAGGCAGGGATAATCTTGCAATGCTGTAGAGGCTACTTCGGAATCAAGCTCCAGCGCAAGCCGAAGGTATATAGGGAGAGAGGTTAAATTCCTGTGTACAGAAAAACTGTTCCATATTTGTATGTTATGTCTTAAGGACGACCTGGTGAACAGATCTGTTGAAGGAGGAGGAATCGCAACTTGTCCTTACACAGAGATAAAGACGAAACTCTTCGAAATATTGCACAAAGTTTAATCATTCGATTTTGGATTCTATCCAATTGATGCATTAAGGATTTGCGGGTACCCAGATGGGCGTTGTTTTCAAGCTTTGAGTGGCGCTACAGTCAGGGGTGCAAATGGCCCTCAACCATCAAGCGCGATGTCTGGCTGGGACTGGGATAATCAGTGTCTTAGATTGGTCCTTCGAGATCCCTTCTAGCTTCTGGCAAGCGTTATTCAGCGCTCTCAATACTGATGGTGCCTGTACTGTTTACTGCGGATCAAGGGCACACGATGTTCTTACCTACTTCGAAGTTATATCTGCCCATTGTGACGCTCTGTCAAAGACATCGATATATTGCCCTTTCTTGAAGACAGCATATATTTAGTTTTGCCATCATTCAGCGCTAGATCCATTCTAGCCGCTTCCATCTCAATGCCAGCAAATGCCTCATTGAGGGCTCGTTGTTCTCCGCCAATCACTTCAATATCATCCGCGTATGTGAGTAGTTGTACAGACTTCTCGAAGATCGTGGCTAGCCGTGTGAGTCTTGCACGATCTTCTTTAACGTGATGTTGAAGAAGTGAAATGATAGGGAATCTCTTGTATGGTTGGAAAGTAATTTCTGATACATAAAGGAAGAGATTAATTGATAGCAAGGATAGGCACCCATTTTCAACAGAAGAGTTTGATGTGAACCTCTGTCAGACGCCTAAGACTCAACTTTCCTTGCATGCCTTCCAAATGCATCGATCGTCTTTCTCACTCCAGATTCGCATGGCCACATGGATCCAGAAACAATGCTTTTCCAGAGACGACGGGTTTGACTGCTTGGTCTTGATGACTGGAAGTGACGTGCCCAGGACCATCATGGAAGGCAGCTATTGCTCATACACTCAGTTGTTGGCCGGCCTGAGAAACTGTATTAAGACTTTTGCAAACGCGTCAGGAAAAGAGTCCGGCATAAGACAGACAGTTGAAAATGAAGGATATCATGAAGGAAACAAAACAAATGCTGGCAACAGTTCACATTCACAGATACTCTCAATGGATACAACGAATAGTCTGGCAGGATAGCACAGTCCCTGTACACACTGGTGCTCCCCAATGGGAACACAGTGCCAGTCTCCGACACTCTTTCTCATTTTTAAAAAATGATCTCATGTCGCTACTTCTGTTCCAATCCATTCCTTGGCTGATGGCAGCCCCCTCAACTTTTCATATTAGTTCCAAGACTCACGACCCCGCCCTTCGGCCGTAAAATTGGAACGGCAGCTTATTGAATTCCGATCTTGACAGCATAATCAATTGGGGAAAGAACAACCGAAAAAACTTCAAAAACTCGATGCTCCCGGCTTTCACTCAAGCGAACCTTTGTTACTCAGCCATTACCCATGAATGGCACCTGTGTCCATGCAACCGGAAAGCTTTCCATCCTTGGTATGTATAACAACTCAGCACTTAGTTGGAACGATCACATTTTTGAGGTCGCCAAAAATGCTGCGAAATTTTTAGGTTTCATCAATCGATGCAAGAAATACTTCACCTCTTCTAATTTGGCTTTAATTTAGAAGGCGTACAACGCTCCAAACTTGAGTACGACGCTTATATCTGGTCTGGTGCCCACAAAACCATGCTGCACCTACTAGGTAGGATCAAAAAGCGAGCGATTAAACTTATAGGAGACGACAAGAGTCATTAGACTCGCTCGAACATCGACGTACCGTCTCGTCTCTCTCCGTATTTCGTCGCTATTTTAACAAACGATTCTCAAGTGAGCTTGCCAACTGCATTCCTTCTCTCCATGAATTCACCCGCAATACCCGTCTCGCCAGGAATGCTCATCAGTTTACCCTTAAGCCTACTTTCGGACGCACAGTTAAATTTTGAGACTCGTTCATCAGGCGCACGCCACGACTATGGAATGCTCTTCCCAGCCCAATATTTTCCCCAGAATACAATCCGCAGATATTCAAAGCCAATGTGCACAGGTGCTCCCTCTCCCTTTCTCCCTCTACACCTTCGGCTGGTGCTGTGTCTTGAACCCGGACACTTAAGGGTATTGACGCTCCTTGTGCGGCCGCAAATAATAAAAAAACATCATACTTTGAACATTCTTCGCACGCTTAGCAGGCCAATATACAATAGAACCGTAAATGAGAATAGGACCCACTCCGACATCGTAAATAGCTTGAAACTTCAATTTTTAATTTGTCATTCTATAACGTTAGATAGAACAACTCTAGACTATAGTCCACACAGGAGCATAAAGTCGCCAAAAAGAATACCGTGAACCGAAGAAAAATAAAAACAAAATAAAACGTTTTACCTTGGACAGACATAGCACGACTTGTCTTTATGCGATGGACAGCCGATGCCTCCACCAATCCCGTACACATACTGATTGCTTTTCGAGCTGTGCTCCGCAAAGTAGATGCCCGCGCCGAACATGCCACCAATGTATGCGTGCCTCTCGTCGAAACCCTTCTGGACAATGGCGTTTATGAATGGACTTCCATGGAAGAGCATTCTCTCATTGGCCTGCAGTGCATTTTCTTCAGACACCTCCTGCCTTCGGTGCACATATCTCTCCCACAGCTTTCGGTTTTGTACTTTTTGGACCTAGACAAGAAGCAAGGAGTGAGTAGACTGCCAGAAGGACATATTCATGGTTCTTACTCGTATGATGTTGTATCGGATGAAGTAGCCTCCCGCTTGTCCATTGTCTCGATGTTCTCGGATTGTCGCTTGCATTTCCTCTTCGACCGCAACGAATTCTTTATCGTCTGGAAGTAAGTCTACTAAAAGAGTTCCCGGATTCAAGTTATTTCCAATTCCTACAAGAAAGCAATTTCAAAAAAGACTAACATTTTGATGGAGGTCTTCAGCATTACCTGTTGTCGATCGAAGTTGTGCAATACCCTTTAGAATTTTGTGCCTGAATCCGTACGCAGACACGCCCACCTGCTTCAGATCCTCGTGGCCCATTTCTGCGAGGATTTCCAGCGTAATTTGTTCTCTTTCAAATAACTCAATCAGGTGATCCAGTTGCAGGCTAACAAGGAAGCTGGCTACATTGTTGATTGATTCTGGATCGGGGACTTCTTCACACAGGTCCGCCTGGGAATTTGACTCTGCTCCCTGCGCAGGACTGATGCGAGTCGACATGAGTGGCACCGGTACGCTTAGGGTCATAGATGCCCCCGATGGCAGCGTCACAGTTTCAGTGGTTGGCGATAGAACAGTGCATGGAGGCACGCTACTTGGGGCAGGTGATGGGGAATTGCTTATCAGTGATGTTTGGGATGTGCTCAGTGCGGGGTTAGCAGCCAGTGACGTCGTCATCGCGTCCTGCAGGAGGCACTTGACATCGTCGGCAGTTGCTAACTCAATCGGGGTTTGGCCTTCTTGATTCTTCATATACGGATCGGCCCCATGAGCCAAGAGAAGAGCGCACAGTTGCGTT
Source organism: Eristalis tenax (assembly GCA_905231855.2). Taxonomy (NCBI): domain Eukaryota; kingdom Metazoa; phylum Arthropoda; class Insecta; order Diptera; family Syrphidae; genus Eristalis; species Eristalis tenax. The sequence continues at coordinate 115,863,975 of HG993124.1, forward strand.
CGTCCCTTTTGCGCGGCCTCATGCAATGGTGTGAAACCCCACTTATCAGTCGCGTTAACTACAGTCTTATGTTTGATTAGTAAAGCCGCAATGTCCAAGTGCCCGTAAGACGATGCATTGTGCAGGGGAATCAGGCCTCCCTTGTCTTGGGCATTGACATCAGCGCCGTTTCCGAGCAAGTACTCAGCAACCTCATAGTTGTTATAACCTGCGGCGAGATGCAATGGGGTTGAGTTGCGACCTTGTGCGTCACGGCAGTTAATAGTCTCTGGTGTTACAAGTCTTTGTACTCGGGCAAGGTTGCCCTTTTTGGCTGCATCCAGTAACGCAGAGTTTCCCCTCAGAAGCTCAGCCACATCGTGATCTGACTCCTTTACCAGATCCGATGGGGTAGCACCGTCTCTGTTCTTTTTACTTGGATCTGCTCCGTGCTTTAGAAGAAGCTTCACAATGTCATACTTTCCTTTTGCCGCAGCTTCGTGCAGAGGTGTGAATTTCCACAGGTCAGCTACATTGACATTGGCACCGTGCTTCACCAGCAATTCAGTCACCTCGAAGTGCCCATACGAGCACGCATTATGCAGAGGAACGAGTCCACCCTTGTCTGCTGCGTGCACCTCCGCACCATGCTCGAGGAGGAATTCCACAACTGGTACTCGGTTGAATCCAGCGGCGAAATGCAGTGGCGTTGAATGACGACCATCCAGATCTCGACAGTTCACCGTGTGCGGATTGGCAAGTACAATTCTTCGCACAGTGTCCAAGTCTCCAGCCTTTGCCGCTTCCAAGAGGTGCGTTTCAGTATCTGGCGGGTCTTTGAGGATTTTCAAAACACTTTCCGAGGCTAATTGTGCGGCAGTATAGCCTTCCAGGGAAATAATACTTGTATCGATGGAATATGAGAGCAAAAGACGACATGCTTGTTCATCTCGAGCACTTTTATGTAATGCCGTTTGACCAAGTCCATCCAAAGCGTTGACCTTGGCTCCGTTCTTGAGCAGGGTATCCATAACGTCGTAATGCAAGTGTTCAGCCGTCAGATGGAGGGGTGTAAGGAATGCTTTGTTTTTCTCATTGAGGAGAGCTCCCTTTCGAATGAGGATCTCTGCCACCTACGAATTGAAGTCGTGTGTGAGTGAACGGCAGTTCATTAAATGAGAGAAATTCGTGTACATTACCTGTTTTCTTTTGGGGTCCACGGAGACTGCAGACGCATGCAATGGGGTGTCGCCTGAATAGGGATGCACGAAGTTCACAGTTTCCGAAGTCAGGAATTTCTTCAGCCTGGGGATGTCCGCTTTTTTGCAAGCGTCCAAAACGCAGTGGCCCTTATATTCATCTGCGTGACAAGATTGAAATTACAGAACAATTCTAGACAAATCGACTGATTGCAACTTACAAGTTATTCTGTCTCTTAACTCTCTCGTTGGAGCTGAGTCTATTGCGGATTTATTATGGCAGTTCAGCAACGTCGGATCGGCGCCCTTGCTCAGCAAAAGGCTGCAAACCTCCACGCGACTCTTGGACGCAGCCTCATGCAGAGGCGTAAATGCCCACAAGTCGTTTGCGTTCACATTGGCCCCGGCCTTTATCAGCAGCTTGGTCACCTCGAAATGGCCGTAAGAACATGCATTGTGCAGTGGAACGAGGCCGCCTTTATCTTTCGCATGGACATCAGCTCCATTGGCCAACAAAATCTCCACTATCCCTATGCGGTTGTATCCTGCTGCCAAATGCAAGGGAGTCGATCGACGCCCGTCGCTTGCGTGACAGTTTACATTCAGGGGTGTGAGTAGAGCTAAAAGGCGATCCTCAGCCCCAGACCTGGCGGCTTCGAGGAGTTCGTCTTTCCGATATTCGCCCGTCAACACGGGCCGCGTGTTCTCGTCCGCCAGCTCAAGTGGAGTCTTTTGCTCGGAATTGCGTATATTGGGATTGGCACCATGCTGGAGGAGCGCAATACAAACATCAACCTTGCCTTTGCTTGCAGCCTCATGGAGGGGTGTGTAATTCCAGTTGTCCGTTGTGTTTGGACTGGCTCCAGCTTTCAGCAGCAACCGCACCACCTCAGCGTGCCCAAACGAACAGGCGTTGTGCAGGGGATGCAGGCCTCCTTCGTCGCAAGCTTGAATCGATGCTCCGTTATTGAGGAGGTATTCAACAACTTCTCGGCGACCATACCCTGAAAGAAGAAACGAAAAATGATTAATTTACGAGTTTGAAATGAGAGTAGACAGATGTGAATTGTGTAAAGAAATATGTGGCTTGCAGGTGAAGTTTCAGGTGTCTGATGGAATGCTGGTCCATTGTAGTGTCGCTTAGGCCCCTTTGGTTTGATCCATTAATAACTTTTGGGGAACTAATCGAGGCTGAGGATGAAATGAAATACGCGATGGGTATGCCACTTAATTCACTTAAAGGACCAACCGGACTTATGTCAACACAGAAAACATACACTGTGACCATTATGGACCGCTTCGTTCACTTTTGCTTATTTAAGTGGGAGCAAAATCGGATCGGATCCACTATGGCCCAGGTTGTCTTTTAGATTCATTATGGCTCTGTCCAACGAAGCAAGAGTTTGCAGGGACGTGCCTGTCTGGCTCATCGACTGCAAAGGTGCTGCCAGCGTCTATGTCAATTCAGTCAATTATTTTTGAATGAAAGATTTATAGACGTTTCGAGCTGAGACAGACTGATCACAACATTTTGTTGGTCGTCTGAGTACCCTTAAAGATCGTAATATCGCACGCGGAACAAACCGCTGAAGCCATGACAGTGTTTAGCTAACCATCTGCACCAGAGGAAAATGTAGAACGTTTCGCAATTCGTTTGGAGAAGATCGAGCTGCTTAGAGAAAACGCCTACTCCAACTCATGTCTTCCGTTCCTGAACGGGATGTGGTTGTTGTCCCGGAGAGCTTTGTGTGGTAATAGGACTTTAAAATGTTTGTTTGGAGTGAAGCCTGGGGTGATACATGTTGGGCTGTTGATATCGGGTTGTCAAATATCATTTGGACTTTTGGGTGCCCCTTTGATTATGTGCCACTGTAAGGGGGATGCCGAAGAGAGGGGGATAGTGGGAGATCGTTCAGAACACGTTACAGAGGGATAAGACATCCCCTTGAGTGTGCTTTACAGACGACCTAATGGACAGATACGAACTTTCCATGAATAACTCAGAGTTGGTGAACCAGTGCTCTAAGCTCAGAGCCTCTAGTGCACTTATCCTCCTTAAGTTGTTTGACTCTGTGCCGTCGCCAAGATGGAAATCCAAGATGTGATTTCTCAAGAAGATCTCCAGGGCATTTTTAATTCACTGAAGAAAAAAACGTCAGTGGGAATCGATGGAATACCGAATATTGTGCTTCGTCAACTTCCCCCTGATTTAGTACAGATTTACACAACACGTTTCAACAGTATGCTAAGTAATGCATACTACACAAGGCACTGGAAAGCAGCTGTTGTGCAACCGATCGCTAAACGAGACTAAGACAAATCTATTCCAACAAATCTCCGTTCGATCAGTCTTCTTCCGTGCATAAGCAAGGTTTTTGAAAAGATAGTCATTCGAGTTCTGAAACAATGAGTAGAGGAAAATAAAATCATACCGGTTTCAGGGCGGGGCACGACACCATACATGCTCCGTCCAAACTGGTGTCCGACATTCAATGGAATAAAGGAAAAAAACAGTGCACGGGTGCCTGCCTGATTGACTTGGAGAAAGCTTTCGACACCGTTTGGTTGGAGGGCCTCTTTCTCAAGCTGGTCAGGCTCGGCATAAGTAAACCATTGCTATACATGATCTATGACATTTATCATGAAAAGAAAGTTTATCATGAAAAGTAACGACGTAACTTCTACCACGGCCTTTGACATTAAAAATGGTCTGCAACAGAGGCGATTGGTTCGCCGATCTTGTCCTCAATATTCACTGCAGAACTTATAGGTTCCATGCCGCACTTAATTGCGTACGCCGACGACCTAGTAGCGTACTGATCAGGTCCGAAGGTCGAGGTAATAAATAGCTTGTTGCAGTGTGAAAAATTCAGCGACTTTGCGACGGTTGGAATTTGGTTATCAACTTCCTGAAGTGTGAAACTATGCTTTTCAGGACCCCGCTGTACATGGCTTCGCGGGATACTCGCCTAAACTTGCGCAAGTTCGGCATAGTAGACCCGCAAGGACAGCCGTGAGCTGTGAAAAGTGTAGTTAGATGTCTTGGCATTTGTCTGGATCAAGAGCGGCAATTTTACTGGTGGTTACACCAAAACCAGTCTCCGCCACCGCTGGCCTTTTTAGTTGACCATGGTGGCCAGTTTACATAGCTTTTAAGGTAGTTATTGAAAAAAGAATCCAAAAAACTATAAAATTCCAACTATCAAAAAATCGAAAAAAAAAAAACTATGCAAAAAAAAATTAAAGGGTGATTTTTTAGCTATTGTATTTTTAGGAACACTGGTTTAAACAGCTGACGCACGTTTCGTGTTTTGTTTCACTGTCGAACATCTTCAGTTTGGTCTATAATTTAACCATGAATCGTCTCACAAACGAACAACGCTTGCAAATTATTGAATTTTATAATCAAAATGCGTGCTCTGTTAAGAAAGTTCATCGCGACATCACATGTGTTCAGCGACGAAGCTCATTTTTGGCTCAATGGGTACGTAAATAAGCAGAATTGTCGATATTGGAGCGAATATCAGCCAGAAGCATTGCAAGAGCTACCAATGCATCCAGAAAAAGTCACAGTTTGGAGCGGTTTATGGGCTGGTGGCATCATTGGACCGTACTTCTTCAAAGATGATGCGCTACCGTGAGATGATATCCAACTTTTTTTGGCCCAAAATGCAAGAGCTCGACTTGCATGACATGTGTTTTTAACAAGACGGTGCCACATGCCACACAGCACGCGCAACAATGGACTTATTGAGAGGCGAGTTCGGTGAACATTTTATTCCACGTTCGGGACCGGTCAATTGGCCGCCTAGATCGCGCGATTTAACGCCTTTAGACTATGTTTTGTGGGGCTATGTTAAAGCTCATGTCTATACAGACAAGCCCGCTTCAACTGACGCATTGGAAGACAACATTGAAGCATTTATTCGTGAGATACCGGGCGAAATGTTGGAAAGAGTATGCCAAAATTGGACTAAGCGGATGGACCATTTGAGGCGCAGTCAAGGTCCACATTTGCATGAAATAATCTTCAAACATTAAATTATATGGACCGTACTATCGATTCAAATAAAGATTTCATGCATATTTCTGAATTTTATGTGTTTTTTTTTGAAAAACTTTCCTATAGCTTTTTACCCTTAATAAATCAAAAAAATCCCAAAAAATCCAAAAAAAGATGTAAAACAAAAACCCAAAAAAGGGTGCACCACAATTATATATGTTGGCATATGCATAACATATACACCCTGATGCACGCGTCCGTACTGTTACGGACACAATCTTTTGTTTGTGTTAGGGTAAGTTAGTTAAGTTAAGTTTAGCCAAGTTTTTTTGGTACATACAAAATTAATAAAGTTTGTCAGGAAAGACTAAACAAAAAAAAAACACGTAGATTCAGCCGAAAGGCACATTTATAACGTAGATTAGATTAGCTTAGAGTACCCGCATAGGGTCAGTAGGTTAGCTTTAGGAACAACGGCTGAAAGAATTCCGCAATCAGTTCTAACCGCCATCTTCGCCAATCAAAACCCACAAAGATTCTTTAAAAGAAGGGTGAGCCGTGACAGGTAACCTTCACAATGCAGAAAGCAATGTCAGATTATGTGCATCGATAACTAGCCAATGACGGAGGTTACGTCAATAAAATACGTCCTCATCATATTCTGCAGGTCAGCATGTTCTCCAGCATGAATCCATGACTTATTCGATGTTTAATCAATCCCTTCATTTACGAGTGACGCCTGAGAGTGTGCTTGGGGAACTTTCAAGTGAATGCTCAACGATAACATTTCCCGTGAGAAACATACCACCACCTGAGAACCTCCTCATGTTTCTATTTTTCCCACAGCTATGCATTTCATCTATATTGATCAAATTAACGCACAGCTGGGAATATGTATCACCACGCCACAGGCCCCGTTGGTCAATGTTCACACGCGTACGCGAGTTGCCCTTGCCACCTTGCACTCAAGCTGAATAAGGAAAAAAGAAAACAAAGACAACTCCTTCTGAAAACCAGGTCATGGTCTTATTATTGTTTGAAAGTCATTGTGTCATTGTTGCTCGTCGACCAGAGATTTGAATTAACCAACTCACGAGAGAAAAAAAACACATTTTTTACAAGCCACCAAGACAATTTGTTGACATTAAAGTGGAGAAGGATTAGGTACACACTGAGATAACTCGAGCGGTGCCCATTCAGAGATGACAACGCTTATGATGAGTTCAATGTACATACCACGTGCTAGCGGCCATACGCTTTGTAAACGAATTAACAGTGCACATGCCGACGTGTGTGTATACACATGCAAACAACTGCATGTCATTGTTACTGCTTTTGAAATTGTGCTTCTTTCTGCCGTCAGTGTGACTAATGGATTTACTATTGCACTGGTTGGTAAGAGAGTTAAAGGCGTGCTATTTTTTTTAGCGCATATTTGTAAATGTTTGGTTTGGTTGTTGAGTGGTATGTATTTGCAATGTTAGTTCAATGCTATGTTACTTAGAGTTTGCACTACAATCTACTTAGGGGCAGCGAATTTCGTATGAATCAGATCAAAGGCAGAAAAGCCCGCCATGCATTTCATCAGACAGGTGAACAAATCGTCAGAGCGATGTGTTCACAAAGTGTGTACTTGAAGGCATGCCATAAAGATGCCATTTCGAATGTACGTTGACATTCAAATCGTATCTTATCAAGTGACATGCCATTTTGGTGTGTTCTTCAAAGTGTTGCCAGTACGAGAGGCTGTACATAACGGCAATAGAATGGTGAATGTTTCCCATACGAAAGTAGAGAATATGTAGGTCAGAGATGTGATATCACATAATCTTGAAGTGAGTTATCAGAGGCTGGTACTGCACGATGATGCCATCAACAGATGCCTGCTTCAATAAATTGATTGTATCGCACTTTGGGTCGCATGAAACGAATGAGAACTGCAATCAGAGCTCATGCCCTGATAAGGTTATTCAAACGGCGTTGACGGTATTTTCCACGGACGATGATGTAAAGTAAATTGACTGACAAAGTGACTGCTTTGGTGCGTATATTTGACGTTTGCTTGCGCAATCGGTTGTCTTCACTCCTGATTCAACTAATTGGTATATTTATGTAGCCCATCAATCAGAAGTAGGTTTAAACTGGACAGAAGAACTTAGTCACAATTTTTCGATGATTACGTTGTTCTGAAGGAGTATTTTCATATTAAAATGGCAGAGCATGGTATGTATGCTATATCAACCCGAAATAATTTATAGTCGCCCCCATCTAAGTAGAATTTTCCCAAGGGCCATATTTCGGCATTCACCACAATTTTGCATGCATCCATAAAATCAATCATTCATTATCTGAATCGAACACGTGGCGGCCGTGGTTTTGCGAGTATGTGCGTCGACTTTTACGCAATTGTATCTCGCTGCCTGGGTTCGACTCCCGGTACGAACCATCCACCATCTCTTTTGAGTCACTGCCAAAGCTCAAAGAGAAATAACTGTCTAGAAAAATCTTCGCAATCTTAGCCGGTCGGAGTAGGCATAAAACTGTAGGTCCCTTCCACTTGTGATAGAACAAGAGCACGCACAACACGAGTGGTTGCTAAGAAGCTAGGTCCTGGCCCTCAACGGGCTGTAGCGACATCCATTTTATTATTATTAAGATGGGAAAAAATATTTGAAAAAAAAAAAAAACATTGGCAACACTTGAAGAACTGCACCAAATGGTTTTATGTCTTAGCTTTTGAGAATTCTGTTTTTTGTCTTCAATTCAGAATTGATACAAGCATTGACTACAAAAAGCCGACTTAACGCCAAAACGAGGCGAGATGAACCCTCTCCCCCAATAGTAAAATATTCGTTTTTGACTTCTCTGCAAAATACCGGTATCAATTTTTGGCGCCAAAGATAACGTAATCGTGCCTCCATGTCGATCGATTTTACAGGCAATGCAGCATTTCGGCTTATCCTATTTCGTGAAGTTACGACCGAACATGTATTTATGGATCTACATATGTCAGGTTAGAATTTAATGACCGAAGCTTTATTTAAACATAAAAGTGCATCTGACTTGAGCTTGTCATCATTGGTGCGAGGGCATCGGAATGCACACCCAGTATGCATGTGCGGTCTGCTTTAATGTGAACGACACGATAAAGATCAAAGGACACATTTCGAACGGCAAAGTGCAGATAAGCAGCTCCCATTCAGGACATGTGGAAAATGGTAAGTCATCCTTTGGAAACTGCGTAAAACCGCCAGAAATTATAACCATTAACGAACGACTATATTCCCGAAGCCATCGAAATACGGAATCAACGATTGGCTTGTGATTTTAACAACGGATAGCCTTGCAAAGGGATTCACAAGCAAAGAAGATGGACATCAGATAGCTGTTCATTTGGGCGAGCTAGTCTGTTCATGTTTTCTATGGAGGACGCTGAGTATGAGTAATATATAAAGGTACATGGGATCCGGAAAGTAAGAATCCACACTGCATTGTTTAGGCCACAACCGAGTATGCGGTCATGCCTCTAAGCATCTCGGTGCGTTTACGCAAATGCTTTATAGAGATCAAATCATCATAGGTTCAAGGATGATTAGTCCTAACATCTTGTTAGGCAGTTATCCAGGAATCGGTCTTTGCTGTGCAATGCTTATATAATGCAAGTACTTTGCATAATGTTCTGACAAATTAAAGAAATTTTACAAATAAAAACCTGAGATTTCGTGTCAATTATTTCCCACAAACCAAAGAGACCCAGGGGAAGCATACGCTTTTGTGACAACTTCCAATGGGAACTAAAAGGCTTTCACCTGACAGCGACTTAGACGATGCCATGACGTGAAAGAAATACAAATTGACTTTCTGTGCGATCGTAAAAATGCAAGCATGATACCTGACGCACTTAATCATTGCACCACGTACCGAACGCTCGTCAGTAGAACTTGCAGACCGATCTACGTCGTCACTGAAACTTAGGACAAGGAGAGTAATATTCCAAAAGCATATTCTATCCAACATCGGGCGATAATATCAGGCAGTCGGTGGAATATAGAAATTGTACACTTCCATGTATCCCATGGTTCAGTGACCTACATAGTACATGTGAACGTGTCTATGTGCTTGGACGAAAGTGGGAAACATTAAACCGATGAAGCTTCTTTCAGGCGTGACACCACGGCATCCGTCAGCAGTATCCGGTCTTTGAATGGGAATAATCTCTGATTAAACAATGGGATTTGTGTCTTTCTCAAACAGAGGTGTCATTGGAGATTCGCTTTAGAATAAACTTAGCGAATAACCTGAATTCAAGGAACCCGTGAAGAATATGACAGCCATTAAATCAATGCTATTCAAGGTTAAATATTTGAGTGGTACGCTTTGATGTTAATAAAATGCAAATGACATTGTATACAGATCAAACTTTTCCTGTCTGCCATAAACTAACAAAAACTGTGCCGTGTTGGTGGTGAGTGACTGTTTGTCTTTAGTGTCATTCGCTTAAGAGCCAAAATATATTTTAATAAAGACTGTTGATAATTGACGAAAGATCCATTTCAACTAATTTGTGTACAAACAAGTATTCCGGCTGTGATTGAGATTGTGGTTCAAAATTGATGGTTCTTATGAGGTTTGCTTTCTGCAAAACAGACTCAAACAAATTTGTACCATAGTTTGGTGAATTCTTCTTATGTGCTCAATAATTGAGGACAACTCGTACGAGACAATATTTTTGCGGTGTATATGGTAGTAAAGATGTTGTAGAAAACTGTAGTCCCACAACCTTTGACACGTTATGCCCTTTTAACACCTAAATCCTTGGATCAGTCATAATAGACCGGTCACGTGTTGATATTTCAGAGATTACGGCCCGAAGTAAATAAGGAACCACAACATCGAGGACTCAGAACGTCACCGTAGGCAGCTGTAACTTTCTAGGTAGTGGAGGACTTCGCCTTCCTTGGCTCCGGGAAATAGTTCAACTACCACCAGTGCCGAGCAATGACTCTTGACAATCGCTATTTCTGTGGGATCAAGAGGCAATTGGTCTTTTCGAAAGAAAAGTTCTGCGTTCAAATCATTAGTTCTGTTTGCGTTGATGGTTTTTTGGAGAAGAAGTCTCAACCACGAACTGCACGGCGACATGAGTCTCTCTAGGCGTCTACGGATTCAACGGCTTAGATGGCTGGGCCATATGGAGCGCATGGGCAACACTGCTCCAACCCAAAAGAGTCTTCGACTCTGATGCAGTGGCACAAGGCAATAGACTACGCCCACGAAACAGATGACGCACATAAGTGTAGAAGGATCTCAAGCAACTCGGGGTGCGAAGTTATGCCAGCTGAAGAGGCTGAACCCCGGGCTGTAGCGCCACTAAAAGAAGAAAAAAAATATCGTCGCAGACTAAGGCGACAAAATTCGTAAGCTCGATAAAACGCGAATCAACACCTGCCAATCGATCAGGCCGATCGCGCGACCTCTCTGTTGTGACTTAGTCTTTATTTGTACCTTCTTCTGTTGTGATTTAGTCTTTATTTGTACATCTCAGATTTTCTTGCAACAAAGAACGATCGGAAATAGAATTGCAATAGATTCGAACTTTGTATTTGATGCACAAAATTTATTTCTTGTAACTGGCTCCTATTTTTAACTATTAGCCATTTTTGTGTCTTTGATCTGCAAGTACGAACAGCAAAATGTTTCACTCCATCATTCCATTGTGACTTGCTCAGAAGAACACAATGCACAATGTTGACAGTTCTTGTGCGGTTCACAACTTGTGTGCTGAGACAAAGTAAAAAGAGTAAAAAATTGTCACAATTAGTGGTTCGCCACGATCTTTTGACGTCGATGTTACCTGTATGACCTGTGTGCGAGTCAAAGGGCATTCATTCTTTTGCTGTTCTAGCAGAACATTTTTGTTTTGTTGACTTTTTGGTCACCTATGTGATCCGAAAAAACGATTCCACACAAAATGTCTGTGGACTTATGACCCTTCAAAGACTTCCCATAGTTGCCTCCTGTCTCTTAACGAGATGGCCAAGCATGTTAACATCCAACTTATTTGGGTGCCGGGACACTGACGTTCCCTAGAATTGCGAAGCGTACGAGCTCGCTAGAAAGGGCTCAATTTCTATACTCTTTCCGGGTGGAGACCCACACTCCATGCCGGTCGTTACTATAGAAATAGGCAAATGGCACAGAAGCCTCATTACCAAACAAATAACCTACGACCCTACGCGATCCGCTCAACCTGGTTAGTTTCAGTACGCCGAATCTAATAATCCTCATTAATTAACGCCTCTAGACTAGGCCGTGTTGACACTGATTCCTACAGAAGCTGTAGGGACGAGGATGATGAAGAAACCACTGCTGTGTAGCTGCAGTGTTCTCTCTTTCCGCAGATTCAATCATCTGGCGGCCCATTACTCCGATATGGTTGAACTAGGCAACATAAGAGACAGCCATCTCTTTCGCTTTAATGAAATAATTCACTGGTTTGCGGAATAGGCATACACAGATCCCGATGGTGGCAAAATGGGCCTATGTTGGCCTAAGTGTGGCTGCTGTCTTTCCGTGCAGCAGTCAGCCACTTCATCCTAACCTATGACCCTTTAATTATGGATTGATGAACCACAGAGATGGTTTTCGATTTTTACAATAAAAAGTGGAAAAAGGCAGAGGGTCTCAAACTGCTTGAGATTTGGAAGTGGTGCGAGGGATGACGTGAAATAAGACTCAACGAGCAAGAAAAGGATCTTTCAGTAATAAAAGCTGTTTGACATGTGGGCACAAGGGACCTTAAAAGGCGTTCTCCTTTGGGTTACATGCTGTCTGATCGAAGCGAGTTTACTGTAAGCAATTATATTACGTAATACGATTGTCAGTCAAATGTCTACACCTGTCATGCTTAATTAGGTCAACACAGCATAACGTATTCAAGTTCCTCATAATTGGGAAATAGAAATTGCATATTCCCCCCGTTTACTTGAATCATTGTGAAAGGATCAACAGAGGTTGCTCATAATCTACAGTTTTGGAAATACCTATGACTGACAGATTTCACATGCACTCTGACATTGACGCTACTTTCTTGATCTTTCCCATATGACAAGTCGCCAGAAAAGTGATTAATGCCAGAGGATAAAGTGTAAATCGTTAATTATATGAAACATGATAGGATGAAGGTTAACGTGGACAAATTAGATGCTATGATGATTTCCAGAACGACTGTTCAATGCACTCCACATGTTAGTGGAGTCCCATTGAAGCAGGTGGAGTAGTGTAAGTATGTGGGGCTCTCTTTGACAAGTGATGGAAGCAGTAATGCTGAGATTGCCAGTAGGTTTGGACGAGCTGGGTCAATTTTAAAACACAAAAAGATCTATAATCAGCATGCCCGAACTTTGTGTCCACGCCAAAACCATGTTTCAACTCAGTATTTATTCCAACTCTCACCTGTAGCAATGAAAATTGGGTAATGACCGAAAGAATAAGATCGCGAATAAGCTGCTGAGATGAGACTTGTTCGTGCTGTCTTGGGAATTACTGGCCAGGATGGGATGAGAAACACGGCAGTGCACTAGGAACTCGACGATAAACCATCAAGGGCTATGTTTTAAAGGTTTGGTCACGTGGAATGAATGTCCCCTTCATCAAGACTTCTGATGCGGGCGTTAAATACGATTCCATTGGGTAGGCGAACGCTTGGCAGACCAGGAGGAGGTGGTTGGACCATGTGAAAAAACCTGCCTGGTCGCGCTTGGACATAGTTCCTGATGAGTTAGAGTCGATGGCGGAGGAATGGCTTTAACTGCAGATCTCTCGCGCGAACTTTACCCCCGCCAGCCACCCCTTTTGTGGATCTTGCGGGTCAGAAGATGATGAATTATATGAAATATTAGAGATAAGAAGTATATACTCTTTTTTACCAAGCCAGCTTCGCCAGGCTTTCAACAGAGCCGCCTGTCGGGTCCATTTCAAATATTGTTTCTGCCGTAATTATCACCGTTTAAAAAATCAACTTAATTGGTTGACAATCACGGGCTCTAGAAGGAAACATTCGAATGTTGCCACTTTATTTTAAAAATCCAAACAACTAAAAATAAAAATATTAAAATAAGTCCGGTTTGTTGCATTTATTCCATCCTGCAGGTACAGTTCTGATCCACGCCTTAAATAAAAGTAAATTACAACACGTAAACATTCTCCCAAAATGGCGAGCAGTCAGGAAGTTAGCTGGGATTAAAATGGGAACGTATTACGCATTACTGCTTAATAAAATGAATCACAAAATACCGCATTTAGAGAAAAAGGAGCGCAATTCCAACCCACTCCTACATGACTCATGAAGCTGTATTTGAGTTGTGTCCACCCACCTTAAAGATCGCGACGCAGTTACTTCCTGATCTTAGTCACTATGACTGCCCTCAGTATCCTAGTCGGGTGAAAATCAACGGTGGAGAAAGAAACAATTTCAACTTTCTTCAAATGTTATTGTAAAGCCGAATTGCATGTGATTGCGTTTGATATACTGTATTATTTAACTCCTCTTATCTGGAATCTGAACAGCAAAATGCTATAAAAACAAATAAAAATTTGTAAAAATTAAGAATTACTTCTGCATTTTTTAGTTATGGTTTCTGGTTGCCATGCTTGTGCTTTTTGTACCGTGTCTTGTTATTAGAGTTATTTGTGAATTTTTCATGCGGTGTTATACCACAGCACATGGTTTCATAAAGCTGCATGCATTGTGTAGTGCATAATGTGAAACTATATTTGCAGACGCTATACGAGATGATGTAATTATGGTTATTGTAATGTATGCATCAACATTCCATTGTCTTTCAAATGGATGTGAGCCACGAACTTGTTCTTCTTTATTTGGCGCTACAGTCCGGGGTGGACCTGGGCCTCAACCAGCAAGCCTCTTCAACTAGCACGATCTCTGGCTAGCTGCCTCCAGTGTCACACGCCAAGTTGACTGTGGTCTTTCTCCACCTGGGTGGTCTACCTTAAACAGGGCCGTCCTCTGTTGTGACTCCGTCCCACAGGATCGGAGTCGAAGACCACGAAAAAACGAAATTTCGGAAACATTGTTATATTTTTGTTATGCAACTGAAATGCGTGACTGAAATATCGAGTTTTTTTGTCGAAAAAAATTCACCAAATATAACTTAATTCCTGCGGTTTGCTAAGAGATGGCGTAACATATATATTCCATTGGAACATGCGTTGGAAAGCTAGTGTCATTGTACGTCATTTCAGTATATGTCATTCATTTGAAGCGTAAAGAACAATAATTTTTTTTTCACTCAAATATGTAGAACTTTGTGCCTGAAAATGGGGTTTTGCGGGGATACACACACGACGCTGCACAAACAGAAGTCATTTTTGCATCAGATTGTTACTGGTGATGAAAAATGGATCCATAACGACAACCCCAAGCGCAAAAAATCATATGTGAAACCTGGCCAACCAGCCAAATGAACGGCAAAGCCGAATGTCCATGGCGCGAAGGTAATGCTCTGTACTTGGTGGGATCAGAAGAATGTGCTGTATTATGAGCTGCTAAAACCGGGTGAAACCATCAATGGACAACGCTACCGAACAGATTTAATCCGTTTGAAGAGAGCAGTACCCGAAAAACGCCCGGAAGTTCCCACCAGACGAAAGAAACCGCATGAATCAAGTTATAGACCCAATAATTTAAGTTAGTTTTAATTAACTTATTAACGCAATTCTGTTTGCGAACTGTCAAGTCGAGATCGCAATCCACAAATTGTCTATCTGGAGTTCAGTATTCGTAAGATTTAAATTTGCCAAATGCTAGGTATCTAAATAAAAATGTAAAGTGTAAGTGCGCAACCATAATGGAAGTACGTAGAAGCCAAGCCAATAGACATAAATAATGGCCTTCGAACATAAATACCGCTCGTTCGTTAACTTTTGCTTACTTAAGAGGGAGTAAAATGAATCGCTCTTCGAGTATGTTCCCAGAGGCAATTGTGGGTAATTTGAAGGACAAATACGATCGAGGCATTTGCTCGCTCTTCATTTGATGGAGTTAACCCTTAGCAACCTACCAGCGATCTCACAGACCGCACCAATTTTGCAATTTCAGATATTTAATTGCATCTGCGCCATGTGACATTATGCGTTTTAAGAATTAAATGGGAGAATTTTCAAGTATTTACAGCACTTTTTTTTCTTTAGTTAGATAAAATTAAATCTTAGCTAATCTTTGAGCTGTCTTCAGGATGGCATGTATGTGGTTACGTGACTGAAATAGGCTGTAAGTGGTTAAGGGTTATGGAGACTTTTAAGGCAGAAAGTAGAATCGTATTCACTATGACTGATTTTCGCGAGGACCCTTTTTCGAACTTTGTCGACTATACCTGGTTTTCGAAAAAGGAGAGAGTTCCAACTAACAGATGATTACTTCATTTGCAAGTATTCACTCATGATGATGAAGCATTAAACTACATAATATATCACAGGCATAGCTGTCGTAGGAGAGATTAGGCGCATCTCAAACGTATGATCAAAAGAAAAACACACTATCTAGGTGGACGATAAAACACCTTCTGAGTTTTCAATAATTCGTCACTTATAGTGGCTATGGTTGAAACCACGTATTTCAAGAGTATAGTCTATGCAATTGCCCAAAGAAATAACGCTATTGACAGAAATGAAGTATTATTTTTAAACCGTTGTCTCAAACCAAATGGACCAATCAGAGAACCAGAAAAATGTATGAATACCTTTAAAAAAGCCACGCTAATTCGGCGATGGACAAGGGGGCAATCAGCTCTAAAGTACTTCATTTCTGGTGGCAACATAACTCTTCAAGAGATTCCACTGACTGTAACGTGACGTTCATTGTCATGAAACAAAAAAAAAAAAAAAACGCTTCCTCATTAAAAATTGTTTTGCTAAAAAAAACCACGCTCTGTCTCCGACGATCTTGATAAAGCAAGTTTTTTTTTTATTCATGATGGGACAGAGAGAGAGATGAGACTACACACACCAAAGAAAGCGAAACAAAACATACGTTTTTGTCAGAAATGAAGTATGATAGAAATACCCAACTTCACAGCTGATTGACCCCTAGTCCAGCGACGAATTTCATACACTTTTTGACAGTTATCCATGAATTTTTGACGGTTATTCACGAAATAACGTAAATGCCGTTCTCTGATTGTTCAATTTGGCTTTAGAAAACGAAAAATGGTTGTCAAAAATGTTACCGGGCAAGGGAGTTAGAAGTTGGGCATCTCTATCACACATAAATGATGTTTTGTTTGAAAGTGTTTTGGTGGATATTGTCGAAAATACATGCCATTTTATAGGAGCAACAGGCACCGAATGCAACAAAACAGTTTCGAACCAGCGTCTTTGATGATAATCGCCTTCTTTCTTATGGCGCAGCACACCAATTGAAACGAAACATGAAAAGCAAAGCAAAACTGAAAAACATGTTCCGTTGGCGTTAGCTGGCCTGTTGTTTTTTGCGAAAACAAAATTTTGATTCCGAGTTATAAATAATCTTTCAACCGGTGTAAGTTTTTCTCTGATAGTATGTTCGATTAATCTCAGCAAATAGTCAACAGTCTCAATCCGCATTGTGATGAAATAATTAGCATAAGTTCTAAAATCAGCTATGAAGTTTAGTATCACATCGTCAGCATTTCGTTTTAGATCCCATATATGAATGAACCCACCACTTTCTGCTACTTGCGTCCTTTTCCTCAATTGGTGGGTCAATTTTATATTCGACTGGCACAACTTCGTCGTCTGAGTTCGACCACATGACAACATATTGTTTTATTTCAGCGCACACCAAACGAACCTAGAAAACAAAACGCTATGTTTTGTTACATTCTGCTTCCCTTGTTTTTTTGACTATCGAATCAAAAAAGTTTTGTTTGATCCGATGTGTCATCAGCCCTAGTGAACTTCACCATGATGAACATCTTTTTGTGTAATTTTTTGACAGTGACAGTTCGGTCATTGCTTTAAGGGTGTGTTCACAGTGAAAGTTCAGAGCTGTAAATTCCCAATTGGGAACCCTTGTAATGCACATGTATTTTTTTTAGGTTGTTATTGAATCTTCTCGTCTGGTCGCCAACACCCTAAAGTGTATCAAGAATTTCTGCCGCGAATCGGTCAAGCATACCCTCGATTGCTTTTAGAACATTCAATGCATTTGAGATACAGACGAACATGACTCAACAGACAAAATACCTAGCTCAACAACCGACAAGAATTACCATAAGCAAGAGAAACCAACAAAACTCCGTAAACAGAATTTTGCATGTAAAACATGAGCAGACTGTTGATTGAACTCGGTTTCACCGATACATCGGATAGCATCGCCAACGTCGAAGAAAGTGAAAAAAGGGAAACCAAAGAAGATTATAGGCTCATTAATGACGTTTTATCACACACATTTATGGTCATTTAAGGTCTACCCGTTTCACCAGCCGGCTACACGGCGAGGAACACAATTTAAATGAATCTCATATCATCCATCTGTCATCACAAGTCTTGGAGTTTTTAAGTGCCATTCCTGGAGCCAGTCGACAATCAATCAACGAGAGTTGATCATAAATAATTTCGTTTCGTTGAAACTAGATGATAATTGAATGAATTCCACATCCCCTCAAAACAGTAACAATTTATCATGTTTCCCAAACAAAAGCCCAAAGATGATAAAAACGGACACCAACACAACTCATTACGCACTGATTTAAAACGAATAAGCGGCGATAACTTTCAGTTAAACTGCAAAACATTGTTTTTCATTCGATTACGCATGCCTGTCAAAGATCGAGTTTGCGTGTAAAAAAGGCATCCGCCGCTTGACTAGCAGCACCAAATTCAGCCAGACGTGCAATTGCATAATTTTACAAATTTGGACCGCACGCCTTGCCCACTGACTGAGTCTCGAATAATATGCCAACGTCTACACGAACATAAGCATGCGCGCGTTATAAACATTTTTTCTTTTCAATAATCAAATGAACGCATAAATTACAAAAAAATCACTTTCGCTACTTCCAAAACCCGCTACCAATTAAAGGCTATATATGAGAGTATCCACATCACTGTATTTACCCGGACAGGGAATTTCCAAAACAGATACAAACGCCACTTTGACCGATTAAGTGAAGCACTTTTCACGAAGTAAATATCCGTTCTCACTGACCAATGCCATAGAGCTTACTGTGAGTAATTCAACAGTCATAACTCGGAAGCAGAGTGACCATCCGCATTGGTGTCGATCGCTGCGATGGGAAATCACGACTTCAAAATCAACAAAATCAAAAATTAACATTTTACAAAAGTGAGTTTACTTTTACTTGAGCCGATGGATGTCGCTTTAAAATTCTGAACTCTAATTGCATGCGATTTAAATAAAATCGAAACTTTTTACACCTCGAATGCATGTGGAATAATAAACATTTTGGCCAGCTCTTTAACTAGGCCACCTTGTTGTTGGGTCTCGCGCAATTGGCTTGTTGACTTGTCCATCGCCATACAATAGATTTCACTTAACGTCCATTTCCATTATGAGCGGGTCACTGTGCAATGTTTCATACAAAAACCCACTCACTAGCCGTCGCAGGGCGGAGTATTCCCTCTCTCCATTTGGTTTGCAACTAATTAGGTCAACTAATTTGTGTGATCTTGTAAAAAGGATTTATTCGTGCGAACAATGGACATTATTGATTTTTGTATTTTTATTTCGCGTGTGAGTCTTTCCATCGTCACCCTCTGCCCATTGGCCGTGGATGAATGGGGGAACGTTCGTCGTTCAGTTGATGTGTTGTGTAGGGGGTAGGGCCGTAGGGGACTTCTATTTAGATATCAGGTGTAGGGAGAAAGAGAGTTGGTATAGAGAGGGTCTTTGTTTTGTTTTCTTGAAGGTTATGCTGCGGTGCTTTGTTTGAATGGGCAGCAAATATATCTACCGGCTGCAAATGATGATAAGCAAACGCAGATTATTACACCAAGTGATAAGATATTAGGGCACGCTTATTATTGTCTTCAATTCCTTCAGTCATTTGTGGAATTGGTTGGTAAACATTTTGATCGTATGTTTAAGAGGACTGCTTTGATTATTGTTAGCGGATCGGACAGAGAAGTAGGCGATTGGGACTATTTCCTGACACGCCAACGATCCCATTTCAGAGTAGAAATGTCAAATCACGGCGAACTTCGAATTTTGAACCACAACCTCTTGTCATGTAAAACATGAATGAAGCAGGAAAGTCCAATAACAACCAATGCCTGACCAGGATTTGACAAAATTTCTATTCGTCAAACCGAATTGTCAACCGAGACTGTAAATGTTTAGTTTAACGTTTGTCATTTTGCAACATGATCACTGGGCACACATATCGGGTGTCTGCGATAAATCAAGCAGCACTAGCGTTGAAAGATCTGAACGTAACGCAAGAGCGATTGCTGCGCCCTGTGCTATTAACATTCATGCATTACGTCTACAAAACCCCTTCTGTGGTTTTGGTAGAAGTTACCAGAGACGAAGAAGAATATAATCTGGTCGACATCTGACCCCCAGCAAGGGAACAGATGACTTCTGGGAAACTCTTCTTTTTCAATCTGAAAGATTTAAATAGGATCGAATTGGAAAGCGTCCTGGTGTTTATGCAAGGATTTAGTGGGCTTGGAAACCACATACCATAAGGATCAGTGGACAAATTGAAATCAAAATGTTGTACAGCAGCTGACGGTGCCGCTGTAAGTTATGAAGGGGACTCTTTTAGAGTCTGACATTTGTTTTTGTCTAAAAAGTTTAACTAAGAAGTATTTATTTTATTCTTGTTGCACATTATGCAGCGCGTGGCGTCGTTAAAATGTACTGCTAGAGTCCGCAGTAGATCTGTGTCTCAACTATAAAGGCTCTCCAGCTAGCATGATCTCTTTCTGACTGTATCCAGTTTCGTAACAAGTCGATTAACGGCTTTCTCCTCTTGTGTCCCACGCTGCGTTGTCGTACTGACTTAAGTACCCTTTTGTTGGTATAATGTCAGTCGCTTCTCTCTACCAAGTTCGATAACAAAGCGCACCTATGCCTTCAAAGTAAGAAAATAGGCTTTTTGACCCGATTTCAGCATCATTCTTGAAAAGATCTAGCAAGCCACTACAACTTTTAGCATGCACGAATGACTTTGACGTGATCTCGTTTTGTGGCGGGTGTTATGGGTATTGTGGTAAACGAGAGCAACATTAGGTAGATAATATTTTGAAAACAGCAGAAGATCTACACCACGCCGGGCACATTCTACTCTGAAGTAGTCAAGGACGTAGTAAAAAGCAATAATTACATTAGCAAGGCGGGCATCTAGAAAACAATAGGTTTGCTCTTTAAAAGAAAAGACTATCTCAGGCGTGCTCTTCGGGAAGTGGGGTAGATGCGTTAGAGTCGTCGTACACAAGTTGAGAAGGACGTCAGACAAAATGGCATTAAAAAGGTAATTTAACAGCTAGAAGGGCATCCCACTGTAGAGCAACATAAAATTTGTACGATTCTAAGGAAAAATCTCCTAGTTTCAAAATGATTGTGGCTTTTCAATCCTCGATTGGAAACATTTTTATCATTTTTAGGTTAACAATTTAAACCAAATTAGAGAAGGAAAACAAAACACGAGACGATAGAATTTACGTCTGCGTGGGATTTTTAAGCAACTATACAGAAATACGTCAGTTTTCATGACATGTGCAGGGCGGATGTCTAAAAATATACTGATATTGAAAACTATTCCATAAGAATGTAGACCACAAATATCCGAATATTCTAAAGCCCAGACTTTGCTTTTCGAATTCATCATTCCTTATATCATTCCATTTATATACACAAATGTAGCTTATTTGGTTATGTCCTCAACCCAACAAATTTGCTGTGGGCTCTTAGACTAAGTAGCATATTTGTCGGTTTTTTTATGGCAAATTGGTGGATCGCTCGGTACATTCTGCTGATTTGACAAAGCCGAAAAGGAGGTACATATGCATTTGAAAAGCGGAAAAACAATCAAAACAATAATTGAAATTAAACTAGATGCTATCTAGATTTTCAACTTGATAAGAAGACACCTTCTAATACACCAACAAAAGTCAGCGTGTACAGCAGATGTGTAGATGTTCTGCATTTGAAAGGGCCTATTCGAGCGGCTTTTTTTTTCAAAATTTTAACGTTTATTTAAGAAAAACATGTACAATAGTATTATTCAAAGTATTGCCCAAGAGAACTGCGGCTGCTTGGCAGCCAAGAATGAGTCAAATTTTTGATATTCTGCTCTGATGTGAACCGTATTTCAGAGAGGGCGTTATGCTTCGACGGGAACAAACGGTAGTCGGAAGGGGCAAGGTCTGAGCTATAAGGCGGGTGGGGTAAAACTTCCCATCTACTGTTTTCCAAATAGTTCTTAACCGGAATAGCAACGTGCGGCCGAGCGTTGCCATAATGGAAAATTATTGCCTCGTGCCTGGTCGCATATTCCAGGCTTTTTTTTCGGCTACTGCTCTCTTCAAATGGACTAATTGTGATCGGTAGCGTTGTCCATTGATGGTTTCACTCGGTTTTAGCAGCTCATAATACAGCACACCCTTCTGATCCCACCAAATACAGATCATTAACTTCGCGCCATGCATATTCGGCTTTGTCGTTGATTTGGCTGGTTGGCCGGATTTCACATATGATTTTTTGCGCTTGGATTTGTCGTTATGGATCCATTTTTCATCACCAGTAACAATCCGATGGAAAAATTACTTCCTTTTGTAGTGTTTCGTGTCAACCCAAATTACTTTTCGACATATTGGAGTGAAGAAAAATTGTTGTTTTTCACGCTTCAAATGAATGACATCCACTGAAATGACGTACAATGACAGTAGCTTTCCAACGCATGTTCCAATGGAATAATACAAGTTACGCCATCTCTTAGCAAAACGCACGAATAAGTTATAGACACAATAATTAGTAATTAATTCAAAATTTAAAGTAACAAATCTTGAATGCGGTCCACGACTTCCTGTGTGTACACTTACTTTTGAAATGTGAATTTCGCTTCATTTTTTGTTTTATAACTCGCAACTCGTCTTATAACACACACAGATTCAACCACGAAGTGTACGTGCTGTACAGTAACATGAGTCTAACCTGGAGTTTATGGTCTCAAAATCTAGGAAATGTACGGTAACACACTCTGTCTTCGAATCCGAACCGGAAACCAGCGCAATAGAGGAGGCTCACGACACCACGTCCAAGTTCGAGACGCTTTATCTTCTCAGTTATACTTTTCGTACCGAGAAACGAACCTAGACACCGGGCGTTCAAGTGCTTGCGAAGGAGTCGACGCTACACGATGTTAACGTGAAAATTGTTATTTCCCAAAAATCTCGGCCACAGATGGCTCGTTCGATTTATGTTATCATAATGAACCACGTCAAAAGACAAGACATGAAATTTACAGTTTTTCTTTTTCTAATGGCATTGTTTTCTGCAAACAATTTTAATTTTCTTAAACCATAAAAATTTAATAACATACATGACGTCTACCCGTTGGTAGAGGGAAAGTGAAAGCAAAGCAATACCAATTTAGTAACATTAATTGCATGTGCCAACTTTTTCTTAACACCGCACGATGAATTTGTTTGCGTTAATATGATGTAAGAGTTTTTGCAAGTTTAGGAGAGTTAATGAACGGAAAAGAATAGACTGCACGACATTCACTCAGACACGTTTCAGATCCCTGAAAAATGTAATGGCAACAAGTGAATCGATGCAAAAGGTCAATAAAGATTTACTGCAATAGAAACGTTTGTAAGTGACGGACTTGCTTTTTTCTAATCCAGTTTCGCAGATTTAACTTAGTACCTTTGTTTTCACCTCATTGGGGTTTCATCAACGAGTTCAAATGTGCAAGGTTCAAAATGTCAAGTAAAAATTTCATCGCTGAGTTATGGTCTTGTCTTGCTTCAGCGAACAAATGTTGACCTCTATGTCATTGTTTTCGTTGAATTAAGCTTATGCACAAGAAATATGCGACAACAGTAAGAGGTTAGATTAGCAAAGAGAAATAAAGTCAAGACTTTTCCTTGAAAAAGTGTTCTCATTTGACTGAATAGAATAACTCCGGTAACAACCTTGAGAGTTACGATTTATGATTGAATGGTTGAAGTAACCGAATTTGGAATTTTAGAAAGCTTATTCTGGTTTCCTTTTCAGAAGCGTCGTGACCTTCGGTGTATGAGTCTTAGCAAGTCAGTTGCAACCTTGGTAAAACCACTTATATTCAGTTTGATATTTCGTTGATAGTTCTCTCTGAAGAATGTTTCGGGAAATAGTTGGCCAGTGCTCTTTGTCTGACCATATCAAGTGTTACTCATCACAATGGATTCGTGATCAAACCGCGTGATCTGCTATCAACCAGTGGTCTGTTTACGGATCGCAGATATTCTTGCGATGTCAGTTATATTTAGCAAATCGTTCAGTATAGTTTCATCATTTATCATTCTTGTTGGTCATCATGCACCTTCATGTTAGCTGTGCAACGAATTACGGATCTCCGATGGACTTCCTGGACAGTAACCGCTTGTCGACTTTCTCCAAACTCCCTTCATATGTCCGATTGAAATGTCCAAACATTTAGTTTTAAGAAAAACAGCACAATTAAAACAAATTATATCGTCGAGTAGTACATTCAATAACTCGATGTCGTGAACCTATGTGTTCCCAATTTGGTTGTTTACATTCCACATAATTCGTAACCCAACCATAAAACACACTACCTAGACTCAGGCGAGTACGAAATCATGCCATAACCTCAACTGGGTCAAATAAGAGGCCTCGATTGGAACCAGGAAAACAACATCCACCAAGGATATATTAAGGAAAACACTTTTTTTGTACACAACATATATATGTTACCCTCTCGTCATTAAATTCGACAGGAAGGTTTCTCTTGTCGCATTTGTTATGAAAATCAGGTGAATACATTTTCTCTCATTTGCACACTTCCCTTCTAATTCGATATTCTAAGGCCATTGTTTAGAAATCAATGCAGTGCCCGAGCACATCTATCGACCATGTATCGCATTTCCCATTTCACACTGTCCGTGACAATGGATTTAATTCCATTGATAGAAAATCAATTTCTAATTTCGTCGAGCAGAAAAAAAAAGAAACATAAACCTTACCAGCTGCAAAATGTAATGGGGTCGACTTCCGCCCTGCAGTATCCCTTGCATTCACCGTCTGCGAAGTGATCAACTTTTTGACTTTTGTAATGTCGCCCGTCTTGCACGCTTCGAAAAGCTCCCGAAGTGGATCATTTGCCATGGCAGCGTCCAAGTTCACGTTCAATATAGTCCGATTGCGACTGGACATTTTGAAGCACTTTTGCTCCGACCCGCTTCTCGCTGCACGTCTGCTAGTTTTTTAAATCTTGTTTCGTCTATCTGCTATTTTCGCGTCTGATCCTTTTCCTTTTTCTCTAATGCAATATAATTGCAATGAACCCCAAAAACCGAAGAGCACACACGCACAACACAACACAGCATATACAGTTCACTCCGCTTCACAGCAGTCAATATTGGTATATGAAGGGCGGGCGCAGACGAACCGACGAACGAGATTATAAAAATTGCATTTTCACATGAATCACGCACGCATTAATGAATTCTTTCCAAAAGCAAAACCAGCCAACAGCTTAATGGAGTTGGCAACAGCAGGAAGGGAAAGGTGTTGCTTTGTGGCCATTACGTTATTTTCACTCCATCACACATTTTTTTATGCGCTGACTGAACATTTTGCAAAAATTCACGAATCTTCACTTCAACAACTGTGTTCGTTTTTGTTATTCCGAATTTTGTGAATATTATGTATCTGGCAGATGATAATACAGCTGGATAATTGTTTATGATGTGGAAAAAATATCATTTGAAAAATTAATGATGGATTTGTATCGAAATCTTTTTTATAGAACGACCGTGTATGGATGAATACCTTGATGTGTGAAAAACATATATTTTGACAGTTCTCTTCGTTCCTTTTGTTGTGCCGTGTTGAATAAGGCACACAGCTGTGGTGAGTGAATGGGGTTGTTGAAATGGAATCATTGAAGTGATGCCAAGTTAAGATAAATACTAACCGTATTGTTATCGCGTGGTTAATATAATGAAGAAAATAATTTATTGGATAATATTGAAAAATACTGCATTTTCGTAAAGAAGATAAAGTTAACCACAATAAATTTGAAACAATAGTCGGTTATGGATTATACATTGATCGATTCAAGCAATAAACCATTTGAATCCAGGATTTATAAGACAGACGCCCATATTGGTACAGACTGTCGTGCACCTTTGTGTGTCTTTTAGATCTATTCTTGCAATCGGAAGCACAAAGAGTGCGAGTTTGGGTCAATCTCGTCCGTAATTATGTCTAAATTAGAGATGGTTTATTTTCATAATATAAACCATCTACATATACGTATGTGAAGTTCAAATCAACGAATGGTTGGCAGGTGTCGATATGCATTTTTTAGGGCCTATGCAATTTTTGTCAGTTTTTAATAATTTTGGTACATTCCTATGATTAGGACTTTCTGTCTCCACTCCGATTTTTCTCTCTCCACGCTCGGGCTTTTATCTTCAAGAAATAATCCATGCGAATGCGGTTAATTTGATTGATAAGGGGACTGTCAGGATCTTTCATGAAATAAGCGTGAAAACAGTATACTGACTTCAGAGTTATTTGCCATTTTATAATTTGAACGTTGAAAGCATGACAGGCGTACTACCAATAAACAGCCGTGGTTGATACGACTAATCCAATCATACGGCTATTTTTTTTTGTAAGTGATAAAATGTGTATACTGTGAAAAGTTCTCAAACTTCGAAAGTGTGCGAGTAACGTGATAGCTTGATGTGCCACCTTCGGTTCGAAGTCGAAAGCTCTTCGGGCCGGAACTACGTTGCTCTACGTGGCCTAGCCACCTTAGGCGTCAGATCCGTAGACGCCCGTCTGGGCGTTGCTGTACACTTTCGTCGTTTAATCAAAATCAATATCACTTTTCTTTCGAAGATATCAATGAGTTCTTCATTCGCTTTTGAGATAGTCCACGCCTCTGCGCCTTCATACGGTCTAAGGTTTTTATTCAAACGCTTCATTTGGGCAAATACTGATCAGCACTAGGAGCTCCATGTTAGTCAGGCTAACATGGTAGTTCTATAGTTCTATCTATAGACTTCATCCTACAGGAGCTGGCATCTTTATTTAAGGCCAGTTGCAATCGGGGATGTGTATACATTTTGGAGAAAGGTGTATGTGGCCTTCATTCTCAAACCGGGTAATGTACCTAGTGAGCTGTCTAAATCTCTTAGACTAATAAGCCTTGAAGGTTCAGCTATAATTAGCATAAAACGTCAAGTTTGCAAAAAACACATGGCTAGCCATAATGAACATATGCGCTTATCGCAATAAGTCAGAAATTCTTCCTTTTTTTATATCTGTATTTTTTTTTTTCAAATGCACATATACGGGTGCCATCATGGGCGCACTAGGCCATGCTTAACGAAACATCTGTGTGGCTTGTGCACATAATATGCCAGCTGCCAAATTCACGTATGCTTAACGAAATTTTCGCAATCCTTGAAAGGCGACAATATAGGTTGCCGCATACGGTTGGGTATATTCGCTCACTCACCCATGCGCGTTTGGCAAAAGCTCATACCCCCTACTGCTCATTGTAGTCGGGCCTTAACATGATTTGTATTCTATGGTGGAGACACATTGATTTTCACATCAGGTAAGAGTTATCTCAACCTCTAAACTAAAATTCGAGTGACAATCGATTAATGCAACCTCTCGATTCTCAATCACTCATTCGAAAGATCGATGTACTAACGACATACTACGGTTCTTTTGGTTCGGAGATAGTATAAATTTAATTCTATGAAGGTTTTTGGGAACTGTAACCATATGTATTCAGAGATAGGGAGCATATAACCCACCTAATCTATCCTCCATAAACCTCATGGGTAAACATGTCTCTAACTAAAAGACCACTGGACCGACTGTGCTCAAATCTTCACTAAGGTGTTCAGGAAAGAGATAGTAGAACACTAGAACAAGTCATTTGATGAGACTTACACATTTACGTCGATCATCACCATCGCCCTTTTGTAAGCAAAACGCAAATAAAAGATTAGGAATTTCGAATGCGCTATTTTATTTACTCCTTAATTTAATAAATTTTATTTCTTTCGTCCTCATCGCGTTGTTATAAGCTGCTACGGTTTATACTTCGTCTCTAAAAATATGGATCAGAGAACGTTAAAAATCGGTAGGACATCTCTATTTGAATTTTGTTTTGAAGACGTTCGGCAAGCATCTGTACTCTTTATTGTTAGCTTCTTGGGCCTCTTCTGACAGCTGCCCAAGGGGTATTACTTCTTTTGTGTTAGTCGAAAGTTAGTACATGCTTGCAGGCACATAATGCCAGGCATAATCCCGAATCTAAATAGTCTTCGTTTCAGTGGCATAACTTCCAAACTTGCATCCATCAATGCCATATCTACTAGATTATACTTCGAGTGAAATTCGGAGATGTTTGATGGGGTCAATGTTAATTGTTAATAATTTATTGTTAATACCTGTTAACTCGGAGCTTATTTCCATCATTGGTGATCCCAGCTATTTGTTTTGGGGTGTCGACTGATAGCCCCATTCGTTTATAGCCTAAAAACCCTGGCAAAAGAAATTTACGCCAGATGTGGAGCTGGCCTAAATTTGTTAGCACCGCTGTAGATTTGTTATAAAACGATAATTGTTTCAAGTAAAGCTATTTTCCGGCTATCATCACTCTTTGCTGAAGGAAGACTGCCTATAGATCAGCATGGAAAACATCTTTCCCGTGGATATTCTTTGCCTGTCAATGCATTCGTAGCAATCAATGAGCATATCCGATCCTTCCCACTGAAATAGTCGCACTATAGCAGCTAACATATCTTCACTCAACATTAAAATAATGCATGAGCAATTCTGCAGTAAGTACCCTGAGCATGCTAGCATCGTGATGTATGATTTCTACCGAAAGTATTTCCGTACAAACTACTCATATCGCTTTGGACGGCCGCAAGTTGACGTTTGTTCAACATGCGAGGAGCTCAATGCAAAAATAAATAGTACAACGCTGAATGATACTGATAAACGTGTAGCGACCGCAGAAAAGAAAATGTACACCTCAGACGTGCCAAACATTTTTACAATAAACAGCAGGAAGTTAAAGCCTTGTGTCGTGAAAGACCACATTTCGGAGCGCTCGTTTTCGATTACATGCAGAATCTGCCCTTGCCAAAGATCCCAGCGCAAGAAATGTTTTACCTCAGAAAACTATGGCTTTATGTCTTTTGCGTTTATAATCTGAAGACAAAAAAGCAGATTTTTATACGTAACATGAGGCTAAGCGAGGACCTGACGACGTGTGCAGTTAGTTATGGAAAAACCATTCAGAATCTTGATCCTGCCATTTAGGAACTCCACATATTCAGCGACGCTTTTAAGGTTCTTCCTTCTCCTGGTTTCACTGGGCGCTTTAAGAAGATATACCAATATTTTCCTATTCGAGGTCACTCGTTCTTACATTGCGATCGAAATTTTGGGACAGCTAAACGGCTTATCAGAAAAAAGGATCGACTTTACACTCCATTGGAGTGTGATATCCACTGCTAAAGACCGGATTTAAAGTGACAAGCGTTACTTCCGCTGGCATACTTTGTTTTCAAAAGAAAACTTGCAAGTCAGTTTCTAAAAATTCCATGTACATGATTTCAAATTACAGACATCTGACATACTGCTCAGAATCTAAGGGCTACTTGGAAGCCTCGGAGTACATTGGTGGTCTTGTTAAACATACTTTCTTGCTCCAGAAGAATGGCGTAACACCTGTACTGCCTACCACAATTGCATATTTGGATGAGATACCAATAAACTACAAGAAGATGGAAGATATTCGTAAAATGGTTCAGTATAAAGAGGACGATAAAAATGAGTATTACATGAACATATTGACCTGACTACTAGGTCAGGTCCTGAGCAAGATAGTATGTTTAACAGGTCCTTCAACTACTACTGCTACTGAATTGGCTGAAGAGGAAGAGGGATAGAAAAAGTTAAACGGTACAAGAACATCCTTAATAAATGCCTCTATAATAATACATTTTTTCACTTTGTCCTTTATTTTCAGTTTTATTGGAACATAATATGATCTGTTTATTGTCTAAAACAAAAGAATATATTATGTAAAACCCCTAATCAATCGACGAATTTCAAAGGATTTTTGACAGTTATTCATGCATTTTTGACGGTTATTCGCGAAATAACGTAAATGCCTGTGATTGGTCAAATTGGCTTTAGCAAACAATATGAAAAATGGTTGTCAAAAATTTGGTTGGGCAAGGGCAGGAATGACAGACAACAACATTGCGCATTTTTTTCTTTTTTTGTGACGTAGGCCGAGACTGCGTGATTTGACAGCTGACTGGATTTGATATTTATTTACATACAATTTTAGGAAAGGAAGGTTAAAGTTTTCAGTTTATTGTTAAATAATAGTTTAGATTGACAAACTAATCCAAATAAGAAGACCAATACATGGTAGCAACAAGAAAAATGTGTTTTTATAGAACTTCAAGTGGAGTATAATGTAATGTGACTCGTCTTTTATCATAAAATATTACTGTTTATGCGTTTACAATGTCTATAACCTATAACATCGTATTTAATATTAATGTTACCAGTTATCTGTACCTATTGAAGTGAATACAAAAATGTAGAATGAAAGATGCCTTTGCTTTTAGTGAATTGCTTTATTCAATTTCTTTTTCCTTTTTTTTTGTGTTGATGATCAACTATTTCCTTATTTAATTTCCTTATTATAAAATACTATGTTCGTACGCTAAAAAGCATGTTGTTCTTTCCTTTGACCCTCATTTTCAGCATGAACTCAGTCATGTCATCCAAAGCTAAATCGTATCCATGAGTTCGCTTTCTGGAATCTTGATATAGTGCTCTGATGCTCATCGAACCAGTAATTGGTCTGAAAAGTAGTAAAAAGTTTAGTGTTTCAACTTTATAAGCAAATATTCTTAATAAATATCACAGTTTTAAATAATTTGGAGCATTCTTCCCAATTGTGGTCACATAGGTGGCCTGAAGTTGCTGCCCTTGTTAGAGCCTGTGCAATAGTGTGGGCGAACAGTTTTGTTGCCATCTTAACCTTTTGCCTCCAACAACATTAAGATAGAATGGAGTAATTTTATGTGTTATTGAGAGTTCTTCCGCAGTTAAGGAAAGGAGTGATAATATTATTTTCTTTATAATATTACTTCTTTGCCAGTTACTAAGACCCATGTTAATTTTCTCATGATTTTTATTAAGGTTTCTCCATGGTTACTTCTAGATTCTTGTATAGTCCTCTGTTTCCTCCTCCCAGATCACTGACAATAGCAACAACATTATACGCAGATTCGTTGACTTTGTCAAGAAAGTCATAGAAAACAGGCTGCTTCCATTTGGAAATAAGTCCTACGAGATTTAATAAAAAAATAAAGTTGACTGTGGTTGCATCGTTGGAACCGTTCCCATCTTCCACTTGAATCCATTACTTTTGCAAACTCATGCAATCAATTGCATGTACGGATATGCTCCATTTACACACGAATATATTAATTTACCCATTTCCAACCGTTAGTTCCTTTTGGAGTAAAATATGCAAAGCAAATCCGAGATGTATTTGGATTTAAATTGTCCTTCCGTCTGCAAAAGTGAATCCATAACTTCCGCAAGATGTTGTCTTTTGGAATGACATAAAACCGTAGATTCGGGTTTCCTTTGCTATTGTTTGCATTGCAATGAAATACTGCACACCTTATTTCGGAAAAATAATCTTTTTTTTCTTCACATAATAGTGTAGTACAATAGATTTAAAATTTTAAATTTTTCGGGCCGAAATCAAAAGCAATTTTCACATCCGTATATACATATAGAAGTAAGTATGCGCTCGTCTCGGCATACGTCACCAAAAAATTCACAGATAGGTGGCGGATTTTCGTAAGGCGTAATCTTGTATACATCATTCTTGGGGCAAGAGAGGTAGATGTTCTCTCTCTCTCATACTTCATTTCTGTTCAAAACATTGAGAACCTTATTTTATTCATATGTCAACAATTTGAAAATCCTCAAATAAAAAACTTATTCAGTTTGTTGTCTTATCCCAAAAGTAAGGTCAGATGAATGTAGTCCCTTCTTCCAACTGGTAATGGGGCCTAATAACTCCAGAAAAATAAAAACACGCTGGATGTAGAAATGAGATACAAAACTTCATTGCAAGAGCACGAGGTACGTCTGTAAAAAAAAAATGAAAACGGATTCTGAATATTTTGGACCTTATCTCCTCGCGGGTGAACTTGGGTACATCTTTAAAAGTTTATGCAAAATCACAATGTACAAAAAATAACAGATAAGCTAAAAGATAATTACTACCACATGCTGAGTCCATTGTGGACTTATGACACTGCATCTACATATCCATGTTCTTACTTCATTTTGCGCTTTCCACCATCTTCATTCCCCTCGCTCACAAAGCGGGGTATATGAGCGTATATGTATGTAGAATTTGATTTTTTAAAAATTCTAGCACGTTCGGGCAGCTTACTTTTTCTCAATATTTTTACAGCTTGAATGATCTAGTTTTTTTTACTGGTCTCCCTAAACGACATTCTCTTGACCTATTTTACATTCTTCATTTAAGGTTCAAGCTAAAAATATTAAAAAGAGTTTAATTCAGTTCAAAAGAAGTTTTACGTCCAGATAGAAGAAGCCAGTCAACGGAGAGGAACATAAAAGCAATAGTTGCTCAAGGATCAAGTTGAGACCAAAGCTGTATATAAAATCCACGACAGACCACCTCTAACCGGCACAGTCAGCGTTGTTTATTATTCGCACAATGACTACATCAATTCGGGCTATCCGAACGAATGGGGTACCATGTGCTTTAGGAGACCACCCGGAAGATGCAGATCAGCAACCGCATGCCGGAGCATCAAGATAATCTCCCCCAAATGTTGCTGAACTAACGACGAAAGGAGAACGTGAATTATCTCGGGGTTAACTTCAAACGAGCAACTAAAACTCAACAACCATTCGAAGCTGGCGCTTAGCTCTGGCTCTTAGCTGGCCAACTTTCGATTTCATCGCGTCTACCCCCTCATGCCAAAACAAAATGGACTAAGCCAGAAGACAAAGTTGCTACTCTATAAGCAACTCATTCGGCCAATTAAAACGTATGGATTCCGTGTATAGCATACCATTTCCAAGACATACCATTTCCATGAACAGCTTTGTTAGGTTAGAGTTTGAGGGTTGAACATCACTTCCACTCGGAGGCCTTAGGGCCCTTTATCTTTCATTTGTGTAGATTACACATTCTATTAACCTATCCTGTGTCACGTGGTGGCAAAGGAAGATACTCCGAATATACACCTGTCTCACCTATGACAGATACCATCAGAAGTACCCGTGCAACAGGAGACTGTATGAAGAATCCGGCATCGTTCCCCTGCAGCAATACCTGGTCCAACTGTTCCAGAGGCAATTGCAAGACCATCAGAGAGTTGAGAAGCACGACTCCCGGACAGCGATTCCTCAATGCTTTGAATCTGCCCAACGAGTAGACATTCCCACGAACATCAACCAACGGACTGTATCACTTCTATCAAAGTAGTGATAGCCGTCAATATAGCGGCTAAATAGACTGCCACTCACAAAAGGGCCACCCGAGAGGGTAAACAAAGAAAACAAGGACCTGAACTCACCGATGTCAAGGATCATGAATTAACAATAATTGCAATAAAAATATTGTTAACATTGTAAGCTGTGTACTGACTTTTTTTTTTAATTAGTTTAGCAATACAATACTACAAGACAATTTGTCTAGATCTAGCCACATTCCAAAGATAGACGATGACAAGTGGGACACACTGCTTGACGGGGGAATGTTATAAATAAAACGAACACTGTCATTAAATGCAGAATTAACCTATGTTTACAAACATAATCTAAGTACGGGTACACAGAACAATTAAACAAAATATGAGGCATTCGAAGTGTTTTGATCAATCCTGTTTTGACAATGGTACTCAAATAGTACGCTGACTATCGCCATCTGCTTAGTCCGCAATGAACTTTCCGTCAAGAATCCTTAGCTCCATCACAGCATGTAAGGGAGGAGTTAATATGGAACCCAAGGTATTTTACAGAACTGATGGCATTGATGGGGTTGCCATCAAGAATTATAGGTGACAAATCATTAAGACAATGTTCGTAGAGTAAAACAATAACAGGAGTTGATCAAGGATCAAAGCTCTTAATGGGTTTCAGCTTCAATTTATTGTCTTTGGACCAATTTGAAATGCTAACAAGATCTTCATTCAACCTGGCAGTACCATCTTCCATTAAGTCAATACGACGTGAAAGGTATAAAATGACATCATCCGCATACATGTGTACTTTGCAGTTTTCAACAATCCCTGGAATATCGTTGATAAAGAGGCAGAATAACGGAGGTCCTAGCACAGAGTCTTCGGAAACCCCCACTCGAATAATTTTAGGATTAGAGTGACCAAGTTCAGTGACGACCGTCTGCACCCTATTTCGCAGATATTCACTAAACAAATGAAAGGAAGCAATGTTGAGCCAAGCTTTTAGCATCTAAGATCAATTGTATAGTTTTTTGTTCAAATAAAATTGAATTGAATTGGAAATTGCGAAATATGTTAAAGATGCGTCAGAAAATGATGCTGTTGCCTCCGATAAAGACATTGAATCACTAAATATTTGAGCATTATCAGATTTCCAGTCCAGTCACCATTTGCTCAAATTGTACCCTTCCTGGAAAATGCCTACGAATGCCTACGAACTGCTCTGCGTCGTGTAAAATTTAATTTTAAATAAGAAAACCATCATTCAAAGTTAATCAGAACTTTTTCCATCAGAATTTCTGTGTTCATACAAAAATGTGCACATTCCACCCGCACTCACCGCTCACCTAACGGTTCCAGATACATAACCAAACCATACACAACTTCTCAAACGCGATATTAAAAATATTCTAAAATGAGAATCGGAGTAAAAACAAATTACTTGTCATGGCAAGGAACGAAAAAAACAAAATAATAATAACGAAAAACGATGAAAGGATATGTATCTCCTCCGCAGCTATCCACAAATATTAATTTAAACACAACTACAAAGCCATTCCGAGCTACCTACACCTAGATGAAAGTACAACGACCGCATCCTGCGATTGAATCTCAATAGGGGTGTTCCTCCACCCCGCAGAAGAAAGAAACCAACAAAAAAAGAGCAACAAACCCTCTTATCCTCACCCTCGTCCACAAATAAGCCATACTGACTTATCCAATTGCGAGTTATGAGCACGCACTTGACGTAAAATGTTTGAACTCTCTACCTTTTGATGTTCACTTTTGTTTTGTGCTTTGTTCAAAAAGTATTTTTTAATAATTCCACCTCTCATAACCGATTTTGACTCCTAGCCATTTGTGGTGAGTACATATTAACCCCAAAAAGTCGTCCGACCAATCGTTGCTGTCTGGCTTTAGGGGTGAGCGCCGCACCGCTCCGCGCCTGTGGACGTGGCGGAAGTGGTATCTGTGCGATTCCTGCTGTATGTTCATCCTGCTTAGGATGAAGTTATGTACAGCACATAATATTGAAGTAACCGAAATAATGTCAATTCAAGATGTTAGTACAATATTTATACGTGCGCTCATTGCTTTACATGGTGCTCCCTTGTGTTCAGGAGCCGGTGGGGCTTTCGTTTTTTGTGGGGTTGAGCGGGAGGGTGATGGTGAGGCAAATCTTTTATACGCCCGCTCTTGTGGATTTAAATATATTATTTTATGTTGTTGATGGTAATTTGGGCTCTCACAAAAGATCTGCGGAATTTCAGGAATTTCAATTAATTCCCATAATTCCCCTTCAAAAGGGGAAGGTCTACGGCTCTTACTGGCGCAATAAGGTTGGGGCATTATAAACAGAATACAATTTATGTTTTTATACACACTGTGAAGTTTTCCATGGCGAGACCCATGGTTGTTCGCAAGGACCCAGAACATAGGAACATCGCTCGTCGTCGTTTTTTGGCAACGAACAACAGGGGTGGCATCGGTGATTTCAATTATTTACACTTACATAGCTGGCGAAATGTAACATCGTTGGCAAATGATTTTCAACATAACTTATTGGATGGGGAGGGAGCTTATTTAAATTACACTTGGTTTGTTGGAATAGAAATTAGCTTCTAGTAAAGTGAGCAATTATGTAGAGAGGGTGGATGCTTGGCAGTGCATTTAAAAGGGAAACGTAGCCGTAGTTTGTCTGTTGGTTAAGAACTCATAAAGTCGTTCAATAAAGGTAACATGTTAATTATTCTTTTAATCGTTTTGATTTGCTTCAAAAGCAAATATGTGGTCTTGAAGAGTGCGCAATCACTTTCGAAAATATGTGCAGTTTTTGTACGACTTTTTCAAGGTCTTACTCATCATAAGAATCAATCAAACTGATCAAATGTTTGTAAAAGACCTAGTAAAGACATAGTACACCTATTAAAAGATTCTTATAGTACGTTCCCTCTAGACGTAATTTTGGCAATTTTCCTTGAAATTAGGATCGAAATTGCCCAATTTCCTAGCAGCCGGGGCTGACAATATTTTGAATTTCCTCCTGAAGCCAATGCCACAAACTGTTATGATACTTCTCACAATCATCATGAACAATTGCATCAACAGTTGCTACTTTTCTAGCAAGTGGAAAATAGTAAAAATTGTCGCAATACCAAAAAGGGGAACGCTGCCAGTGTTTCAGGATACAGGCCTTTATCGCTCTTGAGCAATATAAGCATGATCCTGGAGAAGCTGGTAGTGCGAAAACTAAAGCGATGGTCTACCGACCTAAACATCATTCCGGATATTCAGTACGGATTTCGGGAAAAACATTCAACGCTACATCGTCTAATGAGGTATACCGGGATGGATATTGTAACTGCGATGAACAGTCACGAGGTCACCATTGCCTGCTTCCTGGATGCAAAAAGGCCTTCGATACGGTCTGGATTGAGGAACTCAACTACAAGCTGAACCAGATGGGATTCCCCTCCAGCCTTATCAGAATAATTTATAGCTTTCTGTATTCCAGAAGATTCTACGCCGTTGAAGGCAGCAGGATCAAAGTTGGGACCGTGGCTTTTCAACATCTACACGGCAGATCAACCACATTCAAACACATTCAACCACACAGTAAAATGCTGTCTATTTGCAGATGACTCGCTGACTTATGCCAGCTCGACGTCACCACAGATAGCTGCGAGCAAATTTGACTACTATACCCAATCGGGTATTCCTATCAATGTTGGGAAATCGGTACTTATGTGCTTAAGAAGACCATCCAGAGGTGGATGCAGATCAGCAGCCAAATGTCGAAGCATAAAGGTAATGCCACCTAAGGGTATAGAAATATCAACAAACGAAAGGTTGGAGTTCAACAGTCATTCGAAACTGACCCTTAAGAAGGCCAACCTAGGCTTCCATCGCATCTATGCCTTGATGCGCAAGCAAAATGGACTAAGCCAGAGGACACAACTGCTGCTATACAAGCAGCTTATACGGCCGATCTTAGCTTACGGCTTTCCAATATGGCACACCATATCTAAGACCAGCATGACGAAGCTCGCAATTTTCGAAAGAAAAATACTGCGAATATGTACCGGACTCACCTTCGGTAGGGACCGTCAAAGGCACCACAGCAACAATAGGCTTTACGACCAAGCACGCATCATCACCAGTACATGGTGACACTGGTCAGAAAGCAGCTACTAAACCTCAACAACCATCCTAATGAGGAAATCAGGAACTTGAGAAACACACTTCCCGGACAACTTTCCAACTACGTCGAACAACGAGCTGCATGGATTCTGCCAGAGCAGCGATAGCAATCACCATCGAGGCTAAGTCGGCTAACACATCACCACCCCACTCCAAAAGGACCACCATGGACACATGGACTAGAACAACCCGATGTAGGCACCAGCCAGTGTAGGACATACAAAATAAAAAAATAAACCGACAATGATAATAAACATTAAATTAAACAAAGTGCATCAGTCGGGCCCCTATTGTTGAGCCATAACCCTAAGCTTTAGTTTGTAAGCCTACAACTCAATTGTAAAAAGAATTCCGTTCAAATAAACTTTTAAATCACTTTTAGAGCTCGCAAATTTCCAAACAATTATGCCAGTTAACTTGCGGATTTCTGATAGATTGTGTATTCTTTTATAAAGTCTTTGTGTGATATGAACAAAATAAGTAAATAGATACAGCTCTGTTACTTTTGGCATTTCAATCGTAGTGTGAACACTTTGTTCAATTTCGAAATGGCGATGCCGAAATTGTGCAATTTCGCATGTGATGGGAACATGATGGGGACTCTTCAACAAGAGCGTATGTGTCACTTTGGAAGCAAAAAGGAGGCACATCTGCTAAAGCAAGTGCTGAATTTCGGGTTCACTAAAATAGATTGAGTCGGAGGGGAAAAAATTGGTTTAGCGGTCAATGAAAGCAAGTCGAAGTATGTACTGTCTTCAAGGGTGGACACACACCATCGATGACTTGGCCACACCGTCGTCACAGGTGGATAAGCTTATGAGGTAGTTAAGAACTTAGGCTACTTCCGGTAGCAAGTAAACAGGTACCAAGATTAAACGCAGAATAACTCCTTCCTTTGGGCTAAAGGAGCAATTGAATTGTAGAGCCCTTTCGCGGACCAAGCTCACTTTATATAAGTCCCTGACCTTCCCAGTCAGTGGCGGCTGTGGCGTTGTGGGTGGTGCGTCGACGCACTTGAGCTTATACAGCAATACTTTGCACGGCCGCACCTCTTCAGTCAACTTCTTCAGACAATGCTCAAAGACCGTTCATCTAGGTATCTTTTGAAGCAGATGAGAGATATCGGACTAACGATTATGGCATAGATCCCGAGGACTTAAATATTCGTTTCAGAAACTGTCCTCCCAATTTAACTTAAGTAATCCCACTAATGAGTTAATCTTCTCGTACCTTAGTAACCGAGTTCAAGCTGTGTTGTATAACTCAAAACTGTCGTCTTTTCGCGATGTCACATCGGTGTACCTCAAGGTTCTATTCTCGCTCCGTTATTGTACTCAATGTTCATTAATGATCTTACTAAAGTGCTGTCAGCATTGATGCCGAATGGAAGAGAAGATTTAAACACAGTCCTTGTTACGTCCGCCCATGTGTTTCGGGATGATATTGGCTTGATATGTGAAATGATTTATGCAGTTCATGTATAAGACTGGCTTAGCTATGATTTTATTTTGTATGAACCGCTTGTTTAAATAAATCAAGTAAAGGGTGTTTTCTTTGGAGTCGGAGAACTGTACACCCACATCGCAACGGAGGCTCGTTAAGCTGTTCGGGCTTTGACATTTTAAGTAGGATAGACGTAAGTCGGAATGGGACGATAGCGAGTTGAAATTTCAAAGACTTACTTGGTCGTATGGGCAGTTGGAACTATTTGTGAAAATAAATAATATTTTATGGGGATTTTATTTACAGTTTCAATTTAATATTTTCTTTGAAATTGTATTTTAGAACATTCGACTTAAGGGAAACTGAGGGTGCCGCATTCTGACTTCTGACACAGCATTCTATTAAGCCCGATAAAACCTGCCTAAGACCGATCGCGCGTACTTGCGGTTGTGATTTAGCCTTTACGTAAATATCCATGAATTTAAATTCATTTGACAGATAATGCTTTGGTATTCATGTTTAAAAATGTTTTTGGGCATGTGACATCCGCGGCTGGAGCGTGCATTGCGTAATTTTTAGATCACACATTCTCACATACTTTTTCAAGTCCAAGTGTTTCACGAAAAATGGAATATTAATTTCCTTATACCTCCCAACGTTGATTGTACATTTTTTTCCAATATAATTTGGAGTAGCGGCCCTGGGTCGGTTCGTGCGTCGACCCCTACCCACTTGAGCCTTCACAGCTCGGGCTCAATTCCCGGTACGATCAAAATACTTTTCTCGGTCCCACCTCTTTCGAGTCACTGACAATGCTCAATGAGTGTTCGGAGTCGCAATAAAACGGTAGCTCCCCCACTTCCACTCGTGAAAGAACAATGGCACGCACAACACGAGAAGTTAGGCCCTGGCCCTCTAAGGTCTCTAGCGCCACCTATTTTATTGTTATCATATAATTTGGAAGATATTATGGGCCAAAGATTTCACTGACTAGTCAAAAGAAACCAAACTGTGCCCTTTTCTGGGTGTTACCGTGTTTTGACAATGACTTTAGTTTGAGTGTCTCGAATTGAACCACATTTTTCAAACTATTCGTTGCACAATGCAAACCAAACTAACCTCAAACGCAATCATGAACTCATCAAACTGACTGTCACAGAAGACAATGTTACCAATTTAAAGCGCTGCACATTTAAAATCAAACACCCTCATCTACAAACATTTCAACAGTTTTTCTGGTAATTTTTAGCATAGCCAGCAATTGCGAATATAACTCATGGCAGCAGATTATTATTAGTGTTGAATTGTAGATGCAGATGCAAATTGGATACACCACAGTTTTGATAAGAAACCAAAAGACTGCAAAGGATGAACATGCAGTTTGGGACGATACCCCAACGGAAACTAGAAAAATATTGGTGTTAGTACCGGTTTTTTTGTGTTCATGAAAATCGAAGCGAACAGTTTTGTCTGGGTTTCGGATGCATTTGATGATGAAATATGCGAAAAAGAACAACCAAATAAAAAACATCCTGATTCCACCAAGAGATAACAAGAAGAGAGTCTTTATTGACCGCTTTCTGGTTTTATATGTGACAAATGGCATAAAATTCAACTGATCTTAATTTTTAAAAATATGACATGACTTTTGTTTTTGCCTCGTTATATTTAATAGGCGTGCTTTATTGAGAATATATACTCAGCTTAGTTTATATTACTCGCGAAGCAAAAAAAGTTACTTGAGTTATTACTGAGTAAAAATAAGACAGTAATCTAAACTGACTATAGTGTGTAGAATAATCTTTATCTCAGGTGGCGCCTCACCTACGATACAGTTATCATCACTGAATCACTAATGCCGCTGATAGCACTTCTTGGCTTATTTATAAAATGTAATATTTTATGGGTGGACAGCCCGCAGAGCGACATGGCCTAGCTTCTCAGCAACTTGCACTCGTGTTGGGCGGGCTCATAAAAGTGGAAGCGAACTACAGGCATAAAAATGCCGACTCCGAAGGGCCAATTCGAAAGGCTTTTTCTAGACAGTTACACTCTTTGAACATTGTCCGTGGCTCGAAAGTGGTGGGTCCGTGAAAAGTATTCTGCTCGTAGCTGGAATCGAACCTGGGCTGTGGAGGCTGAAGTGCGTAGGGGTCGACGCACCAACCCACAAAGCCATGACCGCTACATACATAAAAATTAATAAATGAAGTAGATCTAGTACATATGTAGTAAATTCTCATCCCTGGAGCTGAGTATAGATTCTCAAAAAACACGCCTAGTATGTACACATTCTTTTCATTTTCTCTAATATATCAATATTTTCATAAAATTTCGACATTCAGTGACAAAAGAATGTGTTCTACGGAATTACAATATTAATTATACAAATGCTGATGACGGCGGCAAAGGTAATGATGGGCCTCGACAAATACGAAAACGGTTACATCGATTTAATGCTTGTTCATATCCTAGAAAGGCACATATTTTCCATGAACATTCGATGAACTGACACAGAAATTGAGTTTAAAGAGAAAATAAAGTGCTATTACATCACCACACCCTCGTCCTTTTCCACACTCTCCCATCCCGCAACCATGTTTAATGTCTCATTTTATCTCAAAAAAAAGTAATCTAATTGCTGAACTCGAGAAATAAAGATATCTGCTAGATTACTTGGTGTTTTATT
The DNA here is from genome assembly GCA_905231855.2 of Eristalis tenax. NCBI lineage: Eukaryota > Metazoa > Arthropoda > Insecta > Diptera > Syrphidae > Eristalis > Eristalis tenax. Next base: position 115,905,271 of record HG993124.1, read on the forward strand.
AACTTTAAACGGCCTCGAGGTACATTTCCACAAGAGCCACCTGTCTAAAGGTATCAACCCTTTTCAAGGAGCAAATGAAATCGTCTGCAGTGACAGGGGTTAAATAATTACCCCATTTTGGTGAGTTAACACAGCATTCCACTCGTTCCACTCGGGGTTGGGGAGGAAATTCCCATCAATTAGAAAATCTCCAAAAGGGATCGCAAGGAATGCTGTAGATTAAGTTTTCAACTATTGCAGTTACATGCTCTTTGATTTTAATAAGAGGACACATCCAACTCACTTATATTTATTCATTATTTTTGCTTTTTCAATTAAACCAAACCACCGGTTTGAGGGATTGCGTACTTTTTCGTGCCCAGTCTACAGCAGCAGCAGCAGACCAGAACACGGCTTCATTAAAACCAAAGGACACAATTAAAATGAAACAGTTTTAATCCAACTAAATTGGATTAAGTTCTTTGGACTTACATGGGAGCAACAGCAGGAGCAGCAAACAGCAGACAAAACTGACCAGTGTCCGGTGGATGCAAGTTGCCATGGCAGATGCGACTGGTTGTGATGCACTGGGACTAAGAGCTTAATTCCCCACCCAAAGCACAATGGGTACCGCTCTGGTACTCCGTGTTTTTGTGTTTGAATTATTGTTTTAATTTACTCCTCCCAATGCGAAATGCGTTCTTTGTCAATAAAGACAGCGATAATCTCCCGATAATGGCTGCTAAAAATGTTTTCATTTTGGTTAAGTGGATTCGAATTGAAAATAGCCCAGAACGTCTGGTTGCTCTCGGAATGCCTGTGATCTTTGAAGTGACACGGCGTCAGTCAGCGATACGGTCATAAATCGTTAACTTGCAGATTTATTACTAGGCAAACACGTGTTCACAGTTTTCCGAGCCACTTGTGAGGGGTGCAAGCGTTGACATGTAATGAACGAATAAATGCACGAGCAAACGAAATCTACTCACCCTTCGCTCGAGATTGGTGACATTGGAGGGAATCTCTTTTGTATAACTATCGTCACCCTTCTGCAATTTCATCAACTGTCGAGGGGTCGGAATGATGTTGAATGCAACATTACGAGGCATATAATTCAGAATGAATTTCAATATGTTTGCGACTAATTTGTTTCAAGCCAATTGATATCCATCACTAATCCTGGGGGGTGGTCTATTTATGAAACAGTGAAGGATGCGAATGATGCAGGTGGATTATTTGCTTCTTCTCCGGCGTACGCGAAGGACGATTAGGGGTTTCACGGTATTTAATTCTCAGCGTGTCTAATCGAATTTTGAACCAGTCTAAGCTGGCTTAGTGTGTTGCTCCTATTTATTTGTTTTCTTTGTGCTTTAGTTTATGAATAGCAAATTTTCAGAAGGGACTTGGGCAATAATTGCTGAGGAGAGGGTGTATATTGAAACAAGCGTGTATGAACTGGTGACAAATTTGTATGATTCGATTAAACATGTAATTTATTGTTACAAGGAAAGTGTAGGAACGACGAGGTTGTTAATATTTTTCAAAAGAAAATAAATGCACGGCTGTAGACACCAACGCAAACATGTTGTGCCTTATCGAAAGATCCTTGAAGTCTGTTGTGTGGTCTGGTCACATTTATATGACTTATTCTTCTTTTGTAAGTCAATATAAAAATTGGTTACCGTTCAAGCTTAGAGCTCCATCTGGGATTCAACAGAAAATAATAGAGGAAGAGGACAATAGTAGAGAGCGAATATAGGTTGCTGCTTGGCAGTACAACGAACTAGATTTGGAGTCTGAGTGCTGCAATGTAGTGTTTCAAAACCTCCGACAGAAAAAAGTAAACCATTATACAGGGAAATTTCTTATTGACGGACACCCTGTTTAGTGGACAACTCGCATAAACAGAAAAAATTAATTTTAATGACTTGATCGTCTTTTGACAGATCTGTTTACGGGACACCGACGAAAAAGTAAACCATTTCTTAATTTTCGAAAAAAGTTTTTCCTTAAGCGTACTACAAAATCTGATGTGGAACTTGCACTTCGGAACACACCTCTGGCGATGGTGCTTTTCTTGTCTCCTCTCTCGTGTTATTTGAAGAGAAAATCCAATAGTTTCTGCTACAGGTCTCTGCGAGGAACATTTGTATTAAGGCCAGACAAAACGGGACTTTTCCAACAATGAAGTCAGATGTTCGGCGAATACCAGTTGTTGCCCTTGGCTAGGACTGAAGGCATTTCAAATGAATACTTTGATGCAGAATATGATATTCCTTCGTCTTCTGTCCAATTTGTCTTCGCTTATCAGGTAAATCGAATGCCCAGAGTCTATGGAATATGCAACTTGTGATGACAATGTGTTCACAGACGAAGGATGGAAAATAGCACATGTTAATGTGTTCTGATTCTGAAGAATTCGAACCAGACACCGATATGAATTACAGATGTGCTGTAACTGCCTGTGAGTCTCTCTGTGAGATACTGAGGTTACACCCAACCACAAAAACAAAAACGTTTCTATACTGCAAAAATAAGTAACATGAAACTTCCCCTCTCCTTTTTCTAAAAGTTCGTCATATTTTTGAAAAAATACAGAAAACTACGTGTTGCCTTTTAAAAATGAAAACGCGGAAAACGGTTTCAAGGCACAATTTGCAATCGTCTGCGGTCTTAGTTAGATGACTAACAGTAATTACAGTGGAATTTACATAATGCGAACTCGTGGCAATTATTTGCTATTCGACAATGTGAACTTTTTATATCTCGTCATTGTTTCTTTTTTTGTTTGCTTGCAAAGTCTATTAAAAGGTCGGTAAGAGGTGACAGGAAAGATGACGTTACTCACGCCCGTGCTCATTAAGGTTCCCTTTTTTGGTGTTAAGTTTTAATTTTGTTTCTTTTTGGTGCCTAGTGCTGTGCGGAGTTCGTAAATCACTTCCGTAAAAACATAATGCTCCTTCAAAGCAAAAGCAAACCAGATTCCCTACAATCAAGGAAAAAGCTGAAATGAAACTGATCATTCAGCAGCAGAAAAATGAGGTTACAAAATCCACAATAACAGTCATAGAGCCAAATATTTTATAAACCTTAAGATCATCTGAGATGCCTCAAATGGAAACTCTCCTCTTTGAAAGGCGTAAGAAAAATCGGAGAAAAATGTGACAATTTCGATTAACTAACTCAGAAATCAAGCAAATCATTTTAACAGTCAGTGGAACATTGTTCTGAACTTTAATGCTAGTGACGGGTGGCTTCAAAATGTTCGAGAAGTCTGCAAACAATGGAGGCGTAAAACCCTTTCTGAAAGAATTTCAAGCCTACGTTAGGGAAAATTATCTTTCTCCAGAAAGGATTGATATTGAAAACCTCTTGTGTTGTCCAAAGAAGCACCTGCTCCGGAAATAAACTATCAAGGAACATGGGTCTTTTTTAGGAATATAAAATTTGACTGGAACACTCAAATTAAAACCTCTCGCACTCGGAAAGTCCTGCATGTAATGTGCAAGTCAAGCTAAATACCTAAATACCAACAGACGTTTTCCTAGACTAGTTTCATAACAATTTAGTAAAGATTTATGCTCACCTCAAAATTTATTGTATTTTCGACAAAAATCTTGCATATTTTCCTATTCGAAGATGTGAATGCGTCTGAAATATGAACTGGCCATTTTTTATTAGTTCACATTATCGAGATTCTACTGTATTACCGATAAAGACTGTGATTTGCTCAGCACTGTCTTCACAAAGTGATAATTGCACTACTCAAGTACTGTTCGGGTACCTCTTGAGTTCCAAAATTCAAAAATAAGATGTAGGTTGACTTTTATCAGCTTTTCATTATTTTAGGTCACAATGTTTTCACCTAGAATTGAAAACAATAGAAATTTTCTGAATATTTTGATTTAACTGGTTGTGTCGTGTGTAATTCACAAAAAAGTTGCGTGATATTCATTCGTTTAATTTTATTTCTGTATGAAATGAAGGGAAGTGCTTCAGTTACATAACGTGATTTCGATATCGATTCACGGTACACTCTGTTCCTAAAGTTGCTTGTTTGAATTATTTACACAGTACATATTTCGAGTTACAAAATAAACCTACATGTAGGATGTGATCGCGCCATAAGCCTGTTCACGTAGTTAAGGAAGGAGAGCAAGAGTAAAAAAAACTCGTCGCCGAGAACTATGGTGATTCCACGAAAGATGCGTATGAAGCGTGTGAAGAACGACGATCAGACCGCAGTAAATTCTTTGTTTTCTTTGTATTTTTGCATATTTTTATAGTTTGTGTGTTATTTCAATTTATTATTTTTTTTATTAAAAACTCTGAATTAAAAAGATATTGTTTTTCCTATATGTATACAGTAGACGTTACCAAAACTAATAAAAACCGTGCCTGTTCACAATTTTCTTTGCATTTACTAAAAAGAAATCCACTATTTATAAAAAAAAAGGAATAGAAATAACGTATCAGTAGAATGTAATTTTCTCTCACATTCAAGAAAATTTGGGGCCGATGATGGGGAAATTTTAAGGGCCGATGTTGATTTTGAATAAAACACAAATTATTTAGGAAATTACTGTCATTTCTTTTTGTTATGATAATATTGGTATGGTTCAATTACGTATGGAACAAAATATCGGCCAAATGTCCGCCGCGACCTCGGCGGCACATCTCCATCCGATGGTCCAAATTTTCGATGACGCTGAAGCATAATTGAGGTTCTATGCCGTTAATGTGCCGAATTATCTCATCCTTTAGCTCTTGAATTGTTGCTGGCTTATCGACGTACACTTTTTCTTTCAAATAACCCCAAAGAAAAAAATCCAACGGTGTCAAATCACATGATCTTGGCGGCCAATTGACATCGCCACCACGTGAGATAACACGGCCATTGAATTTGTCGCTCAAAAGAGCCATTGTTTTGTTAGCTGTGTGGCAAGTGGCACCGTCCTGTTGAAACCACATATCGTCCGCATTCATATCTTCCATTTTGGGCCATAAAAAGTACGTTATCATTTCATGATAGCGAACACCATTAACAGTAACTGCCCGACCGGCCTCATTTTGGAAAAAAACGGCCCGATGATGCCGCTAGCCCATAAACCGCACCAAACAGTCACTCTTTGTGGGTGCATTGGTTTTTCGACAATCACTCTTGGATTATCATTCGCCCAAATGCGGCAATTCTGCTTATTGACGAATTCACTGAGGTGAAAATGTGCCTCGACACTGAAGAAGATTTTCGTGATCATCCACTGGTGTTACAATGTTAGGCACGTATGTACATTGCTGATATGCTATCATGCTATGAAGTTTGAAGCTCGCTTTCTGGAGGATGACTGGGGTATTGTCCGTTCATCCTGACATTTACGTCGTTGTGTCGTGTGTGAATTTATTCTTACATTCGTCATGATTATTTTCTTCCACATATTTAATTTACATTACATTAATGAATCATCGGCATAGAGTACTACCTTGCCATGTTTTAGTACATTGAGTAAGTCGTTTATGTACAAAGTAAATAATAACGATCCCAATATTGAGCCCTGTGGTACACCCATGTCTGTATTTATGGCACTAGATATGCTACTGTTTACCCTTGTCCATTTTGTTCTATTTTCCAGATATGGTTGAAACCACTTCAATTCTTTATCCTCAACTCCATTTATTTTTAGCTTCGTTAATATAAGCTTGTGGTCGACAGTTGCGAATGCTCGTTTAAAATCCAGAAGGATTGTCATTATTTTTTTATTCTTCTTATTTATCATCCATTCATTTATTATATGATTTACAGTTGTTTCACATGAGTGGTGTCTTCTGAAACCTGACTGAAAACTGGATGAAACCTCACATTTACACCGCACCCAAGTTCAACATTTCAGAGAAAAATTTCGAAATCCAATTTTGCGTTCCCACTGCAACTTCAACATTTCAAATGACGGCTAGAGTCAGAATTGGTTACAGTCATTTTTCTTCGGATTGGATATCAGAAGTGATTGAACTATATTTATTTAAAGGTGATTTTCAGTCGATCAAAAAATCCTTATTGTAATTATCAGTTGAAATGATTGATTGTTTTGTTGACAGTTGTTTTTTTGTTTATGTCAGTGGCTGCAAAAGCATTGAATGACGTGCTGAATCTGTAAAGAGTATTGACGAACTTACAAATGCTGCAACGAATTTCACTGGAAACCAACATTTCAGAATTCTGGGAAATGTATGGCGAAGTGCTGAACATTTGGGCTGATATGTTGAAACTAGCCGAATTGTTCGATTTGGGTGGAGTGTAAATTTACTATAATGTGTGTCTATGTTTTTTGACTACGGTTTCAATAATTTTTTCCACCGTCTGCAAGGTGTTAATAAATAAGCCCAAATGTTCAGCACTAGGTCGAAACTTCTCACATTTTATTGTGCTTGAAACCTTCTCTATTAGAATTAGCAACGATTCTTTCTACGGATATGGGAAAACTCCCGCTTCCAACGAAATATTCACTACTTTTTTCGCTGGATGCTACATTTTTTCCGGAGTAGCTTCCAATATAGACATGCTCACAAGCGCTGTACATTTGATCCATTGGTACTTGAAACTCCAATATTTTCTCTTTCTAAAAAGGACTAGTCTGATTAAGATGAGAATTTTTCGCATGCTATCATTAGGTAACGAACCCCACTGCTCTTCAAATTAAAAAAAGACATCTTCGGACGGACGCATGGTGCTTGGTCAGGCCCTATCAATTCAAATGCGTTTGTATGGAGATATCTGCCACTAACAAACCAATTTGCATAAGAAGCAGGTATGTTTAATGAGGCCAACAAATGCATCAAATTCAGTGCTCGTCAAATCATTCCACATTCTTCGTCTGGATTCGAGATTTTGTTGATGATGACGAAAGTAATATTAGACTAATTGCGTTAATATAGTTAAAAATAAGTAGGATTGTCAAAATGCCAGCCAGGCACCATGTCTCCGTCCGAAGATGTAATTTTTTCTTTTTATTTTTTTTTCTTATTATTTATTTCTTTTAGGAATTGATTAGAATCTATAAATCGGTAGGGATTATAATTTTAGGAAGCTTCCTTGAATCAAGTAGCTGGAATTCAAGTCTATAGCTCCATTAAAAAACGTCAGTAATCCTCATACTTTGAATACACCAGACTTTTAGCTTTAGATTAAAGCTCCCTATGCGGTAGTCTATGCATAGAAAAAACTGCAGTTTCGAGGTCTTTGATTAATTATTCCCAACAGCAATAAGCTAGTTCCAACTGCAGACTTTTGAGCGTGTACTTAGTTCCCATAAGAAAGTGGAGTACGTTCCCACCTTGCATGAGAACTAAGTCCAGTTTCCCACAGACCCTCAGTGGACTTAGTTCCCTGCACCGTCTGACGGGAGGGTTAAAACTCTGCAGCCAAACATCACTTGTATAGATGGCCTTAAGTATTTTTTTTGCATGTTCCATAGCAGGCGTCGCTCAGTTTTGCAGTACTTGACACTCTTTTTGCATGTTTTCAACATTCAAAGAAAATAAAAAAAAAAACAATAGATTCACTGTAATGAGATTTTTTCTATTCACCATTTAGAATTGCCTGTATTAAAAATTGTGTGTTCATTACATCAAGTGTCCACTGTATTTATTAAATGCAACTATAACAACAACTTTCCATTTTCTCCCATTTTGGGTATTTTCCGTAGCTTTGTGTTATACTGTAGGGGTATTAAGCACTATTACACAAGAGTGGAACCTATTACTAAGTGTCTTTAAATCCAAGCAGATTACGGTGAAGAGTTATTTTATGATTGGTCTCCACGCTGCTCTTATTTGATTTCTAGCCCCGGAACCGTAGGTGAATCTCTAAATCACCAAACGCATAAACATTGAAAGGAATTCAGTGTTTGAAAAAGAGATCAGAACATCAGTTCAAACAGAATATGTTAAATAATGAAAGAAAAGATTGTTTTTTCCGTCCACAACGCATAATTCTTTTTTACTTATGAAATTTCCCTTCGATTGTACACTTAATTCAATTTCATTCTTTATGAGTTTAATATCCCCCAAGACCGCAAGAGGCCACCAAATTATTGTAACCCATTCCCATAACAAAGATGTAAATGCCAACCCAGTGCCAGCCGGACACACATACAGACACATAATAATTTGATTATGGAATAAAAGGGCGGAAAATATACAAATACGAGTATATGCCATTAGCAGTGAGGGAGGGGAGAGATTGCTATGAACGCATGCGTTTCTTTTGCGAATTACAATGTAAAAACTCCGTCCCCGTTAAACTGACTTGGTCTGCTTTTTGGTATAAATCAATTTCTGCGTCTGAGGAGAGAGCGCCTCGAGACCTAACTACCGACATTATTACACGGAGAGATCTACTTGTGCAAGTTGTTGCAGCCACAGCACACCCACGCGATGACTGTAATCTTCTTCACAATGTAGCAAAATGGTGTCATTCATCCATTTTAGTTTGCTATAGAGAACACGACGTCCTCTTAAATGAGGGCAACTTCATTTATAAAATGAGGAGAAAATAAAAAAAAAGGACGCAAATCAACGTAGATCCGCACACATTTTAAGAGAGGATGATACAGTTTGTTCTTGAATTTTTAGGACAGATTATATTTTGTTGCCTGTCATTTTTCTACATACGAGTATTTCACAAGTTCATTTAAAGACTTGACTATTTAGGGTTCATGGGCGCGATGACATCATTGTGTCTACTCCTAGACTGGGTTGTCTGTGTTTAATCCCCGACACGATCAACTTCCATAAATCACGTCTCCACTACCTCAACGGAGACACTGAGAATGTTCGAGGAGTATATTTTATCTAGAAAACCCTTCTCAAAAATCAGCAATCGGACAAAACGGTAGATCCCTTCATCAATACGAGTTGTTGCTATAGAAGGTGGACTGAGGACCACCTCAGAATGTAGCGCCACTGAACGCAAGAATGTTTCATCAACTTTTTATCGTCACTCTTAATTCAATTCATTTAGTTTCACATGTCAATCTAATGTGCGTTTGCTACTGTGGTTAATGCTTCTTTTCTCCCGTCGATCTCCATCACTCAAATAGTAGACATCGTGCTGATGTGTTGAGGTATCTCTACTCTTGTGCTCTTATTCAATTACAGTCGACTCACCGTTGCTTGAGACTTTTGGAAATTTGGTAGATTTTTCGGGAGAGATCTTTTGATATATTGTGCCTCCTTTTGACACCTTTGCCCTTGTTCGAGTTACCCTAACATATAGTTCTCGTTGCGTAAAGGTGGAATAGATTTATTCTAGACTCGAACGAACGTTCTGTGGCTGCTGCTGAAGTAACAAGTGCTGCATTTGTTTGCACAAATACGTTTCCACCAAGCCAATGGTTACATTAAAGAGGCACTTGCTCAAACAAATTCTCTTCCCCAAATACCTTCTTTCGATCTATAAAGAGCCAAATCTGACATTGCATCAATACCCATATTTTTTGAAACTTCGTATACGAATTCTGTTGCTCCGAATAATCTGCTCCGAATCACTTAGTTGACATCCTTGATTTGATGGATTGAGAAGAGCAGCCGCAATAGAAATTGCGGATTCCGCGAAACGCGTTCTCCCTTAAAAAGGAAATTATTTCTAATAACCAGCATGGCTTTATACAGGGCAAAGCTTACATAAAAATTATTTTCGAATTACATTTATAAAAAATTTAGAAAATCAATTACAAGTTGATGTACTTTACACCGATTTCTCGAAAGCCATCGATAAAGTACATCACACTTTGCTTTTAAACAAGCTAAAGTCTTTGGGATTCCATTCGTCAATGTTAGGGTGGTTTTCCAATTACTTAAAGGACAGGAAGCAATTGGTAAAGATCGATAGTTTTAGATCTCGAGTAATAAAAGTTCCACAAGGTAGCCATGTGTGGCCATTACTTTTTCTTTTGTTCATAAATGATGTTCACGAAATTTTCAAATATTGTAAAATTTTAACATTCGCAGACAACATTAAATGAACAGTTTAACTGATTTTAATAATTTCCAATTGGATATCGTAACCGAATTCTACTGTACCTCAAAATTGTGAATGTCGATCGTACTGCGGAAAGTAGTGCAAACTACATCAACACAGGACCTCACCGAAAATCAGTCTTAGCCTGCAGTTCTACTAGCTTTCATCACGGACGACCTTATGAGAAATTAAGGTCCTAAATACACAGCGACCGTAACGATCTTTTGTATTACGAATTTAATAATTATTACGAATTTAATAACCTACACTCACTCCAACTCACGCTTCCTAATAATTCCTATGGAATGGAATGGATTTGAGTAAAACGCGCAGAATTAGTTTCTGCTCCTCCTCTACTCATTTGCAAGATATGGTTGAAAATATAATGAGTAAGATCGAATCTAATGGACTCCAAAACAGTCAAGTGCTGCAATGACGCTTTGCAATCCCTTGCCAAACACAACAAAGTGAAGCTTGGCTGGGTCCCTGGACACAGAGAAAAGAATGAATCCGCAGATGAGCTTGCGAGGGCTGGCTCGGAATCTGCAATGTCAATAGGACAGCAGCTACAACTCTGAATGGGAAAATAATCTTCGCCTAGACCAGTGGACATATGGTCATTTTCCTAGACAATCCAATAGAATACTCCATCTAAATGAAGATAGAAGATAGCTTAATATTGCTTAATATTGCTAACAAGTCTCTTACCGGCCACTGCGCCCTGAAATATCACAAACTGAACCTGTGTCAAGACACGGTTTGTCGGCTTTGCCTCGAAGAGGATGAGACTTCCGGGCACATCCTGTGTGATGAAATTTGCTAATTTGACGCATTTGTGCCACGCATTTAAAGTATACCTCTTGTCTTGGCAATAATCTGGTTAAGGAGAAGTATCTTCCATCAGTGGAATTAAGAAATTCCACTACAAAAGACTTACTATCTTTCAGAAGGAAGTAGCATGTCTTTTGATTTAACTCCAACCCTTCGATGCAATAGATCTATCCTGGTCGCGGTGTCGTTGCCTACACGGCTACGGTTGTACAAGAGGAGAAAATATGGTTTTTGAATCTAGTCATTTCCACTCACCAAACACCACATCTGTTCACACAGAATACCATTCAAGCAAAGGCAACTAGTTTGAAAGGAGCCACAATAAAATACCCTACAAAGAAAGTGACCGAAACGTATAAGAAACTGCGCGTGTCACTCAAAAATCATCCACATCACAAACATCTCAAATTAATTAACTCAGCTCTATTCATACTGACATTTTTGGGTGCTTGTGCAACGAATGATCGTGCTCATAACATGTACCGGACTGCACCACAGCAACAACAGGCTTTACGACCAAGCATGGATCATCCCCCTGCAACAGTACATGGTGAAACTGTTCAGAAAGCAGCCACTAAACATCACACGGACTTGAACAACCCGATGTAAGCACCAGCCATTGTAGGACAGAAAAAATAAACAATAAACCGATATTAAATTAAACAAAGTACATCAGTTGGGCTCCGATTGTTGAGCCAACACCCAAACCTTTAGTTTGTAAGTTTAGTTGTAAACTCAATTGTAAAAAATAATTCTGTTCAAATAAATTTTTAAATCGCTTTTTAAATCGATCGTGTTCATAGGATAGGATTTTGTGTATTTGTATGGCAGATGAGTAAATTTCATATTCTGCGGGTTTTCCTGACATGATTCCATTTATGAGCACAGAACTGAGTCTATTATCTTGAGATGATGCACATTTGCTGATTTGACGCATTTGTGACACGCATTGAAAGTCTACCTCTTGTTTGACCTTTAAACGACTTATGCTACGAACAATTAAGAAGGGGGCGCCACACGCAGGCCTTGCACAGGGCGCTCATTTGGCTCAGGCCGGCCCTGCCGTTAACAGCCTTCGAGTAACGCTCTCAGGGCCTGTGATCACCTCATAAGTGCCCCCTTATTAACAACCAATATACCGCTATTTACATAATAAATACTAATTTGCAACAATTATAATAACAATAATTTGTTCGGCGCTACAGCGCGTATAGAGCCATAGCCAAGCATTTCAGCAACATTAAATCAATTATGCATGATGGATGCTATTTATTCAACTAAAAGAATGAACCGAAAATAAATTCAATTGATTGATTGCGGAAAGATGAAACTGGAAAAATATGAAACATCTAACCGCATGAGTATCCCCCGGACCGGAACCATTCATTTATGGTTTTGAAATCAATTTTAATTGAAATTCATCGCACAACGAAATAATAATAATTTTCATATAAGTTTCGCAATTAAAATTGCCGAGCACATCAAGAGAAGAAATCCAATGGAATGGCAATTAGTGCACTCCGGTAGGTAGTGGTGGTGGCTCCGTACAATTATTTTAAACAAATTTCGAGCTAGAACTCAATACCTACCAATTCATTGCTGCTGGGATACACAACAGGCATTAATCGAAACTAGAACCACTCGGAGGTGCACCTCATCGCAGAATGCACCTACCCGAGGATTCGAATAAAAAGCATATTTCCATGTGTTAGCATGGCAAACTTTGATTGATGTGCAAAATATTTCAAAATATTTGAAAGGGACGAAAGCGTTGCGGTTGCTAGCGGCAATGCACGACGAACCATTACCGGCCCCCCGTTTGGCGGACCATTCGTCCGTTCGGATACAATCAAAACCAGAAAGAGCAACTAATTAGAAAATTATTTGTTTTTCGGTGCAATTTTGAGATTATAATTGAATTTGAATGGTTCGTGGAGTAGCAAAATAAATAATTTCAATTTCAACTGTTTGCTTGGCGCTTGATGTGCGGATTTTGCCAAGGGTCCTTCTGGGACGGGAAATGGAATGAATAAGGTAATGAAATTCATTCAAGTCGATTGCTTTGTTTGGTCTTACATAGCTAAGGCAACACGGTCACAGTATTATTTGACCAAGCACCGGGACGAGAGATGAATTGCAGAAGTGCACTCATCCCGTTGGCAATCATGACCGGGAAATAGTTGATAGATGGTCTCAAAAATGTACCAAAGGAAAGTCAATAAAAGCATATGAGAAAGATCAACTAAATGTTGTTTTTGATGATTAAATTTAATTAAAAATGTTCAAATCAAAAATATTCTGCTATCTTCACCAATTGTCCTGACTTTGTTAGAGTACACATGTTTAATGGGCGAGGAGAAAGAAAGTTTTTCTACAGCAAACCCCTGGAATCAATGGAATAGGTCTGACCAGACCTTATTGATTGATTGACTGAGCATTTGGCTATTTTATAATAATGTTGTACAAGTAATCTTAAAGTTAAATAACAAAAACATGAAATTCATCTATTACTTAATTTGGTGTGGCGGCCGTGGCATTGTGGGTATGTGCGTCGACCTCTACGAAACCGAACCTCGCTGTCTGGGTTCGATTCCCGCTATGACCAAAATAATTTTCACGGCCCCACCTTATTCGAGTCACCTTATTCAAGACAATGTTCAAAGAGTATAACTTTCTAGAAAAGGCCTCTCAAATTGGCCGTTCGGATTCGGTATACAACTGTAGGTCGCGTCCACTCGCGAAAGAACAATAGCACGTCCCCTTTACGGACTGTAGCGCCATATTATAAATTATTATTAAATTAATTCTTCTTGTCACCCACCTCTCCCTCCTCTCATTGTGTATATGGACTGGATGTTGCGGCGCAGCTGAGGCGAGGAATATTTCACATCGGGAGAGTAAGTGGTTGAGGGTAAGTCATCTTCTTTTTGCAGATGACTTAGTGATCCTCACATCTTCCCAGACTGAACTCCAGCGCTCACTGGATAGGTTTGTTGATGCTGATGCTGGAATGAAGGTCAACGAGGACAAATCGGAGGTCATGGTCATCCCCAGAACGCCTGTTCAATGCACTCTACATATTAGAGGAGTCACATTGGAGTTGTTTAAGTATCTCGGGGTCTTTTTCACGAGTGATGGAAAGAATAACGCTGAGCTTTCCTGTAGGATTGGTCCAGCTGGGTAAATTTTGAAACAGCTTGATAGATCTGGAAGGCCGAGCTTGGTATCAAGGCCAAGTTAGCGGTTTTCACTCAGTATTTGTTCCAACTCTCACCTATGGTCATGACTAAGATAGCGAGTACAAGCTGCTGAGATGAGATTTATCCGTGCTGTTGCGGGAATTACTGGCCAGGATAATGTGAGAAACCCGGCAGTGCGCGAGAAACTCAACATTGAGGAGGTGCTTCTTCGAACGGAGAGGGCTATGCTTAGTTGGTTTGGTCACGTAGCACGAATGTCCCCTTCACCGCGATTTCCGAGGCGGGCGTTGAATGCAATTCCATCAGGTAGCCGACCGCTTGGCAGATCCAGGACGAGATGGTTGGACCAAGTCAAAAAAACTCGCCTGGTCACGCTTGGGCATAACTCCTGATGAGTTAGAGCCGATGGCGGAGGATCGAGTTGCCTGGAGATCTCTCCGGAGTGGTTTATCCCTTTTGAACTTGGTTCGTTTTTGGGCATTTCCAAGCCTTATTTCGAGGGAAACCGGCGAAATTACTCAATTTCGTCTAGTGGAAACCAGAAATGAAGTATGATAGAGATACCCAACTTCACAGCTGATTGACCCCTAGCCCATCGCCGACGGATAATCATGAACATTTTGACGGTTATTCATGAACTTTTGACAGTTATTCACGAAATAACCTCTTATCGGTCAATTTGGCTTTAGAAAACAATATAAAAATGGTTGTCAAAGTCTAGCAAACTTCATTTCTGTTAAATGCTACCGTATTCCGTTTCAGAAAGCCTAGCAAGGAATTTGATTTAGATATTATATAATCCAAATGTGCTGAGAAAGACAGCTTTGAATCAAATATAACACCAGATCTTTAATTTCACTTACTAATAAAAGTTTCTCGTTACCAAGACTATAATCAAACGAAGTTCGTGATCGAAAAGCACTAAAAATCTTACACTTTGAAATATTTAACTCCAGACGATTGTACGTGCACCATTAAAAAAATGAATCAATCAGTGATTGAAGAATTCTGTGAAAATATTTTCATATTATCTGCGAACATTAGACAATTAGAAAACTGCAAGGAGTACGGGATGTCATTGAAAAAAGGATCTAAAAGGAGAGGCCCCAAATGACTGCCTTGAGGCAGACCCGACAGAACTTCTATAAAGAAGGATTGTGCGCCTTCAATTTTGACAATCTGTTGACGAGTAGACAAATAAGATTTTAACCATTCAACAATTTAATTTTAAACCCCAGTCTATGATGAACTCTATCGAAAGCTTTATCGAAATCTGTATAAAGAACATCAACCTGCATTCTGTTTTCTAAAGTAGAAATACAAAAATTAGTGAAATGACATAAATTCGTTGCAGTGGCGTGACCATTAACAAATCCATGCTGTCTTGAAGTTAAAATTTCTTTCGTAGCAAAATTGAGTCTATCAAAAAGTAACTAGGCTTAGGAATTGCTGAAAGTTTTGAGACAGGTCTATAATTCTTAATTAAATGCTTGAGGCCACTTTTATGGATTAGAGTAATGGATGATAGTTGCCACTCCTCTAGAAAGACGCCACTAAAAAGTGATTCATTGAAAATAATTTTTAACGCTTTAAAAAGCGAATCAGCGCATTTTGATAATAAAAGATGTGATATCGAATGAACCAATGCCTTAATATTTGAATCAAGCTGAGTTAAACCATTATAGACTCCTTGATCTGAAAGAGAAAAAATGTCGAAGTCTATTACCGATGTAAGACCAGGATAAAGGTTTTCAGTATTCGGTATAATGTCAATATTATAGTTTGACTGAAAAAACTTTGCAAAAAGGTTGCATGTAGATTCGGTATAAATGAAGTACTATAGAGATGGCCAATTTCACAGCTGATTGTCCCCTAGTCCATTGACGAATTTGATAACATTTTGACAGTTATTCATGAATTTTTGAAATTTATTCACGAAATAACGTAAATGCCGTTCTCTGATTGGTCAACTTGGCTTTAGAAAACGATATAAAAAAAGGTTGTTAAACATTTTAAGGGGCAAGAAAGGCAGACGTTGGGCATCTCTATCATACTTCATTTCTGGCCACAACTAAGTATTTCTCGTTTTTTAGAAATAGATCGATCCATTATTACCCCGGATTTCGTGTTAAATTCGTCGTTAGATACGTGGAATGTGTTTCATTACTAAACTTGACTTAAAAAGTACATTATTTCGATATTTCAAATAGTTTTAAGGTGACGACTCATACTTACGTATCTACTGTGAACCCAGTGAAAAGCAAATAATTTTATTGTTTTTTTTATAATTTATTTTTTTTTTTCTTTCTTTTTTTTATAGTGATAATTGGTAGAAATACAGCGTTCATGTCGTACATGCTGTAGAGAAGAGCCGTTGCTTGCGAAAAAGAAAGCAAAGAAAAGGCATTCAGGCCTTCGGGAATGTTTCAAACCTAAGAGAGAAAGATTCAACTTCCTTCTTATGCATCATAGCATAAGACGGGGTTTCAACATTCGTGCAACGTATTCAATCACCTTTTGGAGGAAGAACGGTAACGGCATAATCGATGCGGATAATATAGTCCTTTTTTAATCACCACCTCCTGGAGGAGATGATGAACAAATAGACAGAAGCATAATATTCATTAATTTATACAGACATTGTTTGATTCCCACTTAATTTGGTAGACATTCTTCAAGCGAATACTTCATTTTAAAAAAGTCCTTACATACATCCAGCTAATAATGTTTTCGCATCCCTTTGTTTTTCTTTTTTTTTTTTTTTTTGTACTCAAACATTTTAATTTTGTTATTATTACATTCCTATGTACTTCGAATAAATAAATTGTAATTGGCAGACTAGCGCACATGACTTCCCCCATCGCATCGTGGCATACACACGATATTAACCGCCATTTTCATAATGCATATTAAAAACGTCCTTATGTGTGGCAACACACGAAAACATTGTACATCTCCTTGTGTTCATGTACGTGTGAATACATAAAATAAAATGATTCTGATAAAATTCGCATGCCGCCTGTTTTATGTGTAATCAGCAGAGCAGGGATGTCTCTTGATCCTTAGTCACCTGTGAGTGCTATTTGATTATAGGCAGCACTTGATGGTTTATGGTGGGGGTATTAAAGTTATAAAGATAACTTACTTGAAAGATAACTTACTTGAGCTGTAAAAAAAAAATGAGTTAAATTTAGAACGACATTCCTTAAAGGTGTCGATGAGAATTTTTGTTACTAAGCATAATATAGTATTGACTTCTTATTTTGAACAAAAATGGTTGTGATGGCTTAGTTTCTGAATCATCAACTGCCGAAATTCACGATTGCTCTCAAATAAGTGCATCACCCTGGAAGACAAACGCACACATACCATCAATACAACGCTAAGGACAACTTTTGTTAACGCAATCGCCCGCAAATAAACTGTGTTTTCTTTAAGTTCGGATAAATTTAAAGTCGTAACATTGTTTTCTGTAACAGCTGCTTTGATGGTAGTTTGGTTTGGCAATTCATCATGAACAGACTAAGGCCAGGACAAAGCTTACAAATTGTTCGAATTTATTTTGAATATTTTATTTTTTATTATAAAGTCGAAACACAAATGCAACCAGAAGAAGTCACAGTTGAGAGCGCTCTATGTCCCAGTGGTAGACGTTCAAAACGTGTAAGTCACCATTGAGTGGTACAGAGGCGTGATTACTAACTTTTTTGAGCACCAAAATTAGACGTTTATTTCACCATTTGTAAACACAAGTGATTTAAAACAAAATTCGTGACCTTTTTTCATTTTTGTAAAAGCGGTTCCGGAGTATTTAGGAATTTTTTTGAGTGCAATTTATTGCAGGTATGTAAATTCACATGTTCTCTGTTAAATAGGATTATTTTGATAGTAGTAGGAATAATTTTATAAAATTTTATAAAAATAAGAAAAACTCACTTGCCAAATGTTGCATGTTCGTGAACTTTGACTTTGACCGGCAGTATTACTTTGACGTGTTCCATTTCATGCTGCCGTGACAGATGTAATGATAATTTTGACCAAAATACACTAGAACTTAAACAAAAGATTCTTTATTGTCACATGGTCAAAGTTAAGAATGATCAGATATAACTCTGACCAAAATTTTTTTTTAACAATTAAAAGATACCTTAATTGAAATACTGAAGCCGACAACTTAAAACTAAAATAGAATACATTACGAAGCGAAAAAAATACTGCTAATGTTTTTCTTACCAGACTGGTTAAAGTTAGCCATATTTTGAGTCTATAACTTAATTCGTTCGCGGTTTGCTAAGAGATGGCGTAACTTGTATCATTCCACTGGAACATGCGTTGGAAAGCTACTGTCATTGTACGTCATTTCATTATTTGTCATTTATTTGAAGCGTCAACAACAATAATTTTAATTAATTTATTTAGTTTTTCATGTTTCTACGCGCAAGGTTTGCTGAAATAGACATTTTCTTTAATAATAAATATGAATTATTACTTCTTCCTTTTGTTATCTGTTATCAATTATTATTACACTTGACTTATCGGAGCTAAATCTTAGAAAATCGGCGAAAGTTCACTCTAAAAACTACATTGCTTGAAATCTGCCAAAAAACAATTTGTATCGCCGAGTAAAACCATTGCAGTTATTCAAAATTTGAGGAGTATAAAACTCTAAAAGGATAAATCAACTATAATCAATTAATTTCATTGGAAATTTGTATCGCTGTACAGAACAGCCTCGCTAGTCCGGACATAAAGTTTCGGGTGAAAAGTCCGGACTATGCTATATAATGAAATGAAGTCAACTTTATAAAATACATTATATTACAGAGAGATCCTTTTCTTGCAGAAGTCATAATATATGATTTTTGAGACAACTTCCAGTCAGAAATTCAAGCCTGAACCACAAAAAGTACGTCCCACATCCTCAAAAGAACTTCAAAATAATGAAAACTTAACGCAACTGAGAAGACTCGCCATGAAACCTTGCAAATCGCAACTGCACACTGTCTAGACTCAAGAGGCTACTACAAGCGACACAACTAGTAAGGGAATTCCCAAATGTACATATATGTACTTAGAATAGAGTTTGTACATAGAACAGAGTCAAAATACGTACGACTGAGAGGTAACATTTTGAAAGTGTCCGAAATAAAGTGGTCTCGGGACTACTGATTTGTCCGGGTTAGCGAGTGTCTGGACTACCGAGGCTGTACTGTATTTCAAATGAAGAGAATTGCATTTGAAATAGTAAACAATCCGTAAATAGATCTATTAACTCTAATCATGTTCTGTCCTCAACCGTCGTATTTTGACAAGAAGCCGAACTTAAGCAATCGACACTAGAATTTGCAGAATTCACTGTTAACTTTTTTAGCAATTATTTACGAAGAAAGTCTATTAGAACAATAATAGCATGGGTGGACTCCCAGGTAGGCATGGGCCTCGGTCGGTGGGTAGTGGTGTTTTTATAGCAAACGCACGGAGAAGCTTATGGTTTACACTTAATTGAGGTATTTTTTTTACCAGAAATAGTCGCTGGAAATGAAGGTCCAGCATTCGGAGGAAAGACCTGATTGGAAATGATCTATAGGCAGAATAAAATGGGTATGAAATCGAGGTACATTAATAAAATCAGATCTTATTTCCCCTCTAGTGGGTGCCAAAAGTCACACCAAATGAATATAAGGGCGTAGGTGTTTTTATCGAGAATGATTGATTTAAGTTAATTTTAAAAAGAATTTTTTTATTTTCCATGTATGGACAAGGAAGCCATCGGTTTAACGTGGGTGGACGTAATAAATGACGACGAAAAATAAGTAAGAATAAAAACATTTTTATACCATTGCATGAAGTTTAAGAAGGTTACTCCTTGAGAATTGTCAGTGGTTCGTAAATAATGAAAGTCGAGTCAGGACAACACCAGCAAAGAAGACGACGCATTTACCCATTACCCCACGACTGCTGCGATTGTATCTTCAAACACTTGATTGAAAAGCAATTTTGGGGATTACTGTTACCGGTGTGCCATGAGTAATTCTTTACCTCTTCCATAACACACCTGTTAGCCCAGCTACGTATCAACATTTTTTTAAGAACCAACAGTCCTGTGTTTACACGATCAAAGTTGGTCTCCTATACCCAGCAGCTGCTTAGTGCACACAATATCAGGATGCTTGGTCTCGTTCGATTTGTCAGTTATCCATTATCAATGTTTCTGTAGTGGATGGCGCAGTTGGTTAGTGCTAGCCCTTCATTCGAGGTCCCCGGTTCGAACCCTAGTAAAATAAAAGTCAAAATGCATATATCCGGTTTTCAAATCTGGTCCAGTCACCATTTGCCGTTGGGATCAAATTAACGGCACTATCTCTGGAGTGGTTGATCCATGGTAGTAGTCTGACCGGGGGTGTACAATGGACACGAAACGTTTTCTGAGTCTCTCCCTTTGACAAAAAAAAATCAGTGTATCTGAAGAAAGTCATGATTTTCGCAGTTTCCAAGCCATTGTTAATATTTTATAACTAACGGTAATACCGTTAAATACCAGCTTGTGCTTGTGAGACCAGCCAGTCATTGACGATGTCGACTTTTGTCAGTGGAAAAATGAAAAAGATGCGTTTGTTCTGTGAAACAATGGCTTCACTAATAAGAAGTTACATAAGTTAGAAGCGAGTTCTACACGTACCACCTACCATACATCATCATAAATGTGCTCCTTAGCAAATCATTCAAGTGGCCGCCTCGGCCTCGCTGGCAGTGCTTTAAGCGGTAGCGCCAATTGGTAGAATATATCGGGTTTATAACTATCGTGGGGTTTGCTAAGAGATGGCGTAACTTGTATTATTCCATTGGAACATGCGTTGGAAAGCTACACTCATTGTACGTCATTTCAGTATATGTCATTCATTTGGTATTGTCATTCATTGGTGAACATGCGCTAGCTGAGCGAACGTGCCAAAAGTGGTGGTGGTCATTTTGGCTTGGCCAACAAGTAGTATCCGTAGCCGTAGCCGAAAAACGCCCGGAATATGCGACCAGACACGAGGCAATAATTTTCCATTATGACAACGCTCGGCCCCATGTTGCTGTTCCGGTTAAGAACTATTTGGAAAACAGTGGATGGGAAGTTTTACCCCACCCGCCTTATAGCCCAGACCTTACCCCTTCTGACTACCATTTGCTCGGGTCGATGCAGAACGTCCTCTCTGAAATACGGTTTACATCAGAGCAGAATATCAAAAATTGGCTTGGCTGCCAAGCCGGCGCAGTTCTTTTGGGATGGGATCCACAAATTGCCAGAAAGATGGGAAGAAGTCATAGCTTCAGATGGGCAATAGTTTGAATAATACTATTGTACATGTATTTCTTAAATAAACGTTCAAATTTTTTAAATACAGTGCATTCAAAAATGATACAAAATTTAAATTAGTTGTGAAAATATAGGAGTTGCATAATCGAGAACGTACTGTCTATGAATTAACGAAACAGTCGAGTAAAGTCATACAGTAATTACTTGTCGATAAAGTATTTTCTTAACCATTTTAAGGTTTGCTTCTCGAAACGCTAAAGCATTTGAAAAATAGGCTCTATAATCATTCGCTTCTTGTAAACCCTTTCGGAATGAGTGTGTCGGAATTAGTTCAGCCATATCGATACATATGAGTCTCACGATTGCAATAAAAAAGCTGAAAAGTTTACAAGTTGATGTTCATCCACTTGAAACAAGTTAAGCAAATACTACAGAAGTATAAGTGGTTTTTTTTTTCTTCTTTAAAAATCTTGTAAAATTCATCCGAAACTAGAAAGTACTTTGTTCCCTAGTCAATGCTTGTTCAGAACTTACTTAAGGTTTATGCATATGAAAACCAAGTATTTACTCAAAAATCGTCTAGAAAAAACAGTTACTAGTTTTTATGCATACGGCCCATTGTGCTGTGCGAGAATCTTGCAGGGTTACGGTTGCATATGGTACAAGTTTTGGGTTGTTTGTAGTGCAAATACAAAGTGCATGACGCTGTTGCTTAACAGCAGCAGCATGGGGCAAATTAGGAGCTTCAGCCATTGTGAAAAGAGTTAAAAACGTCATCTCAGAAGACCCGAAAGATCGTCTAATGCTAACACAGTTGCTAATCTTCTGAACCATACAACAGGACTAGTACAAGCGGCAGCCGATTTGAATGATTGGAGCGAAAATCAGGAGACAACAACGAAGGCGAAAAAGAAGAAGAACCAGATGTAGACCAACCGATTTGCTCAGTGTCCTCCTAAGACGCTGTTCAATTATTATGGAATGTATTATTTTTGTTGCGTTTTGCTATAAAATATTTTGTTTATAAATATGGACCTGTTCTTTTTAGTGAATACATTAAAATGGGAAAAATATAAAATTTGTGAAAAATATAAAAATATTCCATTTTGATGCATTGCACGTAGAAGCCTACACATTTTTAAGAAAATTGCTTCAAGGAGTCCTCGCCAGTTACAAGTGCACATTCCCGGTCTCTATTAGTTCACTATATCGAGCGTCTATATCATAAAGTATTTGTCCAACACTCTTTCTAATCTACAACTTTAAAGATTCCAAGAAATTATCCTCACTTCGAATTCATATTTCAGATCATTAAAATAACATTCCACCTCCAATGGCAAGTATAACATCTCTGCATTCAACATTTATATACACAAAGTATCTCATAATAAAAATAGAGAACAATCAAGCACCGTCGGGGAGTGAAATAAAATTATACTCCCCCGGCATGGTATCCCCAAAAATCACTTAAAAGAAAACAAAACACGGCATCCATAAGCTAACAACTTAAATGGCTGCCCGAATGCACCACTACAGCAACAAAAAATCCAAAAAAAAAAAAAATAACACAAGAGAGGAAAAAAAACTACACACGGGTTATGTACACCCACATAGTGGAGAAGTGGAAAAGAGAACGAGAATCTGAAGTTGCGGTAAAACACTACCACTACAGGCTCATTTTTTGAGGGTGGACAACCTCAATTTGAAATAAAACACAACGATGTGAAGGAGGAAAATTCTAACACCACTACACCTATCCCCATTTGCACAGTGATATGTTTTCAGATTGGCCCCCGAGAGCACGGTACTCGTGCAAGGAACGGAGCGCGCGCAATCACGCCAGCAGACATTAGCCCCGTCGCCATGTCCCTGACTCCGGATCCGAAGAGAGAGAGCTAAATCAAGAGCTAAGCACCCCTAATTTTTGTGGGTACATTAGTACTAATGATGATTGAAATGTGCGTGCCATACAATCACCACCCCCACTCGCGCTAATTCACATGGACTGCAGCCGAATGAAGTGTGTGTGGGTGTGTGCGCGAGTATGGATTGACGTGTGTGTGTGTGTGCTGTACCGTGGGGAGGATGAATCCTTCTGCCATCCAGGATGATTGGCCCTGGTGGGTGGTTGGTGCAAAGGGAGAGAGATACATTGAAATATAAAACTATGGCCAATATACTTATCGGGGTGTTTTATAGGTTAAACCATTTTGTTTTCATCCCTTTTCGGACCGATCTCTGCCACCACCACCACCATCATCCGGGCAAGCTAAGGATGAGGCAGTAGCAGTAGCAGCAGCATAGCAGCAGCACCAGCATTAACTGAATCCAGTGGTATCGTTGTTTAGTTCCGCTTTTTTGAGCAATCAATGGGTACGGTTAAGGATTCAGATGAGAGATGAGAGAAATACTTTCCGTTCAGTGTGCAAAAGGTGAAGGTGGCGGAGGAGGACAACCATGATGATGGTACATTGAATGATAATATTACACGTTTCGGTGAATTCATAAATACATAAGTGCATATTTTTCCCTTCGACTGGTCCAGTCTGTACATAAGACTATCGATACTCGACTGTTTTGTCGCGATAACCATTATTTCCGATTCAGTCAACAAGCGGATTTGTTCACGACAACACGAGCGCGCGGTCTTTGCAAGTCCTTGCAGATATTGTTTTCCCGAAAAAGTTCGTCTCGAATATTAGTTAAACTCTGTGCTCCATGAAATTGAATGTGAAATGAAATGTGAAAAGCGATAAACAAAGTGACAGTGAGTGAGTTTAACAATAAATTGTAAAAATTATTCAAATGTGCATGAGTTCCTGAAGATCTCGAGAATTGGATTATCAAGGAGAAAAGTCCGGAAACATAAAAATGTATGTAAATTTGTACTGACTGAGAAATAGCCAATTCAACTATCCCGTCGCTAAAAATGTCTTCACAAGGAAGATACGTTTTAAGTGTAATTAGTTACAAGCCATCATAGTATTTGTCTGACACAGAAATGTGAAAACTGATTTGATTTAATTTCCTGACAGTTCAGTTTTTCAGAAGTAACAGGAAGGCACTAATAGAATTTACGATCCATACGACTTTACCTATTTCGGCGACTCTTTTATCAGTCGGATTTTAATATCTAACCTTCCCAAAAGTTGGTAATAATGTGTATTTCAAACGTCCAGCTCCGTGGAATGACTTATACTTTACCAGCGGGCCCTGTGCCTGCTTCGCTAGGCAGATCACATTAATATAAGAATGAAAAAACCCTCGTTTTACTGTCGGCTTTTCTTAAAATTATTTAACATCTGCTTCTTTTTATCTAATGCTATGTGTTAACCGAAGCTGTCGCAGAGCCCTTTCGTAAACTACATTTTTACAGAGTTGTGGTGTAAATAAACAGAACTAATAGCTTAACTAAACGTGAACATGATTCACATAATTGTCTGTGGGAAAAGCATGAATATTTAAACTTAATTTTGCACAAATCCAACGGTTATTCTTGCGCCTTGTTTATTGTCATAGCAAACGCAAGACGTATTGAAAATTGCAATCTTTTGAAGTCAAACAAACCCATATCCGCTTCGTGCAGCACATTTCGAAGGGGCTGTTCTTTCTTGGTTTATACATTTTTTATGATAGATATCCAGATGATGCTTCTATGATAATGTGTCGTTCATCTAAAGAAGCAGACAATGATCTGCAAGCAGGGTAAAGAAAGAACGTATTCTCATATATCTTGACCAGAAATGAAGTACTATTGAGATGCCCAACTTCACAGCTGATTGCCCCCTAGTCCATCGACGAATTTAATAGGCATTTTGACAGTTATTCATGAATTTTTGACATTTATTCACGAAATAACGTAAATGCCGTTCTCTGATTGGTCAATTTGGCGTTAGAAAACGATATTAAAAATGGTTGTCAAACATTTTAAGGGGCAAGGGAAGTAGAAGTTTGGCATCTCAATCATACTTCATATCTGATCTTGACACACCAAAATTCAAAGCAATTGCGAATAGCTTTTTTGAAAACTTGTGACATATCTGTAAATACCGTGTGACATATAAATATACCGAAGCAAAAAACATGGCTAATTG
This sequence comes from Eristalis tenax, assembly GCA_905231855.2. Classification (NCBI taxonomy): domain Eukaryota; kingdom Metazoa; phylum Arthropoda; class Insecta; order Diptera; family Syrphidae; genus Eristalis; species Eristalis tenax. The sequence goes on from HG993124.1 coordinate 115,930,693, forward strand.
GGGGGAAACCCCAAAATGTACTGAAATTCATGTGTTTTTTCAGGCTCGCACAACAAATATGTGTGAAAGTTTGGTTGAAATCGGTAAATGCATAAAGGCGATAAGCATTTGAGACTCAATTTTTTATTTATATAGATTTATATATTTTATAGTTTATATTTCATTCATGGAACATAGGACCTGTAACAGTTTGAATCATGGGTAACTATCCCATCTATCATCCTTTTGGGAGGATGATCCTATTTTTAGAGCAAACATTTTCAAAACCTCCAAACCTTCCTTCTCTCCCTAAATCATCCTCTTAACCTCCAATCATCTTCATTTCCTATCGAAATTATAATATGATTTTGTTTCAACGAAGATCAGTTCAAATACGCCGCTGTAAACATTAGAGTTGTGCTTAACAGTTCCGACGCAGAACTGACATGAAATGATTGTTTTCGCAGTCGGATTTTGTTCCCAGACTGTCCGCGGAACTATGTCCTTCCATGGATATGCCTCTGTAGAACATGTCAATTCGGAGTATGTTCCTGGACATGGACATGTTTGAGTTTAGGGAACGATAGAAAATCTCGTATTCAATTCTTTAATAAAAATTCAATTAAAAAATGTTTCTCATCGTTCATTGTATTGATCTTCCTTTCACCCTCCTTTTGGAGAAAAGAAGCCTCCTTTTTGGAAGAAAAACCTCCTTATTGACAAAATAGAGATGGGTTCCTTACTCATGTTTCAAACAACTCATTATTCAAACAACACTCTTAGTGTTTCTTCACGACGCTGGATGGCGCTGTTGGTTAAGTGCTTGCCCTTTGTATGGTGGGAACCCTGTTCGAATCCGAGTCAAATCTGGTCCAGTCACCATTTGCCGTTGGGATCAAATTAAGGGCGCTATCACTGGAGTGGTCGATCGCTGGTAGTAGTCTCATTGTGGGTATCACAACGGACCAACACGGTCTAAGCCCCCTTGCCTGCCCTACCCTACCATAGTCTTCCTTCCAGAATTATGTATGTAGTCCTTAAAAATAGTAAGGACTGGTTTCATATACCAGTCATATTCTTTCAAATACATCCATAGAAAGAAATCAATTTACTTTTCAAATCAAGTGGTCGTAAGAGCAGTTGATACTGCAAGTTTTCGACAATGTTTCAACGTATTTTTCCGTATACGAGCTATATTTGATATGCCTTGATCGCATCGATCGCAGTTGGCAGTAACTTGTACCAAAATGTCTCTACATAGGAAATCGAAATGAAGTACTAAAGAGATGGCCAACTTCAAAGCTGAATGACCCCTAGCCAATCGACGAATATGAGAGGCTTTTTGACATGAATGAAAAATGTGAACGCTTTAGAAAACGTTATAAAAATTGGTTGTGTAAAATGATATGGGCAAGAGAGGTAGATGTTGGATGTCTCTATAATACTTAATGTTTGATAGAAACATCAATCTAGAATTGACTTATGACAAATAGCATATAAAAGTTCTTGGTGTGTCAATACATGAATGTTTTCGGTGCTTCAAGAACCATGATTTAGAAATATAACGTCACTTTTAAGTTATTGTTGCCGATAACTTACAACTCTTCTAAGACTGTTAAATGCCATCCAAATCGAAATGGCATATCCAAGCATTCTTTATATTGTATATACTTTCTGGTATGAATACTGTTTGTAAGAATTCCATTTATTCGATATCCAAATTGACCAATCACAGGACGGCATTTACGTTATTTCGTGAATAACCGCCAAAAATTCATGAACAACTGTCAAAAAGTCTCTAAAATTCGTCGATGGATTGGGGGACAATCAGCTGTGAATTTGGGCATCTCTATAATACCTCATTTCTGATCTAGAGGGCAGAATGTTGAAATAGGAAGACGACGTGATACATAAATTCAACTTCTCATTAACATCACTCAAGTTTGATTCATTAAATATGTTCGCATGTATGTGATTTTCGCACCGTTCATTGCATTAAGTATCAGCCTTTCTAGACAAAATTATTCTCATTTAGCTGAAAAACCTGAAGTGGTTTATTAATACCACTATGTACTTGTAAATATATTTACAGGAAGTAAATATATTTAGAGCAAGAATGAATCCATATTCTTGCTCTAATTTTCCTGCAGTCATAAGTCGTGGCAATTATCAAATACCATTATGACCAATTGGTTATTGCTATAACTTACCAGACTGATAACTTACTAGACCCATCAAGTCTGACATTTATGATTGTGCTAGTAGTCAAACAGAATGTTATACGTCCTTGCCTTATGTATATTTTGTTTCTACGAAATTCAATTATATTCAATGGAAATAAAATATGAAATACAAAACAAAATACAATAATAATAAAGAGACGGATTGACGACACAAACAACAGACGCATGAGCATCGCACCAACCCACTCCGCCAATGGACCAAATTACTTTCAAGGTTTATTTTCGTCCACATTCTGTATAGGTGGGACATACTTTCAAACATTTCAAACATTTATATAAAGGCATTCTTTCGATCACTTTGGGGAACCTCGACAACTTACGTATCATCTGCTCCAGTGTTATTTCCTTGGATCCGTTGGACCAAACTTTGAACGGACCTACTAAGCAAATAGCATGATCAAAAAAATGCAAATTGCACTTTTGATAAGATTTGCTCTACGAGACCAATTTAATTTTTTTAATGTACATAATTTTTCAACAATTTTTTTTTTAGTTTTGCAGTCACATAGTTTTTGGTAGCGGTCTTAAAATCAGAAATGAAGTATGATAGAGACGCCAAACTTCTACCTCTCTTGCCTTTTAACACTTTTGACAGCCGTTTTTATATCGTTTTATAAGACCTATCAGAGAATAGCGTATTTCGTAAATAACTGCGAAAAATGCATGAACAAGTGTCAAAAGACATCTAAAATTCGTAGATAGACCAGGGGTCAACCAGCTGTGAAGTGCGACATCTCTATAATACTTCATTTCTGCTTAAAATGCGACTAAATTAAAATCCCAACTCTTAAAAATGAATGTTGCTTGGTAAATACAAGTAAAAGGACTTTTCATCTGCAAGCCCGCATGAACTTAATTCCCATAACGAAAATTTAACGCAAACTTTTTCGTATGAAAACTAAAATTTTGAGCGAGTGGCATAATAGACTAAACAGACTTAACACATAAGCGCTTATCCAATGTTTATATTTATACTAGAGCACAAAAGTCCTAATATTTTTTAGAAGTTACATAAATTCAAAATCATATTGATTTATCCGGAATCTTCAGTAGCAATTGCTGAAAATGTCGATGATGAGATCAAATCTTCCTTAGAATTAATTAACGTCTTACGACATCGGATCACTTTGCATTGGAAGAGTTTCGAGGCACAAGTTCCAAATTGTAACGTACATGGCGCATTTCCAAGTACAGTGCAACATATCCAAACCAATTTTCTATTTTACCAATATCATGCTTAACACCACGAACTGTGGCAGATGTGAATGATGTATTCTTCGTGTGTACACAATTTAACTTAGCTAAGCCTACTGCATGGGATAAATATTTACCATCGTACATCTGGTTTAGAAGCGATTAACGTCTGTAAGTGTGAATGTCTTAAAGCACCAAGCATCGAAAAATGTCAGTACAATATTAGGCGTGTTCTTATTGAGGACTCAGTACTCAGCTCGGCAATGATCCTCATTAAAACGCTCTTCTTCTCATTTTATTTGTTTGTGTCAGTAGTTGGTGTGTGTCCTTACTTTAATTTTTTTAAATATCAAAATACGAATAGAGCGCCTCTGTGTTTTATAATGTTCTAACAAATATGGTTTTATTCACTAGAATCCTTTGCATATTAAATAAGGGATGGATTACAAATTGGGGTACGTTATCCTATGTCGAACTATTTAGAAATCCAATGCCGATCATTCTGGTGCATATGCAAAATGTGTTCTCAGCCGCATCTGTGATTCAGAGGTGTTATCTGAATCGTATGAGAGGCGCCACCTATAATCGAGGTTCTTCAATGCGCTCTAGTCAGTGTTGACTGTCAAATATCACTAAGTGGATTCTGCTCAGTAATTTGTTTTGTTGTCGCTTCGCGTGTAAAAGTCATATTGATCTTAGTACAGATTCTCAAAAAAACACACATATCAAAAGTTCACAGTTTAAAATCTTAGGTGACGTTGAATATAAATTCATATTTCAGCCCAACTCGAATGTCCACAGATTCGTTTTCTAATACCATTGTACCCAATATCGGGCATTCACTGTTTTTTGAGGCAACGCATCTGGATAAAACTGTTCTCTTTTTCGGCACGATTTATTATGCAGTTCTCAACATTTTGGAGAACATTTAAGTCAATTTTATTTCGAAAATAACGGGCTCACTTTATTTAGTAATGTATTAGTTATATTTTTTCATTTAGTAATTTTTGTTTAGCCTTTTGAAACAACTTAAATTGGTATTTCTTTTGATGATTATAATTTTCGCTGGATTTCTCATAGTTTTCCTGATTCATAGATCCTGATTTTTATCGTTGAAAATGAGTGGAAATTTGTCGGTCATTATTGAAAGAAGTAAAGGGGTTGCGATGGAGTCCGGTACCTACAGATACATAGGATTAACAAATCAAGAGTGCAGAATTATCAACTTAAAGCTGAGGAAGTGTGTTTGGCGGCAATATGGAAGGTACACAAAGTCAGACCACAACCACCGATATAATAGTGTCGTTAATTTGATCCCAACGGCAAATGATGACTGGACCAGATTTAAAAACCAGACGAAAGCGTATTAATTTTGGTTTCACTGGGAACCCCACTTACCAAGGTCAGGCACTTAACCAACTGCGCCATCCAGGTATTTTTTGGTGGCAATATGTATCGCAAAATGTTTTGTGTACAATGGAGAGTGCGAATCAAAAACAAGTCACCGTAATGACTGCTGCCGGAAAAAGTGTACTGTACCCACCAAAATAAAGAAGACCAAGACAGCATTTCTACGTTGCACAATACACAATACCATTTGACATTAGAAATTCCGCCCTGAAACGAGTGGAGCCCATTATTTTGCTTTCAACTGTATTAACATCAATATTTTTTGGAAGTTTGAAATCCAAGTCGTAGGACCATTCATTACTGAATATATCTATTCAGTCCTTTATTTGCATTTAAGGGGACCCCCCTTTCTCGATTTAAAATTTTTGAGGATTTTCAATGGGCTGGCAAATGAACATAAAAAATTCCAAATGGATTAGAAAGAGAACATGTTTGGCTCTGATATGAACTAGGACTATTAATTTCGCACAAAAATTAACAAAAGGCGGATGTGCCAGTCGTAAAAACACGCGTGTAAAGTTTTGAGAAGTATTAAACCTACCAAACTCAATCAGCTATGCCACATCCATATAAAACTCCTTCTGTTTCTTCATAGGCTCGATTTTCTTCGGCTTGTTGAACCCATGAAGGTACAGGGGCACTAATGAGAGCTAGGTACCTGAGAGGTGGCCCATGCTGCACTCGCGCTTGCCGTCGCCTGACGCTTCCACCATAAATCGGCTATATCTTCAAGAGTTTTTGAAATTTTCACTTGAAATTTTAAAGGAACTTTCTTGAATAGTTATATGTTCGAATTAAATAAAAATGTATGAAACCGAGAATGGGGGGAGGTCACCCTTAAAATGACAGTCAACTTCTCGTGGAATTCCCTTGCAATCGACCCCTTTGCTTTTATTAAGTTTTTTAAATGTTCTTTAAAAGCGGCACTTAACCTACCGACTGTCAAAATCTGTTTTTTTTATGTCGAATGTCTGATGTGTCTTACATTTTTAGCAAACAAACTTTGAGACTGAAACAAACTTGAACTTGAGACAGGAAATGCCAACAACGCAAGATATAAAAAGACAAAACGGCAAATGAGGTATGCATAGGAGGACATGAAACATGTAATAATAATATCTTCCGATTAACCAAAAAAAAGAGGCAAAGTTAGCAAAATCCTATCCCTGATTATTATACTTTATCCTTAGCTCTGGAGGCTTATTCCATCGACTGGCTTAAAACATTTTCCACTACTTCCGCTGGACAGTTTTGCTGAATTAAATTTCAACATTTTTTCAAACGACATTCCGATCAAGACGCCGAGTGAGTGATCCAAATGAAGTATCACAGTAATTTACCTAAATTTGTTGCTCTCCTTTACAGTCTCAACTGTGAACTATGACTACAATTCCAACATTCTTTAGTAAACCACAAGTAAACTAATACTCAATTTATCTTTCTTCACTCAGTAGAGCAAAAAAAAAAAAAGAACCACCATCTCCATCGAACATGTTTTCTTTGAGGGAAGAAAATAAAATAACTCGAATAGAATTACCACATCCAGGTCAGGTATCAGCACTTGTCCGCTCCCTCAAGTTAATTGTTCTTCAATTCATGAAGTCACAACCAGAACGAAGTTCATTCATCATTTCTGCCATTCCTCAGCAAGAAAGTGTCATGTCATCGACTTTAGAGTAAATTTAAACCAAAAGACATTCCCTATCTTGGCTGCCTTTCCGACCACAATATACTACCACCACCAATTGTACACTGCAGAGTGTAATGCACAATTACATGTTGCAAGTCTTGCAATACCATTCACCTCCTGCCACTTCATGGAATTAATACGCAAATGCCAAGCCCACCTACTTAGGGCCTCTGCACATTCTTATTGTCACTTCCAGAGCTGATTGTCTACTAAACTGAAGCAATTAGCTGCCGTTTGTCTGTCATTTCAGGTAGCAGAGCTTTAAGTGAAATTCCACTTCCGGGCTCAATTGCTGAAGGATTCGATTTGATTTAATTGCACTGCACTGAAGAGAGTGCATTTGTTGCACTTCTTTGTCGAGTTTCAATCGAAACCCGAGCCCCATGGCATCTAGACTATTACTGAAAGTTAATTTTCCGTGCGACAAATACGCAGGGCAAATCTGGAAGAAAGGCATTTCACTCGGGAAGAGGCTATTGAGTGCGTTAACCATTAAGTGGCATCAATTACACACAAGTAGCCAAGCTCGAGTGTCCATTACTGAGAAGGGTTTGTCTTACATTCGTGTGTTGCATGGATACGGGCCGGTACTTTTTTGCAAATCCTTCATCCACACATATGTGTCCATTGCGTGTTTGTATAGCATTTCTTTTCTCTCATTGCAGAGTGGACCTGGAACGAGTGTTGGCCGCAACAAGATATCCAACAGCGTAATCAGTACACATGAGCCAGTGATTGCTGCAAGACACAATTATAATGCTGCAGAATCCCTCGAAGTATCATTCGAATCCTTTATCGCACTTCCTTGCACTTCACAACTCCGCACCCGTGCAACATGGCCAGCAGCACCAGCACCATCCCCACATGACACGGAATCACCACATCAACAGCAGCACGCACCTGGACACCAACTCGTCTCTGGATGTCGGCAAGTCCTTCACCATAGCGGCCATTCTCGGACTACAAAAGAGTGCAATAGACAATACCCACAAGGATTACAACAGCGTTATGAATTTGTCGATAAGCAATAATCCCAGCAGCCACCACATCCAGCCGAAGAACAGCCACATCGATGGCAATCACAGTCTGCAGACGAATATCAGTGCTAGTGTAAATAAATACGAATGTGATACTATGAATTCGGTGAACAGTGTTGTAAATAGATACTTACCGTCGTCGAATGTGGGCGTGAATGAAGCCGTGCAAAATTCTGGCCACATGCGATTGAACGCTTTTGGACATCACGCTTCTGCGGCTGCTGTTTCCGCCGCCGTGAACGCACCATCGGCCTTACAGAGCTTACAGCAGTTGCATCAGCACCATGCCCAACAGCAAGCGAATATGGGTTTTCAAAGGGAAAAAATCAAAAGTGGTAAGTTGTTTTTCCTTGCATTGACGAATAATGTAGATTGTTGCCGCTGAGTGTGATTAGTTTAACGCCTTTTATTCCATGTTTTGTGTTATTTGACTAAGTTCAAGGATAATTTTTCTGTTCAGTAAGCTAAGTGTATGTGTGTTTTGCTAAGGTACACCTAGAGAGAGAGAGAGTCAAAGGGGCGTGGTCCATCAGTGTGTTGAATGTTTATTTGAGAATATGAGTGTTTAGATCCCAGACTATTAATTTTTTTACACCCGACTTCATACTTCAAAGCTTAATAATTATGGTGCCACATAACAATGAGAAACATTGCATTTTGAACGTCTCAACATTAAGTATACATGCCTTTACAGTAGAGTCGCTATTATATGAACTCGCGAACATAGAATTTATTTACTAAAATTTGTTTATATGAACTCGTACTAGTTCAAACAAACATGTCGTTGTGCGAATTTGTTCAAGGAAAAAGAGGAAAACACAGTGACTCCCTTGACTACAGTCTAGACCAGAGGTTCACTAAATAATTCACAGGACCCCCATATTGATATTCACAGAAAACATCATTCCGTGAATTGCTGTGCAACCAAAAATACTTTGTATGTGATGAATGGAATTTGTCCCCTTATTTATTTCAAATATCCTTAAAATTAGGCATAATGTCCGACAGTCTGAAGCTGCGCCCAGTCTCCTCTAACAAACCCAGCCTCGCGTCAATAAACAGTTATGGTAGGTACGGAAGTAATGGAAGAATAACCGTAAAAGCTTTTTCTGCGACTACAGGGTATTCATATTTTAGTCCCACACGAAATATATTCAAATTAGAATCTTCTGATTCAAAATTTTGTTTAAGAAGGGGTGAATGTCAATCAATTTTGCATACTCTAGCACATTTAGCATCGATGGTTTGCTATAATTTGTAAACGGATTTTGTACCTAGTCGATATCGTCCATTTTTTTAAGGTTAAGCAAATTTTGATGTATGCTTTTTTCATCTTCTGAACTAACCTGACCACATTTTCTTTCAAAAAGCCCTTTGAAAGTATAAAACGTTCGTAATTTTCATTCTATCCAGAGACCAGACAGAGTTTGGATTTAAGTGAATATATTTTGTATTTAACTATAAACTTCGTTGTGGTCTAGTACGTTAATTTGATCGAATATATGGGTCAAATGAACCAATTTTACCAACGGTTCATGTCCTTACGGATGTATAAATGAACTGTGCTATGAAGAATATAGATATTGAGCTCGATGCGCAATTCAAATCATACTCGGAAGATATTGGTACAGACTTTCTATATCTTCACACACTTTTTAATAAGCTTTGACTGGGATGGACGTGATAATCTATGGGTCGGGCTTGATCGAGAACTTTTTTTTAAGTCGGGTGAAGTTTCTACGCCTTAAGGGCATGACGATGTAAAATGCTGACTGCTACCACATTTCACAACAACATTCTTCATTCTTGCCACAGTTCCTTTTATGTTGCCAGTCATATTTTGTCGCTGCATACGTGCAACATGGTTCCCAATATGCAATACCCGCACCCCCTACAACATTGTGACACCGACATAAAAAATTAAACATATTTTTTTCGCGGATGACTATATGTATGAATTTCGGTTCGACTCGAAGTATGATAGAAATACCCAACTTCACCGCCGATAGACCCCTAGTCCGTCGACGAAATTCATAGACTTTTTGACAGTTACTCATGAATTTTTGACGGTTATTCACTATTCTTCCGTGATTGGTCAATTTGGCTGTAGAAAACTATTCATACAAAAATTGTTGTCAAAAAGGTTAAGGGGCAAGAGATGTAGAAGTTGGGCATCTCTATCATACTCCATTTCTGGTTTTATCTACGGAACCCTCCCACGGAACCACAGAGATCCGCGGAATACCATTTGTAAAACGCTGGTCTAGACGGTCGATCGGTAACTGTTTGCTTTAGTTTTATGTATTTCCCCTGGCCTCACGCTTATGAGGAATTGGTGATGCTTCGAAACATGCGTGAAAGAACTTTTACATTGTGCTTGAAGCAAACAACACAGACTAAAGTCTCAAACTATTGTTCCAGAACATAGCGGTTCACGACACGTCGTGCACTATTTTGTTTGAATTAGTTAGTGAATATAATTTTTTTGCAGTATTTTTTAGTGAGATCTACTTCGTTGGTCGGTGGTCGGTTGTCCGCTTCTTCATGTTGACGCTCTCCCAGCCAGCTTCTTTCGTGGCATATCTTGCCCACGTAAATGTACATATTTATTTCGTTTAAAAAAAAGTAACATGAGAACATACAACGCAAATATGCATTTATTATTAAAAATATGCGCTAACTATTGAATGTAATTTTAAAGGAAAATTCATGAATCCGAAAGGTAACAAGATCTATTGCTTCTAATTTTTCTCAAAAAAATGCAAGTGCAACGAAATCCTAACACTACTAATTAGAAACATAAGCAGAATGAAAGAAAAACACACAGAGGAAAAGACCTCTTGTATTACTCCACTTCTCGGATTATTAATAAAAAAAACGAATTCATTCGAATGATTTTGTTGAGAGCCGTTTTTATCGAGTTCTCTGGTTTTAGTAGTTAGTAGACATTCGAATGATTTTGAGAATCGAGATGTACTCGAACAATCATTTGAATGCCCACCTCTAGTGATCATTCGATCATTAAAATATCTTCATTACAAAAGTCTCGGTTCGTCCAATCATTCGATTATGTAAGGACTGCTACTAGTATGCTACAAAAATTGACAACCGATGACGACCTCCTCTTGTTCAATCTGCACAAGTGCGGCCGAAGTGGTCGAAACTCAGTTGTCGAGTTCTTGCATTATCCAGAATCTTGTCTCGTTTATTTTCTTATAAAGGGTGTTTTTTTAGAGGTGGAGAACTTTAAATTGTATCTGCTTGGTTGCATCGCGAATAGAAAAAGTCGCCCCTCGGCACACACTTTGGCAACCCCTGACATAAGTGCTTCTAGCATAAACGCGGCTGAAGTATATCGCTTACATCTCAAGCGTGGTTTTGATATTGATTGCAGCCCAATATGCAGAATTAAAGCACAATGCTCGAAATGCGATTTGATCCGTTTTGGTGTTTGGTTTTTCAGTGCACTATCACTGCACTGTCGACGGCTTACACTGTCAGGCCATATTAGCAACCAAATTTACGCTATTGGACATCAAGACACCTACGCGTAGTAGTCGTATAGTGCGAATAGAGAAAAATATTGATGCTGCATCCTCATTTATCCCCGTTCACAGCAATCACACCTGCTTTCGTTCAATGAAATGTGGTTCCAGCAAGACGGCGCTAGAATCAATTGAGCTACAAATTTAGAAACCGGGGTCCGTCTTTGACGTCATTAGACCATAGGCGCCAGCAGACATTTTTCCAGGGAAGGCCAGGATATTTGTTTCTTTCGTTTTTAAATTGTGTTGTATTAAAGGATGTATACAAAATATTGGTGGGATCCTTGAGCCAAGGGGAGGGAGACGGGTGCCCCCCTTGTCCCACACGCCTGCGGGCGCCTATGCTTTGACTTTTCTCAGCTGAAAAGCCACCGTCAATGCAGTCTTGGAAGACATCATTACTCGTGTTATTAGCGAGATGCATGTGCCACTCAAAACGTTGTCGTGCTCAATATTACATGAAATAATCCTTAAAAAGATAAACAACCGAAATAAATATTGTATACACCTTACAAACGCTTAGAATAAATTGCCCTCTACAAATTATTGAAGGTGAAATAAGAGAGTTCAACAAACAACAACATGTTCTAAAGTCATCCACACTGAGTTTTTCTTCTGTTATCACGCACGACTAACCCGAACACATTTTCATTTGATAGCAGCCCTTTAAACACACACGTATTTTCTTTTCATTTCAGAGAACATTGGCAAGAAGTCTACACTGAAAAACAAAAGAGTCCGAACGATATTCACCCCCGAGCAATTAGAAAGACTGGAGGCCGAGTTCGAGCGACAGCAGTATATGGTGGGGCCGGAACGTCTGTATTTGGCGCATACACTTCAATTGACTGAAGCCCAAGTGAAAGTGTGGTTCCAAAATAGAAGGATAAAGTGGAGGAAACATCATTTGGAAATCACTCAGCAGCGGTTGGCGCTCCTTCGCCAAACGCAAATGCCTACCGGAAACGAGGATGAAATTAAAAACAACAATATAAACAACAACTGCGAGGATATAAGACCAATTGGTAGCAATCGTCAGCCATCTGAATCTGATCTTTCCGTTTGCAATGATTCAATGGACGGCGAAAGTGTGGCCGAGGGTGATGATTCATAAAATGACTACGTACCGAGCATCACGTTAACCGGCAATGATTTCCAATAACCACAGGGTGTAATTAAAATTAAGCAGATAAGCACTTACTTGTACATAAACGATTCAGACCGTAAGTTGTAACTTTAGTCATTAGGGTATTGATTAACATAATAAAGAAATTAACTTATGTATACCAAGTTGGATGGTTTGTTTCTTTTATTTTTATGAGACCGTTAGAGATGAAAAGATGGGGGTAAGAATGCGAGGATACGAGGATGCATTGCATAACTTTTGCGGTGCCCCTCATAATATAGGTATTCATGAAAATGTGAAAATGAAACAAAGCATCAGCAGCGATTTATGCAAAATACTTTTGAAACAATGTGTCAAAAATACCGAATTGTTGTGGGCTTTCAGCAGTTGAGTTGAGCGTAGCTTTGAATTGCAAAGAGGTGCCCAATGGAATGCGTACGTTGCGTCAGAAATTTATCGGAAGGACTGCCATAAATCTAAGAAAATCGAACTTTTGAAGTTCCTGAATTATCAGGAATTACTGAAAAAAATGTGAGCAACACAAAACCCATTCATTCATTCATTCATAAAATATCGTAAAGTCAAACACATATAGGGTGAATCGCAACGATGTAGCGCGATCTGTCTCTGTTTATTGAGGTTACGAGAATATTGTGTCAGAACGCATCAGGCTCAGTTTCCTATAGCGAAATGAACGCGCGGGTTTGGCCATCTTAAATGTTCCGAAATGCAATTTATATAAAAAAATATAAAATAGCTGTGAATGCAATCCCCAGAAAAAATTCAAACTGACAAATAAAATAGTTTCACAAATGTCAAAGAACCCGACCGAGAAGAGAGTAGTTCTACCTAGAATTTTGTGCTCGGGCTTACGATAGTACGGTCTGTAAAATTCCAACGCCCCATTCCGGACTAAATATGTCAAAGAAGGACTACGCGAGCGCGCCGATGGGATATGGGTATAATGATCACCCGAATGAATTTCCATGGAAACATCTGTCGGCGCGATGTATTTCATGCGGCGTGATTTATTCCACTTGTGGGCCGTATTTGCTGTTTCTCTCCCTCTCATCATCTTCTCATTATGACATAACGCAACGCATGCAACGAATTCTATGGGTTTTAAGGCTTTAAGCCGATCGATCACTCAAAACCCCGTTTGGTCCCTATATGACTAATTCATTCTCACGTCTATGGTTACAATTCCCATGCTCAATCTTGGACCCTTCCTTTACTTTGAGATTGTCTAGTCGGTTTTATAAACTTATAAGTCCCCTCTCATAATAGGGCCCATACATGCGTAGACACGTCGCTGCCAACCTTAAGTTCGTGCTAAATAGTTCCAATGGCGGAACGAACATGGAACAGTTCTTTTTTAGGTCGGAACTAGTTCCTCGGATAGGAGGAAGTATATAGCAGAGATAATGTATAGATAATACTTAAAACGTTGGCACCGGACGATATGCAAGAGACGAAATATCCCATGTTAATTCCAATTAGCTTGTTAATTCCAGTTCCACTTTCAATCCTTGTCAGTAAAATATCTACTACAACCACGATATGCCCTATAACTCACATCGAAATTCGTACAGAGAAAATAGCATTACTAGAGAAGTATTTCTCTAACACCACACATGTCGGAATGTGTTCGGATTTTATTTTGAATCTGACATGTCCATTCACACACATCTCTGCTAACAGGGAACTATTTAGATCAAATGAACATGTTTAATTGAAGTATGCGGAACGATCGGAAATAGTTCCAACGGTGGACATAGTTCCAGGAACTATCCACGTTCGTAACGATCCAACTCTAGTTTGTATCGTTTCCTTGTGGTCGTAGGGTCGGAAAAATGCTTCTGCCGCCATAACTTTGGCGATCACAATACTCGGCACCTTTTACTTGTCACAAAACCGGCAAACAAAACTAGAAGTTTATTATCTGTGAATAAACTTTTGCATTATCTTTTTCTTGGGTTCTCATTGAATATGGTCAATCTGGGAAGTATAGCAAAGACGCGATCGTATACGAACGAATTCTGTACTGAAATTAAAAGAATTGGCAAATATAACCACCGAGTGGAAATTGATCCCACTTGAAGACACAAATCTGCAGCATGTGTTGCCAACTAGCTGAATTCTTGTGAGTTGAGAATTTGATTGGTTTTTTGTCACCCCACTTGAATTCAAGAATATAGATTTTGATATGAGGTGGCAGAAAAATACGAGGCGAGAATTTGTCACATCGTTTAAGAGAATGTCATGGTCAGGCATGTTTAAAAACTGTGTTCTTGTCATTTTCTTTGTGAGCAATTTTTTTCAAGTTTAAACGTTCACATTGTCTTGGCCTTGTCAATTTTCATTTGACCTTGACTCGTTTTCGGCTCTTAAATATTTTAAGAAAAAAATTGTTTTCGTGATTCATTGAATATTATAACTAAACTAGACAGGCGTTGTGGGTTGGTGCGTCGATCGTACACACTTTTCAGCCTACGTTGCTTACGTTGCAACTCCCTTCCACTAGTGAAAGAACAATAGCTGAGAAGCTAGGCCCTGGCCCGCTACGGGATGTAGTGTCCATATTATTATATTATTACATTTCCGGAAACCATTTTCTTAAAAATTGAGAAAACCGCGCAGCACATGCGGCTTAAAATAGTTCATACAAGAGCGATGCAATGAAGCCGGGATCCAGCATAGAAATGTATAAAGGACCAGGCATAACGACCAAGTCATAGCAGATGCAATACGACTTGGTCTTGCTGATTGGAAACATACGTCCAGGACTGTCAACGATGAAAGGAAGCTATTGGTCAGGCTCAGGCTCCATATGTCTCGCTGGTGGAACAAGAACCAGACCGTCTATGACTAGCTGTTCGAGCAAGAAAAAGGAAAAGGTTTACAAAAATGTATGCCATTATTGTTTTCTATGCATCTCCATGACCGGACAATGTCCAAAGCTTGCTATCCCAATTTCCACTATCAGAAAATAGTACATATTAATGACTACATTGCTACACTGCCATTTTGGAAACAGCAAATGACATCTTCACAAGCATCTTTCACAGATCTTGCCAATTGAATTTTTCACACTAGGCCATCTGTCACATTTCATAAAAGCAAAGAAAAAACGATCCAATAATAATATTTATTGTGATGCCTTTAAAATGAAATATTTTTATTTTAATATTATTCACGAAAATGTAACAGAATGGAGCACTTCGTAGTACTCTCACGTTTAACACATTAAATAAATCGGCACTACACTACTACTACGATTTCAGTGGAAACGCGTTTTAAAGGCGCAATTTTTTCTTTTCGATGATATAAGCACAAAGTATGAAAAAAAATATGAGTCACTTAGATTAGGGGATATCGAGGTATTAAACGAAACTTTGAATGTATAGAACCTTGAACCTACCACAAAAACTAAACGAGTATTTTGGAACTTTATATTTTGTTCTTATATCATCGAGATCTACAGAATTGCGTTTTCAAAACATGAAACCACGAAAGAACTGTAATATTGAAAACAAGACAAAAATATTTCCAACCCATATAATCATTTTTATACATAAGTTCATCCATACGTGCCGAAATATGCTTCAAAGAACCTTATTTGGGGTTTTTATGGAACGACATTGCATGGCATCTCTCACCATTCAATGGAAAATGATCATATGATCGAAACCAGTATTCTTATAAGTTTTAAACAAATTTAAAACCGATAAACCTATTGAGAATGACACAAGTTCCATTGTGACCTAGCCCAACTCAACAAGGTGACGCCATAAGAAAAACAATGGATGAACATACGTCAAACCACTGTCAAATAACATTGTTTACTTTTTTTGTTCAGTATAATATTTCTGTTTGGATTGTTTATATTTTTATCTTATAGTTTAATTCGTATTTGATATATTTATGGCTGCTATTCCATGTGCTGCAACAAGGCCAGAACCTCCACCGGGTTTAAAGGCGCTCATTGATCACTGTTCAGCGGTGTACCCGGATCAACCCAATCCACTGCAAGTGACTACTGTACTCAAGTATTGGCTGGGCGGTCAGGACCCTTTAGACTATATAAGCATGTTCCTAAATAAAGGTGATAAGGAACGCGGTATTCCTGCCCACTGGCACTACATAAGTTTTGGATTGAGCGATCTTCATGGTGACGGACGTGTGCATTCCGTTGAGCCGGCAATTGATGGCGTCCGCACCTCTGGTATAGGCTTTGAGTTAACATTTAGGCTTCTCAAAACGGAAAGCGATCCGAAATCTGCTGATGAGAAGCCAGACCGTCCACCAACGTGGCCAGCCAACCTACTGCAAGCGTTGGCGAGATACTGCTTCCAAACAGGAAACAGATTCTTTGTGGGTGACAATGTACCATGGCGAAAAGCATTAGATGGCTCCAATTCACTGATTCAAAATATACTACTCGCACAGGACCCCGAAATGAACACTTTAGAATCACCCTTCGGTTCGGTTGAATTTTGTCAGGTGGTTGGTGTTACAGAGGAAGAAATCGAACAGGCGTCGCGATGGAATGGAAAAGGTGTTCTGAACTTCCTTATGCAGGATACGAAGACCGGAGGAGATTTTCTGATCACCGATATGAGTCGATCTCTGAGTGTGTTTGAGTTATTCCCCGAAACACTTCTAAGCCTTCAAGACGATTTAGAGAAGCAAGGTTCTGACCTGGCAGGAGTAAACGCTGACTTCACATTTCGAGAAATACCCAAGCAGAGTTTCAAACAAGAAATCGACTCGGAGAGCTTAAACGAGCAGTGCCTTTCAGACGAAAATAATAAACCGCTCGGTAATGGTCTCGGAGAGAGCAAGGAATTTCTGCAATCGATGTCCGTCTGCAACTCTCTGCAGAAGTCTTGTCCGATTGACTGTCAGCCAAATGCTGCAAATTGTATACCATTGGATGGCATTGAAATTACGCTCGCTCCATATGCCGCGAAATTCCTTTTGTTGTCAATAAAGGATCGCATTCGTCACGGCAGGCACTTCACCTTCAAGTCTCAGAACTTAGCTCTCACTTTCGTTGCAGAATCAGTTTCCGGTTCCGTGGTTACTAAGGAGTACCCCTTTGGAGTGCTTGGCTATTGGATTCAGGTTTTAATAACCGATGACTTGGTCCCGCGGATGATAGAAACATTCCAAAATTCACTCGACGCTAAGAAGGAACTGAGTGAGAAACTAGAATTCCAGTTCCCCGACAAGAATCTCAAGATCATCGTTGCGAATCCTCTCCCATCATCAGTAAATATAAGCAACAAATGATGTATTTTATTCTATTTCTTTTATATGTATGTGTGTAACGTGTATTTAACATTGTTCTTCCAAATTTGTGTCTTATCAAAAAATATTTTGTACAACATTTCACTTGTTTGCTTTTTATTTTGAGAGTCAGTAGACAACGTCTTATGTATGATTGCGCTGTTGTGCTGAGTGGAAATTCCACGTTATCGGCCAATGTCGTACCAGTCTGAGTAGGACCTCGTACTGATCGAGGACTATTCAACAACGTCCTGAGAGGCAAGGATGCTGGGCGAGGATGCGCCACGATGGTGTCACCAGACACTCTCATGGTACAGACAAGACGCGATCTCCCAGGTGAGCATCAGCCATTGAGAAACCTCAGATCTCAGTTTGACGGTGACTGCCAGAGCAGAACAATTGCTATCTTAAGAGTGACAACCAGCGATTAAATAAAGTCATTGAACCTGACATCCGTCCAGCTAACTATTGGCAAGTTGTCATCAGCGTACTGATGAATATATGACAAAAACCTGAAAGAGGGGAGCATAAGTTGACAATGACAGCTGCGCAAGAGAGTGGTGCTGCAATGGATTGATGTAGACATCTTTGTCATCGTCATAAAAACATCAGGCATCTTGATCCTCCGTCATCTACTCCATCCCATCAGGAGCTATTCCAAAGCGCGACCGGGCGAGTTTTTGAACTTGGTCCGACCACCTCCCTTGAGTTTACCAAGCGGTCGCCTACCTGTGATGATGGGGACATTCGTGCCACTTGACCAAACCATCGAAGTCACGACTTTGCAGCGTATCTTTGAAAAAAATTACTACACGATGCAATTGTTCCAGGTCATGTCATGTCATTTTGTCAAGCAGTGGGGATAGGTTGAAACATCCTGCCACTCCGCCTTTATCCACTTGGAATTTCGAGGAATAGAGGCAGGATAGTGGCAAGGTTATTGTATAATTTTGTCTGATATATGAAAGAAAACTTAATGAATAGAGCCTGCAAATTATGGTTTAAAATAAATGTGGGGAGTCGGAAGAGTATTTCTTAATTGCCTAGCATAATCCTATTGTATAGGAATGGGGAACTTGACATTAACATGACCAGAGAATATCTCTGCTTACCTGTTTCTATGTGAGCCACATTAGACGCTGGGATACTCTGCCCTCTCATCACTCCATCTTGGTTTTGAAGACTTTTCCAGATCAAAGCAAACCAGTCCAAAAATCACTCGAAACATTTTTCTCTAGAAGAGACCAAGAACTTCTTTATCTGCTTCTGGACTCTGTTTTTAGCCTTTTTTAACCTCGTTGAAGTTTTGTAAATGCATTGAAATTATAAGCAAGAACAATGCTTCGACGGAATTCGTTGATCAAAACATGTCTAGCTCTTGCAGGAACTTCTGCAACATTTTCCTTTCAATTTAAATGTTCAGTCTCTATAGCGATTAGCAGTCCTTTTCGTCGAAAATATAAATATCCTTCACAAACTACTCTTCACAGCCCTTAACATTCTCGTGACATTGGCAGCACAATCCCACTGACCGAAAAGCCCTTCCAACTTCACTTGCATGAGTAACGTCAAAGTGAAAGCGCAACTGTCAGATATCCATTCAATCGGTTGCCGTCGTTTCTCAAAAGCTTTTCCTGGATTTACCAAGAAAAAGAATCCGATTAGAAACAAATTTCGTTAGAAAAAATACAAATTAGTGCACAAATATGGAACCCTATGATGTAGTAGTTAATCAACCCGTCGTAATCGATAATGTAAGTAGAAAATCAGCCGTAGTTTCACCGCAAAAATCCGTCGAACTAAGGTGGGGTTTGTAAATTCGTAAATCAAGAAGTGAAAAAAGGCTAAATGACATCACCCGAACACCTCTCGTCTGCCCCTCTATGGCTCTGTTACTTACCTTACTTGTAGAAAAGATGACTAAACTTTTCATCCCACCTGCCACGGAAGCCGAAAATGAATATATAGTAAAGTAACTACAATAATGCGTCGTAAATAACGTTATTATTTATCTTCGAAATATATTACACGATGTTTTATTGAAAGTTCCACCCAAATTGATGTTTTCCATCTGCACAAGTGACGAAGGTACAAGGGGATAGACAATGGGATGGCTTTCCACTTGCCTTAATGGTGGTAGCAATAATTTAGCTGTATTTGGATCGGCTCGCTTTCCGCATGGATCCTGCACGAGGAAATCTTGATTTTTTCGCAATTTTCTGTACGGTTCTCTGTAGTAGTCACGTTGATTTTGACAGGATATGTAAAAGTTGTCGATTTCTTCGTCACGCTTGTAATCAACAAAACTAAGACCAATTTTCGGTACAAATCCCAGAATCGATTTTCTTTGCATACGACTACTGCGAGAGACAAGAAGCATGTCCACCTGCGGGATGGGAGTAGTTTTCATTATAAAATCAAATATCTTTTGTAATTTTGTGGAAACAGATGTGATTTATGAATTGACTTCTATTTCATAGGGTTCTGGAGTCATTAAGGCTGGATTTGCTGGTGAACATATTCCAAAATGTAGATTTCCAAATTAGTAAGTATTATTTTGAATGTATTTTTGAAGAAGAAAACTTATTGCTTGGTTTTTCATAGCATTGGCAGGCCAAAATATACTCGTGTGATGGCTGGAGCTCTCGAAGGGGACATATTCGTGGGGCCAAAAGCAGAAGAACACAGAGGTCTCCTCAGTATACGTTATCCAATGGAGCATGGTATTGTTACGGATTGGAATGACATGGAGAGGATTTGGAGTTATATATATAGCAAAGTAAGTGCTAGAAAATTCAAGTTATTACTCATCTTTTCGCTTTTTGTAACTGCGATGGAACAGTGGTTTTCTGCTTGTTTATGTATTTTGAGGGAGTGTGGAGAATCTGTAGAGTTATAAATGCGTATTGGCTGTGTTCAATTATGATAAACTCGACTCGAGATAATCTCGTCCCATGAGGATAATGATGTTAGTTTAACTAATTTCCTGAAAGCATGTCTATGCGTCAAACGATGTGTTGTAAAAGGATACAAACATGGACTTTTGTAAGGACAAAGAACCTTGTAACGAAAATGGTTGTGGCCCAACACCTGATGATGCATAATCAGTTACTGCAGTTCACTGTCACAGCTTATCACATTTGCAATTTCGTTAAAA
Organism: Eristalis tenax; assembly: GCA_905231855.2. Classification (NCBI taxonomy): domain Eukaryota; kingdom Metazoa; phylum Arthropoda; class Insecta; order Diptera; family Syrphidae; genus Eristalis; species Eristalis tenax. Next base: position 115,951,366 of record HG993124.1, read on the forward strand.
ACAAACACTTCCAAATCTACTAGAATCGCAAAAGAAATTAACTTAGCTGAACCTTTTTAAGTCTACTGTTCGTAAGTCGTAAAATCCATTTACAATAAAATAAATAATTAGATTCGGACACGTACAGTATCCTACCGTTCAATTCATATTCTCGTCTAGTTACGTCTCTCAGCGGATACTTCTTAACGTTGTCCCAAAAGAGCATTCTATTAAGTTAATTTGTCGCAATAAAAACTGGGTTGAGTCATAAGCAGTACGTCTAGGGTTCAATACCTTTCATACTCCATGGCACTTGCGAATCACTGCCAACGTTCAAAGTTAATATCGACATTAGGATTCAGCATAATCATGTGGGTCTCCTCCACTCGATAGAGAACAATAGAATGCATAGCACGAGTGTTTGTCCACCACGGACTGCATGCTGTGGTCACCCAAAGAAGACACCGAAGTGTGTATGTAGTTTGATCTGTCAGGCAACAGCGAATGCTTTTATCCCGATGTTCACATTCATTCGACTCGGCACTTCGGAGTGTCGGAGCAAGAGCGCATGGCTGAATGAAACATGTGTATCGAAATCTTATCAGATTTTTCAAATTTATGACCAAATGACGTTGGTACGAATGTTTCTGTGAACGCTTAGTACTTCGCCGTCGTAAACAGGCGAGAGGAACTCAACGTTGAGCAGCTGCTTCTTCGAACGGAAAGGGCTACGCTTCGATGGTTTGGTCATGTGGTTTGGTCAATGCACCCATCATCACGGCTTCTGACGCGGGCGTTGAATGCAATTCCATCAGGTAGGCGACCGTTTGGCAGACCCAGGAGGAGGTGGTTGGACCAAGTCCAAAAATTCGCCTGGTCGCGTTTAGGCATAGCTCCCGGAAAGATAAAGTCGACCGCGGAGGACCAAATGCCTGGATACCTCTCGTACGTGCTTTACCCCCGCGACTCTTTTAGTGGGTCATGCGAGGCAGAAGATGATGGCGGGTGAAGCAACATTCCGAGGCGGACCTTTCGAGGGCCTAGCTTCTACAGGAATCACTAATGTTGTGCGTGCTTCTGCTCTAGTACTAGTGGATGAATAGGACAAAGTGTGAGAAGCTTTTTCTAGACAGGAATACTCTTTGAGCATTGTCAGTGATTCGAAAGATTCACCTCTGCATTATGAAAGGTAAATTCGGTTAGCGAACTGCGTATGAGCCGTATACTAGACGACCCTTGGATTGTAAGTAAGTAAAATATAAAAACAAAACTTTTGTCAAGCCCAAACATGTAAACAGACCCGAGTAGGTTTGCAGCTTGGTCCCGTTTGTACCTTTGATTGTTTTGCTGGCATTGTTTGCATTGTACGTCCACGGGATCGTGTTTAAAATTGATGTTTTTAGCATTATTCTCTAAATATTTGTCTGCTTCTATAGCATACTGATACTGTGTTGCAACTGTGTTTTATTAATTTTCCAAAGAAAAATGAGTGCAATTTTCTTGTCTTGTGTTTTGGATTCGCTTTGGTTGAAAGGAAACAGATTAATGTTCGATGAACAAAAAATACATTGTTCGCACTACTGCGTTCATACAAAGATATCTGATACCTTTATCTTATCTAACAGAAGTTAGTTTAGAAAAAAAAAGAAGTTATTCACGCCTCGTGAGGTTTTACTACACAGTTCCTTGTATCCACACTCTCTGTAAGATTTGAAGTCAATCAACTTTCAAGATTTTAAATGATGATTATCAGGAATATGCAAATAGGCTACAGACGCGTTGCTTATTTTACCTTATTGTCTTGCACATGGGAATTGTTAGGATACTAGAGGCCGACTGCTGTCAGCAATACCACTCTGGCCAATAGAAACCTGTTGTGAAACTACGCGCATTCGATGCCTCCTGCTCGTAAAACCTACAATTCGACGTCACTCTTAGTTTATTCAGCTCATGCACTAGTAACGGAACCAATGAATGGTATCCATTCACTTCCTCGTCCCTGCAGCTTCAGCGGAAATCGTAGACGTGGTAGATCCAATCTGAAGGAATGTGTGCCAATTTCCCAGTGCCCTGTTGTCATGCCGATGAGTGGCGTGAGTGCTGACCAGATTAGTCTGAGAAGTCAGAGTGAGCGTTTTGAGGTTGAGTGTTTGCTTTGTATAGGGCCGCTGTGTCCATTCACACCATTTCCGATTGCTTGTTGGGATTGTGTATATCTAGAGAAGATGGAGAGAGGCATAGATGGTAGGTTTGAGATAAGGTCGTAACCCATCATCAACTTCGGGTGTGTCACATTATTCCGTCAATTTCATCAACAGTCGACTGTGAACAAACCAGTAAATCAATAGGAAGCTTTGCCCAGCGATCTGATCGAAGTTTGACTGTACATTTTGGATACCAATGTGTTCTGTGGTATGTCGTAAATCTCTATAATCTGTTATCCATCTTCGATCCGTCTGTGAAGATACGCAGATATATGATTTGATCTCAGAGTTGGAGAAGTTGTACTTGGAAGAGGGAATGGTAGTAGGCTATGTCGTTGGAACAAATAGTTGATTGAGCTTTGCGAAGTTTGGTCAGATTGAACTTCGACTCTAATTTTAGTGTTGGCCGCTACCAGTGGTCCCAATATATCCAACAGAGGAAGTTGAAGAAGTATGTTAAGTGCAGCGGATGGAGTACTTCTTTGAGATCACATAACGTACCCACAAGACGAGGGTGATATGTGGTAATTGAGTTACCAGCTTCTAATTAACATTGACATTGGGCTGACTATAGAATTGAATAACCAGTATGCAGCCTACAACTTTGATCCCGGTCGGAAGTTTATTTTGTTTCCCTTGTACATGGCTTGCACTATTTTTCCACATTCAACGAGCAGGACTGCCTTTATCCTCAACTCTATGCCTCGTCCAACGGGTTAATCACGATATAGTAACAATTTTAAATGAGTTCAAGTGTAAACATCACTTAGTGTGTTCGCCTTCGCATATTTTAGCATTGGCAATTTTAGAACCTGTTTTAAAAGGCAAGCATGAAGTCATTCATTGTTTTCTGTGGAATGTATTATTCATAAAGTCGTTGTGTCTATTAACACTTCCAAAAAGGATCGTCATCTATACACACCCTAAGCACGCCTTACAAGATGCCAACCAATTATGGTTGCTGCTTATCGATTTCTATAAATTTCGTTTCTAATTGAAATGATAAACTGAATGTCAAAACAGAGAGTAATGAAATATTTGTAATTTTTCTATTTTTTTAGGAACAACTAGCAACATTCACAGAAGATCATCCAGTTCTGTTAACAGAGGCTCCCCTCAATCCGCGTAGAAATCGAGAAAAAGCTGCAGAATTCTTTTTCGAAGGCATCAACGCACCAGCCCTCTTTGTTTCCATGCAGGCAGTCCTCAGCTTGTACGTAGTCCAAATAGCTGAGATGAGTGAATCGATATGATCCTAATGATTTGATCTTGCTTATAGGTACGCAACTGGACGAGTAACAGGTGTGGTGCTAGATTCAGGAGACGGTGTCACCCACGCCGTACCCATTTACGAAGGCTTCGCGATGCCCCACAGTATTATGCGTGTAGACATCGCTGGTCGCGATGTGACACGGTACCTTAGGACTCTGATACGTAAGGAAGGCTTTAATTTCCGTTCGACAGCCGAATTCGAAATCGTGCGATCAATCAAAGAGAAGGTCTGCTATCTGGCGAGCAATCCGCAAAAAGAAGAAAATATCGAAACCGAGAAAGCTGCTTACACATTACCCGATGGAAAGACACTCGAGGTAGAAGTTGATTCACTGTCCATGGCAATGTGTTACTCACCATTGCATTCATTTTCACAGATTGGTCCCGCACGGTTCAGAGCACCAGAGGTTCTCTTCAGACCCGATCTCTTGGGCGAAGAATACGAGGGAATTCAAGATGTACTTATGTATTCTATAGAGAAATCGGATATGGATCTGCGCAAGATGCTGTATCAAAATATCGTTCTATCAGGTGGTTCAACGTTGTTCAAGGGGTTCGGTGACAGGCTGCTATCGGAAATGAAGAAGCACACAGCGAAGGACTTGAAAATTCGCGTAAGATCTCACCTCACAATCTGCCATGTGTTCAGAAAATAAAACAGAACTTTATCTCTTTCAGATTGCTGCCCCACAAGAGCGACTCTATTCCACATGGATGGGTGGCTCAATTTTGGCATCTCTAGATACATTCAAGAAAATGTGGATCTCGAAGCGAGAATACGAAGAAGAGGGCCAAAGGGCTGTGCACAGAAAGACTTTTTAGTTTAACATTTTTTATATTATCGCTACTACTGCTTAATTCCTCCTTATTTGTCATTAGAAACCATGCTGCACCACCTCGTTGGGCATTGTTTAGTATTCAGTTACCACAAACGTTAACTTCAGATGTAAAATTAATAATGACATGTAGGTGTTCAAAATCATTTACAAGAAGAAATATTAAAAGTAACTATATCAAAAGGCGGCTTTCCTTTGCGTGAATTTCATCTGACGGAGAGAAGCATTACACATTTATTCAATCATGGATCAAGGCTAAATTCAGTAGATTATCTATTCCTTTCTTTCTCAAGCACATTTTGCAAAATAAAATCGACATTAAGTCACAACAACACATTCGCATTTAAAGTATTCAACATAGTATGCAAATCGCACAAACTAAGATTGTTTTTGTTTTTCATTTAATGGACATGTGAACATGCTTGAAATAACTAAAAGCCTTGGAGCAATACTCATGCATAACTACGCTTGAAATTAGTGAGAACTTTGTCTCCTAGTAGTTCAGTTTAAGAGTGGCGAATTGTTTTATTTATTTATTAATTTGTATGATTTTATACTTTGGCGTTTCTGTGCGGAAGAAAAAGACGAATTTCAAATAAACAGTTATTTATTCCCTGGAACTTGATCTCATTTACTTGTCTGAAGTTAAAGGGGCGTTTATTCTATTTGCAGAGAGCACAAAAGCCTTTGGTATTGTCTTGTCGTTTTTAGAGAGTCCGAGGACTGTAAACTAGATCATCTGGTACACCGAGCAATGAACACTCATCTTTATCTTTCTCCGCTGGATATGGTCTGTAGATATGAAGCGCCCAGCACTGAGCAGTACATTTCATGGCGCAGGTACTGCAGCGGACACTGGAATTTAGATATGTTTGCATTTTGCCAAAGATTGGCATACAGCACTTACCAGCTCATCGTTATCTAAACAGTATTTGACTCACGACTATCAGAAGTGGAATGGGCTTTCCATTCACCTATTTATGTACCATAGAAGTTTCAGATACGAAGAAGTTCATGCAGCGCTCTCTCTAGAAAGGTTCCTTGGGTGATAGCATCAGGTGCGATTCGCATGGTATCACAACGGGCCTACACACGTGATTGTGTTCGGCGACTCGTATCTAACCTAACTCGCATATTAATTAATTATTTAACCAACAAACCTCATTAGTGGTTTATGGTGCAACTTCTCGTAGTCTCAACAGTAGCAGATATGGGCAATGTTGTGGCATAACCTGGTAAGTAATCTGCAGTACAGTTGTGTATATGACCCAGCACCCACCGCAAGTGAGTGTTGCAAAAGATTCTAGCAATTAAGAATTTGAGGAAACTAATTCCTAAGATTTTATGACGGCTTGAACAGTCCTTAAACCAAGGGCATGTCAAATAATTGACTATAAAGCTGTTTACACAGCCTGAGTTGGGAGATCAGCGGTTTGATGTGATGAAAGAAAGGAAAAGGAAAAGGTTTGAGTTTCAACTAAAATAACCATACGAAGTGTGATATCATAAGGTAAGGTCAACCCTAAGGACTGTAGTATATTGATCACTATATTGAAGTACTAGTAAATCCATTCCTCCGTTAACTTCCAGGTCCTTTTCAAAAATTGTGTACATCCAAATTTTGTACTCGATATCATTCGATTTAGCACGATTAGGAAAAGCAAATTGATTGAAATTTTAAAGAAAAATATTTGTATTAAGTCCCTTGGAAAGAAAAACAAAACATTCCCCTTTCTAGTTTATTTTCACAGTATTTGTGTGTGCACAGGAATTTACTAACGTACTTCATGTCGTTTTTATGCGGTTTTGTCTGGAACGCATCTACCGTGTAAAAACATAATTAGGTGAATTTCAATCAGAAGGTGGCGAGGCGTTACGTTAATTGTGGATATCGGTACAAGTTTCATTGCTTTCTGCACCAAAATCTGCTGTTTCTCAGCTTTCAAGGAAAGAGGATTACATTTCCCCAGGAGGAAGTGGCAACACTAAACGAAAAAATGACAAAGTATTAAGTTTTCTTTATATGGGAAGTGGATGTGGAGCCACATCCACAGGTGTCCATTCAAATCTCCCAGACCAAAAATTTTGATGTTCTGATTCTCGCACAACATTGTGAGATGATGCTATGGAACTAGTACCTACCATAGTCATAGTTTGACAATGTTACTAACAAGCCAAGTTTTTATTGTGTCATAGTTCTCTATGAATCACCTTAGTTCATGAATGAACAATGATTGATGAGAGGAACTCAGACTCACGATCACGATTCTGCAAAAATCTAACGTGAATATTTACTAGACGCAATCAGACCTTATTTATAGTGTACTTCCGATCGTTTGTCATCATAGTTCGCCAGCATTTGTCATCGTATATCACCTAGCTACAGAAATTCCGGTGCATATTGCCAAGTAGCAACTTCCTGCGATTTAGAAAGTTTTTCCTCCGAGGAGGTCAATATGTCCTACATCTCAAAAGTACTAAACTATTTTCGCGCATCATGGCTTTCGATTTCTGGCAGTGCGTTCTACTCAACCAATGTAGATCAGCATTCGCCCGATCATAATGTATGTACTGGTTCACGACCACTTTCATAGTTCTTTGATATTTCCCCGTTTTCGTGACTCATTCTATGTTAAAGATTGACGTAGATAGATGAGAAAGAATAAACGATATGTTGCGCAGGCGTATACTGTAGTGGTACTCAGCACACATGTGCTACGATTTCTGTTTAGTGGTCAGATTAATTACTATGTTCAATAATGGACAGTATCCCCAAAGCGGTTATACCTTTGACGATTTGTGGCAACTTTTTCTAACGCCTATTTGCGAGGTCCTGATGTTTTAGCTGTGTTCAGTCAATCCATCACTTTCGTTTACGAGTGGGATGGATTTCCATGTTAAGGGTACCAGTCGAACGATTCCATAACATAAATCGTGCGGTTATTTTTATTTTTTTTCAAAATTTGAAGGTTTATTTAAGATAAACATGTACAATAGTATTATTCATAATATTGCCCATCTGAAGCTATAACTTTTTTCCCATCTTTCTGGCAATTTGTGGATCCCATCTCAAGAGAACTACGCCGCCTTGGCAGCCAAGAATGAATCAAGCCAATTTTTGATATTCTGCTCTGATGAAAAACGTATTTCAGTGAGGGCGTTCTGCATCGACCGGAGCAAATGGTAGTCAGAAAGGGGCAAGGTCTGGGCTATAAGGCGTTTCTCTATAAATGTTTTTTCAAATAGTTCTTAACCGGAATAGAAACGGGAGCGTTGTCATGATGGAAAATGATTGCCTCGTGTCTGGTCGCTTATTCCGGACGTTTTTCGGGTATTGCTCTCTTCAAACGGATTAATTGGGTTCGGTAGCGTTGTCCATTGATGGTTTTACCCGGTTTTAGCAGCTCATAATACAGCACATCCTTCTGATCCCACCAAATACAGAGCATTACCTTCGTGCCATGGATATTCGGCTTTGCCATTGATTTGTCTGGTTTGTCTGGTTGGCACGTTCGCTCAGCTAGCGCATGTTCACCATAAAGTTCCACCAAAATACGATGACCTTCGGCAGCAGTTTTCTTCATACTAAAGTAATGAGGAAGAACTCCCTGCAAAAACACTTTTTCAGGCACAAGGTTCGACATATTTGAGTAAAAAAATAATTATTGTTGTTACACTTCAAATGAATGACATATACTGAAATGACGTACAATGACAGTAGCTTTCCAACGCATGTTCGAATGGAATAATATAAGTTACGCCATCCCTTATCAAACCGCACGAATTAGACTATACATTCGGTTGTTCCTTGTCGCCATCGTTTTTTTTTTCGTTATCAATATTTGAAGATGCATGATGTTCGTTCCAATTGTTTAAGTCGGTATATGTATGAGTAGAGTTTTATCTTCATTCTCAAAATCGTCTTCCCGGTCTTCTTCAAACGGAAAGTGTTTTTTTCGTGCTACTGTCAAGTTGAAAACAGCAAAATGCATGACTTTTTTAGATGAACCTGAAGGGTTCAAAGACCATACAAACTCATGCGTTCGTAGCGAGATTTTGTCTGTTCACTATTTAGAGAATATCGAGCGTCTACGGTATTTTATTATGAATTTGTATCCATCAAGAGTGCTTTGGGCAACATCATCATTCCATACCATAATTGAGGCTATCAGCGCAAAAGTGGAGTGACTGCTAACTATGGGGATTTTACTCGTAAATTTAATTAAATACTTTTTTGAATATAATTTCTTTTGCGAATATTATTTTAGTTGTTTTATTTTTAATTTATGAAAAGAACATCCACATTTACAACAGCTCTATATTTTGTATTTATTATATTTTGGTCCAATTTGAAAAAAAAAAACGTTACACACTAGTGATGGGCATAATCGAATGAATTTAAGAATCGAGACTTTAGTAATCGATATATTTTAATAATCGAATGATCACTCGAATGACTACTAATCTCTCGAATGACTACTAATCTCTCGAGTGACTACTAATCTCTCGAGTGACTACTAATTGATTGATTGAGAACCGAGATGTTCTCGAGATGTTGTAATAATCGATTATCACTCGAGATATCATTCGAATGCGCTCATCACTAGTTACACCACTTTAGGACAAGTTTATTAAGAAATATATACAGAGTGAATCACCATCAAGAGTGAATCATCATCTGACATAAACAATCGCTTACTTTAGGCCTTCGTAGGTGCAATATTATATTTGTAGTTTGCATATTGGTCGGCTTTGGCTAGTTTTAAGTTACATCTACGGTTGCAGCTACTTACTCGCGGTTCCGCTGTTATTGTACTAGACATGCTTGGCTGTGGCTGTTGTAAATTTGTGGCTTCACTCTTGCTTTGTTGGACTTCTTCAGAATCATCATTGCCTGATGTGGGTGCTGGGGATGGTATATACTAAGAGCCTGTCTTCAAAACCTCCAGCTGCAAACAATATTTTTCAAGCACTCAAACGTTTATAAGTCTGTTTCAAATTTGCAGTAAATAACACAATATTGTAACTTACCTGAAGGAGTATCATCTTCCTCGTGCATGATTTATTACTATTATAACTCGTTAAGTTTAGTTTTAAGATTTGGTTTGAGATTTTCAATGAAATGTCATATTTAACCGCTCAAGTTTTACACTCGTTCATACAGCCATAGGGTAGGTAAGGTAGGACAGGGCAATTAGACCATGTTGGTCCATTGTCAGAGTACTACAAGCGATCGACCACTTCAGTGATAGTACCGTTAATTGTATCCCAACGGCAAATGGTGACTGGACCAGATTTGAAAACCAGATAAAAACGTATTAACTTTGCTTTCACAGGTATTCAAACCGGGGACCTCACTAACGAACTGCAGGCACTTAACCAACTGCGCCAACTACAGGCAAACATAGTGTTGCCATAATGCGGTGGTGAATTCAACGAACGATTTTTCCACATCCATCATCATATATACTTTGCCAAAACCCATGCTGCTTGGATGGCAAATGAGTGAAAATTGAAGAAACTCCATAGTACTATGGAGTGATGAAACAAACATAAATAGGACGTCCGACGACCAAGAGGCAAAGAACTCGATCCCAGGTACACCTCTCCAGTAGTTAAGCATGGTGGCGGTTCAATTTTTATTTGGGGATGTTTTTCGTGGAACAGCGTTGGACCAATTCATCGTATTGTGGGAACAATGAATAAGGAGCAGTACGTTGACGTATTGAAAAATGTAATGCTACCATGGGCGGAGGAAAATATGCCGGTTATTTGGACACCCCTGCAAGACAATGACCCTAAACATACCCTCAAAGCTCACAAAAGCATTTTTTGAGCAAAACTACATGAGTGTGCTTGACTGGGCATTACAAAGTCCAGACTTAAATCCTATATAACACCTTTGGAATAATGTTAAGAATCAGTCACGTCAGTACTCAAAACATTTCCAATTAGAATGTTTTGTATGAAAGAAGCGTGGTACGCGATTCCAGTGGAGAGATGCCGAGGCCTAATCAGGTCGATGCAGAATCGTTGCGGAGCTGTGCTGAAGCAAAGGGGCTCTCCGACTAAGTACTAGTCATAATAAGACACTATAGTAAGTTTCGACGGTATTTGTAAAGATTTTCTTACATTTTTGTTATTCTTTTTCCAGCGTTTCTAATTAGTTGTCATAGCTCAATATGGAGTTTTAGGGAAAAAACATTTCTAAAACCATATTTTCCAAAAAAAAGTAAATGAATTGTGTTTTTTTGTTGACTTTTTAAGTTCCAATGATAGCTTAAGAAAAAAAAAAAAAAAATAAAATAAAAAAAATTATGAAATAAATGAGAAAAAACTGACATCTTTAGTTAAAAATACTCTTTCTAATTAGTTGTCAACGGCTGTATCTGCTTTTGAATACCAAATGTTTGCCCACACTATTTTTAAATTGGAATGTATGTAGCGCCAGAACAGAAACTTACAGAAATTGTGGTTACACCACATGTGCGCTGCTGGCCTCGACGAGAATGACGATTTCGGAAGATGTTTGGTAACTAGGTCGTATACTTCTCATATCGTGATGAGTTGTTAACGATGTTGTCTATTCCACGCCTCATTTTTTTACACGAAAAATAGAAATTTGCAAGTGTGACTTCTACCTGCTAAACCTTTAGGAACATGTGCATTGTCGACACTTTCCCAATCCAAATCTGAAAGGGTTTAGAAAATTGTGAAGAAACTGATTACTGGTAGACAGGCATACTGTTGTGCGTTGCATTGAAGCGATTCTTTTCATAAATCTTAAAGGAATATGTTTCTCATTGTTGCCACCACTGTACGAATCGACAAATGTGCACACTAATTTTCGATAGAATCACATTTCACGTCGGAATAGAAGAAAACATCTGTACAAGAATGTCATATGAGATATATCGACAACATTTCGCATATCACGAATGTGTGAACTTGTTCACATCCGCTCAGGTCGTGTACCGAGCGAAGCTTTAATTAAAAAGATTCTCCCAGTTCCCAAAAAGATCGCCGGAAAAGAGGCAAAGATACTAACTTGCAATCCGTTGCGGATGAGCTATTCTGCCTAGATGAACAAGTCAAAGAGACATTTCCATGTGTGTTCGTATCTTTGTACATGCCTTTAGTTCCATCGGCTGACTCACAGCAAGCTAACTTCTGTCTGAAAAATTAATCAATAAAAAGCATGACGGAGTTCGTCGCTGAAACAGACTTCATGAACGAAAATTACGCGGACTTTTGTTGTGTCCCACTCCCCGTATCGTACCCAGACGTAACCAATGTTGTAGCCACTCTACTCTCACGCTGTCCCGTAGCGGCAGTTGTGTTCGGTTTGTTTAATCGTTTAGTTGTGTTGCTCGGTTACCAAACAGAGTGCAAGTGGTTGCATGAAGATTGTATCAAACAGACGCGAATAAAGTGCAACAGAGACTGTGCCGAAATATAATGCACAAATCTTTCGCGTGATATTATTAAGAAACAAAAAAGCTGAAAATCCAACATTTGACCCGAGTTGAAAAGGAATACATTCGCTCGACTGCAATGGCAGCTGCAATCGGAAACATGCTCAACAACGAGACCGAGGTAGGAGTCGGTTTGTTTCAATTTCAAAAATCGATAAAATATAGGATTGTTTGGATTCGTTACAAGTGCTCTAGACGCAACGTACAAATTTATAATTCATATAAAAATTCATTAATTACTTGTGAGCGTGAGAAAACAACATTTGGAATTGAAAGAGGAACAAAATTCAGCCGCGAATGGATTTAATTGTTTACGAGAGACGACCAATTGTCTGGAGAGTGGTATAACAAAGGGAATATGCACTTTTAAGTCATTGTGCTTGTGTTTTTCCTGCTCACATGCTTCTACCGTGCGTATTTGCCGTTGTTGCATATAATTTGTAATCAACTGGATATCATTAATCATAATCCTTGTCCCAATGAATCTTCCTTAATTTAATTGCAACCACAACCGCAATGATTCCTATTTTATTAATAAAACTTACCAGTCTGCTTGACGCTTGCACTTGGATGAATCATTCTGGCCCACACGACTTTTACAAGCAATTTTTCTAATTGAAATATCTATGCAGACTCGTGTGTAAGATCGTGGATATAATAGTCTGCTTAGTGGTGAAAGTCATAATTAATGTACAATGTATCTGCATATTTAATCACGACAAACTTGTTATTGACGAAAGTGAAGAAAGTTGTTTTGCTTTTTGAATAATTGAAGAAGTCGAATGAGAGCACTTGTTCGGAATCTGGATAAGGATTACGAGTAGTAGGCAAATCATATGAACATACACACAGTGTGGGAAGAAAGTTAGGAAACATGGTATTTTGGGTTAAAAAAAGAGTGTGTGTTACTAGTTGGTACGGTCACCTTGTCACATATCAGAATCAGAATTAATTATGAATTGGTTTTTGTCAGCCATTTTCTATTCCATAAGTATAGGACAATCCTATTCCTGGTGCCTGGTGTGGACATCCCTATTTCAAGTTAAAAAAGGTAAATCTTCCCCTCCACTGTTTTCCAAATAGTTCTTAACCGGAATAGAAACGGGAGGCCGAGCGTTGTCATGATGGAAAATTATTGGCTCGTGTCTGGTCGCATATTCCGAGCGTTTTTCGTCTACTGCTCTCTTCAAACGGATTAATTGTGTTCGGTAGCGTTGTCCATTGATGGTTTCACCCGGTTTTAGCAGCTCATAATACAGCACACTCTTCTGATCCCTCCAAATACAGAGCATTACCTTCGCGCCATGGATATTTGGCTTTGCCGTTGGTTTGTCTGGCAATTTTTGGTACGTTCGCTCCGCTAGCGCATATTCACCATAAACTTCCACCAAAATACGATGACTTTCGGCAGCAGTTTTCTTCATATTAAAGTAATGAAGAAGAACTACCCGCAAAAACACTTTTTCAGGCACAACGTTCGACATATTTGAGTGAAAAAATAAACGCTTCAAATGAATGACATATACTGAAATGACGTACAATGACAGTAGTTTTCCAACGCATGTTCCAATGGAATAATACAAGTTACGCCATCTCTTGGCAAGCCGCACAAATAAGTCATAACCCCAATATTATTTCCGAATGTCAAACCAGATCCCTCATGTTTAGTAGTGTTAACTTGCGAATTTAGGTCAAGCCTAGAAGTTCGGGCTCCCAATTTAGCTTTGAAAATAGTTTGAAACACAATGCCAGTTACAGTAGCTTTAGGAGAACGTAGATCTTTTGAACTGAAGGTAACACAAAATTACAACCATCAGCTTGAAACACTTGCTCAAACAAACCACAGATGGACATCAGGCGCAGGATGTCTCGTACCCAAACAACTCTGGCCTCTGGATCGCAAACGATAGCATAGTTTGATCAGACTAAGCAGGCCGAATCTCAGATCTCTGATTAACGTTCTAAGAGGGCATTGTACCATAGGTCCTCTAGGCCTTCCTTATAGTGATTTCTGTAGAAGCTGCATGAACAAGGGCTGGGAAGAAACCATTGAACACTATCTATGCAGCTGCGGTGCTCTTTCATCCCGTAGATTCAGACTTCTGGAGGCCCACTTCTTTGATAATCTGGCTGAGCTGAGTAATATTAGAGCCAGCTATCTTGTTCGCTGTACTAAAATCACTAATTGGTTTGCGGAATGTGTATCCTTGGATCCGCGTGGTAATGGCCTAAGTGTGGTTGCTATTCATCTGCGCAGCAGTCAGCCACTTCCACACACAGCCACAATTTCCCATGCAAATATTTCGACATGATGAAAGGTCTGCGTGGGAAAGTGCGTTTTGGTGACACTTTCCGTACTAATTTACTTTTTTCTTGTGTCATTTCTTGTGACATTTGAGAATTGAATAAGCTGATAAATTGTGTTATTCCGCGCATTAAACTCTCGTTTCATATTACATATTTCATAGACAATGTGACTGCAAAACAGAGTTGGTTAGTTCCGGACCTGTATAGTTCCTGGAACTATGTCCTCTGTTGGAACCAATTCTAGACATGTATAGGTATGTTTGTAGTTCTTGTAATCTTCAAGAAAGATTGGTAGGTTTGTCTACAAATTAATCAAAAGGAAGTTATTAAAGTCTGTAGACTATGATGGCCTTATAACTGAAGTTGCTGAAACTTTTTCCAGAAGAGTTAGTTTCCTAAATTGAACTGCCAAAACTGAAAGATGGGGCACTGAAGGTAGAGTTTTCACGGGGCGTTGATATGACTCTGACCGGCTCTGCTTACGTTTATTATAATTGTGCCTTAAATCAGAATTATGTTTTCTGTAAATTAAGTTTGACAATAAGAAACTCTTTACTTCAAAATGATATCACATTAAAAGTTTGAGCTTCTTAAAAGTCCACACCAAAGTGTGTCACTCTCAATGTCGATGAAGCAATCACTGATCAATATGTACATCCTGGTTTCGATTGGTTGTAGCTTTACATATGTACCGTTACGTATGAGTAAATAATAAAACCATTATTTCGTGCGTGTTTCGGAGAAGGCATAAAACAGACCTACTCACCTTCTCATTCATTTGGTTCTCGCTTGGCTCATTCATCATTGAAAGTAATTTGTAAAAGTAAATGTTAAAGTTCAGATTCAAATTGTTAATTAACTGTTCAGTTAGAATTGCATAACACAATTTCCGTGTGTTTTGTTGAAAATGCATTCGTATGAGATGAAAACGAGTTTACTTCCAACACCGTCCATTGACCGCTTTGGTCATACCCTCGAACAGGTAACATCGCTCTGCGTTTCCGTTGTGTAATGAACAAAGAAAATACTCACAACAAAAAGAAAAAAAAAAAAAAACAAAACATGCAACGATTAAGGCTAAAATTGGGTTATCCGAAGTGCTTGACGTCAGCTTGCTGTTGTACTTGCGGCCAGTGTTCTATTATCTGTGCCAAGTATTTGTTTAGATCTAAATTACACGAAACAAATCAAGCGTGGTCTCTCGCATATTTAACTTAACCACTCTTGTAGGACACATTTGTTTTTCAGTAACTGAATTCAGTGTTCGTTTCAGGGAGCGGGTTGCTGCAGTGGGGAAATATATATTTCTTGTTTCCTTCTAAAATATCTTTTCCAGAGTCGTATCGGATTCAATGCTTAATTGGAGTGAGTGATCGAGTTGTCGCATCGAAATCATCGGCTATCATTGGTCTATGATCTAGTGCGCATTTCTCCGAGTTCAAACATTCTAGTTTACTTTTCAAATATTAATTTAAAATCAATTACAGTACTTTTCTAGAAGGGAACACCAATGCGTGTCATACATTACTTCAGTGTAAATTTTTACAATCAATTAACTTTATGATCCACTCAACTAAAGTGTATTTAAAGATGATGTTAGCGGTTAAACTTATTCAGGTCTTACAATAATCGTATGTCCCAAGGTTCGCACGAAATATTGATTTGCATGGTTTACAGCAACATCTGATCTTTCTAATGCTATTCAAATTATGCAATTAAAAAATCAGTCAGTTGGCAAAATAGTAACTCTCAGGGCAACATCGTATCTCAAAAAGTAATTCAGCTGCTAAACACGACAGTACCAGAACAAAAAGCATACATTCTTTGTTAATATGAGATGCGATACATACAGTGGTTCACAGTAAAATTCGTCCACTTTATTTTGTGTACAAATGCTTGACTTTAGGGTGTATATTTAGGGAGGGAAAAGAAACGATATTTGATCAAGTGGAAAAGGAGTAATGTTTTCTTAGAATAAAAGTGATTTTTGTTTTGATCGAACTTGGGGCCGGCGTACAGACGTGTTTGAGTTATACGCACTAAAAGTAGGTAGGTGGGTAGGTGGGGTGGCCGCTAGAGATGTCATGTCCATTGTGATACCCACAATCAGACTACTACCACTGATTGACCACTCGAGTGCTATTGCCATTAATTTCACCACAACGGGAAATGGTGACTAGACCAAATTTGAAAACCAGATAAAAGCGTTTTAACTTTGTTTTCACAGGGATTCCAACCGAGGACCCCACTAACAAAGGGCAGGCACTTAACCAAATGTGATATTCAGTCGCCACTACTAGCTACCTTAACAATTTTCCCTATGTCGGAGCTCTATTTAAGGTCCCATTTTTCAATATATGTATTATTCACAGCACACGTGCTGAACGAACGAAACCCTTATAAGGAAAAGGAGATAATAGAAATCAAATAATAACAGTGCACCAATTGGGCCATTTTGGCGGCCGTGGTGTTGTGGGTTGGTGCGTCGGCACCTATTCACTTGAGTCTACTTTACCCAGGTTCAACTCCCGGTACGAGCAAAATTATTTTCACGGCCCCACCTCTTCCAAGTCCCTAACAATGCTCGAAGAGTATAACTGTCAATTGGACATTCGAAATCGGCATAAAACGGTTCGTTCCTTCCACTCGTAAAAGAACAATAGCACGCACAACATGAGTGGTAGCTGAGAGGCTAGGCTCTGGCCATCTACGGGTTGTAAGGCCACCAAAATATACATTTACACAGTAAGTGCTCGATTAACGCAAATTCTCGATTTTCGCAACAGCTAAATTGCCTTTTTTGTCATTATTGACTCAGCATTAGCAACTTTTCATATAGGCAGAAACTCGATAATTGCAACTACCCCAGTTTCTTTTAGTTGAGACAATTGAGAATGCACTGTATTTAATTGGGCCATTTTGTGATGTGAGATTTTTGTTATCTCAGTTTATTTCGTTGTTGTTATTCAATTTTCTTGTTTGTTTGTTTAATTGACATTTTTTGTTTTATTTTGTCGCATTCTGTGCAAGATTTGTACATCATTTGCACAAAAAAAACACAAGACTAAGGTGGGTTAACCACTGCATATAGATTATACAGTAGAATTCGCTTATAGTGACCTCGCTTGTAAAGACATTTCGGTTATAACGACGAAGTTAAAAGCTAAAGTTTGGTTTCGCATTCAATAATGAACGTCTTTTTCATCCATATTTAGCGACATCCGCTCGTAACGACGGATGTCTCACATGAGTGGTCGTTATAACTCAATTCGACTGTACTCACATGTACTATTTCCATACAAGGAGAAGTTGTGGTATGCAAATGGTTTTCATTGATTTTTTGTTTTTCTCTAAATGAAGGAAATACGGCAAATAATTCTACCCAAAGATTAAACAAGAGCAATGTGAGTAGATATGTCTCGTCTGTTCTTATGTTTCCTTATCAATTTCGTTACACATTTGAGTCGGCACTGTAACATCAAGCAGATAGTTTGACTTGACATAACTTGAGCAAACTTTTAATTATTGATGAATGAAACATGTAAAAGCAAAACGGTGTTAAGAAGTTTCACAATCTCGAGCCATGCCTTAATGTTTCTGACGGTACAGTGTGTTAATATTGGGTGACCTTTCTTCTATTTTGTGTAAGCTTGTGAAAATGTTGATATTTCAAGGGATGCATTTAAATAAATTCGGCTTAAATGACGAACGATAATAGCATCCAATGTGGAGAGAGCAGTTGATGTGCATGCAGTTGGAAAATTAATATCTAATGTATCAAAAAATATAAAGAAAAAGTTGTTGATTTCTGGCTTGATTTAAAGGGTGATTTTTTAAAAGCTATAGGGAAGTTTTTAAAAAGAAACACATAAAATTCAGAAAAATGCATGAAATCTTTATTTGAGCCGATAGTACGGTCCATATAATTTAATGTTTGAAGATTATTTCATGCAAATGTTGACCTTGACTGCGCCTCAAATGGTCCATCCGCTTAGTCCAATTTTGGCATACTCTTTCCAACATTTCGGTCGGTATCTCACGAATAAAAGCTTCAATATTGTCTTACAATGCGTCAATTGAAGCGGGCTTGTCTGTATAGACATGAGCTTTAACATAGACCCACAAAAAGTAGTCTAAAGGCGTCAAATCGCACGATCTGGGCGGCCAATTGACCGGTCCCGATAAGTCCAATTGTTGCGCGTGCTGTGTGGCATGTGGCACCGTCTCGTTGAAACCACATGTCATGCAAGTCAAGCTCTTGCATTTTGGGCAAAAAAAAGTTGGATATCATCTCACGGTAGCGCTCACTATTCACAGTTTCGTTACGATTCGCATCATATTTGAAGAAGAACGGTCCAATGATGCCACCAGCCCATAAACCGCACCAAACTGTGACTTCTGGATGCATTGGTAGCTCTTGCAATGCTTCTGGCTGATATTTACTCCAAAATGGACAATTCTGCTTATTTACGTACCCATTGAGCCAAAAATGAGCTTCGTCTTAAACTGACCATAAAATGGAAGAAGCGCGCGATGAACTTTTTTAACAGAGCACGCATTTCGATAATAAAATTCAATAATTTGCAAGCGTTGTTCGTTTGTAAGACGATTCATGGTTAAATTATAGACCAAACTGAAGTTGTTTGACAAAACACGAAACGTGTGTCAGCTGTTTAAACAAGTGTTGCCAAAAAGATAATAGCTAAAAAATCACCCTTTATATTGTTAATTTGATTAAGAACAGTGTTTGGAACGGCTGGCTTTGCCATTCTGGAATGATGCCTCCCTGTGTTTCGCAGCTGTGATTTATCAAGGCTACCCAATACCGGTCCTTGTCGAGACCATCGATGGATGCCTAGCTTCTGGAGGGTATACTTGTTTGGGAAAAGATTTTAAGGCTTCGCTTTTCGGAGTCGGCATAAAATCACTAGTCCACTTCGGGCTATATTAATTAACTTGGATTGCTTATGGGCCCACCAAGATCAGTAATGTATCCAAAAAGTATAAACCAGTAACATAAATATTCTTGTATGAGGTTGTCTACAAGTTTGTCTACACGTACAAAAAGCAAAGTTAAATGCTTTTTGAGTTGTGATTTCGTAGAGGATTTGAAGCTGAGAAGGATAGGCTGCTTTTACGTGGTCTGACTTCGATATATCAAATGTCGATATCATGCGATTTTTTGTGTTTCTCTCTTTTCCACATACGATTTAAATACTCCCGATACACAATGCTAAGAATAAAAATACAAAAAAGAAAGAGAAAGTGCGAACGCTTAGCTGATACAATTTCTGCACACATGCGACGCACACAAACCTTGCAATTGATGCGACAGAATCTGAAGAAAGTTTACCGTGTAAAAGTGTCATAGATGCATAAAAACGAAATAAAATGTAGCAAAACACTTTTCCGCTCTATGTTACTGTTACATTTGCTGAGCTTCGGGACGATTTAGACAGCCGAAATTTACTAATCTATCCATTTATTGCAGGATGTGCAATCGCATTTTTGCTATAAGTTAAATCATTTACTAATGATTTTTCTTCCCTTATTCATTATCAAACTTAAACTGAACTGAATCTAAAGTGTGAGAACCTTTTATACAATTTTTCTTTCCACTCTATCTCTCTTGTCATGATTGACGCTTCCAAATCAATAGACAATGCTGGTGATCGTTCGACTTGTTTCTTGCGATTGACTTTGTTTAGTCTATCGATTTCAGAGAAGATCCGCCTGTGATTGAGACAAGGATTTGATGTGAATGTGGTGTTAACTTACATTTCGTAGGTTCAAAAGTAAAACTCATTAACTAACAAAATACACTAAAAGAGATAATTCGATTTAAGGACGATTTTTTTTTACAAAATTCCAATTGTAGAGCTACAAATTTAACTTTTATTATGATTGGACTTCCTTGTACTTACTGTCTCTTAGTTTCCGGAAAGCGCTCTGGAGCTGTAAAGTAATGGATTGGAAGGTTATTATACTAAGCGGCCCAAGTTCTTCGTTTGAGCTTTTGTGTCAAGCTGTCCTTAAAGAACAAAAAACATGGAAATGACTTGAAGAACTTGGATGTCACATGCAGACACTAGTACTGTGAACATAAAGATCTATTGTACCCCTGTCTTTGATCTAGGATTTGATAACTTTCCTAGAGGAGATTTCTTTCAACTATCTCTCTTTCTCTCGCTCACTCTATGTGTTTCTGTCTCTCTCGCTCTCTCTATCCCCTGAAGTACCCAATACTGGTCCGTGTCGAGTCCATCGCTGAACTTGGATTTCTTAGGGGCCCACCAAGGACAGTAATGCACCCTTTAATACAATCATTTCCCTCTCTCTTTCTCTCTCTTTTTCTATCTCTCACTTTCTCTCTATCTCTCTTTCTCCCCCCCCCCTTCTCTCTCTCTCTTTCTCTCCCTCTCTCGATTAGCAGGTGTCCCATATCTTGTTTCGCCTGGCCACTGTGCCTACATACGAGTATATCTGGATTGATGAGGCCCATTTAATGGAGGTAGTAATAACATGCTCGGTGTCCTTAGTGCTCCACATTCACCAAATAAATTGTTCCTGAGTAACAGAAAAAGTGACACATCAGGAAACGTCAAATGTTAGCATTTCAAATGAAGACGTTGATCGTTATATGCACTAGATTATTCAAAAAATTAACTTAGTGAGATAATGACTGTTTCCTCTAATGAGAAGCTTAATAATAGCACTAAATGAGTTTTACAATTTTGTAACTCCTGTAAAAATATTGTACAAAGTCTGCCTTTCTGATGAGAGTGAAGAGTTGCAGTTATTTTCCTAGAAAACGTATTCTTATGTGTGTTTTCAGTTTATGCAAAGTCATTAAATGGCTGAATCTGTAAAGGAATTGGTCGGTTTTGCAAACTTACCAATGTGACTATGTAACTCAAAATTTCGCTGAAATCCAATATTTGGAAATTCTGGAAAATGTATGACAAAATGCTAAGCACTTGGACTGAAAGGTTGGATTTAGGTGCGGTGTGAACATACACACAACATAAACGCGATCTTCCGATCTATGACTTTCAATTGGTGCTGCCAATTAGTTTGTGAACAGACGCAAAATTTAAATTAAACAGTATATCCCACTACACTAAATCAAACACATCATTGCCAAGTTTATTAAGTTGAGTTTCGCGTACATATCAAATTGATTTCGAATAATTAACCTTATCGTTAGTTGATACAATTAAAATACTTTATTATTTATTTTTTAGATGAAGTCAATGGATGCAAATCGTTATGCAACGAAAAAGACGATTGCTCAGGGTATGCTGGACATCGCACTCTTAACAGCAAATGCCTCTCAACTGAAATACATCCTTCAAGTTGGAGAACAACACCAATTCTACAAGCTGATGCTGATACTAATAAGCCTTTCCATTTTCCTTCAGGTAAACGAAATTAATGTCAATATACACACGTCCAATTGGGTTACATTTTCAATTGGAATAATTTAACCGAAATATTCACTGGAACGTTTTAACATTTATTCATGGATATAGATCATTTCGGGGGTCCTCAGTTTGTCGTTGAGCTTTTTACGTGACTGCCGTCTTCACAGGCCCGAATTTCATGCATCAGCCAATTTTATGAACCACATTCGTACAGCGTTTGCATTCATAACAGCAATGCTTAACCTATTCATATCGGCCTTCGATTCGCGCATACCACCCTCACGTGGAGATTATTTAAATATTTAAGAGGCTACACTTTATTTACTGACAGTATTTATTCACTCACCTCACTATTTTTGGATTGTATGACTTCAAGTGTGAGATTAATAAATGTTCTTACGAATGTGTGGCTGTCTTTTATTTCAAATATGTTTACCTTTCACTGGAGTTTGATGACGTTCGGAATTCGGAATGTATATAGCCATAGCCTGTGCGTCTTTACTTCTGAAGATTTGTGGCTGATCCGATCTTGAATCGTTACCGTGAAAGCTGCTGGCCATGGCTTATGTTGAGTTGAGAGTAATAACTCCAAGCTCTATTAAAATGGGACATCCTTCGCTTATGTATCATTTCAGAATTATTTTTGTAAGGACTGCACTTAATTGGTTTAACTTAAATTCTAAAGACCCCACCTTGCCACTGAAGGCTTCTTGAATCTTCACAATGATGACCGTTTTACACAAGATGCAGGAGATTTGTAGGAGCTCTTGGCTTGGTTCCATATCGGATATTATTTCGAGAGCTCGGGTGTAGGTTTACCAGTGTTAATAAAAGTTAATACAAAGTGCTTCAGCCTGCCATCTTCTGAGCCCACTCCTCTAGGTAACTGGGCAGATGTACAGTTTCTTCAGTTTCGTGAGAACATCACTTGTAGCTCCAAGGCGTCTCCTATAGTTCTTTAGTTCTTTTTGATAGTTAAGGTGACTGACTGTAATTTTAACTGACTGTATTTTATTCGACTGTTTTTATTCATTACTAGGCGAGTGAGTATCATGTTTACAGTGGAAGAGAACTTCCAAGAAAACGAAATTAATTGCTACGACCCCACCTCTCTCGGGTCGATGACAATGCTCAAAGAGTAAAACCGTCTAGGAAAAGCTTCTGAAATTGACCGTTAGGAGTCGACATAAAACTCGATAAAGAACACGCACGCACAACACGAGTGGTTGCTGTGAAGATGGGCCCAGGCCCTCTACGCGCTGTAGCCCCACCCATATTATTAATTGTTCAGGCCATTAGGCAGGTGACCACGTTCCCAGGTTTCACTGTATCAGGTCGTGCTTAATCACCCGATTTTTTTTATTACGAAATGACATTTTTAAAGTAACATTCAACATTTTTCTGGGCGTTCTTGTACATTTCTAGCTTCTGGTTGGGATTTTCTTTGTCATCATTGGAAGTTTGAACATCAATAAGAAACAAGATCAAACGGTGTCGATAATCCTAAACGACGTTATATTAGTGACCATCTTTGTTATATCAATTGTCAATGTCATCATATCTGGCTTCGGCATTGAATACTCTTCGCAACCCTTAAAGCTTATTAATCACGACAAAGACCCCTAGTCCCTGGCATCAGAGAAATGTACAAAAATTTTAGAATAAATTTATACAAAGAATAAAATAAAGTATCTTCACAAATATCTGACGGTGTGTTTTATTGTATCTAGGTGACAACTGGAGTTCTGCTTGTCATGCAGTCGTTGGCAAGCTTGCACAAGACTGTATATCAACGGAAGATGGCCGAGACGCTCAATCATATAGTGATTGCTGTTGTCTTTCTAACGGTCTTTTGTGATGTGGTAAAGATGAATTTTGGACTAGATCCTGCGGTTGCTGCTTCAACGTCTTCAGTACCCTAAAACGTTAGCTTTATTATGATCAAATAACTGTAACTGGAATATTTTTAAAAGAAAAAAAAAATAAATAAATAAAGAAATAAATGAGGTTCTGTTAGAATCTCTAAGAAGGATAAATGATTAAAGAAAACCGTGTTTAACTGCTGCTACTAATGAACAGTCTGTACTAAGAATGATCTACATAAACGCTTGTGGGCACAGCTCACCTTTCGCTTTATGAGCTAACGAAATTCGTTATTTCACTGGTACCAGCCTAGATCAACGTACATGAACAGTTTCCTTTTTTCCTCTTTGCATATGTACAGCAAATCAACAAAATGTAAAGGTAAGTAAAATTAAATGAAATTGTCCAATTCTTGGCTAAAATCGTGATAGAAATGGAACTACATGAATAACGACTATCATAAAATAATGAAAATTGCTAAAGCCATCAGAGATGGCAGAAATGTCACTTTTTTGGAATAACTACATTTCTAACGTCGGCTACTGATTGTGGTAGTTAATGCAGTATATAGTATGACAAAATGTAGTTGCGATATCAATTTAACGTCAGTTCAATTGTGCTTGTATGTATTTTGTGTTTTGTTGTTGATCATTGTTCTGTAGTTTTTGTTTATTTTCTACTTGTTTATCTACTACTACTCGGGATTCATAGTTTGAGGACATCGTCGTACATTAGGTTTGACAATAGTGGACCTAGTACGGAGCCCTGGGATTCACCGTCTGTGACGTTATACTATATTTGAAAAATAGTCCGTCACTATGTTCTATATGTAGTCCGGTACTCTCTTTTCATTACGTTCTCGGAGAATGTTGCTCCAATTTGCGGAATTAAAGGCATTTTTATATCCAGCGTGATGATGCAGTACTTTTTACTGTCTTGTCTTCCTTCTACAGCCTTTTTCGTGGTATTTTTGACTTCATACTTGCCGATACTGACGCTCATCGAGACCATCTGCTTCATCGATTGCAATGTCCAGTCGGTCACTTATTATCCCCTTCAGCAATTTACCCATTGTGTAGAGCATTCAGAGAGGCCTGGGATTCTGCTGTAGTTTATTGCCTTTTAGTATGTGAACAAAATCTAAAAACTGCTAAAGCCACACGTAACAAAAGTAGATAATGAATGAAACAAATCAGGCGTGTAGCTTACTCGAATAACTACGTGCAATGAATCGAGTAGATTATCTCATCGAGCTTACATAGACTACGCCGTGACGACACGCAGTTTTTGACACAACACTGGACCACTAAGACTTAAAAACTGGTCCATTTGCCAGGCTGCAACCTTCTTTGTCTTCCGAAGGAAGATGATGAGGAGCCTACATCATCAGCTCCCAACAATTTAGAACCAAAGACCTGACCACTGCTCCTAGCCAAAGCGGGACAGTGACAGGTGCACTGCAGTGTCGTCGTATTGGGGGTTTCGTCGTTTAGGTCAATCACACTTAGTTGTTTGGCGTCTGCAGTCTTTTCTGCCAAGGGTAACAAGAATGCCATAAATTCCTTGCAAACATTATTGCATTGTCTGCATCCTGGAGAGTCATGAAACCTCTGGTTGTGTTCTCGAGATGCCCAACCATCGATGGAAGCTCTAATCAAGGACGCGCACAGACCCAGCACAGGCTTAGGTCCTGACAATATCTCCCCGGATTTTTGTGTAGCAAGTTCATCGGCGATCTCATTTCCAGCGATCCCGTGGTAACTCGAGACCACGGTTCACAAGCGTTAGTGAATTATGGCTGGAAGTGTTTAAAGGATTGAGCAAGGCCTTAAGTACAGCTTTGCTGTCACGACAGACGCGTATACTTTTCCCCTTCCACCTGTTCTTCACAATATAGTTCGTGGCCATTAGGATCGCATCGGTTTTACCTAATGAGGTCGTCCTCCACGAAGATTTTGGAGCCACCCGTGAAGATTCGACTACTTTCCTTTCCTGGCTCAGATTCTGGCCATGTGCCCAAACAGCAATAATGGACAAGGATACCAGATCTACAATACTTGATTTCTGGCATACATAATTCACATGCAAGTGATCCAACTCCGGCGTTTGTCTCCACGAGCAGAATGGCGGGCATATCGTACAATTTGCATTTAAAGACGTGGTCATAGGAAATCACACTTGGAAACTAACTAGCGGTTACTTGCTAGTGGTAATAGTGATTGCATGTGAATTTCATTTAGACCAAAAACTGAAGATGATACCTTCGTGCACGTTCACCGTTCACGAGATGCAAACTTGTTGCTTTCTCACTACATACTAGCGACTTTACACCCCTCGTACACACAATGATCTAGAGGATTTGATTACAAAGACTTTTGTCTGATACCCTTTCGTGCGTTGTGTAACAAGCGAAGAATCTTGTAATTTTTGGAAAATGAATGGCTTTCAGAGATGGCAGAGTAGACTACATGAGGTAATCTACTCGGTTGATTACACGAAGTTATTCGAGTAAACTACACGCCTGATTTGTTTCATTCATTATCTACTTTTGTAACGTGTGGATTTAGCAGTGTTTTTGGAATTTTCCACATTTCTCACATGCAAGCACAATTGAACTGACGTTAAAATTTTTTTCTACGTCCACAATTCTACCACAATGAGTAGCAGGCGCACGAAATGTAGTTATTCCAAAAAAATTTACATTTCTGCCATCTCTGACTGGAAGTAATCGTATGAAAAGGCAGAATCAATTGTTGTGTCTCACGCTGTTGTTGTTGTTTAATTTAAATTTATTTTCTTATTTTCTTTATCTGGTCATCCTGTACTTTGTTTTTGAGTTCTGTTCAGACATGTATGTATGTTCTAATAGGAACTGAGCAATGCTCTTATTTGAATTATTCATAAACAATAGGTGGTTATTTTGGAAGATGCAATAAGAATGGCTATTCTCTAGTCTCCAAGATAGCCTGCAAATCGCGAAAGTAGCAATAAATTGGGCGATATGGGATTAAATCAACGGCCTTCAACTGACAGCACTCGCGTCCTCTTCATTCCTATACTTCTATATTACCCAGCAGAAATGACGTATATGGAGTATTGATGTATTGATAGAGATACCCGACATCACATCTGATTGACCCTTGCCTATCGACGAATTTCAGGGGCTTTTTGACAGTTATTCATAAATTTTTGACGGTTATTCACGAAATAACGTAAATGACGTTCTCTGATTGGTCAATTTGGCTTTAGAAAATAAAAAAAATGGTTTTCAAATATTTTAAGGGGCAAGAGAGGTAGAAGTTTGGCGCCTCTATTATACTTCGTTACCCTGTCCCGTCTAATCAAACAAATAAAATATACGCTTGACAGCGGTATTTGGCACACGCAAATTCATTGGTACCTAAACCAACTTGGCGTGTGACAGAAGAGGAGCAATAGTACTTACTGATGCGTTCACTTCACTACCGAAGGAAACGAACGATAGTTGATTCTACTTCACAGTTGAAGCTGTGTCCTTCGATAACACAGATTAAAAAAAAAAAAAAACAACATAATATAACTGAACGATAACTGAACACAACACAACATAAAACACAAGGACTCCTTTGCGTTGG
Source organism: Eristalis tenax (assembly GCA_905231855.2). Taxonomy (NCBI): domain Eukaryota; kingdom Metazoa; phylum Arthropoda; class Insecta; order Diptera; family Syrphidae; genus Eristalis; species Eristalis tenax. The sequence continues at coordinate 115,978,340 of HG993124.1, forward strand.
GAAAATCACAAGGAAAAAAACCCAACGATTTTTATTGCTCTGATGTTCTTTATGGACTGACTTCCTTTTCTCTGGTTTGTGCCCGCACAGATGACGCAATCACATCCAAATATACATTAAATACATTAAATTCTAAACAGAGGCTGTCAGTTAAATAAAGTGCAGTGACCCACAGAAATTGAAATTATGCTGATCGTCACCAGAGAGCTATTAGGGCTTCAACAATTCTTATTTTGGTAATTTTCAGGTTTTGTTGGATACGCCACATTTTTCACCTATAAGCCTCCATTCACCTTGTATCAAATCGTCTACTTCAACCTCATCCTCAAACTTGCTAAGAATTACAAAATGATTTGATGTGTTTTTGTGAAAGATTGGGCTTTCACTCTGATCACAGTCTGGCACAGAAAGCCTCACTCTTAAACAATTATGACCTAATCTCAAACCGAGACGATCACACAGACTGATCAGAATGAGAAGGCCGACTCACATGACTCTTATCGCAGTCATAACTGGACACTGCTCCATTGAAACCCACGCCTTTGTTTTAGGTCTGCCTTACAACGACGTCTGCAGAAGCTGCATAAGGGAATAAGAGGAGGAAACCACACACTTTCTCTGCAACTGAAGTCCCAATAGAAACCATTGTGAACGTTGCAATTGGAATCAAAAAAAAATCGTTGTTGTCGAATTGTAAAGATGCCCAATAACTTACGTTGAAATTTGAAATTTTAAATTCAAATGAATTTCAATGGAAACATCTGTCAAACGCACAAAAAGTTGAAAGTTGATCAACTTCATCCGTCGTGATGTATTCCAATTGTGGGCCGCATTTATGCCCATTTCACAATGCAACGTTTATGCTGGTTGCGATAGCTGCCTTAACGCATAAAAATGTCACAATCATCAGCTTTTTCATTTCAACCATTGTTTCTTTACGTTAAACATTCCCGCCCAATGAAAGTGTAGAGTAACGCAGCGAAATGTCAGAAAGCACCAAAATCTTTCTGCTGAGAGAGTGCTTCACTTAAGTGTGATTACGTTGCTCTCACCGCCCTCATTTTTCTCATAAAAGCCAAAACGTAGCACGACGCGTTGATTGGCAACCATTTTTTATATCGTTTTCTAAAGCTAAATTGACCAATCAGAGAACGGCATTTACGTTATTTCGTGAATACCTGTCAAAAATGTATGAACAACTGTCAAAATACCTATCAAATTCTTCGATGGACTAGGGGTCAATCGGCTGTGAAGTTGGGCATCTCTATAGTACTTCATTTCTGATGGAACCATTGCATTGTGTACAGTGAAAAACGAGCCGACGCACCAACGCAGCATTGTGAATTGGGCATGACTGCCTCTCTGCATCTCATTAGCGATTATGATTTGGCAATTTTTTATGCTGATCGTCACCAGAGAGCTATTAGGGCTTCAACAATTCTTATTTTGGTAATTTTCAGGTTTTGTTGGATACGCCACATTTTTCACCTATAAGCCTCCATTCACCTTGTATCAAATCGTCTACTTCAACCTCATCCTCAAACTTGCTAAGAATTACAAAATGATTTGATGTGTTTTTGTGAAAGATTGGGCTTTCACTCTGATCACAGTCTGGCACAGAAAGCCTCACTCTTAAACAATTATGACCTAATCTCAAACCGAGACGATCACACAGACTGATCAGAATGAGAAGGCCGACTCACATGACTCTTATCGCAGTCATAACTGGACACTGCTCCATTGAAACCCACGCCTTTGTTTTAGGTCTGCCTTACAACGACGTCTGCAGAAGCTGCATAAGGGAATAAGAGGAGGAAACCACACAATTTCTCTGCAACTGAAGTCCCAATAGAAACCATTGTGAACGTTGCAATTGGAATCAAAAAAAAATCGTTGTTGTCGAATTGTAAAGATGCCCAATAACTTACGTTGAAATTTGAAATTTTAAATTCAAATGAATTTCAATGGAAACATCTGTCAAACGCACAAAAAGTTGAAAGTTGATCAACTTCATCCGTCGTGATGTATTCCAATTGTGGGCCGCATTTATGCCCATTTCACAATGCAACGTTTATGCTGGTTGCGATAGCTGCCTTAACGCATAAAAATGTCACAATCATCAGCTTTTTCATTTCAACCATTGTTTCTTTACGTTAAACATTCCCGCCCAATGAAAGTGTAGAGTAACGCAGCGAAATGTCAGAAAGCACCAAAATCTTTCTGCTGAGAGAGTGCTTCACTTAAGTGTGATTACGTTGCTCTCACCGCCCTCATTTTTCTCATAAAAGCCAAAACGTAGCACGACGCGTTGATTGGCAACCATTTTTTATATCGTTTTCTAAAGCTAAATTGACCAATCAGAGAACGGCATTTACGTTATTTCGTGAATACCTGTCAAAAATGTATGAACAACTGTCAAAATACCTATCAAATTCTTCGATGGACTAGGGGTCAATCGGCTGTGAAGTTGGGCATCTCTATAGTACTTCATTTCTGATGGAACCATTGCATTGTGTACAGTGAAAAACGAGCCGACGCACCAACGCAGCATTGTGAATTGGGCATGACTGCCTCTCTGCATCTCATTAGCGATTATGATTTGGCAATTTTTTTGGAAGAACGCAACGGTTTCTTCGGAATTGTGCCTTGCTGCATCAAATGAAATGTCCCCTAACTGTGTAACTTGGGACTACCAAGTTGGGACCAACATGACCTATTAGCTGTGGGAGTAGATAATGAGAATGTCACTAATTTGAGTCTGCCTGTCATGCCAAATGACAATATACAAGTCTTTTCTCGTGATCAACCGCGGAATCTGTATGGTGTTTGCCTCATACCCGAAAAACTGCCTGCAACGTGAATCAAATCAAATCTGGAAAATCGATTTTACGCAAAATCTCAACCTCTGTATTTTAAGACAAAGTTAGTCATTTGAAAATTTGAGTATGATTGGTTTTGAAATATACTGTTTCCATCATGCAGCACCACAGCTTCCAACTAGTATCTGAATTTAACACTGATAACAGCGAATCTGATTTTAGTGCTTGGCATTATTTTGATGCTTGGCAGTGCTGAAGGATTTCCTAGAATTCAATGTGTGAACTGGGTTTGTTTCCGAAATAAGGTTGGTACATTAGATAAACCATGATGACATCGTTTGTCATCGCAAATGATTCTGCCAATAATAGCATTGGAACTGTTATAATTTCATGTTTGTATGCTGCATTTCATAAATCCCCACAGTTTTGTGTCCATCACATATTATTATTTCGACAGCAAATATATGCCGTGTATAACACACTCCAATATAAACAACATTGTGTGATAACCTTAAATAACAGTTTTGAGCAAAAAATTGATGAAACTACCTCCACCCAAATGAATCGCAGCCAACTTCGCAGCAATAAAATTCTTCAGAAAAAAACTGACATAACCTCAAAGTGCAACACACTCAAAACGAAAAAACGAAAAAAGACAATTTTTTAATGTGTCGCGTTTGTGTGATTTTTCCTTGAATTTATTTCGAATTTCCTCAATTCATTGCACTTAAAATTGATAAAACATTAAAACGAAACATCAATCAATACGCATCCCAACCAAATACCGAATGCATATCTCAATAAAACGTCCAAACTAACACAAACAACAAGAATATACCTGCGTCCGTGAACGTGAAATGCAATGAGAATTAAAAAAAAGGAACACAATCGTGAACCGTGAACCGTAAACCGTGGAAGTGTGGTTTTACTTAATAATCGAAAACTTCATTAAATTCATTATTTACAAATGCAAGTGAAAAACAATTGTCTGCACCCCCCACAAAGTGATATGATTTGAGTGTTTCGTTTTTTTGTTCCTCCCTACGCTCTTCTCACCCCTCATACGGCTAGTGCTGGTGCTGCTGCTACTGCTTCGATCATCGTCAAAACAAGCAACATCAAAAAAACCAAACTACCATCATCATCGCCATAGCTCAAATCCTTGTCTCCTCTTCTGCGATTCCTCATAGTTTGTGGCATGTTTTGGGATACCATCAAAACGATATGCCAATGACAAGCATTATTTTAAAAAATATACAACTTGTTATGGCATTTAGCAGAGAATCAGTGAATGGAAACGTTTGTTCGACTATGATATGCAGTAAATTGTCGTCCAATAACGAAAGTGCAATGTTGATTACACCCTACGAAGAATCAAAATGAATAATTTATTTATGTTCGCAACCTACCCGTCCGCATTTTATTTTTTCGATTTCATTTCCAACGGAATATCGTCGAGGAAGCAGCAGCCGCCACAACAAATCGAGAGAAATGTTAAAAAGAAATTGTAATCAAAGGTGAGTGAGAGTTTGGATGGAAGTACATCCACTCGTCATATCATAAATCCAAATATACACCTACATAATATGTACCTGTTTAACTTGCATATATCCATACATATAGATATACACATGGGGGTATGGTGTGTGTGTGTAGGCATTGGTTGTGCATCTGAACTGAGCTCCTTTATCCTTCGAAGCCGCATTTTGCATAGCTCGGTGTCAGTGAGTACAGGTATGTGCAGTGCAAGGGTTTTTCATATAATTTGAACTCGAAATTGACAATTGCGACGATGACACACACCTTAAAAAAAGAAAAACCGTTTGCACTGCATTCCTCTGCATTCCTTTGACTTCACCAGTGAATGTTTCGCTTTTCTTTAATTTGCATTTGTTTCTGCTGTCCCCCCTTATTTCGGGAGTCACCGGCGTTTGACGTTCATTTCTTTTCGATTTTGTTTTTGTTTGTTTGTTGAATTTTTTTTATATTCATTCCGAGCTAATAGAAAGAAAAGAAACAAAAAATCAATGACAAACCGCGTTTTGTGTACAATTACTTACCGGTATGGGATCAGTTAAAATACCTATTCAAGGTTGTGACTTTGATCTTTGGTGAAGGGATTCGAGTATTCTCATGGATGTGTGCGTGTGCGTTATTTTTCTTCGTTTTTGTTATTTAAGTTGTTTCATTCTACGCTTTCGATGTGAATAGTGCTCGGAAATAAAAATTCATAGTTGGAGCTATAAATAAGCGGTGTGCTTGTTTGAATCATCATTTTAAATAGCAAATTTCAAGTGAAAGAATCATAACAATGTGCCGCCAGATTAAAATATTCATATTAAAAGTCTGTTTCAAAATCTTTGAAGCGTAATGCTTTTGTATTAAGGATTAGGGATTGTCTGGTTAGAATTTTATGGATGCTCGTCCCATACATAGCGACACACGGATATACTCTGTTTTGATTGCACACTGTGTCCCAATTTGTGTTGGAGGAAGAAATGAAAATGAAATTGATTGCTTATATGATATTTTTGCTGTGGCCTCTGTTGTTGTGCTCATGGTTATGAAGATGTGCTCTCATTTGGTTAGAGAGGATGCCCTACAGGTTCACATCATAAGAACCCGCTTATGCTTGAGCCAAGTTAAGCTTCCCAAATCACGATCTATTTTGGCTTATGTCAAGTTGTCTCATTCTGTTTGTAGTCCTCCGGTGGCGTTTGTCATTTTGACTGGTTTCGATTTCGGACTAGGTATTTGAAGATTACGACTGAGGTGATCGAATCCTTAGTGGAACAAAACGCTTGTCAAAGTTTATGCTCGCTATGAGAAACAATTTCCATTTCCTATATTGTGTGTGATTACATATTTGTTTCAGATACTTTCAGGACCTTACATAATTTATTTAGAGTTTTCCTTTCATGCGAGCGGAGCCACTCGAGTTGTGTGCGCAATAGGAGGCGACTAAACGTTTCTTGAGCGAGAACATTCTAGACGACGAAGGTAGCACCTGTTTGTTATGTCATGTTGCGGGTACATTTCGCATCTATCGAATAGACTACAACTTGAGCGATCTATAAGTAACCTTCACACTATCTGCGCTGTAAGACACCTACCGTCATTCTTAATTTGCTTCTTATAGTTTTCTAAAGGCAAGGATTAAACTGAAAAATGTCTAAGAAGTGGTGAATGGATCTTAAAAAATACGGCTAGTTCGTACACACTTCAGAGCAGACGAAGATGTGGTAGGTTCCTAGTTTGAGAGAGGAAATATTTGCACGCCAGCTTCCAAAGTTCAACAAATTTTGTACAATTCGATATCATATTCATCCTTAAGAGAAATGTATACCCTTTTCCACATGAACCATCATTCAAGGGAATCCAGTGTTGAACCTGTCTCCAGCACAACTGCCCTTCAGTGTCGCAAACTTGTACAGTCTAGTCTCTAAACTTGTGCAGCCTAGCACATTTTCATTTCATTCCTTTTATGCTCTCAGTACTAAAGCTGCACAAACTGCGCCATTGTCTACAAGTGGTTGATTGGGTCTTAATTCATTATGTATTGGTCTGTGAAATGCAGGTTAAATATCATTGTTTTCGGCGCCATAATTGTCATAACAGGAGAAGATAGGCATAGAGTCAAGAACAGCTTGCGAAGCTAGTTTTTTTGTCTAAATCATTGCAACATGCTAGTTAAATGAACACGTTCTAGTTAGGAACTGGACGTGACATTGACATTTTAAATGCTATCACATCCTCCTCCATTGGAAGAAATGAATTTCGGTTATGTGAGACAACTATGCGACTAGTGCAGCCACTCTTGCTGTCTTCTATCATCTAATCGTGTATTTTTTGGAGGTGGTTAAATTTTACCCAGCTTTTTGTGAAATCATATTTTACATTAAATTTGTAACTGAAGTACTTAACCACTTGTAGCTTGAAGGTTGGAATGTGTTCTTTGTTCATTTCTTGCTTTTCCATTAGCCTGTAGATAGGAAGATAATGGGTTTCCTAACTCATAACAATAAAAGCCCTCGTCTCTACTGATGAAAAGCTGAGAGAATCTTGTTTCACAAGCCTCTCGTACGGCTGTCACCTTTAACATTCTTCGCCATGGACAGGAATAAGTGGAAACCACCGGGTACTAGTTCCGGACTTTAGGGTGGATGCATAAGGACATCACAACCAAGCTCCCGGGACTTCTGGCGAATCGCTATCCAAGTGTGTGTCTTGGCGTTGCCCTGAAGGGAACACAATTTCTGTCTATGTTTGAAAGCCATTTCTGAGCGGTTGCTTTCTTCCGATTGTTGACAATACAGGTCATCATAGTAGATGATTCCCAGTCAGTTCCACCAAACACACTTCCTGATTGTCAATCCTGGCTTGGCCATCGTTTGCGACGACACGCGTTTCGACCATGATCACTATCCCTTGACGTTGTCGTAAGATCTACTTTTCGTCACCAGTCCCTTCTTCTTTATCTGGCGCTAGTGTCTGGGGGGGGACCTGGGCCTAAACAAACTAGCACGATCTCTTGCTAGCTGCCTCCAGGGTCACACGCCAAGCTGGTTTAGCTCCGTTTCCTGAGTGCGCCACCTTTCAACGCAGGCGTCCTCTGTTGCATTGACCCACAGGTTCCGAGTCGAAGACTCTTCGTGATCAATCTGAGTTGTCTCAGCCACCTTAACGTTCGATCCGTAGTCGTCTGACTAGGCTCATGTCGTTCTACCACGTTTCGTGTTTGAATCTTTTCCTCCGTCAAGGCAAACAAGACCAATGATCTTTTGAACATTTCTCTCGATGGGATCAAGGACCTCCTCTCCCGCTTTGGAGACTGTCGATGCCTCTGCGCCGTACAGCAGGACTGGGATTATGCAGGCCAAGGTTATATAAAGTCAGCTTGGTCCAAATTACCTCTTGAGTCCATAGAAACAGCGGTTGGCAGGAGTAACTCTGCGTTCGATCTCGGTTCTGACGTTATTTGTACTATTTTCTGCGAATCTCAGGTAGACGAAGTCCGTTCGTGTCCAAGACGTCGACGTCGATGCTGTCCTTTCATAAAGACGTTATGTACTTCAATTTACCCTCATTCACCGCCAGACCGATTTTGGCCGCTTCCTTCCCAGTGCCAGCAATCGACTTATTGACAGCTCCCTGTATTCTCTCAACCACGTAAAGGTCATCCGCGTACAGTTGTACAATTGTACCATGGTCTGCGAAGATATAGTCGATGGCCTACTTCTCTTGCCTTAAGCCACACTGATAAGGACGAACAGGGGCATGCGTCCAACCAGATCATCTTCAGCAGTCAGACCGCCCGCAACCTGTTAGACTTTAATCTTGATATTGTTATTTTGAATTCTCATCGATCATCGTCCAACACTCAATGTGTTTGAGTTGAGTCCTGATCGCAGTTTACCAGTCTGCAGAAGAGATCTTTCCAGATTCTTGACTGGGACTCTACTACAAGTTCTTAATTCTCGTCACGGCGGGCTTCTGTCCGTACCATACGCTTTAAAAATGGGTCGATGTTGCTGCAGTTCAGCAGTGATTCGATAGACATTCGGTCTCGTACATAGAACTTCGTTTCGTATCCCTCCATGATTAGCTCAAGGACAATGGAAACTGTGCTGTCACGAGGGCTTGACTCGGCGATATAAATGGTTTTATCGACTATTGGCCGTTGGCTTTGACAACGAAATTGCCGGAACAGAAACGAACGAAAGAGTATCAGGATTATTCTCGTTTTTTCTTTGCTTTTGTCCATCTATGATGCGATCTCAGACAAATCTGAATGTCAAGGTATTTTAGAAAGGGATCTTATCTTTCTAACGGCATTCAGATTGGTCCGATGGTACGTATTGACCAATCGGTGCTGACAGGTGGCATTTTTTATTACCTTATTTTCCACCTCTAATTCTCTAGGTCTCGCAGAAATTTAAAATTCGGTGCATAAATATATTTTTTAAAAGTAATATAAATCGATCGATTTCGAATGAGTTCGAATGGTGGAATGTCGGGGGAATTATTCCTCAACAGCTGGATCAGACAAATCATATTTCTTGTAAATTTAACAAACAAAGCTGCTCAGAGTCGGCTTTGAGGACTGATGGGAAAATAAAGGCATGACCGGGCACAGAAATGCGGAACATCATGATCGCATTCAGCCTTAAAAAAATGCTTATGTTCGAACCTGTCAAGAAAACATTGCTAACTTCAACATGACAAGTGTTGATCACAGTCATTTTTAGCTGGCCATTAAGGCACCTAAATTGTACATTTGTTTACCACAAATAAAGCCTTCGGTTCGACTTGACCATAAGGACTAAATCAAACATTCTCAGATATCATCCACCAACAATTGAGTCGGATTTTCGTAAGCGCACAATTTTATTCATCCAATTCATCGATTTTACTTGGTTACTGCTGGCAGCATTCTGTAGTATTCTATAAGTTTATTATTCATTTCTGAAATGCTAACTGTAAGAACGAACTGAACGTGAATATGTTATCGAATACATTGGATCCCAATTGGTGGTGTTGAAAATGTCAATTGACTTTAAAATCAGAACACTACCCTTTTTAATTTCATAGATGGTTCAACGGTTTGACCACATGCGCGTCAAAATGGCTTACATCTCAAAGACATCAAAACAATCCAATTTTGCATGAATTCATACGCCATATATGTACCTGAAGTGGTCATGGGACAAGATCGGCAATCAGTAAGGCCCGAAAGTTCATCGCTTTCAATACAAACCGTGGTCCGATCTTTGCTGATCTTTTTTTTGTTCCCTTTTCGCTTCGGATATATATAATACGTATTTCTGCAGAGCAAGGATCGACTAGGATAAAGGCAAAACCTAGCTTTAAAGTTGTATTTTATAGGTTTGTCTGTGTTAACACTCCTTTAGGCAGAGGAGTCGAAAAATCTTTGGGCCTTGGCTGAGTTGACATTGCGCCCTATATGGCCGAGCCACCTAAGACGTTGGATTCGTAGATGCCTGTATAAGCTCATCTTGCTGTACAGTTCTCCTCCAAAGACCGTCAACGCAAACAGGACCACAGATCGCACGCAGAACTTTTCTCTCGAAGGGACATTGCCTGCGTATCTTTCGCCCATAAAAATAAATTTGAAACATTTGGCATATAGTAGTGGGCTCTTGACTCTCAGGACATAATCGTTAAACGCCTGGTAGGGATACCACCCGCGGTAATCCGGGTCACTTCCAAAGTCAACCCAAGCTAAAGCTTTTATCAAGCCATCACTGAAAGATTCCGCACCCTAGCTGAAAGCCTGAACACTGCTTTGGCCATTTTAGTGCAACAGCCAAGATAACTCATTAATGGGTTGGTTATTCGCCGCAGAATACCACCTCACTGAAAATGGGACTAACCAATTGCAATTCATGTCAGGATCTACATTCTACCTCGGCACTGATTCAGTCTTGTAGGAAGTGGTAAAACACTGGCAGGTTACCTCTCCCATGACTTTCAAAATACGATTTGCACAGATAAATGGTTCGTTAAGTCTCAATAAAAATTGTGGTTTGTAAGAATAACTAATTGCTTGACAAAACCTAGTAACATGGCGTAGGATTTGAAAGGAATGTATGACTTTCCGCTTGAGTATCACAATGGTCCACGGGATCTTTTGTTAGTCTACTAAATTAGCCTATTCTGGGAACGCCCAATATCTAAGAATTTTTATTTCGTATACACTTTTACTAATGTAATACAAAATAATGACTTTATGACATTTTCCGTCGCTACAACTGGATGTTGCGCATGCAATGAAGTGCTTGTGCACTTATTTGTGCTCTGTTGCATTGCCCCACTGGCTCGTAGTCGAAAACTCTTAGAGCCATCTTAGGTTTTTGAATCCAAAGACGCCCACTTGGTCTCATCTCTTACATCCCGTATAAATCGAGGTTAGAGCTTCTCACCAGACATCATCAACGCACGACATGAGAAGTGACGATAGCCGACCTGGTTTCGGCGTTGCCCATATTGCGTCATCATTATCAGCAACATCGTATCCGCATGCGCCACTAATGGGGTCGAGGGGGTAAAGCACGCTCGAGATATTCCCAGGCAACTAGATCCTGCGCCATTGACTTTAATTCATCAGGACATATGCCCAAAAACGTAACCAGGTGTGTTTTTGGACTTTGCCCAGACTCGTCCTGGGTCTGCCAAGCGGAATGGCAAATTCCTGATGGCGTGGATATTCCTGCCAACTGACCAAATCATCGAAGCAACGGAAAGGGCTACCGTTCGAAGAAGCAGCCACTCAGTTTATCTCGCACTTTACAACCTATCCCGGCGAGTAAATCCCACAACAGAACGGGGAAATCTCATCTCAGCAGCTTGTAATCGCGATTTTAATCTTTCCCAAATTTCATTACCATAGGTGAGAGTTGTAATAAAAACTGTGTTGGAAACCACCAATTTAGCTTTGACACCCAGCTAGGTCTGATTACAGATCTTCCAAGCTCTTTGAAAACCGACCCAGCTTGAGCCCAGCAGGAAAGCTCAGCATCACTACTCCTATCACTCGTAAAAAAAAACTCCGAGATACTTAAACTCCTGCACCTGCTTCAATTGGGACTCCACTAACATGTAGAGTGAATGTAACAGGCGTACTCGAAATTACCATAACCTCTGATTTGTTTACGTTAACTTTCATCTCATCAACAGCACATATTCACGAACCTATGTAGTGCGCGTTAAAGTTCTGACAAGTTGTAAGGATAGCTAAATTATCTGCAAAAAGAAAATAATTGCGATTTGTACTTGTCTTAACATCGACGCACCAAGCTTTGTAAGCATCTGTAATGGCATCTGAAAGATTGGATTTAAGAACTCTCTGTAATGGCCAAATCTGGATAGCTTTAGTACGAGTTTTATCGAGCTTACGAGAATGTTATGTCGAAACGCGGCTCCTTCACTTTTCCAAATCACAAGGAAAGGCGCGCGTTTCACAAGTAAAATGGTCTAAAATTAATTTTTCCTAAAAAAGCAATAATTTCAAATAGAATCTCTATAAAAAATTAATTCCGTACACAAATAGTTGCCTCGGCCTGTCAGCAATGGAAGATCACGAGTAAATAAAAGACAACTGTCAAAAGCCCGAGTTTGTAGACCTATAACTTTGTGCTCGCGCTTACGGTATTACGGTCTGTAAAATATCAAAGCGCAACCGCTGCATTGTGACTTGAATAATAGTTTTACGTGTATTATACTTGAAATGTCAGAGACCTACCGCGCGCACGAGACTTTGTGATATGCGTACAATAGACGCTGATGATAGTTCCCTTTTAAATTTTGAATAAGCCCTTGGTCCATTGGTTGGAGTATTGATGTATTTGGTTTAAACAAAAATCAATTTTACTGCCTTTAAGTAAATCCTTTGGTGGTTGCTCCTGACATTTATAAATAAAGGATAAAACTTTCAGTTTTTGACGCATGAGTTATTGACCTTCAAAACGGGGATTTCGCCTATTAAAAAATAGGAACAAACAAGCACAGTTCACTTTGTTTTAAAATTTGACATTTCGTTATAAAGAAACATTTTTGTTTTTGGGCTAAAAAATTAGAAGGTCGTCCTTGTCCTTTGTTTATAATTATATGAGTGGCGTTACAAGACGTAGAGTGCTATGGCTTCTCAGCTTCGGCAACCACTGGTGTCGTGCGTGTTATTGTTCTATCACGAGTGGGTGCGTGCTATTGTTCTATCACGAGTGGATGGGACCTACAGTTTTATGTCGACTCCGACCGGTCACGTTTAATGATCTTTTTCGAGACAGGAGTACTTAGTACTCTCTAAGCGCTGTCAGGCACTCGAAACAGGTGTAGTTTTTATAATTATTTGCTTATAGTAACAAAGCTTATAATCAGCCCGTTTACCCCAATTTAATTTCGTTTGCAGTGCAAGTAAACTGTGTCTCACTGTCATCGATCATGTCACTGTCATCCTCATGCGTTAATAGTTGTATGGACTTTTGGAAGGTCGCACCTTTATTGTTTCATGTGGATTTTGTAAGATCATTGCAAGAATAACGTTGAATTAATCATAAGAGGGATCCGGCTTAGTAGTTCGTTCCTAGGACGCCGTGAGTTCGTTACGGAATAGCGAGAATAAATGACTCAATCATCACGTCATCCTTTAGGCCTCGTTGTCCACCTTAAATGCACGCAATAGATTAACTGACTTAAAAATTTTCCAATATTATCAGACTTCAAAACGACCGCCTCTGTAACTCGTAGAAAACGGCAATTTGACCCCAACACACACATTCTTCCATTATAGTGATTTGTTTTCATATTCCAGCTGATATGCACGATGTGAGTGTTGTATGTATGAATATTTCAAGAAAGGACTACTATTCGAATTTTGCAGTTGAGTACTTTGCTTGTGTTCCTCTCTGAATGTTTAAGACTTGAGCTTTAACCAGCTGATGTACACATCATTCTAGTTGCACACCAAGTGGCTGATGTCTTTCCCCTATTACATTTTACAAAGCCCCCGATTCGTGCAATTCCTCGATTTTCGCAAGATTGATTTATCCAATTTTTAAACTTTCGTTTTCTGATTTAAAAATGTGTTCACCAATAACGATTTGCTCTCGTTTCAAAAATGTATTTTTATCACATTCTGCTCTAGCGAGGTCCGTTCAAAACGGAAACTTTACCACAACGTATACTCCATAATCCTTATTTCGTACACAAAGCCAAACGTGGCTGACAGGAATGTTCTGTCTGACTGACGCAGTTCTGTCAAGTAGTAGTAATATGTTGCGTCCAAGTGACGAAGTGAGATGAGGGGCACTGCAATTGCAAAGAAAGTGATAAATGGTTTATTCTTCCCTTTCATCCCTGCAACTTCTGCAGAAGTTGTTATAGGGGATACTTAGTGAATCCAGAGGCACAAGCCCGGATTTAAGAGAGAGAGAGAAGTTTTTCTCGAAGATTAGGTTAGGTATCATTGGTGTTTCCTGGTAGGGATCTAAATTTATCGAGGTTGGAAGAGTGTCCGGAGCTAAGTTCCTTCTACATGCCCAACGATTTCAAATTTCCTAGCTCAAACCTAGCTGCCGAAGCGATCTATCGGCGGAAGGTTGCGGAGTGTATTTAAAGCTTGAGAAGATGCATGCACCTCATTCGCCGCACCCCCTTTCGAGCGGTTTGCAGTTCGTGTCTTTGTCGGCATGTTACTTCAAAGCAAAAATCCTCCTATTCGTATGAAATCGGAAAAATGTTCGTTGATTGTCATTTTCTCTACAGAAACAGCCAATTTGACTATCATTTCTTATTTAAAAAAAGGTGACTCGGTTAGATGCATTAATGCGTAAATCGAGGCAGTTCTGTATATATTAAGCCGGCCTTCGCTGCACAACATTACTCAGTACTGCGATGTCCATTATGACGATCTGATCGAGACTTTTGTGGTCAGAACTTTTAAAGCTATTAAAGCCTATAGATTAATGTATTGGTCTATAACTTAACTCGGTTTTTTTTTTTCAAAATTTGATCGTTTATTTAAGAAAAGCATGTATAATAGTATTGTTCAAAGTGTTGCCCATCTGAAGCTATGACTTTTTCCCATCTTTCTGGCAATTTGTGGATCCCATCCCAAAAGAACTGCGCCGGCTTGGCAGCCAAGAATGAATCAAGCCAATTTTTGATATTCTACTCTGATGTGAACCGCATTTCAGTGAGGGCGTTCGGAATCGATTGAAACAAATGGTAGTCAGAAGGGGCAAGGTCGATCTGTAAGGCGGGTGGGGTAAAACTTCCCATCCACTGTTTTCAAATAGTTCTTAACCAGAATAGCAACGTGGTGCCGAGCGTTGTTATGATGGACAATTATTGTCTCGTGTCTGGTCACATATTCCGGGCGTTTTTCGGGTACTTCTCTCTTCAAACGGATTAATTGTGTTCGGTAGCGTCCATTGATGGTTTCCCCCGTTTTTAGCAGCTCATAATATAGCACGCCCTTCTAATCCCACCACATACAGAGCATTACCTTCGCGCCATGGATATTCGGCTCTGCCGTTGGTTTGTCTGGTTGGCCAGGCTTTTAAATAGTGCAAACCACCTTTGGCACGTTCGCTCAGCTAGCGCATGTTTACCATAAACTTCCACCAAAATACGATGACTTTCGGCAGCAGTTTTTTTCATATTAAAGTAATGAAGAAGAAATACCCGCAAAAACACTTTTTCAGGCACACCGTTCGACATATTTGAGTGAAAAAAAATTACTGTTGTTTACGCTTCAAATGAGTGACATATACCAGAGATGATAGAGGACCACTTCAACGTTTCTTGACCCTCAGATTCATCTGACAGCGTTTTTTACAACCTTTTCACAGAGAGGCATCAGTGAATACGTGTGAGCTAAGCGAAGCTAATTACTCCCGCCTAACCCCATTGCGTTGCTCTATACTTCTAACAAGTGTGCGTGAATATAAAGTAGTATGTGTGACTTGAGAGCAC
Source organism: Eristalis tenax (assembly GCA_905231855.2). Lineage (NCBI taxonomy): Eukaryota > Metazoa > Arthropoda > Insecta > Diptera > Syrphidae > Eristalis > Eristalis tenax. The sequence goes on from HG993124.1 coordinate 115,993,654, forward strand.
AACTGCGATGGACTGGGGGTTTTCCACTGGAAAGAGGAATATCTCTTCCTCCATCATCTTCCACGGTAGCTTTCCAACGCATGTTCCAATGGAATATACAAGTAACGCCATCTTACGCAAGTTATATACCCAACATGTTTATTTTTAGTCTCTCAATTCCCAGTAGTCCTATTGTCTTTGTATCCATTTCAGTCCAAGCTAATTTTCGTTGAAGGCTCGCCTTATTTCCCCTTTGCGAGCCAGCTCACTCTGCAATTCAAGAGGAACGTACACAATCAGGCATCTCGCATGGAAGTCATCTTGAACCCTTATTCTTTACTTTGACCATCACTAAAGTAAATTCCATGCTTAGCTGTGTGAACAGCAATTTGCTAGTCACAGAATTTTGTTAATTTTGTAGACAAGTGCTGTTCCTATTAACCAGTCAAATTATACACAGGTTGGAAAGTACATATGATCGGTCTTATTTCTATAATTCAGCAGCCACCATTTAATACTTTAAACTATTTTTTTCTTAAAACACGGCGGTGATGTAAGGAATATAATTGAACACTTACTGATTTGCTAACCTGAGTAAACCGAATTAATTAACGAACACTAATTGTTATTAAAACTATTTCGTAAATCAATAATATGCATTGCACTGCATTACCATATGTAATTCCACACCGTGTCAAAATACGTCAATTATATCAAATGTCAATTAATAATTTTCCTTACGCTGCCACTCGCTTTTCAGAGAACAGGGAGTTTAATTTTACAAATATCTGCTATATACACTTTCCCTTTTTTTAGTAAAGTTAATTTTTATAATTTACAGTTTTATTTCAGAAAAATTAGGGGGGCCTTCAATCTTGGCACTTAATTCCATAACGCCCGCATATTCGGGGAAGTCAATAATTCACAATTGACTATTGATTATGAATAAACTATTGCCACCCTCTAGATCTTGCCATACGAAATGCCTTCTGTTCCCACTTGTAGACCTAATTATAGATATTTTTTTTCTTTATTGGGACAGAGACCGAACATGTGTCTGAGTGTCAGAGCCTGCGTTGCTGTTGACCTGCAACCTTGGCGGTGGTAGACTCACGCTTCTTCAATTAAACATATATCTTACGTCCGCCTTAAATTGGTCTCTGTGCCGGAAGTTCGTTTTTGATAAGGTGTTTAACGTCGGTCTGAGGATAGGTTGAAGTACATAGTTGAGAACATTAGCTCAGAATGTGGCCGAGGGCTATTAAGTAAGTTCCAACTAATTAATCCAGTTTAAGGCATATCCGTCTAGCACATATAGGTTTGATATAATGAATCAAAAACATGAATTGAAGTTGAAGTGCTGTTCCTGAGATGTTCTACAGAAGAGCATATTGCAGGTGCTTGCCATGCCATAATGCTTGTAAATTGCTTTGTAAACCCTTAAAATGTAATAAAACATTTATGATAATAATAAGAAGCCATTGTAGTCTCTGCCTAGTTGACTTTGTCTGTTTCTGCTTTCACCTTCATCCGAAACGTAAAATATTCAGATCTCCGTTGCGATCAGAAATTTGCAAAAGCAAAGGTGCATGTCTCCTGGTTATAAATAGGCATGGCATTAAGGTTGGCTGACTTGCTTCCGGTTTTATTTAGTGCTGCGCGATACCATTGTTAAAATCTCCTGGACTTGAGTACCGGCTTCTAATTCAATAAAGCTAACCACCTTATTGGGACTAGCTTAGATTGTCACTACTGCCCGCGTTTAAGGAATTCGCTTACAAAAGCTTACAAAAGTGTTTATGTACATAACTCATTCCATGACTTCTTTGTCATTGTCAGATTTGAAGTATCCTCAATTCTTTTTTGGGTGTGTTAAGATGTAAAGACGTTTTCTTTTTCAGGATATTTGAATAAAGTTAAATAAGGGGTTGAATAATGACTTAATTTCGCTGTCACACGAGACGCAAAGGCGACTCCTACGTTCCGGGTTAGATCCCCAACACGAGCAACTGTCGTAAAACGCGGTTTCATCTCTCTCTGTTTTATAGTAAATCTTGAAAAAGCCTTCAAACTTTCCCATTCGGAAGGGCATTAAACTGTAGACTAGTGTTGCAAAAACATCAATAGCTTATGGAAAGTGTCACTAGCAAAATACCATCGTGTACTACGATAGTATTCAAAATCATTTTAAGTTAACTTCGAGAGAGCTTTTGACAGACGAAAAGCTTTCTGAAATGATCTGGCGGCTTGCAAGGTGTGCTTCAAGGGTGGATAAGCTCTTCTGGCGTGGATAGCAAGCCTTTAGATAGCAGGCAGATGACGTCGTCGTAGTCTTTTGGAGTTTCTCCGCCAGGGACCATTGGATTCCTTATGATGCGGCGTTTTTTATGCACTCAAGAACAAGGTCAAGGACAATGGTGATAAGCAAGGGTGACAATATTCACCCTTGTTTTATTCCTCTGCTGTCGCCGAAGAAGGTACCGTCCTACTACATTGCATTGTAGTGGAAGTCATCGGTCGCGTTCTGTGTTGCGTCAGTAGTTCTTTAAATTCGGTAAAATTGTGTCAAGTGAACGAAAGACCGAATGTCTATTGCTCTTAACTACTACAAAGAAGCACAAAGGTTAAACTGTTAATATTTTCTTACAAAGTTGTGAACAATCTTAGGAAAAAAATGCAATATAATACGAACGATTGAAAAATGTTAACTACGAATGAAATACAATTTACGGACGAATGGAAAACGTTAAGTACCTTTGTGGAAAACTATAGATAGTCTTGATGTTATTAATACTTTTTGTCAAACGTCATCGATGATGTCGGTAATGGAAACTATTGATATCTAAGCAACACCACTATAGACCCCCTCCACTCGTGATTGCTGTCGGTTTTTTAGACAGTCGCCAAAAAGTGTCTCGGAAAAAAGTAATCGTCCTATTGTCCATCGCTTCTAATTTTAAGGTACAGCATTTTAGTTGCATTTTCTTGTATTAGTGTTGAAACTTAACGCCGTGTTTCGTGGGGGAAATATGGTTCACAATTCACAGAAAAAAAAGTCGCCGAAGTCGTTTCTGGTCTGTGGGCGGTAAAGAAAAGGGTAAAATTGCGATTAAAGTCGCATAGCGACAACCCTACCTGTGTCCATCTCCATCACATACAATTATTAATCAAGTAACATAATTTTGAAAAAAAAAAATTGCTGCGCACTATAGTGTGGCATGGAACTAGGCCTTTACAGCTGGCGGAATCTCTGTCTCAGAATTCGCACATCTAGTTTGTTCTGCACTTGTATGCGCTACCTGAAACGCGAATATTTTTTGTTGCGTTGTCGCAATATCTTCGGGCTGGAGCAATGTTGTTTCTAATGCTCACGGGCTAGACATCTTAGCTGACGGAATACAATCATGCGAGGCACGTAGTACAACGTGGAATTAGCTATTGAACCTTCTCCAAAGAAATCAATGTTCATACGAGGCTTCACCATTGGCCTCTGCTTCGTAGACAGGGATTGAGCAATGTCTTGTATGTCAGTTTGGTCCTTCAATTGTCCTTTCACCCAAAGAAACAACGATTAAAATAATATATTATAGTTGGCGCTACAGCTCGTAGATGGCCAGGGCCTAGCTTCTCAGAAACCACTCGTGTTACAAGATTTACAGTTTTATGTCGACTCCAAACGGCTAATTTGAGAAGCTGTTTTCCAGGCAGTTACTTTCAGCATTTTTAGTGACACGAAATAGGTGGAGCCGTGAATACATTTTTTGGTCATACAGGACGAACCTAGACTGCAATTTATGGTCGAACTTATGAATTATGAGTCGAACCCAGGGAGTGAGCCTCATTTGTGTAGGGATCGACGCACAACGCCAGGGTTGCCATAAGGAACGAACTGCAATATTTATTCCGCATTTGATCTCGGTACTCTTCAAAGAGTTACCTCTAGTTTCCGGACAGGGTATTGAAACGACATATTTTGACTCTGGTACATACGTAAGTACTTATAGTCAGCGTCGAAAGTGAGTGTACCGAATAAATATTCTTGCGACTCAAAGGGGACTCCAAGAAAAACTTTAAATGCATTTTTCTAAGGTAATTAGTAACGTACATAAAGCAAAATATAAAGATAACTCAAAAACTATGGGCACAGCGAGTCATGACAAAAACAATTCACATCACAAAAGTAAGCGTACAGCATGTTAATCACATAATCTGCCCTAATATGGGGTTTTCAGGTAGCATCTAGCGTGGTCAATTTAGAATTTTTTCTTTGGAGTCCCGTTTGAATTAAATATTAGTTAAACGTAGAACGCCTGTACACTTACTTTTGTCGTTGACTGTATGTATGTTCATATAATTATGAGTAGGGGAATTCCCTAATAGTTGTGTCGCTTGCAGTCAGTCTAGACATTTTGCAGTTGTGTTTTGCAACGATTTTTCATGCTCTGATGTATGTGTTGCCTTGAGAGGCTGTACTGTACGATTTTTGATTGTTGATCTTAAAAGTCAAAGTGGATCGTAATCTGGATATGATACTGTAGCCTCGTTGGTTCGTCTTGAAATCGGCAAACATCGAGTTAGTGTTGATCTGGGTTTGTGTTGTATTTTCCAGGATCTGTTGAGTGTGTATATCTGGCCTATTGTAAACTTTTCTGACACTGAGATTGTTCACAAAATATGCCAATTGTTTCTTATTTTGAAGCAGCAGGACTTCACAAAAAATGTTTTCCTGATATGTATTAAACTTATCTTACAGATAATACAGACCTTGCAGATAAACTTCGTCCACAAAGTTAATACTCAGTTGATCTGAATATTTCAGCAGAAGTTTGTTCACGTAGTCTACTGCTTTGTTGGACCTCAAACTATAGATGACAATTTTGCATCTTAACTATATCGGGTGATAATCCTCGTCGATCATCCTTGAAATTGAGTGAAGAACTTCCGTATTCGTGTGACTGTACGTAGAATTTGTTTTTTAACTCTTTGAGTCAGTTGTCACTTGGACATTTTCATTCCGTCTTCTGTCCGAACTTAACTTAATAATATTTATTGCACCCTGAAATCAAAGCCTGCAATCAAGCGCAGTTGGTTCCTGAACTTGGTTACTTGTGTCCCTGGTTCGGATCCCAGTGAAATTAAGAGTTAACACACTCTTTTCTGGTTTTCAACTCTCGTCCAGTCACCATTTGCCGTTGGGACCAAATTAACGGCACTATCAATGGATTGGTCGATCAGTGGTAGTAGTCTGACAGTTGTTATCACAGTCAGTGTCTGTTACATTCCACTTACACTACAATTGAAGAATTTCACTGCCATTCCTACTTTTTAACATTTTCACTACGCCACTAAGAAAAAATCCACAACATTACCATTGGAGAAAAAAAATAGGACATCAAGTAAATGCAATGCTTCTGTAGTACAATGTTTTTTGTTGTATGCAACCATTTCGCAATGAAATTCAGATGTTTCGCTTTACAGTGGAATATGTTACTCAACTTAGCATATTTTTGATCTTATCGTTTAACCAAAGTAGAGCTGTATGAATGTTGAGTTAGCCGCGATTTGATTAATCGAAAGACTTGGAGTTTTTTTCAGCTTTTATGTGTCAGAGTTCGTAGGTGCGATTACAAAAATGTGTCTCCAAGACGATTTACGTATCACCTTCATCCAGTTTGAAGTTTTGTAAAACACGAATTCTATACAGTAGCCTTCATAACACATTTCATACATGACTTCTTAAAGGATTCACGTAGAAAGCTTCTGAAACCTTTTAGGGCAGTCCAAGCGCATTTCCAACAAAAACATCATTTGAATTCAAGCCAAATTCTACTTTGTATAACGAAAGCATACTACATATTATGTTCGATCACAAATATCTCGAAATTTTGCCCATAACTTTTGCTTTCTATTGATGCAGTTCTGTTCTCAGTTTAGACCTACAGTAAGTCGCAGTCCCATAAATTGTGACTAGGCCAGATATGCCAGGTTGAAATTGGCTGACTGATGTAAGGAAAAACAGCAGCCACTCCTAGGCCTATTCCGCAAGTCAGTTAGTGCTTCTAGTAAAGCGATGGAGATGGCTGACTCTTATGTTACTTGATTCAGCCAGTAGTAAGCTTGCAGATGTATTTTTTAGGGGACCAGAGAGCACTACAATTACATACCAAGTGTACAATGGTTTCTTCTAGCTTATGCAAAAATCGTTGTAAGGAATGCCTAGCCTAGTATATTTTCAATTTACTGTGAAACACTAAGAATTTTTGAGCTATTTACTATAATGTGGAAAAATCTAAGTTGGAACACTGATCACAATGGACCAAAATGGTCTAAGTATGCTGGTGATTTCATTACCGGCCTCCTTCTCTACTTACAACAACTACTGCCTTCCATCGTTGACGGCCATAGGCACGCAGTTTCCAGTCATCAAGGCCCAGCTGTGTGGCGTCCGCGATATGCTGAAGAGTCAGTCTTCTTCTCCGGAGGCTCGGATTCGAAGACCCTTTTAGCTAGAGCATTGTTGCTTATACACTCAATGTAGTCGACGAATGTTTGCCTCCATTAGTGCATCCACATTTTGGTACAGCACCCTTTTTTTTATGTAAATTTTTTCTGTACGAAGGGATCGCAATGACGTCTTGTTCGTCTTCAACTTTGTCCACATTTTAAGTATTGGTCTATAACTCGTGCGGTTTGCTAAGAGATGGCGTAGCTTGTATTATTCCATTGGAACATGCGTTGGAAAGCTACTGTCATTGTACGTCATTTCAGTATATGTCATTCATTTGAAGCGTGAACAACAATAATTTTTTTTCACCCAAATATGTTGAACTTTGTGCCTGAAAAAATGTTTTTGCGGGGAGCTTTTCTTCATTACTTTAATATGAAGAAAACTGCTCGTATTTTGGTGGAAGTGGTGAACATACGCTAGCTGAGCGAACATGCCAAATGGTTTCCACGATTTAAGAGTGGTGATTTTGGCTTGGCCAACCAGCCAAAAAAAAAACGGCAAAGCCGAATATCCGTCGCGCGAAGCTAATGCTCTGTATTTGGTGGGATCAGAAGCGTGTGCTGTATTATGAGCTGCTAAAACCGGGTGAAACCATCAATGGAAAACGCTACCGAACACAATTAATCTGTTTGAAGAGAGCAGTAGCCGAAAAACGCCTGGAATATGCGACCAGACACGAGGCGATCATTTTTTGGCCCCACGTTGCTATTCCGGTTAAGAACTATTTGGAAAACAGTGGATGGGAAGTTTTACCCCACCCGCCTTATAGCCCAGACCTTGCCCCTTCTGACTACCATTTGTTCCGGTCGATGCAGAACGCCCTCACTGAATTACGGTTCACATCAGAGCAGAATATCAAAAATTGGCTTGATTCATTCTTAGCTGGCAAGCCGGTGCAGTTCAGAAAGATGGGAAAAGTCATTGCTTCAGATTGGCAATACTTTGAATAATACATGTACATGTTTTTCTTAAATAAACGTTAAAATTTGGAACAAAAAAGAACCGCACGATTAGACCCACATAATTCATTGACCAAGTCTTTTCCTTTAAACCAACATTCATTTACTTCTCAGTCTTCACTGGAATTCCATTGCCATTGACATTCTTCAAACTTGTTTGCTTGCAATAGCATTTCTCATTTTTAGATGAAAGTGTTCTGATCAAGGACAATGAATAGTAACTGTGACAAAAAAAAAAAAAAAAACAATTTAGAAAATTTCTTTGATTCCCTATAATTCGCCTCACTTGAAAGCCCAACATAATTTACATTTAATGTATCGTTAATCGTCACCGCATCTGCCCCATATATCATCATTTTGTGCCATCAATGAGACCCGCCCACATTAAAGTGTACACTAAATGTATATCTCTTTTTTCTTGTCTCATTTTTTTCAGATTCTCAAAAGATTACATTGAAGAAATTGTTACTGACCACATGAGAAACACATCGTGACAACGAATCTACCTTTAACAATACCAACAACAACAGCAACAAACAAAAATATGTTCTCGTTTGAACATTAAAAAAAATTTCTTTTAATAACTCATCGAAAAAAAAACGCGTAAACAGAAGGAGAAAAAAAAGTATAAAAAAAGAACGAAACACACAAAAAAGAACAAAGCATGAGGAATAACAAAATGAAATATAAAATTTAAACGAAGAAAAATGAAATAAGAAAAGAGAAGAAGAAACAGAAACAAAAAGAAGCAGCAAAAGTAGTAAAAATAAATTAAAAAAACAAAAATGTGTTCTTGTTAATCTATTTAGATCTACATGTATGTATAAAAATAGCTAAAAGTAACAATTTTTAAAGGAAAAAAACCAAAACAAAATAGTTCATTAATTGTCAACGAATATCTAATTTAAATTTGTTTTCTTAATTCCAATTTTTTAATCAAAACAAAAGTTAAATGTGAATACGTTTTGTGTAAGTGAGTTTTATTTTTGTTGATTTTACACAAAATATCGTTGAATTTGTTTGTTATATACACACGTGCGTTGAGGAACTCTGATACGTTTACTTAATCAAAAATATAAAAGAAAACCACACATACAAAAGACGAGTTAAAAAAAGTTACAGTAGAGGTGAAAAGTCGAAAGTTAATTTGTTGAAACCCGTTGTTTTAGTTGTTATAAACTCTCACTTTCGGTCCACAATTAATACTTGTTTTTTTCTCACGGTGAGTACCCAAATTTCTTTTCTTTTTTTAACTACATTCATATATCCTGCTACAAGCACATATAATTCAATCATATGGTTGAGTAAATCCTTTCTTGATTCCGAGGAATGCATTCCGCCTTGTGAGGGATTTGTGTTTGTGTCTCAGCCAGACAGACATTGAAAAGAAATAAAGATAAATAAGAAGTGGATTCGATTGAATGGTGCCCGCGCCAGGGGAGAGGGAACTATTCAAGCGAGAATTATGAAATCGCAGTGAGAATTCTTTGCTTGCAAGGAAATTGATTTTAAAACGTCGTCAGCTGAACTGAAACTGTATGAACAGTATTATTGACAAAAAAATTCTCAAAGCTATTATCTCAACTGGAGAATGATGATTATATTAATCGGGTAAAACATCTCAAAAAGACTCCAGTCTAGTGAGGAAAAACAATTTTTCTATTGTAATGGAAATTTCGCTGTTGATAGGTTTAGTTTTACATTAGGTTTTTTTATTACGCCCATGATCCGGAATTAGCTTACAGCATGTATTACAACAACAGCAATATAATCCTGCCCTCAATTAGGATTATGTTTCAAGATCCCGGTAGCTGACACTTTATGGCTACTCCACTCCCCACAAGATGGCAAGTTCGTTTGTGTCTTTTGGTATACAGTCGAGTCTCGATAATTTGAAACTCAAGGAACCTTATAAAACATTCGAATTAACGAAAAATTGTAGAGTTGGAGCGAAGGAGGAAATCGAAATAAGTACACACACTGAGGGCCGTTTGCTGGTATTCAACTTAGCGATTTAAGTTTCACTTTTTTCACAGTTGAACGTATTGGTGTGTACGTTGTATAACTTAAACTAAGTGTGAAAAATAGTGGCTCATAAGACTTTAAGTTGTTGTCATTGCTTGACATTTGTGAATATGAAAGGAATACTGAATTTGAAAATTGTAGTGGGGTACGAATTATTTGAAAATAATGTGCAAGTGATAGATATTTTTACAAAATGAATATTTGTATGGTTTCGAGGACATAACCATAATTGTTTTACAACAGATTTTCAACGGGTACGGGTTTCTATATTCATTTCCTAAAACAAATAAACATAGGTACCTCTTCAAGATATAATTCGATTGCACCCATCAATCAACTATTGCCTCGTTGATTGTACGCAGATATTATTTACAGAGGATTTCATTTCGGAAGAAATCTGATACCTATAAACACAAAAAATTAACGGAATAAAGAATAGCTTCGTTTCCACATTGATTGGCGCCATATATGGATCGCAAAATTCTCATTTACACACTAAATACCGAATTTGACATTTAAAATCGAAGTGAAGTTGGTTGCATTTAGAAGAAAACCGAGTCATAGATGAGTCCGTCTTAAATATTTACTAATGAGCTAATGAACATAGGGTTTAAGTGTAACTTGGCTATGAAGTGGACTTAAGTGTAGTATCAGCAAACGACCCTGAATTGCATTATATACTTTGTAATAGAACCATTGTTTTTTTTTTGTTTTAATAACATCCAGCATGCTTGGTCGTGAGCATTGTCAATGGCAGCTACTGCCGCGAATACCACGCCGGCCACATCCGTTCTTAGTAAATGTTGACGCAACACAACAATGGCTTTGCCTCCTTTGATGTGGTGTTGTGGGTGAAACTTGTCCGCTTCGGATTCTACTTCGTCGTCGTCTCCATTGTTGATGCTTGGATTGAAAATTGCCAAAATTTCGTCGACTCACAGAGCACAGTAGACTTCTACATCATCGTCAACATGTACAAAAAATATTGGGTTTATAACTTATACAATTTGAGCGTTTATTAAAGAAAAACATGAACAACAGTATTGTTCAAAGCATTGCCCATCTTAAGCTATGACTTTTTTTTTTGGCAATTTGTGGATCCCATCCCAAAAGAACTGCGCCGGCTTGGCTGTTTGGCCGTCCACTTTTAGCACGTTCGCTCAGCTACCGCATGTTCACCATAAACTTCCACCAAAATACGAGCAGTTTTCTTCATATTAAAGTATTGAAGAAGAACTCCCCGCAAAAACACTTTTTCAGGCACAAAGTTCGACATATTTGAGTGAAAAAAAATTATTGTTGTTTATGCTTCAAATGAATGACATATACTGAAATGACGTAGAATGACAGTAGCCCTCCGACGCATGTTCCAATAGAATAATACAAGTTACGCCATGTTTTACAGTCATATGTAAATATTCACACCGATAACAAAAGTCGTTTGACTCCTTGTTGTCTTCAAATTAGTCGTTCTACGTCATAAAACGACATCTGGTGAAAGTCTCACGTGGAAGGTATTTTTTGAGTGAAAACTTGTCGGTTTAAACTTAAACGCCAAGTAAAACGACACAAGAAGACAATTTGATTTTTCTGAACACCTCACAAGTAAAAACGTGCGATTTCATTGTGTTTTAATCGGAAATGGATGTAAAAAGTAAACGATTTAACTATTTATATCTTAAGGATTAAAATCGAGCCCAGAACCAATAAACTGGTCAGTTGAACAGATGGAAGAAAACATGAGTTGAGCTACGAATTTTAAAGGAGGAACACTCCTGACACGTATCCAACCAAAAACGGTTGGAAGGTGCTGGGAGTAATTCTAAGAAGAAATGAAAAAGAGAGCATGTCTTTTGTATACGTACTTAGCGCCTGGTAAATCAAATGAATTGTATTTTGATGTAATACATCTTATTTGAATCAATTCCCTTATATGGAATTCTCGATCGTCGTCCTCATCACTATTCCAATCAATAACAACACACGAATGTTGGCATATTAACTTAAACTCGTAAATTCCGTGTAGTAATTTTACTAAACAAACACCAATGTCACTAAAAAACAATTAAAAAAATTTGAATTCCTGCAGAATTTATGAAAACTACCCCAGTTGACAATTTGAACGTTCAAATTGACAGTCAACTTTGGAATGTGTGTGGAACATAAGGTATAGTCGATATAGGCCGAGTTCATAAACGTCACACTGCGGCCCTGCAAGATTTGTGTTCAAAAATGTAAATAAACTACAGTGACTGTGCATGAGAGCAGTCGGCAACTACGTTCATAATAGCAATGTGACAGTCAAACTGCGATTAAATTGGCAGTAATTCTTGTTTTGTTGCCAAATTGCAGGGAAACCGACAAGTGGACTTTTTCATGCAAAAATGGTTCCTAAGAACATCATACGCAAATTATCTTATTATTTTAAAAAATATCTGTTAATTCTGACATGTTTTGACGTCCAATTCTTTTTATTTAAAAGCAAGGCCCTTTTGCTGCGAATGTTAACTGATTCTATCTTTGAACATTTTGCGCAGTGCAGGGGCAGCAATGTTGCAATTATGAACTCGGCCATAGTTTCATAAAATCGATACTTAAACGCTTATAAAGTGACTCGACTCTCAAAACACCTTGTGTCGGTTTGCTAAAACGACTTTCGAAATCGGGATGATTGGCATGCGTGCAGGTAATAATTTTATTAACACGCCCTAAAGCATTCTACGAAGTTAGACGCACTGAAGTTTCCGAACTCCGACTACGAACGGCTAAGCTTGAGAAGCTTTTCCTGGACAGTTATAATCTCTGAGCGTTGTTCGATAGGTGAATGCGTGAATTATGAAAATTTAACACAGCGCAGTAATCAACGCACATAGCTGGCCCTTGTATAAAAAAAGGAAGGTTTAAATCAATAAAATTATTTACGCTGGACGACGCGCGTTGCGTAGATGTTGAAAACTTGCTTCTACGCAATAAGTCTTCAACCACTTTACTCCCAAAATAGACTCATACAAAAAATCGAAATCATGAAATCAAAGTTTGAGGGAATATACATTCACCTCATATTTTGGGGAGGAACATTTTTGAAAGAACTCAGAGGAACATTTTTGCGATTTAATTGTAAATACCATAAATGAAGTGCCAAGAGGTGGTCAACTCTACAAGTGATTGTCTCCTTGGCCATCGACGAATATGATAGGCTTTTTGACAGTTATTCATGCATTTTGACAGTTATTCAATCGTTTTTTTTTTATGGTTATTCCCGAAATCAGAAATGAAGTATGATAGAGATGCCAAACTTCTACCTCTCCTGCCGTCAAAAATTCATAAATAACTGTCAAAAAGCCTCTGAAATTCGTCCATGGACTAGGGGTTAATTAGCTGTGAAGTTGGGCATACTTATTTCTGCCCGAAATAATGCAAATGTCGTTCTCTGAGTGGCTTGCGGAAACGATATACAAAATGGCTGACAAAAAGTTTACGGGGCAAGAGAGGTGGAAGTTGGCTACCTCTTCTATAATACTTCATTTCTGGTACATACTCACGTCTCGCTTTACTTTATGTGATTTCAAATAACAATAAATACATGCGTCGAGTGTCAAATATTAATAAGAATTTTAATGCTGCCATCCATTTTGTTGTTTACCACCACAATTCGACAATCAAATGAGGAGAACTTCGAATAAATTGCAGGAGCATTCGGAATCTAAGAATAACGAATTTTTATTCCGACAAAAGCCGTGTGCTTGATCTCGTTTGGTGAAAACTCTAAGCGCTCTTATAACTTGATACCAAGGGTATAAGTACCCCGGAAACATTTCCAAAGAAGGTAACATAAAAATGCATGAAATCTGCCTTCGTGTGAGAACAATAACTCGGAGCTGAAGAGTAGTTGTTGAAAAATGTGGGAATAAGTACGAGTACATTTAAATTGTTTCAGCATACCAATGTGAAATGTGGACATTCATTTATTGACCTATTTTAAACTTCAAGCTTAAATCTATGTTAAAAATTGTTGTAAAATTGTTTCAGCAGTACAATTGAATCATAGATCAAATTGCAAAGAGTTCATTCGGGCAAAATAACTTGGATATAGTGACGAAACTGGGGAGATTGTAGAATACATTTGAAAAGTTCATCGAAAATCAAGGAAAGCTCTTTAACCTACATTACTACTCGTATTTGGTTTCTGATTTAAATTCTCGTCCATTCGTGCGATAATGTGTAGCCAACTCATATTCAGCGTTATTATGTACTTGAAAAGAAAATAAAGTTTTTCGATGTTTTAATTGCTGAAGTGAACAAGAAAACTTTTCGATCATTAATTTTTTACTACAAAACACAGCTCTTGAGAATGTTGTAGACAAAGTAATTGCAGCTTATGGATATGGAAACCTGCTGCTTATGTACTTGCGTAAACCTGCAGCTTATAGACCTGCAAACCTGCAGTTTATGGACTTGCGCAAACTTACAGCTTATAGACCTGCAAACCTGCAGCTTATGAACTTGCAAACCTGCAGTTTATGGACTTGCAAACCTGCAGCTTACGGGCTTGCGTAGAACTGCAGCTTATAGACCTGCAAACCTGCAGTTTATGGACTTGCGCAAACATGCAGCTTATGAACTTGCAAACCTGCAGCTTATATATCTCCAAACCTTCGTCTTATAGACCCTGCAAGACGAAAGCCTTTTGTAGACAAGGTTGTCCAGGAAGTAATTGCGACCCTATAGCCCTAGGCCTTCATTTCAATTTTCAGTTAGCGAGAGTCGGTTGGTTTGTCATTAAATCACTGACTGTTTATTGGCAGGGCAGTCTGTCTAGAGAGATTACTTCACTTCCCGGGAATGGTCCATTTTAGACAGTGATTCAGTAAGCTCTCTCACGGAGACGATGAGTTACTGGTTAATTTTTGCATTCGGTGCATTGCCAGGCCAATGCTGAAATTGTTGATTATTTACGTGGTCTGAGGTTAAGTGATGAGAAAGTGAAATACAGTGAAACTTCTTTTTACGGACAATTCGTCATGGTCCGTGCATCCTTCAGAACGGACACCCCTACATAACGAACAATCATGATGGCTCCGCTGCTGTCCGCTTTAGAGAAGTTTCACTGTGTTAGTAGCTCACGCGAGAGTTGTCGCAAGAGTTCACTCAAATGCTGAATGGGTGAGCATGATTTTGATGGAAGTCCATCGGGCCATTCGGGTTGAGTGGACATGAGGAGGTTTGGAAGAAACAACAAGTTGCTGGTAAAGAAATTCTTCCCTCCTGATCTGGGCTAGGGAGATTTTCGGTTTCACCGTGGCAAAGTAACGAAATAAAATGTCTTTCGTGCAGTGCCTATCCACATCTCATAGTGAACATTGAACTCATAGAATACAGTCTGTCGTAATGCTTCTAGCTTTTTTTCTGTATAAATAACCTTTTGCTGGTGTTTTTCACCACAATATCGAAAGAGCCGAAAACACACACATGGACCAGATAAATATTTAAGAAAAAGCTGAACATTAAATTTGTAGTTTTGCCCTAATTTGATGATTGTTACAGCTCTATATTAACATCCCTTTTCTGGTTGTGATGTGGTCACAACGCACAATTGTCTGTGATGCCTACCTTGCGAGGTTTCTGCTATTTGGTATTCTGGCCTCACAAGAAAAAGACAAGAATATTATTGTTGCGTGGGGAATTCGTTTTCATGTCAAACGTTTGTTTTTATCGCTCTCTTTTTCTTTTCTTCTTCTCCAAAATTGGGAGGATAATGTGAAGTCCTCTCAATGTGGGAGAAGAAAAAAGTACTGGCAAATGTCCTTGTCTCTATTTCCTCCTTGTGATGTGCTCAAGAGATTAGAGAACATCTCGCTCATAAGCTGATGTTTTGCTCAGAATACAAAAACGTCACAATTTGTGAGTCTCCACACTTTTGTGAGACAGTTGTGACTTATGACACATATTATAGGTGTGTCAGAATACGTGTGTAAGTTATGTATGAATCCTCATTCCCTTGTTTTCCAGATGAGTCCATTGGGAACAATGTAATACAATAGACTTATTGCGAAGGCTGATTATGAGATTACATACAATCCTCATTATGTGAAATCTGGAATACTAAATAATATAATAAATGGCTGTAGCGCCTACAGCCACTTGAGGTCCAGGGCTTAGCTTCTCAGCAACCACTCGTGTTGTGCGTGCTATTGTTCTTTCACGAGTGGCCAAATCCGAACGACCAGTTTGAGAAGCACCAACCTACAACGCCACCACCGCCGCTATACCTTGCAACGTACAAATAAATGGACTAGATAATTTAATATATTATTTCTTTGTGAAATGATTTTGCTTGCACCCGGCAAAATATCACAATTTGATATAATAAACTTTTTTGACATAAATTAAATAAAAAGAAAAATTATATACAAGAAAATACGACCTCTTGAAGGCAAATCCCAATGAAAGCTACGTTAACACGCTTTTATCTGGTTTTTAAATCTGGTCCAGTCACCATTTGCCGTTGGGATAAAATGAGCGGCACTATCACTCGATTGGTCTTGGTCGATCAGTGGTGGTTGTCTGACTGGGTGTCACATTGGTCTAAGTGGTCCGTCCCCTCTTACCTACCTACCTATTGGGATGTGTCTATTTCCATGTTTATTTGTCAAACAATAGGGAATAAGTATAACAAGGCATCATGACGCCCGTTTCGTGGGACCTGTCCAAAAACAAAAGAAAAAACCCTTTGAAATCAGCCCTAAATGAGTAAGTCGTTGCAAATAAATTAAGTCGGATGAAAGAAATTCATGTTGTTTACGTTGTTCAGCATCATCATCATCTTTTCGGGGGTTAACCACGCAACTTATATTAATTGATTTTATAATCAAGCGAAATTCGAAATAAAACACGACGAGCTTAGCTCTTACACTTACTAAATCAAAATACAAAAGAAGATCGTAAGTGTGTTCCGTGCACCGAACATCTGCCCAGTCAGTATTTTCCGTTCTTCGTTTCAATGTTCGAGCATTGCACTATTGACAATAAATGCATACCTTAGTATTTCCTGTTTTTGTTTACCGTATGTTGCCTTAATAAGGACAATGTTGCAAATGTTTGTACACTGGAAATGTGAGCGTTGGTATTTCCGATTTCTGAGATAATCCGAGAGATCTCCATTCAACCGTCATCGACTCTATCTCATCAACCACATCGTCCTGGATCTGCCAAGAGGTCGCCTTCCTGATGGAATCGCATTTAAAGCCCGCCTCGGAAGTCGTGATGATGGGGACATTAGTGCCAAGTGACCAAACCACCGAAGCATAGCCCTCTGTTCGAAGAAGCAGCAATGTTGAGTTCCTCACGCACTGCCGTCTTATCGCGGCGAGTAATTCCGATAACAGCACGAACAAATCTCCTCTCAGCAGCTTGTATTCGCGGTCTCATTCTTTCAGTGATTACCCAAATTTCATTTCGATACAATTTCCGTTTTAAGCTCCTGCAGTGTATTTTTAATATCTCGATAGTTCTTTCAATTTGGATTGCAGCTAGAGAATGGACATTGTTGACCCGTAGGTCACCACTGCGTGCGTTACCAAACTGAAGCATCAGACAATTACTGACATTGTCAGAACATGCATCGACAATCGTTTGTCTACCGTCAAGCATGCCTAAAAAAGAAGATTAGTGTTCTAATGGCTGAGAATCAATGAGAATTTCGGCCCGAACTGAATCTTGTCTTAGCCACGCATGCATTGTATGTCTAAGGCTTGAATTACACCAAGCTCGGCCTTTCTGATTACAGATCTTCCAAGCTGTTTCAAAATTGACCCAGCTTAACCAATCCTAAATGAAAGCTCAGCATTACTGCTCCCATCACACGTGAAAAGGAATATCTGCAGAAGATGACTTACCCTCAACTGTCCCAATGTGAAACATTCCTCACCTCGGCTGCGTCGTAACATCCACTCCATGTATACAATGAAACGGAGATGTGACTAGACGCACCATTGGCGAAGTCCACGATGAAAGGTGTTGAATTAGCACCGTTAACCCAAATACAGCTAATACAGTTTGTTTTAAGAGACTGAATGGCCCTCTGAAGAGGACCATCAATCCCATACTCCTGTTCTGCATAACGCCCATCATTTATATGTCGGCTATATATTATTTATAACTAACGAAAGGATGTTGTAAAATATGTTCACATGTTTCAATAAACCTTGACAAGGAATACTTCACTTGTCACGGTATGTTTTTTGCTTTTTTGTTGCAGAGAATTGTATATTTTGTTGCTCCGAATCTGACCAGTCGGTATATAATCGTTTTTTGTTATTGTTGATTTTTGTAGGATTTTTTTTTTCAATTTAAGACTTTTATCGACTAGGACTCATGCATAAGCTTTGAGATATGGGGGCATTACTGTAGGATACGACAAATTGGGCATCATTGCCGTAAATTTTGACATTTTTAATGGCACGCGCTCAGAACGTTTTGTCCGAATGCTATTTGCGTTTTATTTTGAACAAAATTTCATCTCACGCAAAAAAGAGGAATTAAATTTTCAAATGGTGGGAGCCAATGCTGATGATACACCATTCGGGGCCACCGAGTTCATTGGTTTTCTTTACTTCAAGACACATGTGGTTTAACAGAAAACAGAGATGAGATCGTTGCAGGCTACTGCTTCATTCGTATGCATTCATGCATCAGAAATGATTGTTTATGTTGAATACTTCACTTGACAATTCTCTCACATGAAATTGCTGATGCCTCAGAGATCATGTCAGACCGAAACAAAACTGCTGTACAAGTCCTTCAGAGTCAACCAACATTTTTGTCGCACGCTGCACAGAATGTCTATGGTGCACCATCGTTTGTGTATCAAGAAGATTGAGTGAAGAAAAGTATGAGAACTGCATTTACCACATTTACGAAAGGGTGCCCCAAAGTGTAAGCAAGATTTGAATCAAATAGAAACGCATAAATTCTTTGATCTATAAACAGTCGTCGCTTTGGAAATTTGCAATTCTTTTGTTTGACGCCGAATTAATGTTCCACGATTTTCACGAACAGTCTCCAACTGATCCAGTCTCCCTGGATTATTCAATTCATCTCACGAAGTTATGGCACTATTTCGACAATATTTTGCATGACATTTTCGAACTGCGACCGCCAAACTTTCATTATTCTTGCAATACATTTTGTTCAATATTGAATATGTGTTTTTGTAACTTGTGACGCACCATTTCTACTAACCGGACCGTTGAAGGAAGAACAACTTTTCATTTCTATTACTTTTCCTTTAACTTAACCATCGGATTCTGCTCACTTTTATGACCCTCAATGCACAGAGTGCACAAACATAATTAATTCCTTACGCTGGCATCTGTACATCTTACACCGATTAAACCATAAACAACACAGCAAGTGTTGTATGTGCACATTTCTAAACAAAAATCCACTTGATCCCTCTCAGGATTTATATGGTTTGTCGAAATTGTACCCCAGAGTCCTAGTAGCAAAGTCAAAACCACTTGTTTTCAAGTCCCTCATCAGTTTGTCCCGACGACGTACCTATTAACTTTCTTCCCTACATACACCGCAGCAGCCTCTATCTGAAAAAAAAAAATAGAAGAAAAGTTTAAAACAAAACATTCTACTATCCAGAGGTCAAGTTTATTCCACTGACTAGACGAACTTAATTTTTTTAAACTCCAGAGTACCACAATGTAGGCACCGAACTGAGTTTTCATTTCACCCCATTTATTTTGTTTAAATTGTATTTATAATGAGTCGGCCGGGGAGGTGAACACCATGAAACTAGTTCCAGGCAAAAGTTAGAAAAAAAAATGTAACAAATGCATTTTGTACGCCCGTGGAGCCTGTGTACATATGCAAATGTACGTAGTCACACATTTAGCGCAGCATAATGGCATGGACTGGTTCTCATTTTGTCTAAGTGTTGTTCATTAATGAGAAGAACAATGGCCAACGAATAAGATGGGGCAAAAGAGCGGGGCAGACAGAGCGAGAGGAAAAGGACCAACCCATAAAATAGAACCCACAAAGCATTCTTTCCTAACAACCGTAGCCATTAGTGTAATTCAAATCCCATTAAATCAACAGGACATGCAAAATGGCGCCGCACAATCACCAAACGAGTAGTACTTCAAAGCGAAACCCAAATCACTCCTTTCTATTTCTTTTTCTATTTTCTCCTTTGCCTGAATGTCCCAGCAACCATTCCTCCTCTCGCACAACATCAAACGGCGAAAGCCACCACCATCATGGCCAACCCACCACCCCAAAAATGTGCTATGTATATAAAAAAAAAGAAAAAAAGAAAACCAGAGTCCTCAGGACAACAGAAGCGGCAGCGAAGTAGTCGTCCATATCCTTTCATCGTCCTCATGAAATTAACTCTCCCCTATATATGCATCGGTATATAGCAAACAGAGCTAGGGGATGGTTATTCGGCACGGATACATAGGCAGGCGGCGGCCCCGCTTGTGTGTGCACGTACATACAGCATGCCAAATTATTAGTGCATTTGTGAAAGTGCACTTGCGCTGTTTGATCCTAAAACGCGCTCTGGTAATGAGAGTCTGTCTCGTTTTCCCCACAAAGGATTCGCTAACATCACAAAAATGCCGGCAGCAGAAGAGGAGAGGTTTTCTTTTGCAAGTATTCGAATCTTATACGAACGATAATTGTGTCCTTTCTTCGCGTATCGCGTATCGCATATCGCATATTTGAGAATATTTCGTTCAGTCGAATGAAAAGGAGAAACACACAGATATCCTACTGCCGTTGTGGCTGCAGCACGTGACAGCAACAACAACGACCCCAGAAGAACCACCGCCTCAGCCGATGCCGCCGCCATCACCAGACAGAATGGGAGAGGATCTGACTTTGCAGCTTTGTGATATGTGTCACCAAATCCGCATTCGTTGTTTGTCATTTGTGATTGTCGGTGCTCTCAGTGAGTCCTTAGAAATCTTTGCGGTGGAACACACGATTACAACAGGATCAACAGAACCATCGGGTATCCCAACAGCGGTACACAATAGACAAAGTGGTGACGCGTTTTGCTCTAACGTCGGGTAGCTCTGAATTGTGAAGAGACAAGTACATATCCCATACGTGCTCGTGCTCTCGTATAGTATATCGTAGTCGGTGCGTGCTGCTCCTTGCTCGTCAACAAGAACTTCTTGCTGCTCGCTTACTTCTCATTAATTTGTCACCATAAGTATTGTGTGTAGTTGGCGCGGTCGAGGAGGCGTATGCAGAGAAGATGAGTACTCTGCCGGTTAATCGTATTCAGGTGAGACTCACGTGTTGCTTAATGTCTGTGGTGCCGCCTGTGCACTTTTTAATATTGACATGCACTGTTGACTGGCTTGACTGACTTTTGTGTGAGAATACTTGCAGAGCGAGTTCGTGGTTAAGTGCTTTATGAGATACAAATTGTTGCTGTGTGCCCTCTCTCCCACACAATGCATATGCAACCGAATGCGGGCGTAGAAAAGGGCCAATTACCTTTGCCGTGCTCCTATATTCCAATTAAGCCCTTACAGCAGATTATAGGTGTACTATTATTGCCACACTTGAGTGGTAATCTGTAGAAGAACCTTATGCCGAGGCAATTTTTGTCGGTGGTGCATTTTTTTTCTTTCCTTTCTTGATGTACACCGAGGAATGGTGAATGTGTGAGATGGTTAATTGAGTTTTTTTTTTTCATTGAAGGCCTGCTGTCAATCATCTGCGGGAAATATTATTTTTCAATTGTTTTTTTTTTTTTTTTTGGATTCTCTTTACATCCACCAACGTCCATCGTTTTGTGATTCTTTTGTAAAAGGATATCAATTGGAGCGTAAGATATTAATAGGGTATTACGTCCCCCGGGATAGACGTAATATTGAGTTATTATTTGCTTTACGGATATGCGCTGGTTTTTTTTCGATTTCGTGGCAGACAATTGGGTATATACCACGCGCATTATACGGCGCACACATGTTTTATGTTTTTTGTAAGCTGTTTCGAAAGCGATTATTAACGTACGGAAGGCCTTTTTGAGCCTCACCAAGTAGGTATAGACAACGATTCCAAGTGAATGCTAGAAATTACTTCACTTCTGTCGTTTCTGGTTTTCATAAGATATTATCAGAAACGCAGATTTCGCGATTGAATCAAATTTGATTTCACACGTAAAATATATTTTCAATTGGCCTATACAGTCAAACAACTGTAAGTTGAACATCCACCAGACAAATTTTGTATAAGTCGAACAGGTGCTTCAGGACATAAAGGGACTCAAGACTTAAATTTGCCCATATTTTACGGTCCATAACTCGAATATTTTATTCGAAAACCTCTTTAAATAGAATCTCGCAGTTCAACGAAAGAATCCTCTGCTAATCGAAGAAAACCTATGCAAATTTGTCCCTTTCGTTAATTCGAATTTACTTTTGCGCAAAATAACATGAAAGCCTCTCCAATTCGAAAATGATGGCTTCCGCACCTCTATGATTCGAAGTCAAGTTTATTTGATTTTCTGTAGCAACGATATACGGTACGTGACGTAAGTGAGCCATGAAAACAATTGTTTGGAACGTCCCTGTGGACTGTGTATGCATTGAACGGACCGAGATTTTTTGATCAGAAAAAAATTACAGATTTTTTCGTGAAACTCACTTGCTTTACGGAGCATTATTTAAATGTACACATAAACGTACCTCCGAGTAAAAAAAGTTTCGTATGCTAAACTTTCGAAAACCTCTGCAATTCGAAGTTTTTCCCTCGTCCAATGAAATTCGAATTATGGAGACTTCACTGTACTTGGTCTCGTGTCTATTCGGGGTTCGTCTGTATTTTTGTATGCATTCAATTTCAATTTTGGCTGCGTATACATACAGTTGCCGACAAAACAATAGGACCAGCAGGGAAAAAAAACAAAGAAATTGACGTATTCATCAAAGAGAACAAATGGCAAAATATTCTTTTGTCCAGTGAGACAAATTTGATTTTGGTGGGATTTGATGGCAAGAGATGGGTAAGGCATTCGGAAAATGATACAATCAGATATGTAGGATTATGGTTTGTGGATGATTGTCGTAGTACGGAGTTGATATATTATTTTGGATGAAAGTGACTACCGACCAGCATACATAGGCCAAGACATTCATGTCGATTATCGAAATCTTCTAATCGAAAATGTGCCACTTTTTTCCCTATTATAGAAAACGCACTCCAAAAAGTGATCACATGTCGGTAAAGTAGTGTAAAGCAATGATATTATTTAAAACGCAACTCATCCGCATCTCAAACGGATTTCTAGGAAGAAAGATGAGTTAACGCAACAGAAAGTGAATTTAAGATTTTAAATTAACATAAATTACTTATATTTTTTGAAAACAAAGAACACAGTTGCAGTTCGTGTCAATGTGTAGTTCCATGAGAAAAAATCCGAAGATGGCCAAAAATTTCACCAAGAAATATAAAATAAAAAATAGGTCTTCCCAGATTTTGATCGCTTCTAATAAACTGCCAAGATTCCGAAAAAGATTGTTCGACTTCATTTATTTCTTAAAGTACTTGTAGAAGTAGAACTGCCGAGATTCCGAAAAACATTCTTCGACTTCATTTATTTTGTATAGTATTTGTAAGTCTCCATCATTCACATTCTAGTAAATTCGAATGTTACACAATGCAGCGCTAACATTAATAATATGTACAGAAAATGAGGCCGCCTAAATCCGAGGCAACGCCGACAATTTGTTCCATCACCAATTCTTCCAAACGCCGATAGTTCGATCTGCGATATTATATGGCTTTTTGGAGTACCAACACAAGGTTTTCTAAATTGTGTTGTAAGCTATGACAGAGGATGTCCAGCACCCATCCATCTCCTATTTTAAAGGAATATTGTAATGACATTATTTTGGTGTATACCAAGTAAATAAAATGGAGGTAAAATAACGAACGAATGATCTTCCGGTATCGATAAAATATCATTCGCTCCATTTCTTATTTTCCGGGAATCATTTTCTTCCCTTTTTCACACTTTAGATAACTTTTCTTCAGAAAAATTGAAAAATTAAAATTCAAAATTGACAGAAAACAGCTGATTACAGAAAGGATTGATAAGCTGGTTTTGCGGACCGATAATGTGGTTCATTCGTCGGATAGCAGTGTTTAACTGCGATTGCGGGTCGGATGAAAGACCTCCGCAGTCAATCCGGCATTTTCTATACTCGGCATTATTAGATGAGGCAAGGCATTCCTATGCTGTAGTTTGGGGATGCCTCTGAAATCACAGTTATGACATAAATATGATCCGAAACATACGGCGCGCAGCGTAAAAAGGTACCTAAAAGAAACAAAAATGTATGTCTTAGTTTGGCCTACCCCATGATTGAAACCGAGAAATCGAAGAATAAAGACGACTTGGAGAATACAAGATACAAGCAGCTCGGTAGGTCAAACGAGTAAGCCCTTATCGTACGTATGGAGTACTTACCGATGAGAGTCGTGCAGTGATAAAAAAATTATGGGTGTTTCATAAAAATTGAAGAAATTACACCAACTTTTTTTTTTTTAATTTCTACCATTTTCTATAAATAGTATTTGATGGTCTTGTTTTGTCTTGTTTTGTCCTCTTTACGTGTTTTTCTTATAGAAACATGAATTTCGTTTTATACCATTCATTGTGCTTCAAAATTAAAAAAAAATATTGGAAAGAACTTTCGTTAAAAGTTGATAACAATTCGAGCTTTGGAATGAAATCTTAAAAGATATTCGGTGGTTTTGTCCCTAAATGTATGTGTTAATAATCACCGATTATAATAATATCAAAATTGAATCCCCATACCTTGCCAAACATTTTACTTCGAGTAAAATCTCAAGATTAGGTCAAGAATTTTGCCGAAAGCATTGTTTTATTACAAAACTGGAAAACTCGAGACTTTGTGCACAACTTACCAGCATCTGATGGAGTTAACCCGTTTTTGTCTTCTTTAATAAAAGATCATCCATCTAATTGGTCCAAACGGCTATCATATGTGTTTATTCTGTTATATTGTTCAGAAGATTCATAATTTCTAAACCTTCCATGGCCACTGCCTTAGTTCGATATTAAATTATTGCGACGAATACTGAGAGTTTTTTAATCTTTATCCTCGAAATCTTATTTGGAATCTTTTTCAAACGAAATTACGTTTTTCCAGCATTTAGCAATGACTGAAACTTCTAATTTGTCCCATGCTGCTACCAAGTTAAAAACACCGTATTTTATTGATACTTCCTTAATTGCTGATTAGCAATATAATAGTGGATTAACTAAATGATAAATGTGGCGGTTGTGGGTCTGTGCGTTCACTCCTACGCACTTAAACCTATGGTGTCTAAGTTCGATTCCCAGTTTTCTTCGAGTCACTGACAATGCTGAAAGAGTATCTTTATAGAAAAACTTCTCAAATTGGCCGTTCCGATTCGGTACAAAACTGTAGGTCTCTTCCACAAAACAATAGCACCGCCCAGCACTAGTGGTTGCTCAGAAGTTAGGCCCTGGTCACATACGGGCTACCGCCCACATGGCGCACATACCCTTTTCAGAAGCCGCAGTTGATAACAGCAAATGTTGTCCATAAAAAAATTTAATAAAGTTTAGCAATCGTGCGCTCCTGTATTAAGAAAAATTATTATTAATATGAAGAACTAGAAAAAAGTGCAAATCACGTGGGACGTTCTAGAAAATTAGCACTGAGTACAACAAACTATTTCAAAAAATTTAACACATTGCGACGCGATCCAAAAGAAGGCTCCTCCTTAGAAGACAATCGCTGCTGAAGACCGACTTATCACGGCTCCTGCCAAAAATTCATTTATCACTTCAGCTGGCATAAAACATGAAGTGAATAGAATACACAGAATAGGTCTAAGCAGTAGAACAATCCGGAGAAGGGTCTTTGAAGACTCTTTGACAAGCACAATCCACTGGTTTCAGCAGGGTTTCAGTTCTCAAGAACTTATGGAAAATAATCCTCTATTATTCTGGAAGAATGTCTTGTGTACAACGAATCGAAATCTAATCTCTTCAGATTTGATGGAAAGCGTCATGGACACCACGAACGGAGCCGGATGTTAATCCACACTACATTATGCAAACGGTATACATACTTTTGTTGTATTGATTTGTTCGAGTGTGCTTATTCTGTGTCCGACACTGTATGTCTTTTCCGGAAAAAGCTTCCAGTATTGACCTGTTTCATCAGCGTTGTACACTTGTTCAGTTGTTTATTTAGGCAATGTTAACACTGATTCATAGTATCAATGAGTTTAAGAAGTGTTTTTGCATGCATGCATCAGTATTTAGACCAATCTGCACACAATATAGTATGTGCACTATATGGGATAGTTCAGAAGAGTCTGTTGTATTCATATCAACGAACGAGAAAAAAAAACATTTATGTTGAAAATAAATTTCTTAATAAAACAAAGAGAGAAGACACCTTTTATAATTTTATTATTATTTCTGTGCACTAAATGAGTGATATTTTTGTTTGAAGAGCAAAGCTAGGACAATGCCACTGCTCGTCTTTTGATGCCAACTGTCAAGTAAATCTTTTGTTGTTTGTTGGACAACCTGTCCGGCAACTAAAGTTAGTGGGCTCCACTATCCGGATACCAAATAATTTGCGTCACATTTAACATTTTTTAATTTATTTTTATTTAACCCAGAAATCATTTTTATTCAATTAAAATTATGTACAATGCAACAAATGTTGTTTAAAATACTAACATTTTGAAAGTAGCTTTTTTTATGGAAAAAAAACGTACTCGTTTACACTACACTCTTCACAACTACCACGTACTAACTGATGCGTATTTGGCAAACCAGTTATCGCATCTATTGCAAACTTCATGTGTGTATGAAAGAAACATAGATGGCTGTTTTTGTACTTATTTTTCAGGCAAATTCTCTTATTATTTGACAATAAACGACCAAGGCTACTAATGCCTTTACCCAACCAGTTTTCAAGCCAAAAGTTTCTTTTCTGACATGGTTCACAGGGACTGTTTTAAATGCTCCAACAGTGGTCCGATATCATGTTGGTTAAACCTGGTACCACTCCTTTTTACAGAATAACTTAATGGATCCGGTCCCCTTGTTCTTCACTCAGATCACCACGATTTTCAAACCGTAGAGGAAGTATACAGTGATGTTCATATCACAACCGAAGTGCGAAAACATATCTATCTAATTTGCACAACTTTCATCATTTTGTTTTTTCCAGGCATATCAGGCCATATCAGTCATAAAACTATTAAAGTCACCATAGCAATTTTTGAATGTTAATCTACATATTCACCATAGATTTAGAAGATTTGTTGGGATCGTTTTTACGGATACAGTCGAATAGTGTGTTCGATGTGGAGTGTAAAATATGGGAAAATTGAAGTCCTCTGTCCCTGAGTCCTGGAACATTTCTCCTTCTTGTAGAAAACTCAATTTAAGCACTTATTAAGAAGAATATTTTCAAGAGAAGTCCTGAAACATTTAATCGAAAATTCCCAGAAAGTTCGATTTGAGAATGGTCGACAGAGGTTTGACTGTATTTCTTGACGGGGACATTATAAAAGACAACGACTTCTAAAAGTTTTATGAAATTTAAGTGGAACTATTAGAAAAATACGCTAAATAAGTTGCTCAAAAACTAGAAAATCAAAGGTAGATTAGAAATCAGCGACCTCGGATAAGTAAGAAAATGTTGAAAATCCTCACCCAACAGAAAAAACGTGTGATTTTGTTTACTAGTATAATCAGAAGGGTGGGTCCATGATGCTCGATGAATTCAGCGAGTGGGGCAAAGCTTCATCACTACAAAATCTTGGGAAATGGTTTTTTACATGATTTTCAATTAAAGTGAAGAGATTGTCGAGATTCAAAATAACGTGTGCACTTACGCATGTTTTGTATGTTTTTTGTTAATTCAAGCACTACTTGATTCCCAGCAATCGTATCACTTGTCTTATTACACCAACAGCCCTATTGTCCTGCTTACGAGTTTGTTGAATGTCTTAGGCTTATCCTGGGGGTTCCCGTTCTTTAAATTGGAGATTATTCAAAGTTGAGATTTTATTTTCTTAACAATTCAAGTACTGTACATATAGTAATGTACAGTGATGGGAGCGCGATAGGTGGTCTATTTTCATTTCATAAAAACTTCATACGGAAAGAACATACATAAAGAAATGTCTGTCTTTTTCAAACATGGCTTGACTTCAAATTCTTTTTATTTAAAAGCACGGCCCCGTTTGCTGCGTACTTGGATGTTATTTCTTTCTTTAATAATTTTAAAAGTTGGTCAGTGTACTATACACTTATGTTTCAAACATTAAACCCATCATTATACTTTTTTTAGTCTTAGACAGTCAAAATTGTATAGAGAGAATGCAGTGAAGGGGCAACAAAGTTGCAGTTACGACCTCAACTCTAATCTGACAGCCACGTTTAGTCAGTTTCCAAAGCTTGATCGTTCGTCTTCGGTGGAGCGGGCCACTTATCTAAGAATCATTATTCTGTTAGCTGTGCTCGATACCAAATTGGATGCATCGAAATTCCGCAGAAATGTCAAGTCGAGCATAGTGTTGTTTCCCGTTTTTATATTGTGTACTCGTGCAATCAACAATTATGTACAAAAAGAATGGGAAACATGGGATACATGCGTGACAACCTGTCAATTGTCAACACCACTAGTTCAGAGAATATGGTGGCGTCACAGCACATAGAGGGCTAGGGCCTAGCTTCTCAGTAACCACTCGTTTTGTGCGTGCTATTGTTTTTTCACGACTGGAAGGGACCTACAGGTGTATGCCGACTCCGATTGGCCAAATTGAGAAGCTTATTCTAGACAGTTACAATCTTCAGCATTGTCAGTGACTCGACGGAGGTGGGGCGGGCAGTCTACTTACGAGATCTAGTCGGCACATGAATTGATGCCAGTTGAGCACGGGTAAAGGAAATAAATCTTTTGCATTCGTGGTCCCGAAAATTCAACTCGTGGTTACCACAGAGTAACATTTCAATCCACATCGAGTGACAGTTTGGAACTTTTCTTGCCTTGTAGGTTTAATGGAGGACGCCGATTCTCCGATGATATTTTTCACCGGGAATGTCTCGGTTTCCTCCAAACAGACTTCGAATGTTGAAAAATCTTGGTGTTAATATTCTTGGTGGAGAGACCACCTATTCAAAATTAGATTCTCTTGTGCTACAGCAATGCTAGATCCCCAGCGTTTTGAGCTGTCTGTGAATCTAGCGTTTTCTTGAAAAAAAAAAAAAATATTTTATTCGAAAGCAAAACCATTGCATTCATGCCAGTGTACAGATTGCGTTAACGAATTGACGACATTTACTTTTACCGGTAGCGGACATATCCCTAATAGTTGGTAAAATAATGACACCCATTGCGTGCGGAATTCCTTCGGTGCACGATTTCTTGCAGTGTGGATTGTGCGATTCACAACTGGACTTTCCCGTCAATGGTCGTCATGGTCTCAATTTACCGACTTTCTCTAGCACTAGAGTTTGCGCTTTTGGTTAAAATAAAACGAAAAATTCTTCACGATAAGCTTGAGATTTTTCTATTAATTTAAAATTGCACCTCTTGTTCGATGATCCAATAGAAATTAGTAGATTTAAATTAATAACATTTCCGTCCATTTACTTCCCCGCGGGCTCCGTATAAAGGTGATTAGGTGTTTAGCGTTTGTTAAAAATTTAAGCATAGAACCATAACTTCGTCGTACCTTTATTCCACCGTTCGTCCAGAGCCTCAAACCACATGGCTCTCAATTTATCCCGATCTCTGCCTGTCTTGGATCCAGTTGCGTACACCAAGTAGATTGATGTCCCACGCAACTTCTGCACTTTGTGTATTTTTCGATTGCGTAAGTTTAGTTGCTCCTCCGAAATCCATTTACTTGCGTTGACTCCAAAAAGGAACCAACCAAATTGTCAGAACCCTGGAACATGCTATTCACTCCATAGACGTCAAGCTTTATTGCTCAATGATGATGAAAAGTTCAATCAAACGATATTTTTGTTCACATCAGTAAACATAGACTGCATGCAAATAAACGTACTTAAACCCTGTAGGAATATATAATCTCTCATCTTCATAACTGAACTGATGCATTTTGAAATGAAAAACACCCAAAAACACACCCCAATAGGGTCCAAACGTTGACAAAGCAAATATATTTTAGCTACATATTGCATAATGCATGGATGCATTTGTATCACACAAATGTCCTCAAAGCGAAACCACCACAAAGCTTTTATCTTGAGACATCAACAGGAAAAAAAAAAGAAACTGTTAACATAAATAAAGAAAAAGAATCAGAACGCTATCACTTACCGCCAGCCAAACAACTAAACAACGACGTAGTTCCTTTCTAAATTGAAGCACGTAATGGTAGTAGCTTTGGAAGCAGCCTCCCATCTGTTGGATACATGCCCAAGCAAATCACTGTCCTCCCCCGCCCGAATCTTTTGTATGCCATTTTCCAAGGCTTAGCCTTGTGCTGTCCTGTCCCTTTGGTGTAATCCTTCTGAAGCATTTGTTTTTATGATTATGCCTTAAAACACACTTTTTATCTATTGTACTTGAACAATGGCCGCTCGTCGTTTATTTCGTCAAAACATACACACAGCAGTCGGAGGCACAAAATGATATCCTCTCCCCATCAAGGAACATCACAAACTCGCTTCTATTCTCCCTTTTGAGAGTAAAAGACGCGCCCTCTCTTGAATTTCTGTTCGTCAACGTCATAATCACTGCTGTTGTCATCACGTCGTCGGTCGTGCACACTGTGCGCTTCGGGTTGTTGTTTTCTCATCCTTTTTCTTCCTTTTCCGCCAACCACCAATCCCACCCTTCGTCTTTCTCTCTAGTTTGTGCTGAATGTTTGTTGCTTGCGTCCCTTAGCTTGTTGGTTTTGTGAGAATATTCCCTTTTTGTGTGTGCACACAAAATGGAGCATTGTCCTTCTTTACTACTATGTACAGGATATCACATTGGTCGATTTCATCAACCAATCAAAAGCCATCTCAAAATGGCCGCGATTCGATTTCTTATTTGCGCATTGTTATGTTTCGTTTGTGTGCCGATGTTGCCGATTTCTTCCTTTTTTTTCTCCATTCACGCTCTCATCGCGCACTACTTTGCGCGAACAATATTTCAATTATATTTTTTTGATAGTGATGAATCGTTTGGACTTATTATGTCCGGATTAGGAAAATTAAAAGAGTATGATTTAATTCCGAGGGGAGGCTGGATGATTTTTTCGGGAACTTTGTCTGTGAGCCATGCATAGACAGATGCTTCTTTGATAGCGGTGTGTTGATATTATGGGAAAGGCGACATAGACTCATTTGTTTTTTATTTAGTAGGCATATGCAACTTGGACGTAAACAGTTCAATAAAAAGCAACAATAGGTTTGTTAAAATGTTTGGAAATAAGTTGTGACTAACTGAAAATAGTTAATTTATTTAAAGCGAAATTTGGGTAAACAATTTGTCTCATTCATCTCAACAGCACCATTTTTATTGATGGAATACACTTTTTATATTGACTCTTGCATAACAACCAACTTGGTGTACCTACACAACTGTAGGCAGCTAGCGGTAAATAGAGAGACTTGTTGTTTAAAAACCCAGGTCTGCCCCGGACGCGCCTCAGAAAGCAGTTCACTAAAGCCTTGGGAGGAAAATAAACAACGAATTTATAGGCGTATGCTCGATCTATCATCTGAGCTTATGGGTTAATAGAGCAAAAGGTTATTTTTGAGAACGAGGGCAGGGATACGAGAAAAAAAGTTTGTTCCTGTGGTTTCAAGTCTCTGACCAAGGAACAAGGAGTTAATACAATAATCTCTAAGATGTCTAAATTCTGAGTCGATACAAACTATGCAAAATTGTGGTATACTTGTATTATTTATTTTTTTTATTTTACCACGTGGCAAATTTTGGATTAAGTTTCTTAATGAGAGTGTACCAACAAGGCACTTGTGTGAAGCCATGCACGTTAATTACGTACGAAATTTTACACTTGTGAGTAAAAGCGACTTCGAGGTTCCGATACATACCACTCACCGTAATATATAACACCACGATATTTAAATAATACATATATGCGCCACCACGTAATATCAAACATTTATGATCGTTATGTTTTGAGTTGATCAACTTCGGAGTTGCTCAGAACTCGTTCCTTAACCGACGAATTGAAAATTGATTTCGTTCACTATTTTAACTCAGAGTCTGAAATTTCAAATCCGGACAACTTTCAGTTTTTAAATTTCCCCAGGGATATTTTTCACAATTCACACACACAATGTCATTTTCAACGTTGAAATTCCGGTGTATGCTGTTCGTGTGCGCTATGAGGAGAATTGAGAGCGAACATTTTCAGCAGACATAATGTATGTCTCTATCCTCAATTATCTATGGCTTTCAGTTGCTGCCGACTATGTTATGGAGAACAGCACAAGCGACTATTATGCACATTTGTAATGCTTACACTATTAAAGTCTGCAATCGCCTAGATAATTGGCGTATAATGTTGTAATACGATTGGTCAGTGTGTAATCGCCCGTAATTCACGGGGTCTGTTAACAAATGAAAGAGAATCTATCTCATTATTTCCAATCAATCGAAAGCCCGTACGTGCTCTCTTTGCACGGCAATGAATCCTATATTAGTTCGAGCAGCATTATTTTGTCCGATAAATGAAATCACAACACAGTCATCCCATCTTGTATTCATACGTGAGCTACATTCCTGGAAAAAAAAAGAGAGAGAGCAAAATCCCTGATTTCAGCCCTTAGCTTCAGCTATTTCCATAAGTTAAGAAAATGATGAGTTGACAATGTCATGTGTTGTAAATTAAAAGTTGAAACCATAAAATTTGAGTCAAGGAAAGCAACTCCAAAAGTTGAAGAGAAAAATTCCAAAAATTGTGTTAAACTTTTAGTGAACTTTAACTTTAGCCTTTAACATTTTGTTAAGAGCTATTGACTATTGAACTAAAAGCAAAACATTAATCGGTTTTCTAAATTAGGTTACTTGCGTGTTGCCACTTTTGTTTCCCGTGTCCGATATCATTCAATGACTGCTGAAACTAGAAAAATATGCATCAAATATATTTTGGAAATGATGCGCTTTATTCATAACAAAATAGTGACAAAAAACATTTTTCAATTAAAACTGCTCTGAACTGAAAAACCGAAATTCGAGCATAACCAGCAATTTCTTACATTTCCTGCATTTTCGTGGTGCTTTTGCATATTCTCTCGTTGTTAAAATTCCTCGCATATGACCTTCTCTTCCAGCATAAAGAACGTCAAATGTATCCATATATTGAGATCTTCACTACAAACTGAACATAAAGCGCTATTCAACTTTAATGAGAATGAAAACCAGAAATGAAGTATTATAGAGATGCCCAACTTCACAGCTGATTGACGCCTAGTCCTTCGACGAATTTCAGAGGGTTTTTGACAGTTGTTCATACATTTTTGACAGTTATTCACGAAATAATGTAAATGCCGTTCTCTGATTGGTCAATTTGTCTTTAGAAAACGATATAAAAAATGGTTGTCAAAAATTTTAAGTGGCAAGAGAGCTAGAAATTGGCCATCGCTGTCATACTTCATTTCTGATGAAAACAATCTGGTTGTCACTTTTCTTGGCTTACTTATCAAAACTAGTCGAATGGTTCAAACATAAATTGCAACAAAAAAAAATGTTTGAAGAATGAGTTGTGATAAGAATGGCACCGATTTCATCCACATTTCGAAAGGAATGAAAATTGTAAAACCATTGGAACTGTTTTGAGGAAGTCGCTACAGAAACTATGCACACAGATGAAGATGTGGAACAGAAGCATTAAACAAATAATATAGATTTTCACATGAAAACTATGCGCCTAGATCAGCAGACAATAGACCCACTAATGAATTTTAAGTATCAAGTATGCGGACTTTTTTCTTTAAATTCAAATTTTTGTGAATAATATTTATGCGTTTTTTTTTCAGTATTCCGTCGAATGAGTTGGAATAAGCGGCCGAATAATGAATATTGAAAAAGTGTCCGAATAAGCCGATTACCGAATATTCGTTGCATCTCCAGTTCAAACCATTGACTTTTCGTTTTTTATTTCACATTTAGGATAATTTAGAAATCATTCATAAACTTGGAACACAGTAGAATTCGGTTATAATGACAACTCATGGGAGACGAATTTCCCTTAGTTACAAGCGGATATCGCTATATAGGGATGAAAAAGACGTTATTCGTTTTTGAATGGGACACCAAACTTTAACTTAACTTAGTCGTTATAATCGAAATGTCTTTGCAACCGAGGTCACTATAAGCGAATTCTTCGCTTTCTCATACTAATTTGTGTTTTAAGTGGATAATTGTATTATTATTTTTTAGATAACCCTCAAAATGCATAAATATGATTGTGCGATTGTGGAATTTTTTCTCACATATGGTACGTGGTCACCGAAATGAGTACCAAAATGTAGTGCTGTACACCGGTGTTCCGAAGAAAAGCCTCGGTACCCACAACTATACCAAAATCGAATTATTATACCGAAATTCTAAAAAAAATTGTTAAAATCTGAATAGTGTCAGCACAGGCTTTAAAATGTCTTTCCTCGTGTCTGCCACTTTATGTATCCACATTACGAAACATAAGATCAAACAAAACGTTTTTGATTCGATACTAAAAACAAAACCTTTTTTATAACGCCAAGCGTAGCAGAATGTAACAAAACAAAGCGTTTTGTTTTCTTTGTGCGTTGAAATAAAACTAAATGTTGTTCAACATGCGGTCGGACTCTGACAACGAAGTTGTGCCTAACAGTCTAACACAAGTAGCAGAGAGAAGTGGGTGCTAAAACGAAATGCTGAGGATGTGATAATAAACTTAATAGGAGAGCTAAGAATTTATGCTGAAAAATTTACTAATTTCACAGAAATTTTTCATGATTTGCTGGGATTAATCGAAAATGTTATCAGAAAACAAGATACGAACAATCGTAAAAGCATAACTACGGCTGAAAGATTATTTATAACTCGGAATCCAAATGTTATTTTCGAAAAAAAAGGGGGCAGCTAACGTCAACGAAACATTTTGTCTGCTTTGCTTTGGTTTTTAAAAAATAAATAAATTAATACGAAAGAAGGCAATTATCATCAACGACGCTGGTATGAAACAGTATTGTATGAAACAGCTGGCAAACATGAGTTTTGTATCGTTTTCTTTGCTGTGTGTAGTCTCATAATTGTTTCATGAATCAAAAAACACTTTTTTTCATCCGGTGTGTTTTAAACAGAAATGAAGTATGATAGAGACGCCCAACTTTTACGTCTCTTGCCCCTTGCCCCCTTACATTTTTGACAACCATTTTTTATATCGTTTTCTAAAGCTAAATTGACCAATCAGAGAACGGCGTTTACGTAATTTCGTGATTAACCTTAAAAAATTCATGAATAACTGCCAAAAAGACTCTGAAATTCGTTGATGGACTAGGGGTCAATCAGCTGTGAATTTGGGTATCTCTAAAATACTTCATTTCAGGTTTTAAACATTAGTGTTTGACGTCTCATTGTTTTTGTCCAGAAATCTCTTTCTCCTTAAAATGTTGCCATTATTTCGTGAATAACTGTCAAAAATTCATGATTAACTGTTAAAAAGCCCCTTAAATTCGTCGATGGGATAGGGGTCAATCGGCTGTGATGTTGACCATCTCTTTAATACTTGAGAGCAAACGATTGTTTTCTTTGCGTGTATGATTTTTTTGCTCCGAGAGTATGTTTCGAATAGTGCCCTATAGTACGTTTACACCGCAACTAAATCCAACATTCCGGAAAAAAAAAATCGAAATCCAATTTTGGGTTTCCAATAGAACTTCAACATTTCAAATGATAGCTAGTGCCAAAATTGATTACCGATTGGAAATCAGGAGTGGTTGAGAACCTTTTTAGATATTAATTTAAAGATGAATTTTGTTCAGACATATACAAAATAATGCTGACCCAATATATTTTAATTAACGCTTGAAGTGATTGTTTCGTTGACAGTTTTTTTTGTTATTGACAGCAATCTGAAAAGTCATTAAATGATGTCCTGAATTTTGAAAGAGACTTGTTCGATTTGACAAACATAGAAATGCAGCTACAACATGAAATCCAAGAAAGACACAAACATTTTAAACTCTATGCCAACGACGCGTACATTTTAAGTTGGATGCACTAAATCCATTAAACAAGTCACAATGCAGCGGTCCCGCTTTCATAGTTCACAGACCGTAATATCGGAAGCGCGAGTACAAATTTCTAGGTAGAGCTATTTCTACAAACTCTGGCTTTTGACAGTTGTTTGCGTAAGCAGTTAATTTTTTGTAAAGATTTTATGTGAAATAATTCCATTTTTTGTTTTCGGGTACAAAGGATTTTAGACCATTTTACTTGTGAAATGAGCGCTTTCATTGTAATTTAGAAAAGTTAAGGAGCCGCGCTTTGGCATAACATTCTGGTAAAACCGATTAAACGCGTACCGACGCCTATCAACGCCCGGCAGAGCGAATGCGACCTTGTGATTTGGTCTTTAATTTTAAAAACAAAACATTTATGAAAAATATTTATTTTTCACAATCCACATCCACAGTTGAGGGAGTTCTCTATAGTAAATTAACTATGAATGTGATATGATATAAGACAAATATATTTTGTGTGAACCAAAATCGTCTTTGTGAAAGGTGGTCCCAGCTGACAACTTCTGTAATGTGATCCTTTACACTCTTCTTAACCCATCACTGGATGGCGCAGTTGGTTAAGTACTTGCCCTTGGCTAAAGCACAGTTAATACGCTTTTATCCGGTTTTCAAATCTGGTCTAGTCAATATTCGATCAGTGGTCAGTAGTATCACAACTGACCAACATGGTCTAAGTGTGCTGGCGAATTGACTATATTTTCAGATGTAAAAACTAAACGCTGACAGTTTTATCGCATTTTTTTTTACTGCTGATGTGATGCAATAGCAGCAAAAGAGAAAGTGACGAATCTCGGCATCAAATTTACCAAGAGACTAAAACGCAAAAGACTCTCGAAATTGACACTAAAAAAAAAAAATAATAACGAATCCACCGTGGAGATACCATCGAAACATGGTTATAAAGGACCGCAGAAGGTTGGATCCCGGACAACCACTCCTCAACGCATCGAATCTGTTAAACGAGCAGACATTCCCAAGAACATCAACCAGTAGACTGTATCTACCAACTACCAGCACTCATCACCGTGGCTGAGATCGATCCTGAGAGGAGGAAACAGATATGAAATAAGACAAATAAATAATTATCATAACAACATTGCAAGCGCTATGAATTGTGCGCATCCGTTGGGCCAGCTTTTCCACTAGTTTAAGTTTTTAGCATGTACGATCAACTGTATGTGTATTTTTTTTCGATTAAAAATCGAGTTGAGTGTGTAAGAGCACTACGCGCCATTTATCGAAGTGGTTGGGTAAAGGGTACATCCACTTCTGTCACTATTTACTTACTTCTCAGGCCTGCCACCTCTAGAGTGTTTGAGCTTGAACTGTAGCCGCCTTTCATCGTTGAGCAGAGTGCCTTGCTTCCAGCTTTTAAGACCAAGCTGCATTGCGTCCGGAACAACTTGGTCTTTACACCGAAGGTCTGGTCTTCCACTTGTATTCGATCTGGCCAAGCTAGTGCAGTCCACTGTTATGTATTCCCCTCCACCTCGCAAACTGGACCATATATCCGACGTTTTGCTTATCGTTCAGCTTTCGGCTCCATACAGGAGTTGTCATTATAAGAGTTTCCTCAAGTACGATTTTAGTTCTTCGAGCCAGGAGTCTTGACCCATGTGGCTCCGACAAAAGCGCTCTCGGACTAAGGGATGTATCTTTGTGGAAATAAGTCAGCTATGACCATGCGGATTATAGAGATCAAAAAAGGGTTCCAGTAGCCTCGCAGCTACGACCGACTATATGTCTCCATATAATGACTTCTTACTCAAAGTACCAATTCTGTTCCTCGACAGGGTCAATTGGATTTCAAACGCAGTTATCAACGACCACGAGATTGATGTTTTCACCGACGGATCAAAAATGGACACAAGTCGGATTCTACTCCGACACCTTACACGAACAAGACTCATTTAGACTCATTTAGACTTCTGACATGTGCAGTGTCTTTCAGGCAGAGATTCTGGCAATTTTGAGAGTAGTCAATCACATTCAAACAACGGATATCCCACCATCGGATATCATCATTGTTGTTGACAGCCAAGCTGCATTGAAGTTAAACTGTTATGAACTGACGCCACTCACTACGGTGCATCAGTCAGCATAGTATGAATTAAATGAAATTCACAAAATAACAGCACTCTTTTTTCATGACAAAAAACCCAATAATTGATTTGTTTCCCTTGTCGAAATAATTTCCCCTTCAAAATTGCCAAAAAAGAGTGTTTCGATTCGTATAGTTTTTGAATGAAACAATAAGTCCTGTGCCTCATAGGGCCCATACACGACACAGACACGTCGCTGCAGACCAATATATATTGCCAGTGTCGTATATGGGCCCTATAGATCAATTCGGTTCCATCATCCTGGAACACATGTTTATGTTGTTTAGCAATAAATTCATTTAATTTTTACAAAGGAAAATGGAAAAATATAATTTACTTTCGAAATTTAACCGAAAAATGTTTTCAAAAACTAAAAAAATATATAATTTCCAAACTTACCAAACCTACAACAAATCAATAATCAACCACAAAGTTCGCCAAAAGCAGTTTCAGAATTTAATTTCTACATCTTTGCCTGAAAGTGTCCACTTATAAAGTGAACGCTGAATTAATGAACAGACTTTCTATGGTTAATTAATTCCTCGTTTTAATTTAATACAAAATGTAGTCCATATCAGTTTCTAATGCGAAATCAATTATTGAAATTTTGAATTACTCTTCAACTAAAAAAGGCGATGCTCACATCATGGAATATTTGTAATGCAGTTGAGTATCATCAGAAATCGAATAATATATAAAACAACCCTTTTCAAACTCACACTCGTGCATCCTCATGTATCTGAGTACGTACATAGTGTAAATAAAAAAAAAATTATTGAGGATGAACTTCGTTTCGTACATATCCCTTATGAGTTACTTATAAATGCATTCAATAAGAATCAACAAATATTTCGAAGGGGTGAGCGTGAATATGAATTCGCATAGAAATAGTGGGGGGAACAGCGCTTTGTTAATCTCAGGTTTATGCCTCGAATGTGTCAGTGACCGTGAATCCTCGGATGCAATCCCCACGAGAACTATAATTATGTTTATTTTGAATGATGTTCGCCTGCAATGAGGATCAAATTTTATGGGGAATAGATAGGAGATATATAACTCACTTTTGTATGATTGTGAAAGGGAAAGAAGACACGATTATAAATTTCGTTGTGTTTTTATATCGAAACTGAACGAATGTACTCAGTGTGGACCACAAAATGATGGTATTTTTTATGATAAAGAAAATAATAATATGAAGTGTTTTGTTAAACAAAAAAATAATACATTTTCTTAACCATGAGAGTATGGGTTGCACTTTACAATGTTAAACAGGAACATTGAAGTACTTGTACGTCTATGGTTCCACTTGATGAGTGAATAAGAAGGAACAAATCACCAAACTCAATATTGAAGAATGCATCAAAAGTACTTGCAGACATCAACGAACATCTAATAAAACTCCATCTTCTGTTTGCGTGCAAAGTTTTGTGAAGGGCGATTTCTTAGCAAGGTTTTAGCTGCCAGAAAATATTTTGTAGAAAGATTTAAGGGAATCGACTTCAAAAATGAAGAAAAGTTTTTGAGTGGGTCCAAATTTTACGTTTGATTGTATGAAGGAAACAAGGTGTAGTTTTCTTCATTCTTTGACTGGTTCTACCTTCTTCTGCAAGGACTTGTGTTGTCTATGCTATTGTTCAGTGGAGACTCTCTGAAGTTTAATACGTCTTCGTGAGGTTATATTGCAGCCGTATAAATAAAGCCGGACTCACCATATGTGCAGAATGGAACACGTTCTTATTGACGCTTTAAATAAATAAACCCTTTCATCATTTCATTTGTTCCCGAAAAACTATTCACACACAAGAAAATACAGTGGAATGTAAAAATAATGCATCACATACTCTAAAATGTGAACTCGTGACCATTTTTTGCTATTCGCAAATGAAATTTCTTTTTATCTCGACATTGTTTCTATTTGTGGGTTTTAAAACCGATTTTAAAAGTGAAGAAGTGACAGCAAAGGTGAATATGGCGCTATCCCAGAGCAGACGTGCTCATTGATGTTTGTTTTTCAGGTGTTAATTTTTTAATTGTGTTTCTCTCGTGTATTCCTTGTGCTGTGTGGAGTCCGTGTATCGCTTCCGTAAAACTATAAAGTTATGGATCCTTCGCAAAAGCACAGACATTAAAACCTCTCATATCCCAGGGCGTTTTCTGGATTTACTGTGCCTGTGTTGCACAAGTCAATCTAAAAGCCTGGATGACAACTCCTAGACTGGTTTCATAATAATTTAGTAAAGGTTTATGCCAACCTCAAAACTGGCCAATATCTCAGAATTTATTAGAGTCAGTACTCTCAAAAAAGTTTAAATGAATCTACCATCTTAGTCCGATTTTTCATGATCTTTTCAGAATTTTAGGCACTATGGTTTGGTATTGGTAATGGGGGGAGGGGTGAATCAAAAAGTTTAATATAAAAATACTTTTTTCGAAAACTTTGGTATAAACCGGCTTCTTTTTTATGGATATTCGATGAGGTATTGTACATATTTGCTTGGTTTTGGGATAGGCAGTGTCCCATTTCACGATTAATATATGCTATATTGACCATACAGTGAAACTTCTCTAAAGCGGCCAGCAGCGGGACCATCATGATTTTATGTAGGCCTGTCCATCCAAGGGGCTTCAAATATACCGATGTCTTCATGCCAGAGCTATAACGAATTGTCCATTAAGAGCGGTGCGTCCGTAGAGGGGAGTGCCCGTAAAGAGAAGTTCCACTGTAGATTGTTATAAAGGTTGATAACTCTTAAGGTGTCTTGTCCTTCACTGAGTTTAGTATGATGTGTGATACGACGAGTGGTCGGGTTATTCAGATCTAGTAATAAAATGCTGTCGAGTATCATTGCTTCTTGTTTTAAAGTTATCCCTGCTGAAAATCAATCATATATTGGGTCTATAAATTAGATCGTTCAGTTTTTTTTTTTTTTTTTTCAAAATTTGATCGTTTATTTAAGAAAAACATGAACAATAGTATTATTTAACGTATTGCCCATCTGAAGCTATGACTTTTTCCCATATTTCTGGCAATTTGTGGATCCCATCAAAAGAATGAAATGAATCAAGCCAATTTTTGATATTCTGCTCTGATGTGAACCGTATTTCAGTGAGGCGTTCCGCATCGACCGGAACAAATGGTAGTCAGAAGGGGCAAGGTCTGGGTTATAAGACGTGTGGGGTTAAACTTCCCATCCACTGTTTTCCAAATAATTCTTACCCGGAATATCAAGGTGGGGCCGAGCGTTATCATGATGAAAAATTATTGCCTCGTGTCTGGTCGCATATTCCGGTCATTTCTCGATAGCGTTGTTGATGGTTTCACCCGGTTCACGAAATACAGATCATTACCTTCGCGCCATGGATATTCAGCTTTGCCGTTGATTTGGCTGGTTGGCCAAATCAACACTCAGCTAGCGCATGTTCACCATTAACTTCCACCAAAATACGATGACTTTTGGCTGCAGTTTTCTTTTCATATTAAAGTAATGAAGAAGAACTCCCCGCAAAAACACACAACGTTCGACATATTTGAGTAAAAAAATATTATTGTTGTTTACGCTTCTGTTACGCTGTTACGCTTGAAATGATACAATGACAGTAGCTTTCCAACGCATGCTCCAATGGAATAATACAAGTTACGCCATCTCTTAGCAAACCGCACGAATCAAGTTATAGACCCGATACAATATGAATAACACTTATTTATAAAACATCACATGAAATATTTACGTACTATTCTTAATAATTGAATTTCTTGTTTCTTTTTTTATTTGCAGGCCTTGTCTGAATGCCTTCCAAAATAAAATATATATATTTGATAAAATCTTCCACGTCCAAGAATTTGTAAAATTTTTGGCAACATTTTTTAATTGTAATTTAATTATTGTGAATTTATAAACGAAAAAAAAAAGAATAACAAAATCGTTGCTACTATTTATTATTATAAAAGTCCAAGCAAACACGATAAATAAAAATAAAGTAGACCGTATTGATTTGCCTTTAAGCCAAGTATAATTAATCGCATAACTAATAATTTAAAGGCTAAAGCCATAGAAGAAAAACAAAATCATACATTTTGCAGTTAACCATTGGAATTTAGTTATCAAATCAAAAAAAAAAAAAAGCAATCCTTAAATATTTAGAAAACTATCATGTGGAGAGTAGACAAATGCATTTCATAGAATAGCTACAATATATTCAAACATTCGTCTGTCACGGTCATTGCGTGTAAACGAAACCTATCAGCAATTATCTAGTAGAAACACACACAC
The DNA here is from genome assembly GCA_905231855.2 of Eristalis tenax. Taxonomy (NCBI): domain Eukaryota; kingdom Metazoa; phylum Arthropoda; class Insecta; order Diptera; family Syrphidae; genus Eristalis; species Eristalis tenax. The sequence goes on from HG993124.1 coordinate 116,035,833, forward strand.
ACATACACACACAATAAAAACAAAAATCTCTTAACGAATAATTCATTTGAACAACTGATTGAAGCCGGCTGTGGGTGAAGCTTAATCTGCCCAACTAGAATTTGGCATGAGCCATACTCCAGGTTTAAAGAAATATGAAGATAATGAGTGTAGTGGGCCAAGACCACCTGTTCCCGGAGAAGAAAGTCGCGTTAGAAAGGTTTGTTTTGCATGTGCTTCCTTACATAAATCATGTTTTGACAAATGTCGTTCGTTTCTTAGATGACCGAAGGGGTCTCGGAAAGCTCGAAAAATTCCCCGCCATCATATTTGAACTGGGCACTAAGGCTGTCATATCTGCTCGAAGACAGAGATGGAGTTGAATTGTTCAAAAAGTACGTGGAAGAGGAGGCTCCTAATTACAATGATCATTTAAATTTTTACTTTGCCTGTGAGGGTCTGAAACAGCAAACAGACCCCGAAAAAGTAAAGCAAATTATTGGGGCTATATACAGGTGACTAGAAATGAACAACAAACTTAAAAAGATTTATTAAACTCATCTTTTTGTGTTTAGATTTCTTCGTAAAAGTCAACTCTCAATTTCGGAAGATTTGCGACGCACCATTAAGGCAGGCTTAAAAAATGAAATTCCACTTAGTCCCAAAATCTACGACCCCATGCAACAGGATGTCGAGAAGACAATCAATGAACATATCTATCCCACATTTTTGGGCTCGGATATGTACATTGAATATATTCAGCAAATGGCTGCGGTTCAAGAACGTTTTAGTGGCGCTACATCGACCAGCGGGAGCAGCAGTAGTGCCAGTGGGATTGGTGGAAACGGAAACAGTGGTGCTATGGGAGGCGTTTCGAAGAATCCTACTCTTATCCCATTGTCTGCCTTAGCATCTGGCACAAGCGGTGCACCGGCTGGCACTTGTAGTGCTAGTGGTAGTGTATATGGCCCATCGACTTCAGCTAGTTCAAGTGGGTCGGTTAGTGCGACTGATACCCTTCCGCGCAGCTCAACTCTCCCCACCCTCCACGAAGACTCAGAATTATCAATATGCGACGATTTTGAGAAGTTACGTGTCGAAGGTGGACGATCATCGGCTGATATGCCATTGCGCTTAACTAGAGACCTTTTGTTGGCAACACAGAAAAGAAGGCTGGAAATTCGACCACCTGGGTGAGTTCTACTATTTTAGTGCTATGAAATTTTAGGTATTCCAAGTTTCTTTTAGGACGATTGTAAATATTTATATTTGCTTATACTTGTATAATTACGAATATATTTTGTGCTAAGTTATGTTGACTACAATATCATTTCGACTTGCGTGTATTTGTTAACAGTTAATGTGCATCAATTAGCTTGTAAACATGTTCCTTCTTTTTTATTCTCGTTTTCCCTTTTGCTATCAATGTGTTTTATCCCAAAACTATTACAATTGCAGACTATATTTAGACTACCAGACAAACAGTTTACATATTTGTTTATCTTTAAAAAATATTCAAGCAAATGGGCAGATCGCTTTTCATGTTTAAAATTGATTTTTTTCAAATATTTTCCTGAACAATTTTGAAAATGGCTTCGCATGTTGTCTTTGGCATCAAGTTTGTTGGTGTACACCATTAGCTTCATGAATCATACTTGGAGGAACTGCTGAGAGGTTCGGAAGATGGAATTGTGGAGACCAATCGATACCATCACTTGGTGACTATATTCGGTCTGCGACAATTTCTCGACAAATGTTGGGTTGTAGCACGAAATGTGTTTGATGTGACAATGTCTTGTTCAAATTACATGCTCTGTAAGCATACTCTTCTCCTTTGTGTGCCCTTGCAGACAGTGCCTCACCCAATAAGTTTCCAGTCAGCTCAATTATAACAATTAAACTCTGCAAGACTAAAATTCGGGGACTAACAGTTCTCCAATATGGCCCAACGACAGTCAGAGCATCAGATCTACCAACATTATAGAAAAACCACTCAGAGGTTCCTCACGACCCTCCAATATTCAGTTTCCCTACCAGGGTATGGAGGTCTCTGGGCGGATCGATAATACTATATAATTGCCACGATAATCAGTGAATCACAAAAATTCGTCATAATTGTACTGAAATTGGTTCCTCCATCTGAAAATCAGTTTTTGGTGTACCCCAAGCACTCCCAAATCATAGCCCCTTGCTCCGAAACTCCAATGTTACCACACCGATGTAATCAGCATCATACCATATTAGATATAACTTCTCGAATGAAGCACAGATCTTCTACCATGAAACTCTCACAACTCAACTGGATAAGGAGGACAATCTAGATCTGTTAAGTGGGTATAGACAGTGAAACTGTCTTTACGGATACCCCTCTATAAAGGACACCTCTCTTGAGGGACAATTCATCATGCCTCGAAGGTAGGGCTGTTATCTGTTCTCTAATAGTGCATCTCTACCCCTAATCAACGGACCCCCTCTATACCGGACAAGGCTATGCATTTTAATCCCTATTGAGCAGTTGCACAACAAACACGAAGCAAAAATGAACATGGAAGAAAATGTGATATGTTTGCATTCCTTCGCTCTACAATTGACACTGTTTGAGTTTTTCGCTGTTTTGTTTATTCATGAAATTGAGAGTAATGACCAGTAAAAGAAAAAAAAACTGAAAATCTTTCACTTTACAATAAAAAGTGAGTGATTTCTTTCTTTTTGCCAATTTCAATAAATATCTTACGTTACCTCCATAAGACGGACATCTCTATAAAACCGACAATCATGATGGTCCCGCTGGTGTCCGCTATAGAGAAGTTTCAATGTATCATGCTTCCCCAGCAGGAGGACCATCATGATTGTCCATTGTGGAGGGCTGTCCGCAAATGTCTGCTATAGAGAAGTTTCAATGTATTATGCTTCCCCAGCAGCGGGACCATCATGATTGTCCATTGTTTCAATGTATCATGCTTCCCCAGCAGAGGGACCATCATGATTGTCCATTGTGGAGGGCTGTCCGCAAATGTCCGCTATAGAGAAGTTTCAATGTATTATGCTTCCCCAGCAGCGGGACCATCTTGATTGTCCATTGTGGAGGGCTGTCCGCAAATGTCCGCTATAGAGAAGTTTCAATGTATTATGCTTCCCCAGCAGCGGGACCATCATGATTTTCCATTATGGAAGGCTGTCCGTAAATGTCCGCTATAGAGAAGTTTCAATGTATTATGCTTCCCCAGCAGCGGGACCATCATGATTGCCCATTATGGAGGGCTGTCCGCAAATGTCCGCTATAGAGAAGTTTCAATGTATTATGCTTCCCCAGCAGCGGGACCATCATGATTGTCCATTCTGGAGGGCTGTCCGCAAATGTCCGCTATAGAGAAGTATCAATGTATTATGCTTCCCCAGCAGCGGGACCATCATGATTGTCCATTATGGAGGGCTGTCCGCAAATGTCCGCTATAGAGAAGTTTCAATGTATTATGCTTCCCTTTAGAGAAGTTTCAATGTATTAGGCTTCGACTCCTCCGCCGTTAGGTTTAATCCCCTCTCTCTAATCACACTCATTGCTCAGAGCGTATCAAGCTTCGGAGGCGGCATAAAACTGTAAATTGATGTAGAAGCTAGGCCGTCCCAGATGGTAGGACAAATTTTGTTTTAAAGCGCATCATGTGCAGTTAAAATCGAATAAAATGCTGCCGAAAATTGTATATTTGCTACGCATGCTACACATTCTTATCGTAAATACAAGACAAATTTCGAGCGTCTAACCCCTTCAAAAGCTGTTCACATGAAAGTGTACACACGACTCTGTCTCAACGCGCTCACAACTTTCAATGTTCTTCTAGTTATTAATTTTATGTTATAATATGTTTCCTTTCTAAATTTTGTTTATATCTATTTCTCAATAATTTTATTTATGTTTTAATTTTTATAAATATTTTTTTCTCTTTCCTTTTTATGTTTTATTTTATGTCTGTACACAAACAAAAAAAAAAACAATGCATTATCTACAATATTATCTGCACAACATTCACATGACATCACGTCTGACCATATTGTATAATTGAATGCAATTTATCGTGTGTTATTGTTTTCTGTGTGTGCCAATTTAAATAATAAAATAAATATTTGGAAATGCATGGACAAATTCATCCACTCATTCAAAATCACAAAAACAATCCCGATCAAAAATATTCTGATAAATTCCTGCATGTAGAGCCCATGGTTATGTGTATACAGCAAATCAAAGCACCTCATATATGCCTAACTCGAGGGTTGACTCGGAAAGAGCAAGCGTAAGTTCCGGTGGACGAACCGATTCCGATACGATGTCACTTTCAAGTTGCTCGATGTAAGTATTTGCACACACCTTTTATTTTGTTCTCTAATCGTATCTTACCGTAGAAGTTTGTATTTGTTTCGATGGCTATGAAGAATAAGTAATTATTTTCAAGCATATTGACTGATATCTGTATTTATTTCTTTTTTTCATTTTTGAAGGGATGGTCGTCCTTATATTCAGAGGAGACATAACTCTTCGGAAAGCAAGGCAATACGGCAAAGTGCTTTAGCAAATAAGGAAACCAACACTTTTCAAGTACGAGCATGTTTTTTGTGCAGTTGATAATTAGGAATGTTTTATTTGACATTTGATTGTTGTTAATCTCTTAGGTTATACCGCGAACTCAACGACTGCATTCGAACGAACATCGTCCACTGAAGACGTCGGAGTTGGTTGCGTTATTGATTCCAAAATTAGAGGAGGTTAAACGAAAACAAGACTTGGAAGATCGAGCAAGACTTGAGGTGAGATCTTATTGATTATATGACTAGCCATAATTCCACTGCAACTGATGAGGCTGATAATGGTCTGCATTTAGTTTTGGTAGAGTACTTCTCTTGATTTGCATTTCCCCAGAAACTGCAGAGTATTCTATGTCACTACTATTGTTGTGATGTGAACGTGTCTATTGTGAGACACGGGTATTCTGACATGGGTATTCTGATAACCAGCTCAGATGTAAACTCACAAGAATGGTTATCATTTTCATTTTATTGCGTGTGTCTGTAGATCAGACAAAATAATCATTGAAACATAGTTTGTATTTTCTTCAGAAAAACCTGGCTTTTCTTACGAACAAATATCATTTTCGTGTCTTGTTCATTCTATCTGCGATTAGTAACAAGATTCTTTCCTTGTGACCTGCTCAATCGACTATCACTACTAGTTTCAGTGACTGACGCTTGTGTGAGGTCGTTGTGGCTTGTTACAATTCACAGAGAAATCCGGGCATTAATTGTAATAATTCCAACGGCGGTTTAAAGTTAAATTCAGGATGTCTAAGTATCACAGAATAAGTTGTTCAATCACGCTTGAACATGATTGGATATCAGCATGTTCCGATGTCAAGCACATGGTCACCGTACTTACCAAAGGTGTACCTCTGACGAGTCTGCATCTGCCTGTCAAATCTGTCAAGCCGCCTTGCCATAGGAATATTTTACAATCGATCGGCTGATTACGTTCAGGCCTTTCAGTGCAATTCCTGTTAATGTCGCTAACTCGGCCTGAAAAACGCAATCACCATGTCTTGCCAGAGATTTTTCGAAGAAGCCAAAGAAAACCTCTCACTGGGGATTATCCCCATTCCGGGCTGTAGCGCGACCCAAAGAAAAATCGGTAAGCATTCGCAAAGGTTCTGAAAGCATGACAAAATGCGACAACTTTTCAAAAACCTTCGAAGTTTTTAAGCATTTGTAGGAAACTCCATCGACAGTAACCCCTTAATTTCTAAATACTCTGAAGCATAAATGTGTTCACCGTTAACGACTGTTGATCTACGAGCTACACAAGCTAAGTAGTCTCGTAGAAAGCACCAACAGATCTTGGGAGAAACACAACATAAATATATTGACAGGCAGTCAGTTAATAACCTAACCTTCAACACTGTAACCTAACCTCATCTTCAACTCTACACCTTTCCAAGAACATTTGATCATTATTAAAACTATTTTTGATACTTTTTTTTTTTTTTTTTTATGTAGCGTTTTTCGGACGAATCCATTCCATCGAGTGAAAGGCTTGCCAGTGATCGTGCTTTTGCGCAAGCAATATGCGAAAAATTCGCCCTTGACGAGGACAATGATCAGGATATCCTCGATCAGCATGTTTCACGTGTCTGGAAAGATCAAACTCCGCACCGATCACCAGGTACAATGTCGCCATGTCCTCCATTACCAACTAGAAGGCGCATGACACACGAGTCAGAAATGTTAAGCGATGGTCCCATTAGTATAAGTATGTCAACCCATTTGTGCACTTCTGTTTGGACATGTAAATTTGTAACAATTTTGTTCACTTCCTCCTCAAGGTGGACACTCAATGAAACATTCAAAGTCAATGCCCGATCATAGTTCCTCCTCAAGGAAGCTAACCAATAAATGGCCTTCCATATACACTGATAGTGGAATTAGTCTAATCTCAGCCGATACTCTTATGAAGTACAAAGACGCCAGGTAAGATGCATATATGATGAGAGAGAGAATGAGAGTTAATGACATTCGTTTTGGGTTTAGCGTGCGATCTGGTTCAAGTACCGCCTCACAATTAGAGGAGGCAAAAAGAAGACTGGAAGATGAGACCCGTCGGTCTCGTCGTTACTCACAACAACATCCTTTGCCACCTATGCAAGCTCAATCGATGAGCAGTAGTAGCAGTGGTAGTAGTAGTATACATCATCCACCACCGTTGCCGGCTAAACCACAGGAAACAACAACAGTTGTTTTCTCATTCTGTGATGAGGAATATCCATATCGAACTAAAATTCCTGGTACTCAGCCAACGTTGAAACAGTTTAAGGATTATCTGCCAAAAAAGGGAAACTTTAGGTTTGTTCATCAACAACTGATAAAGCCATAATCATTTCAGAATAATGTTCTCCCTCCTTTTGTTGTGTGTATAGATTCTTCTTTAAAACCCATTGCGAGGATCCCGATAGTCCAGTGATCCAGGAGGAGATAGTTAATGACTCTGATATATTGCCTTTGTTCGAGGGCAAAGTAATGGGTCAGGTCAAGCCATCCGATTAGATATTAAGTTTCTTTTAGTCAGTTTTCTACACACATAACATTAAAAGAAATCTAATACCAAGAGAAACAAACAAAAAATTAAAAAAAAAAAACAACAACAGAACACAAATTAATTTAACAGCAAACATGCAATTTATAGATTAAACAAAAAGAAATACAAACAAAAATTGCAATTAACAAAACGTTTAATAACAAAATCAATAAAATAATATTTAGTGATAAATTATAATGTGAAGAATTGTAAAAAGTTGTATTTTTTAAATTTTATAACAAAAAAAAGAAAAAAACAGAAAACAAAGTCACAAATATAACAAAAAAAAAAGAGAAAACAAAGAAGAGGAAGGAAAAAGAAAAACAAAAATATACTAAACATTTTATATTTCATAAGATGCAAATAAACAAATTAAACAGAAAAAGAGAAATGTAAACAGTATACACGAAGTAAAGGCAAACAAAAACAAATGAAAAACACACACGAAATTATTGCAAATATTTTTGCAAACGACAAACGAACACATAAACAAAGTATGTAACTTATTTTTTCATTGTTTTGGTGCAGACATACCTAAATTTTCATAGAGAAATAGAAAACAAAGCAAATACAAGAAATTAGCGAATGAAAACTAACTCAGTAGAAGTAATGCATACATTTAACCCATCTGTCGGGAGAGTTATTGATCAGAAACCCATTTCCGCCCTGAAGGCAAGCTATTTGACCGCTATGGAATGTTTTTAATTTCATCAAATCCTCATTTATCGCTTTTACATCAAAAATGCCAGTACTCTTAAGGCTTAACATAAGATTAAGCGTCTGTAAACGAGTACGATAATCACGTTGCGGACGCAAATCTTAACTTACACATGACTCGGACTAACAACTCGCAGACAAAGCGGCAGTTTCGATTCTTGAAGCAAGATCGGCATCATATCTCACGAATCACTGACAATGTGACCAAGATTCGTGTCACGGAAGCAATGAATTAAGTTAAATCTCTCCGTTGGTGTGAGCACATGAAACACGAACGCTGAATGTAGACAAATGGCTTGTGCTGTTATGAGCACACAACTCCAGACTCAATCATTGTCTCGATCTGGAATAAAATTCTTCGTCGCTTCACATGAAAACTTAAGGTCCAACTATAATTGACTTAAATAAAACTAAGTTTTGTGGAAGTTATGCCCAAGGCCTCTACGGACTGTAGCTCCGCCCATATATAACTTTAAGCTTATGTCAATACCGAACGAAAAGTAGAGGTGTCTTAAATTTTCAAAAGAATTCTGAGAACTTAAGAAAAATTCCTGATTTCCTTTGACTTACGTAGAGAGTGATACATTTCGCCTTCACTTATCCCAGCAAAAGTGAACGAAACTCAACGAAACTAAGCCAAGTGATGATAAGTTTAATTAAGTCTCCTAACGTCAATTATGGTTGAGCCTTAAGTGTAACTAGTTGTGTACAAATTTGTGCTGTCATGAGCCGTATACACAGCTGCAGACCATGGACAAAATTTCCACGTGCAGGCCCTATTCTTGTGAAAAACCTGGAATCACATAATTTGCTCATTGCATTGCTTCGATTCGCGATCCGGCACTGAACATAAGAGCAGAGTCCTATCGTCATCACAAAAATCGTGAGTCTACAAGCTCACCACATTTTCAGGTTTTGGCAATATTTTCCCGATGGGTACCACATTAAACAAAAAAACAAAAAGAATATGAAACAAATTAACAATGAATAGATATATTTTGGTTTTTTTAACAATCTTATTTTTCAGTATCTGATGTTTATTTTCGTTCTCTTTATTTTGTAACGTGGTCTCTTATGTATTATTATTTTTGTACTTCTGTTTTGTTATGTATACTTTATATTATATATTGTAGTATTTATAAATAAGACGGACTGCCTGCAATAAGTTTTGTTAATAATATTGAAGTCCAATAATGTTAACAAAATGATATTCATTTTGAGAAATAATCAAAACGTAAATATAATTAAAAAAAAAAAAATAAAACAATGAAATAAAAAAAAAAAAATAATGAAACAAACAGAAAACAAAAAAATATTCATGTTATTTTTTTACAATTAACAGTTTAAATTAATTTTTAATTTTTAACCGAAACAATGTGTAATTAATATATAATTATTAAACTACTATAATTAACACATAAATAAAAATATATATTATATACATGAAACTGTGTCGTAATGAGACAGGAAGCAAGAGGATGAAAGAAATGAAATAAAAATACATCTTTTTATTTATTTATATATACATTGATATTTTTTTAAGTCGAGAGAAGAAAAAAAACGAAAACAAATGCAAAAAAAAAAAAACACAAAAAAGAAAACAAAAAATGGGAAAAAAACTTAAATATTATATATACAATTTTATTATTTTTAAATTCAAAAAAACAAATAGAATTAATGAAAAGTAATTTGCTGGTTTTTTCTCTTTTCATACGGGTTTTGGCAAGTTGTAAATAGAAAAAAACAGCGACTATCGTGTCTGCGTTTTCTTGGGTGTTTTCGGCGCCGTGCACAGTGGTCGATTTAGGGTCATTAGCTGGACTTAAATCGGATTTAACTTTTGTTTCGTTTTCCTCGTTGGAAATGTGTTTTAAAATCAATTTAAAATCCTTTCCATAACTTCAGGCGTATTTCTAAAGGGGCTCAGTATCACTTGCCTCAGGATTTACCAAAAAGTTTTGCTTATAACGCGAGTGCCCTCCACTACCATCAGAGCCCCACTTCCACGAGCATACTAAGGTATCACCGTTTTCTATGTGATTTTCAAAAGTTTCAAGATGTGCGACGGACAAACGCCGTACTGTCAAGTCCAACAATGACTGTAGTTTGACTTCACATTGCGGTTTCGGTTACAGTCAAGGAGTTACTTGTCGGATAACACTCTTGTTTTGCTTTTAAAATACTATCGTAAGCTGGGAAGACTTTCTTTTGCGCCTTTTTGAAGTTGCTTACATTGATGTTTTGTGAGTTTCAAGCAGAAATGAAGTATGATAGAGACGCCCAACTTCTACCTCTCTTGCCCCCTAAAATTTTAAACAACCATTTTTTATATTGTTTTCTCAAGTCAAATTGACCAATCAGAGCCAAAAATTCATGAATAACAGTCAAAAAGCCTTTGACGTCGATGGACTAGGGGTCAATCAGCTGTGAAGTTGGGCATCTCTATCATACTTCATTTCTGCAAACTACAATGCAAGCCTTAAGAAATCATGTAAGTCTTTAAAAAATCGGTTTCTGGGTGTGACTTGATTTGAATTATTCTCCATTAAAGCGATCAGGCGCTCATATTGTTGATTTATTGTTATTTTAACACTAAAAGTGAGCACATTAATCAAATTTTATTCCAATCAATTCAAAATTTGGGTTAAAACTTATTCGCATATTTATCCTACTTCGTTCGGCGTCACCCACAAAAATGCAAGTGACGAAATCTCTCTCATTCTATCTCTCTTTCGCATGAAATGTGCGAGTGACAAAATGTCACATAAAGTGACTAAGAGAATTTGTCAAAGTCACACATATTTTTGGGACTGTAGATGAATAAAAACAACAAAATTGTTAACCCACATCACCCTACGCCCACCATTTACAACGCCCCCGATCAGCAGCCCATCAAAAAACGGGAAAACGTTATAGAACCCATAAGTATGTGCACGTCCTGCTCAAAGTGGAGGTTTGTGCCATGTTGTGAGTTCAAATACCTACTGCGCGAACGAATTCATACGATTCAGCACTATAATCGTATGAATTCGTTACTCTGTAGAGTGGTATATTATGTGCAAAATGTCCCTTGATGTAATGTGTACATATGTATCTTAATTAAGCTTGGACGGATGTGTCATATATTTCGTGTGATGGTATTTTGATAATTTACCTTTACTCCTTGGTACGAAAGCAATGTTGCAATAGATTAGCCTCCAAGCTCTGATGTACATTTTTACATAAGTCCAAATTTCATCGAAAGTAACTAGTAACCACATGCATGTAATCTATCTAACAGGACGTTAGCTCTTAATAAGATCTAATAAGCGACCTAAGTCATGCGTTAAATAGCATGTTCTGACAAAGAGTTACACGAGATGACCAAGAATTCTTCATTATGAAACACCTAACGCCGCAATAGTCTCCAATAGTTTCAGAATGTGCGTGTTGTTGCCTTGCAAAGATAGGGGCTTATTGCGAGTCTATTCCACTCATTAAGTTCCTCAAATATATCGCACAACTATACTAGCGTAGCATAAAATCTGATTCAGCAAGATAAATGGAATTTTCATGACGTGCTTGTTGTAAAAAGTGTGCATTCGAACACTCGAGATAAGGCATTTCCACTTGAATGGCAGTAATACAGCAGGACCGCATGTTCAGCTCCCATATCTGTGCAGTTTTTTTTTTTGTTTAAAAACTCTGGTCTTCAGCGGCTTAGTTTATATGTAGTACATGATTGTGAATAATGAACTTATCTGAGATATGTTTCGTAGGGGTCGACGCGCCAGACCACAACTCGCCACGGACGCCACTATGTAGACCACTAGAAAACCATGAAGTTTTCCCTCAAAATCTGGTTCTAAGTCTTGGCGAAGAACTATCAAATACTGGAGATCCATTACGAGTTTGTTGTTTTCATGGTAGCACTGAATTTTTTAGAGTTGCTCGTTATTCATCGATACATAGAAAACATCGATGTTTGTAATCAATCGGAAGCATCGGATACATTCGGTGTTTAGCTATGTATCGATGTACTTTAATCGATGCACCGAATGAAAGCATGTACATTGTTGAATTTTCACTTTAGTGTTTTCGGCAAACATCGAATATATCCGATACATCGGATGGATTAAATACATCGAATAGCAAACATCGATGTTTTCGATGAATAAAAAGCAAGTATTATTGTGATGCTTAAATTACAAAAAGCTCGTAGAAGAAATCATATTCACTGAGTCAAGCTCACTATTGAGTGCTCACATGATTTCCTAAGATAGGCATTTTGCATACGACTGGAGTACGAAGCGTCCGCAGATGCTGTATTCTGGCACCATGGTAGGTCAAAAACCCCTGAAAGTAACAGTCTGACAAAACCGTGTCCCCATTTTGAGAGCGTTGCGCAGTAAACCCAAATCTCTCTGGTGGTTGGAGATCAATGCTAATACGTCATCTAGTTTGAGACATCTATACTGTCATGGTCATGTGCGACTCTGATACGTGGCAGTTTTAGTTTAAGGAGGTATTGCCACGTTAAAAGCAGCAAGACGTTTGAGATCCGTTTCACACTATCGTGTGAGAAGAATTGATTTAACGGACTTACTACAGACTTACTTGAAGGAGAACTTAAGTCTTTGTTTCGGTCCTCAAGGGTAAGTGGATTTTGTGGTATAAGCCTTAACTTATCAATGTACTCGACATTGTCGAGCACTTGCACAGACTTGCGGAATTCGTAGTATAAACTAACACTTACTACCTGAAAGTTGGACAATGAGAACAACTCGCATCGAACGTTCGACTCGCGAACCGTAAACAGCATTCAGTGAGCATTTTTGCTCAGATATTTTTCACAATAGCCATTGTGTCATTTACTCGATAGTTTCAATAGTTCGATGCTTGGCACTTCCACGACTAGATTTACGTGCGTAGGTAGTACTGACGGCCTTACGTTGAGTCCTTTATGTTCTTAATACCGTTTTTCTAAAACCTCCGAGAATCGTGTATGAATCGACAAATTCGGCCGGCCCGACTGGGTTATGTGCAGATGGTCGTGTGGGCTGGTCGACAGGCATTTTATAATCTGAGTGTGTGAAAACCTGGTAAGACTTCGCAAGAAAACGACGGCGGTCAGGCCGACACAAATTAAACGTGACAGGGCTCTCACCATTTATTTCACGATTCCCATATGTTCACGTCGTTCAATGAGATTGCAAGAACCGCTTCTATTCACTGCGTTTACTTGTGGAATTTATTTTATGTTTTATTTGAATCTTGAAATTCCTGATATAAACTATTTGAAGAGCGAATTATTTTCGCCTGAGTTTACCGCAGGAAACGCTGACTGTGGTCTTTAACTAAAATATTTCGTCTAATTTTGTTTTATTAGCATTGAATACCTATGAACCAGCATATCTGCAATATTCTCACGTGTGGTGCCAGCAGCAGACTGTCTTACAAAAAACACAAAATAAGGTATTTTTCTATCAATTTATTAATAATCAATCTAAACCGTCATATAGCTTCTGTGTGCTTGACTTGTAAATATTGCATGCTTATTACAATAATATAATAATGCACAAGAATCTATAGTTGTGTAAATAATAGTTTTCACCAAGTGCCTACAAGGTGATTTAAAACAAAAGTAAAATGTGTTATCTCTTCATTTTAGAGCTAGTCTCTGTTAGTTTCCGTTCAGTCTTGAATGTATTGACTGCTTTTCGCATATACCTGTTCGGTATAAGTGAGTCGAGGTCTATGTCCGCCTCCAGGCACTCTGGGCACTCATTCTTCCTCGATTCCAAGAGCTTACTTCTTATGCAGCAATCGCAAAAGGTTCGTCCGCAACAAGAAATCATAACAGCATCGACCAGTAAATGTTCACATATCGAACACAGCAACTCATTTGGGGCATCGGGTAATTTTCGATCGACTTCTTGCCTCTGCGGAAATGTGTTTTCCTTATTCTGTGACTCCGCATTCAGGAACGACCTGGGTATGCCAGCTTTGCCTTTTGATATTTTCGCTATGTTCGGCAACACAATCGGACAATCTTTTATCCAATGTCCAGCAAGATGACATTTATTGCAGCGATAATTTGCGGGCAGCGTTTGATGTGACCCTTTGATGTATTTGGATGGACTATATACCGATGTGCTCTGTTTCATCATAACTTCGATCTTCTTTTCTTCGCTTATATTCAGCTTGGACAAATCAAGAATCGTCTTACAAATTCCATCGTTGATCTTGGGGTTTTCCACATTCATGCAGTTCGTTTTAGGTGTCAGTACCCTCTTGCTAAGGTTCGATTTTTTAGTTTTTGGTGTTCGCGGCACTCTAGATACTATGACGGATGCATTCTTTGGAATTTGATCATCAAGTTTATTGTATTCTTGCTTTGTTTCGGCAACAACTACTTTCAGGTCATCGTCAGTGGTCAGATGTTTTTGTTGGATCACTTCCCTCTTGAAATCACCCAAGGAAATCGAGTTCCCGGCAAAGAAAATTGTATCATATTGTGTTGTGTTTTTGAATTTGTATCGAATTGACATTATTTTTGAATTTTTTTGCAAATATATCAAAAGATTGAACAAATTGCGAATTTTGCACCTCAACCGACCGAAATAGACAATCAAATGCAACTAACGGACATTTTTGAAAGATGTGTGTCAAATGTCAGCTGCTCCCTCAGTAACGTAACGTATCTGCGTAATGTCATGATAATGACTTTGTATGCAGGGATGTAGCTATTTTACGTGAGGTTGATGAATTAAGGGACGGACCAAATATGTATGTCCTGATTTCAGGACATACTACAGACGATTTAAATTTGCAATACTAATTATGCAATCACTCATAAATTAATTCACCAGAAGATTTTCGTTCAGGGATCGAAAGGACGGCAAGTCTATCTACCTCTGGGCTCCTTATATAAAGCAGGGCAATAAGGTGAGTAAGTCCTCCATCAATTAATCTAGGTTACATCCAGGAATCAATTGCAAAGTATCATGGAAACATGGTGAAGCTCTGCATGAATCTTAAGATCTGGGTCTGAACGTGGACATTGGATCAACGACGGGGACCTTATGGCTGACGCTGAGCAAGAAGTCATAAAATGGAGTTACTCAAAGTAGTGTGAATCCTTACTAGTCACTTTGTCTACTTGCATTGTTCCTCGCCAATGGGTTTTTGTAGTAGATGCAAGACGCATTGGATTAGACCTTTGAGTAGGTCCCCATTAACGAACAAAAGGTTTCTGATGGTGCTTCTATTACATTGTAGTAGCTGACCCAAATCACCACTCCGTCACCGGAGTGTCACATCTAGTACAACTCCAGAATGCTTAAAACAGCTGTCGGCATTTTTGCCCGTCAAAGTCGGCCAATTTTATACAATTCCGGTGCGTAAATTTTCTTTCTTATTTTCTTGTTGAAATTTAGAAAATACATAAACTCTAGCTTTCGACTATTGTTAACATTTCGCAGCACCTTATATTCGTCACAAAATGGTTGATGCACGTTTAGAAGCTGTTGCACCGGTTGACATTGATGAGGGCATATTCAAATACGTCCTCATAAAGGTGTACGGCAAAGAGAAATCCGATGGAAGTGAGCCAAGTAAAACAATTGTTCGTGGATATTCCGATGCAGAATGGCACTGTAAGTTGAATTAAAAGACACCCACACAGTCGTTTTGTTCAAATATAAATTTATTCAGATACGAGTTTTTCTGCATTAAAAATGTAGTGCAGCCTCTTGGGTTGTACAAGTGATTTACTGCTTAAGACAGTCTTATAAGTTCGAAATTAATGAACAGAAGAATACAATTTGACTTAACTTATGCTTATTGACTAATTTTCCCTGTGTATATCCACCTTGACAGAAGTGGAATATGGTTTTTTTGTAGCTTGAACTTCTTCTGTCTTGTGAGAATTCGATGCGCTCACACTCATGTCGATGGGCGTTATGTCGTTATTGACTTTTGAATTTTTCCTACTTGTTGATGAAACCTTAGAGAGGAAGTCCTCCAATAGCTTTTCAGAATTTCGCCTCTTCTCACTGGAGCTAAGTTCTTCACCCACATAGCCAAGAATGAAGGGCAATTTTAGTGATATATCACCGCCTAGTGCGCTTAGTGTTAGTTTAATCTTAATGTAGTATGTTACATAAATGGCAAAAACGTTTCTTTCTTTGGCCATCGAATCCTGCAAGGTACTGGACGCCAGTTTGTAGTTGTTTATTGCGCTGGTATCTGCTACTGAGTGCGCATGGGGATATTTCGCCTCAACTGCTATCCAGTTCTTCGTTGATCCTGTAAAGAGAAGCGATTGAATCGTTTGTTTCTGTCCCAAACTAAAGGCGGTACAACTGAATCAATCAAACTACTTTTATCACACGAAGTTGGCCTTGCTTCAAAACTTTTGGGGTACCAATATAGACCATATTCAGTGCCAGTTACAGTTCAAAATCTCACCTATGATTGGGGTGATCTTGTATGTGCTGCAGAAAGTGTCGTTTGCCTTGACGTGATTGCTGTCCACTATTTCTCCCACAATATTTTTAAATTTTCCATTACTAAACATACACACATCTACGTGCTGCACTGCCAATATCTGCAAAACATGAATTTCATTGAAGGCTAGAGGAGAAGCAAATTATTCAAATGACTACCTTGATTTTGCGAACTACCTTTCGGCTGCTGTTTCTTATTTGCACCTTTACGCTCAGTGCTTCGCCATGCTTGTAAGCACATTTGTCTAATGACGACTTGAGACTCACATTTCCTTCGGTCCATAAGAAAGGTTTCTCGATGAAACTCTCGGGACCCTGTAGAAGACAATAGATATGTGGAAACAATAGGTCATTGCTAGGTATTTAATTTAATTGATATTGTTTCAGCGGACATCTACGAGAGAGTGAGTTCATCATGTAAGGGCTTGGGGTTGGACACAGAGTGTCTGGGCGGTGGCCGTATAGAGCATAATCCCTCAGCAAAGCTGATAAAAGTTTATGGGTACTCACAGGTAGAGTTATATCCTTCAATTTTCGTTAGTTGATACAAATAAATTCTATTTATTTTCAGGGATACGGCAAAGCTGATCATGCAGAATCGAGGAAGATCTTAAAAACAAAATACAAGGATTATGACATTGAAATTTCTGATGAAGGCTATTGAAACTGTGTAAACTGAATATAATTGCTCTGTTGACTTTGTTTAAATTTGTTTTATAATTTCCGCTTGCGAAATGCAATGCGAATATCCTTAAGTGTCCGGATTGAAGATATGGCACAGGTCGATAACGTAGAGGGAGAGGAGGTAGCTCTATAGGTTGTAGTTACTGGGAGGGTATTCATTACCTCAGTGTAAGGAGTACCTATAGTTATGATTACTGTACGTCCGAAAGCAGGCTTGATTGTGAAGTGATGAGCATTACTGCCGAGGCGAGTATAGCGGGTGAATTCACAGAGGGGGAGGATGTGGCAATAATTTCAATCGCTTCTTAAAATAGCGATAATCCGAGAAAAAGAAGACAATACGGTTGCACTCAAACTGCTCAATATTGCTGGCTTCTATGGGTGTAATCCCCCGCATTTGGATTCTACCTAATAGGTGGGCAGGGAGGCCTTTGGGCTAGCAGACCAGATATGAGCGTTGAACTCGAGCTTATTGAAGGCATATGCCTTATAAATTAAGTCCAGTCATATGGGCTTGAATATCTTGTCGTTTGAGAACACCTACACATTTCGCGGCATATTTGGCGACCTTAGGGTATCAGGCGCTGGAAACACCATCAATCAACTCTGCTCTGCCGCGCATCTTTAAACGAAATAGTGGGTAGATGCGATCCCTGGGCATAAGTATTCTGGGTAAGGAAAGATGCGATGAACTAGCAAGGAAGGGGCTGGTTTGCTATTGTCACAATGCCAGTGAGAGCACTATATGAGAGTAATGTCGCAATTGTCTGGGATGGTGATCTAACCTCAGAAGAATTCGAGACTTCAATGGGAGTTAAACAAGGGTGTATACTCAGCGCATTACTTTTCATACTCTGTATTAACGATATAACAGATGCTGTACAAGGAGGGATAAACTTCTAAAAATTCCAGCGTTGGTGGATGCAGATGACATTGTATTTCTGAGTGACTCTGTAGACGGTCTTCAGCGGATGATTAACAGGCTTGACGGGTACTGTAATACTTGGAATCTAACAGTCAACCTACACAAATCAAAAATCATGGTGTTTAGAGATGGATGTGGAAGTTACTCTCGTGTGGAAAAGTGGAAATTTAATGGTGAATCAGTTGAAATCGTGCGCATGTATAAATATCTGGGTATGTTAGTAACAGCAAACTTAAGTGTAAGCAGACGCCTTGAAGAAAAATTAGCGGATGCTAAGCGAGCTATTTCATCGATATGGGACCGTTGCATTAGAAGTAATTACACTTAGCATAGCGCAAAATAAAGGGTTTTTTGTTGGAGAAACTCAATCAAGTGGTATATGAAAAATAAAGGGTGATTTTTTAGCTATTATCTTTTTGGCAACACTGGTTTAAACAGCTGACGCACGTTTCGTGTTTTGTTTCACTGTCAAACATCTTCAGTTTGGTCTATAATTTAACCATGAATCGTCATACAAACGAACAACGCTTGCAAATTATTGAATTTTATTATCAAAATGCGTGCTCTGTTAAGAAAGTTCATCGAGCGCTTCTTCCATTTTATGGTCAGTTTAAGACGAAGCTCATTTTTGGCTCAATGGGTACGTAAATAAGCAGAATTGTCGATTTTGGAGTGAATATCAGCCAGAAGCATTGCAAGAGCTACCAATGCATCCAGAAAAAGTCACAGTTTGGTGCGGTTTATGGGGGCTGGTGGCATCATTGGACCGTACTTCTTCAAAGATGATGCGAATCGTAACGTCACTGTGATTGGTGAGCGCTACCGTGAGACGATATCCAATCCTTCCTTTTTTTTGTCCAAAATGCAAGAGCTTGACTTGCATGACATGTGGTTTCAACAAGACGGTGCCACATGCCACACAGCACGCGCAACAATGGACTTATTGAGAGGCGAGTTCGGTGAACATTTTATTTCGGGACCGGTCAATTGGCCGCCTAGATCGTGGGGCTATGTTAAAGCTCATTTCTATACAGACAAGCCCGCTGCAATTGTCGCATTGGAAGACAACATTGAAGCATTTATTCGTGAGATACCGGCCGAAATGTTCGAAAGAGTATGCCAAAATTGGACTCAGTGGATGGACCATTTGAGGCGCAGTCAAGGTCAACATTTGCATGAAATAATCTTCAAACATTAAATTATATGGACCGTACTATCGATTCAAATAAAGATTGCATGCTTTTTCCTGTATTTTATGTATTTTTTTTTTTAACTTTCCTATAGCTTTTAAAAAATCACCCTTTATACAGGAGATGCTGAAACATCGTTGTTCAGGAATTGATACAGTAAATTGAACTATCATCCACATGAAAACACATACGTTCTTAACTGCTATTCTCTGGACCAAATCCGAACGATTTTCAGAATGAGAGGAGGGATAGTAAATTTAAATTGTATACCACATCGCACGGATCTTCCAATACTCTGCGAACTTTGAAAACTAGGGAAGATGTGTGCCATTTTCTTGCAGTATGCCCAGAATTTCTTGTTTTGGCCCTTGCGAAAGAGAAGAAGAAGCATTAAGCATTTTGAATGGATAGAGAGGGTGGGTCATTTTATACAACTACACCGTAGCTGCACTGCGATACAGAAAACCAGTTTTAGAAGGGGATTTTTAATAACATTGTATAATTTTATTTAATTTTCGATTGGTAATCAAATTAAGCTTGAAATTCTACTGTCAACCTGGTAGACTGGCCATAGGCCAAACCAATTAGACTGTAATTAATCATTGTTAACCATTTATTTGAAATAAATGTCATTTTAAACTAGAAACTAAACTAACAATACCAGTTATAGATGGGCTAAAAATATGCGCTTAGGATAGCGAATACGCTGAGCTCTACGCTAATTCTAAACAAAACTCAAGCTATTCTAGAGTTGGATAGGAAGCCAATTTGCGAACTATTAGGCGTAATAATTGGACACTGCCTCATAGACAACCAATTCAGGAAAGAAGTGGGGAGGATGAGCGCACTGCACTACTTCTGTAGAAGCTGTTGTGATGAGGAGGAGGGGAAAACTGTGTTGAACTACCTTGGAGCCTGCCCCGCCCTTGCAGAGGCAAGAAGCAAATTATTTCGTAGTTATTTTTAGCATCCGTGAGGTACGACAAACGTAAATATCAAGGACATCCTAGGTTATGTTCGGTTGAAGTGGGCGACTGCTGTAAGGCAAGACATCAGCCCCTTAGGCCATCATCAGCCCATTCTGCTACCACGCTGATCTATGAAAACCTATTCCGCAAACCAGTGAGTTATTTTAATAAAGCAAACCAGACCACAGTCACTCTTATGCTACTGAGTTCAAAGAGGTTATCAAAGCAGTCGATTTCCCGAAGACTTAACTACGGGATAAGAGACCATTGCAGTTGCATAGCAAGTGATTAATAGTTTCTTCCTCATCGTCTCTGGAAGTCTTGGAGTTGAAGGTGGCTGAATACGATATCTGTGCTGGATATCGTAACGCTATAGTTTCAGACTCAAAGACGATTCAGTGGTTCGGTACTCGTTGGAATAGACGCCAGCATCCATACCTGCATCCATCTTCAATCCATCTTTGAAGATTCGCAATGAACCATCCCACGTCCGGTTCAGATGTTCAGGCTCCGAAGGAAGGAATGTATTTACAGTGAGGTCAGTGCCTATGGGTATAGAACTATACCTCACGAGGATCGTTGTGCCCAGACCGGAGTTCTTTCCAAATATGAAGCGATCTCAGCCTGATCGCCAGCACTAGGTCTAGGTCTATCGGTGGTACGTTGAAGAGTATGTTCATCCTTAGCGCTCCGCTGATACGTACGCATGCCATCCTCTGCACTCTGACGTGCGGTTTGAAGTTGATTTTCGTTTCGAGTATAGTGCGCCAAATCGCAGCACCATACGACAGTATGGGTCGAACAACTGAAACAGTGGACCGGTTGTAGTCGTTCATTTGCACTCTCTGACCTTTTTACAGCATAGAGAGCCGTGGAAGCCTTATTGACACGTTCCTGGAATTTTACGCTATCATTCTTCAGCTTTAAAGAGGTCCCACATAATGGGGAGGGCCGAAGTCAGGGGTTTTGTACTTTCGTTTTCGTGGATTGACGCCTGTGCCGCATTCACTAGTCCATTTCATTAGCTTGTCCAATGACTGCTAGTTTTTTTTAATGTCTTGATTAGAAAAGATGATCGATTTTTTGTCTTGGATCCTTTAGTTTAACGTACCTTTGGTAATACTTTTCAGAGCCTGGAAGTCCCGGAGACTCAAACTCCTACAAAAAAGTCGCATTTATAAGTAGGTACTGAGAGTTCTTTTGTAAGGACAATTTAAGATACCTTAAAACCTCCAACTGGTTGTAAGATGGTCGAAACAGATAACTGAGATAAAACTGCTGAGAGGTCAACGAGGAAAATAGTCGAAAGTGACTGCAAAAAGCACCTTAAACTAGTCACCACTACCTACCTGTCTACATACCAAACCGCGGTATTTGTTTTCTGATCAAGTCGCGCCGTGTTTGTTAGGTTTTGCAAAATGTTGGTAGTGTGTCTTTAGTAGTGGAAGTGAAGTTGCAAGGAACGGTGTGTTTTTTGTTTTGTTGTTTTAGGATATTTTGTATCTTGAAAGTTCGATTGTTTAGAGCTTTAAAATGAACAGATTTTGCATTTGCAAGTTGGTAAACTATTAAGTGGTCTGTATAAGAGCGTGCAATTTATTTGTGCTAGTTTCAATCCAATTTGGCGCTTTTTATGTAAAAATCGTAGAAGAAATTGTCATATTTGAAGTTTGAGGTGGGATCCGTAGACGTCTGACGAGGCTCATGCTGTACAGCCCCTCGTGGTTGAATCTTCTGCTCCAAATAGGAGGAAAAATCGCACGCACAACTTTTCTCTCGAAGAGACCAAGCACTTCCTCATCCGCTTTTGAGACTGTCCATGCCTCCGATGTTGTATGTCCTTTCTTGAGGACAGCATGTACTTCGTTTTACCCTCATTCACCCTCAGACCCGTCTCAATGCCAGCAAACGCGTGTTATACTGATGATCGCGCATATAGGGTTGGCGTGTGAGTCCTGCAGGATCTTCTCCAGGATGCATCACCTTCTCTTAAACCTTTTTTTAACATTGAATGACTCGGTGAGTGGCTGGGCACCTGTACACATTAGTTTTAAATATCTGCGGATTGTAGTCGGTGGGAAATATGAAGCCGGGAGGAGCATTCCATGTTGGTGTGGTGGGTCTGAAGAACGAGTCTCTAAATTTAACTGTGCTTAAGGGTAAACTGATGAGCATTCCTGGCGAGACGGGTATTGCTGGTGAACTCATGGAGAGGAGGAATGCAGTTGGCAAGCTCACTTGAGCACCGTTTGCTAAAATAGCGATAAAATGCGGATAGAGACGAGACGGTGCGTCGATGTTCGAGCGAGTCTGATGACTTCGCGATATTGTTGCCTCCTACAAGATTTATCGCTCGCTTTTGTATTCTATCTATTAGGTGCAGGGTGGTTTTAGAGGCACCATACCAGATATGAGCCCTGAACTCAAGCTTGGGCCTGATATACGCCTCATAGACTAGAGCCAAATCAGAGGGGATGAAGTATTTCTTGCAACTATTAAGGAAACCTAAACATTTCGCAGCTTTCTCAAATATGTGTTCCAACTAAGTGTTGTGTTGAAAAGTTTTCCGGTCTCATTGACACCAACGCCTTTCATGAATAATGGCTGATTAACAAGGGTTCGCTTGAGTGACGACGTGAGTTTTTGAAGCATTGAATTGCACTCGATTTTTCTTTCCCCAGTTAAATATGCCGTCAAGATCTGAGTTGAATGTGCTTAACATAAGCTGCCGTCCCAATTCTACAGACGAAGGGCGGCGTCGTGAGTCTTGGAACGAATATGAAAAGTTGAGGGTGCTGTCATCAGCGAAGGAATGGATTGGATTAGAAGTAGCAGACAAGAGATCATTTATAAAAATGAGAAAGAGTGTGGGAGACAGAACAGAGCCTTGGGGAACACCAGCATTTTTTTGGTCGATATCAGACTTGAACCCAACCAAAACAATTTGAATTGAACGGTTCGAAAGGTAATTTCTAATCCATTGAAGAAGAGATTCATCGAAACCATAGGCACGCATTTTCGACAAGAGATGCCAAACTCTGTCAAATGCCTTAGAAATATCAAGCGCAACGACCTTGCTTTCGCCTGCATTGTGCAAAAATTGGTTCCACTTTTCGGCAGAAGAAAGCTATCAGATCAGACATGCTGCGGCGGAAACCGCCGATATTTAAAAAGCTGACGATTTATCAGCGTTTTCATGACTTTAGAAAGAAGGGACATAAATGCTATGGGTTGGTACGAGGTGGGTGACGAGCCCTTTTTAAGGATAAGTTATTTTAATAATAGACCACAAAAAAATATTTTTTTTTTGTAGTTCCATCCAGTCTACCCCGTTGAAGATACTCGAACGTATTCATAAAAAATTAATGCTTTTTTATTGACATGATTATGGAAACTTTTTTGAAACTGTCCCCTAACATGTGCAAACCACTGTAGCTGGCGAGTAAGCATCTCAATTTGAGAACAATACTAATTTAAAACTTTCCTCATCAGAGTTTTTAAACGAATTTAATTTAAGGCGCTCATCGACCGCCTCTGTGTTGACTGCCAGCACAGATTCGGCGTTTATTGCAGGTGTGCTTTTGCTCTTCTCTTCCTGGTGTTTGTTTCGATTTTGCAGTCTGCAATGTTTGGGGGAAAATTTTGTTCGTAAGCTGGGCTTTGGCAATGATATACAGCTTAGACTGGATTGTTGAATTGATTGGAAATTGGATGGAACCTTGTAAATGACTCTCACACCCAATTTAACCGTTGTTCTTCCTTGTAACTTCTCGTCGTTTACATCGCCTGCAAAGAAGTTCGTTAGAAAGACGTAAGTATGCCAGATAAGTGAGAATTTACTCATGAAGATTCTAATGTCATAACTAGTTCCGATGGGATCGCCACTATATCTCTTTGCGGGTAACAACTGTACGCTAGGCGCTGCAACACTGCCGACTTCAATTTGAAAAGGATACGCTCCAGGTCCCAGTCTATCAACCAATGCTTGCTTAAAAGAAATATTCATTTGTACGTCTTTGTCTGCGATCGTGTCAATTGACTTACCTGCAACAATGTCATTTCTCCGTCGTAGTTCATTCTAGGCCAGAGTTGTTTCAACGCCACCACCACTTCGTTGCAAAACTTTAACCCCATCACCTCCTCATCTTCTCGACCGTACCTAAAATTGACAACTAATGCATGAGCTCAACACTTGTGAGTGATGAGTTTGAGTATGTTACCGAAACGTGAGGGTTAGTTGACCGTAGATTTTTTGACTGCAAAGAAATTTTGGGTCAACAACTATTACACCCCTCAGTGGATCGACTACTCCATCACTAGATATCAGGTCTCTGCTTCCCATGTAAAGAGTAAGGGCGGAGTTGGACGATGTCTTTTTGTAGACTCTAGAAAGAAATTTAAAAATTGAAGAATGAAGTTAAATTAACTCGATTTCTCCGTCATCGACTCTAACTCATCAGAAGGTAGGTATGCTCTAGCGTAATCAGGCGAGTTTTTGGACTTTGTCCAACCACCTCGTCCTGGGTCTGCCAAGCGGTCGCCTGGACGAAAAACGAGCAAAGAGTATTTCACATTCCTGGTCTGCATAAATTCAACAGAAAAGCATCAGCTTAAACTGTGGCAGTTTCTTTGGCAAATCAAAGAAACCGCATTCTGTTGGTGCTACGACTCCAATGTAAGTACAATCGAATCTTAAAAAGATGAACAGATATAAGACATGTGCTGTTCATATTTTCAAATTTTTCATCTCATAAACCGTTAATTTTTTCGAGATTCGACTGTACCTGGATGACATTCACACTTTTAACTCAGTAAGTAAATTATGCGTTCTAAAGGGCTGCCCGAAAATGTGTCACGGTTACTGCCGCCGATCAGCAATTGATCATAAAAGTGGAGACAGCTTGATAAAAACATTTTTCTTCCCGCCGTACTGCACGTCGCTGATCCAACCCATCACAATATTATAAGAATAACAGAGCTGAACTACAAAAAAAGTTTGCTGAAATTACCACGCCAAGAGACGCAGTTTTCTTCTTGGTCAGTGCTTGGGAAGAGCTGGAACGTTATTATCCTTTACTGAGTCAGATGAATGGGACCTTGTAGTCTATATTACTCTAACACGGCTAATGGACCAACCACTTCTGAAATAGCACATTTTGAGGACACGAAGGTATATAACGGACATTTAGTGGTCTGTTGTGTAAATAAAATAATTTTTCGTTTTAAGTTGTTGCACAATAGGAACACGTTTCAGTGCATACACAAAAAACGCCTCATTAATTCGGAAAATTCTTTCATTCGGCCTGACCTTTCCCCCAACCGTTCTGAATTAACGAGCTTTTACTGTACAGTGAAGCCTCCTATTTGTAATTGTGTCACCTCTGAAACGAATCGCACTTCATGCATACACTCGGTAATTTCACATTAGTGAAAACGGGACACGTGTGAATTGGATCATGGGGCAACGAGTTCGTCAGAAAAACGTTGCTTGAAAAAAATTACAATTTCCAGAGCTGATTGTGTGACCGGCTGCATCTACGTACGTACATGTTGCCAGATGCAAAAAATAGAGAATTTCCCCGAAATGTCGGAAATGCATTTGTAAAAAATATCCTCTTCCTCTTGTTATGTTGTTGCCACGTGTTTATATTACATTTCACATAACAATTTTATAATTTATAACGGCCAGATAACACTTCAGAAACATTTTATTTCAGAGCTAATGTATAATTGGGCCAGAATGATATTTGCCTCAATTTAGAGGTCCTCTCAAATCGGGCCGCCTCCAATTTGATTCGCATTTTGTTAGTCCCTTGGAGTGCCCTATTTCACTTTAGTTTAATTCCATATTATTCGGCAGCGCATAAAAATGACACTAATTATTGGCATATCTGGCCAGAAAAGCTTATACGTTTTTACAATGCTGTCACAGAAGCAATAAATGCAAGCAATTAAATAGATTTACAAGCAATAGATTCTTTAAACAGCCTGTAATTTGAAACCAAAATTGACTTAATTTTTAAGAATTCTTCTTTGACCATGGGGCTGATATTTGAAGGTCAAAAGCAAAGAAATTAAAGAGACGCTGTAAAAACACGCACAGAAACGGGGGCAGTAAATTCACGGTGATGCAGAACATTTTCATTACCAAATGGTTGATAAGATTTCTCTTTCAATGTGGCACTAAGGATCCTGTTTAGCATTGTAACACGGACAGCAATGTCGGAGAATGGAAATAATTACACTGTCACCTTTGTTTGAGTGAGTCAATGATGATACGAAAATGTAATCATGGTTATTGGACCAGAGAATGAAGGATTTTATCATCGTCGTCGGAGGAAACATTCGAGGGTGTTTTAATGGTCAACTAGTTGGCTTGGAGTGTGGAAGTTAATTTATTCAAATTTAAGGCGTTTTATTTCATGTGTCTACGAAAAAGCATTTTTTGGTAAGATAGTCAATAACTTGGGACAGAGTTCGTCTGCATTTTATGATTTGTCCATCAAAACAAGCCGACTATGATTCTGGGATTTCTGATGCTGCGAGTCAATTATTCAAACAAAATATGAGGTCGAAACACTGGTGTGAAGTGATGGCGGACAATTCATTCCCTTCCAATGGTGGTACATGCAACATTGCCCGTTTATGTGGGTCCATAAACGAGTCAAAGTCAACGTGAAGTTGAATGGTCTTTCTGTGTGTCTCAGGTCTTTTCGTCATCTTCATAGGACAAACGTGTACTGCAACGAGATCTTAATAATTAATGTGAAAACGTTGAGGTTGATGTCGGGTCTGCTGGCAGTCGGCCAAAATTGTCACCAGACAACGTCCCTGTAACTCAGGACTAAAGAAAACATAAATGTGTGTTTCTGAATATTTCTGCCAATTGATTCAAATAAAGGGCAGTTGGTTTGCGATAGTAAATTGTGTGGACGTGTTTTCCTCTTTTCTCTGAGCAGCTTTCTTCAGCCAGAATGCTACCGGCTGATATTACCAATCTAAATGATAGCCAAGCGGCCATTTACACAATGTTGGCTACAGGGATCAAGTCCAAGATCTACGCAATGAAGCAGCGCATAAACTCCCTAGAAAACCGAGGCATCCCAGGCAATCCTATGTATAAAACCTCGTCTTGCAGATATCAAGGAAAAAGCATTCAATCTGTGGCCCAAGTTCTCCTCAATGTCTTGCACTGTGTCAAAAAGTTACTTGGAATTACTAGCCATAATCATTTGAAGTAAAATTAAATGAGAGGCTGAGGAGACGAAGAAGTAAAATAAGATACTCCTCACTACCTCTGACACATTGGGGACACTGGGAAAAAACTTCTTCCCTCCAGCATGAAACAAATCGAGAATCTATTTTCATATTTATTAGAATTTCAGGATGACTGTGCAAAACACTGACATGACGGGTATGCGAATGGTGTTAAGAGGAGAAATTCCCAATGCAGGGATAGAAATGGATCCATCAGGGCCAATATTAGGTTAGGTTTTGGAATGGGCGTGTGATGATTGAGCATCACTTCCACTCGGAGGCCTTAGGTCCCCTTTGTGTCCGCGAAGCTAGGCGCCGATTCTGAAGAGTTGGGCAGTGGCAAAGCAGATGTTGGGTCTTCTCAGCATTTTATTTCCGGATGGGGCTGTGTCCTGTGATCACTTTTCGGTCCAATGCCAGAAGATTCTTTGTTTTGCCGTTATAAAGGTCTGGCCGCGTTGATATTGTCGTGTGACAGTCATTTCTGACAAGCCAAGATGAGTTGGCTTCTTTTCGTATTGTTTTGCTTATGGTCCGGTATAATGCGCTGATCGGTGGTTGCCGTGATGTGTCCGCTTTGATGATGTTCATTTCAGACCCCTGTCTGGCCAATTCGTCTGTTCCCTGGCATTGAACTGTGGCCCGGTACCCAGCAGAGTTCGACCCTGTGGTGACTCGGCGGTTCATAACTGGTATTGATTTTATTGTACAGGGTGCTTCACATCGCGTGCAGACTGGATGCAATAGCTTGCCAGGTAAGAGACCAAGTAAAACTCAAAGGCAGAAACAAATAGATCCAAAAGAGGCCAGGCAACTCAACAGTCTGGCGAAACTAATGATGGAAACACGACTTGAAGATTCAATAGACATGAAAAGATAAAACCGCCCAATTACAGGAATAGATAAAGAAATCATTAAAATGCTTTATATCATATAAGGAGCTCTTGCGTCTGGGTTCCCAACTGAAACAGGTGATTTTGCGAGTTATGCAGAAGAAACAAGGAAATGACACGTATTTATAGCCCAGTAAGTTATTTTTGTGTGCTTCCAATCGGACACTTTCGGAAGAAGCCCAACAAGCAAGAACCAATGAAAGGATAGGGATCGATTTATCAGGAAAATTGTGTGTGTAGATACGAATACTGACCTTCTAAATAGATGACAGACCTCAGTTTTAGATGCTTTCCCAAAGAAAAAAAAGTGTTCTTGAACATGAAGTGTTCCAACTTTTGGATATACCAAATCCTCGCATGAGAAGTATTTTGGTCCATACGCCACTTTTGTCCTTTTTGAAATAGGAACGGATTCTATGGTAATTTTGTATGCTCTTTTTACTTCGGTGAATATATCTTTCCAATCCCGAGGTATCGCACATCGACTTTTTTCCATATCCAACAAAATCAACAGTTTGTAGAATTGTGTTGTGCTATAAACCATTGACGCTTGGGGCAAATGTTTCGTATTTTCTTTTTCTTCTTCTTTTTGACAGAATTGTGCGTAGAAAGTTTGTGATGTGGCTGTGTATGGGAGACACTGATCGAAAACAAAATTTTAGCATTGTTTTTTTCCACTCCTTTTGGTGTGAACAAATTCTACGGTTTTTTTAAGAAAAGTGTTTAGTATCACTTGGAATATTTTTTTTTTATTTTATTCCCACTTATTCTCTTAGGTGACAAATTCTATTCTATCTTCGAATTTTGTGTCACCTCAGATTTTCAAGAGAAAAACCCAATCAAATTCTCTTCCCCCAAATTATGCAACTAGTTGGGAACTCATGCTGCAGATTTGTGTCTTCAAGTGGGATCACTTTCAATTCGGTGGTTGCATTTGATAATATGTACAATTCTTTGATGCCTTCGGTTCAGAACTCGGATATATTGATGCACGTATGTGATGGATTATATTCGAATAACAGCCCAAGAAAAGGACAACGCAAATGTTTCGTTTTATTAGGAAAAAATTGGATTTCTGGGTGTGATTGGAATAATTCTCCATTACAGCTATCAGACACCCAAGCTGTTGATTTATTGTTATTTTAACACTAAACTTGAATATATGATTAATATATATCTCCTTTTTTTACATTATATTACATTTTTATAATAAGTCAAAATGGGTCATTGACCCAGACGGCTTTTATCGTCTTTGTTTTTCTTGTTATTTATGTTGGGACAAATACATGGATTCCCCTTTTCGAGTTTGATGAGTCTGATAGCGCTACAATCCGAAGAAAAATCCAAAGAAATGCCAGCTTTTGTCAATTTAATGGTGTATGATGGTGTACCAAGTTTGGACCACTTTGAGTATCATACCACTTCCTTTTAATTCAAGCAACGTATCTGAGAATTATCATTTTCTTAATTGCATTAGCATATGCTTGAGGATAGCAAAAGAAGGGATATGAAAAGACAGCTGCATTACATCGAGACAATTCGGTGCGCTAGTCAAAAAGCTTACACTCCTGGCCATTCCGAAGGATGAAGCGATCAGGAAATTCAGTTTCCAAAAGGAGGTCCCCATTAAGCTCAGCACGAAAAAAGACTGGAACAATGAATCGATAATCCACGGACTGAGCAGCAATACGGTGAATTCGTATATAGATGGATTAACAATTGATGAAGGAACAGGGGCAGGAGTATTTGGACCGCGGAGAAAGTACAACGAGCCCATGGGCAAACGCACCAGCATCTTTCAAGCAGAAGTCTATGCCATAGACAGATGCGTTCAGATAAATCTTAACAGGAATTATAGAATTGCGACACAGCACAGTCGTGCCGCTATCCTTTATCATCAAATCCAAGCTCGTGTGGGAATGCCTACAGAAGCTTAAGGAGCTAAAGTAACAGAGAAAAACTTTGTTGGATACCTAGCCCTATAGGGAATGCAATAAAATGGTCGCTAGGAAAGGGGCATAGGAACCTTTCATTCGCTTCAGGAAACACGTCCTCAGAGATGAGTTCAGGGAACTAGATAGAAGGAACCGGGCAGATACCTTGAACAACGCTCATGTCATGAAGCACGCCAATAAGCTCTTGGGCCAACATTACCGGAACAGGTTTGAGGCGTGCATCAAAATGAGCAAAAACAACCTCCTAGGAAACTAGGAGCACCCGAAGAAGGTCTGTGCAGACTCTCTGCGGAGAATCTAATGAAATTCCTGCACATTTACTGGGATTTTGTGAGGCATTTGCCCACAAAAGGCAAAGATATCTGGACAAGCACCTAATATCAGAGGAAGAATTGAAGTCACTGGAACCAGCTCCCATTATCAGATTCCTAAAGGAAACTGGTTTGAGAGAATACTCTAGGACAAATCTCTTTCATTTTCGCGTAACAATAGCAGATAACCCTCAACGCAACTCTAAGAAGATGCATGAGATGGGAGCTCTTAAGAAAGCAAAGGTATGAATAGGGGGCTCAATAGATCTGTAGGTCACGGTTCAGATAAAAAAATATTAACATTTACTTAGCATGAGCTTGTGAGGAACACTCATTTGAGTGAGGATGTTGGAAAGTTCTTCACGCTTAATCTTGGCGCGGATGTGTGTTTCCAATCGTCGCTTCAAGATCTTCAAGGTACGCTTATTCTTGGACATCTTCAACAATTCCATGGTTTTCTTCTCGTATGGGGCAAGATCAACAATCTCACGGACGAGATCCCTCATGAATTGGGTGTGACTGGTTTCAATGTTCCTTAGGCGATAGCCACGAAGCCCTTGACATTCTTGTCGCGGGGGTACTTTACATTCTTCACTTTAATTGTATAGGTCTCAATAAGGGGCACATTATTGAGACCTATGCAGAGTTCGTAACGAACAGGCGCGTGCTGTGTGGCATGTGGCACCGTCTTGTTGAAAGCACATGTCATGCAAATCAAGCTCTTGCATTTTGGGCAAAAAAAGTTGGATATCCACTCACACGTTACGATTCGCATCATCTTTGAAGAAGTATGGTCCAATGATGCCACCAGCCCATAAACCGCACCAAACTGTGACTTTTTCTGGATGCATTGGTAGCTCTTGCAATGCTTCTGGCTGATATTCACTCCAAAATCGACAATTCTCCTTATTTACGTACCCATTGAGCCAAAAATGAGCTTCGTCTTAAAATGACCATAAAATGGAAGAGCACGCATTTTGATAAAAAAATTCAACAATTTGCAAGCGTTGTTCGTTTGTAAGACGATTCATGGTTAAATTATAGACCAAACTGAAGATGTTTGACAGTGAAACAAAACACGAAACGTGCGTCAGCTGTTTAAACCAGTGTTGCCAAAAAGATAATAGCTAAAAAATCACCCTTTATTTCGAAGTACCAAGTACGCAAACCGTTAAATGCGAAAAAAAGCTATTAATTTTATCCCGCTAAATCAGTCTCTCAGACTGCCTCGATTCCTCCAGTTGGAATCACAACTCCGAGCTGCTTGTCCAGCTTTGACATCAGAAAGTCGGTTAACATTTTGACACATTGACCGCGTCACCTTCCTTTTTTTATATAATTTGCTAGCGCTCAGGGAGTTGTTAATACCCTGAAGTGTCCGGGGACAACACCCAGCATGGGCCGAAGGTATAGAGGGAGAAAGGGAGAGGAGGTACCTGTGCACATTCGTCGTAGATATCTTCGAATTGTATTCTATAGGAAATATTAGACTGAAAGGAGCATTCCATATTCGTGTCGTGCGGCTGAAAAACGAGTCTCTAAATTCAACAGTGCGTCCCAAAGTAGGCTTAAGGGTAAACTGATGAGCGTTGCTGGCGAGACGGGTATTGCGGGTGAAATCATGGGGAGGTAGAATGCAGTTGGTTACCTTTTTCAAAAGAAATAATGTCCAATGATGTCGACATTCCACAAACCGCACCAAACAGGTTAACTTTGTGCACTCGTTGATACTTAGTCGAACACTTGCAGATTGCGTTCGCTCCGTAACGGAAATGTTTTCTTATTGACGCAGTCGCCCAAAGACCTCCGGATCTCTGGCCAACACTTGAGTCGGATATTATTTTTTACTAGCAAAATCGCGGCCTTGTCCGACTTTAAGTCTGTCTTTAATTCAATTGCATATTACATTGGCTTGAATTGAAATAAATTCAATCAAGATAGGAAATTAATTCATTTCGCGTGCAAAGGTTTATTCGTGTTTTTATGCTCGGATCTTCATCGTGATTATCAGTTCACCGTATATTCTGATGGAAGCAACCAACCACACCTATCGAAACCATCTGGTATTTTATTTTCGCACATCACTGTATGATACCGTCTCTATCCATTTGCGAGCAAATGATATAAAATCGATTTTCACATCGTTCAATCCGCCGTGAACAGTGACAACTTTGACAGGCAAATGATGGCAATGGGATTGGGTTAACTTGATAACATTTGAACGCATTTTGCAGGTATTTTAACGTTTCCATATCGGTCGTAGATCACCCCAACCAACAACGGTGACATCGCAAGCCAAGTTTCCTGAAATTTAGTCGTCACATGCAGGGATTGTTGATTTTTATTCCTTCAGCCTGCGATTAGGGATGATTCCAAGTTAACACTTCGAGTGAGGGGAATTCAACAAAGAAAAGCAAAAAGACGTAAAATTCCCAAAACAAACATAAAATATTTCGGAAGCCATCAATAATACTTTTACGCTCTGAGATTTATACATTTTTGTAATGGCTTTATGAAAATTTGCCAAGCAAACATACTTATCCGATTTATTGCCATCAATTCGCAATTTTCACGTCAAGTTTTATTTGCCATCAAAGACTGTAAGCCCAATCTGCTCAAGCACAAGTATAAGTTTATAAAATTTTATAACTCCTTAATGCACTAGGACATCCCTAAGTCGGCATGAATTCGTTTTTTTGCTCGATTCAGCTTTAAGTTACATTGTTTGCAGAAATTTTTATTTTTGTTTACACTTAGAGCAATTTGTTTGCTCAGAGCAATTCAGTGCTCACTTGGAGTTATTTGAAATTCCGGTCCCGGGGGAAATTCCGCACACACGTGCTGCAAAGGTGCAAATAATGGATTGAAAAATCTTCTTATTACACATTCATTGCCCTTGGAGACGATGAGGAATGTCGTGCTGGATGAATAACTCTCAATAATTAGGTACACAACGATTTCGTTTATAGATTGAAAAACACGTTAAAATGAAATCAGTGAAATTGAGTAAGCAACAGACGTTCAAGTCATATCCATATCATGTGTGTACCTTGAGAGGATAACTGCTGCGACTGCAGGTGATGAATGTGGGAGGGAATAAGACAAACGAGCAATAAAAGAACGTCTTCGTGAACAGTAAACAATTTTGTTTGTCCTGGGAATGCTGCGGGAGAAGAAATTTTTGCCACCATTGGTGTTATATATTCTCAGCTATGCAAATATAATTGATTATCTGTGAATCACACACTCGTGGTTCGTTAAGAATAACGAGATTGAAATTCAAGTAAAGAGCTCCGTGGTGGATTCTAGAAGAGTTGGGCTTGATAAATGGAAGAAGACAATCATTGTTCTAAGACGCGTTGATTTCCTAGAGAGCAATAACAGGAGGTACGGCTAAAAATGAAGCTTAGAAGTGATTGTGAGTGATTCAGGCTGTTGATTGGAATAAGCAGGGAGACTGTCAGGAATCTTATCGGGATCATCACTGGAACTTATGCCTTAAGATTGGACCTGTCCTACAACTTCTGCTGAAGTTGCATAGATGAGAAAGCGGAGGAAATTATTGTACACCTTCTTTCCAACTGCAGTGCAGTCACTTCGCTGATAAGAAGTCACACAGAGACTTACAACCCAACGCCAAACTAAGGGTCAGCCATCTTTGCCGGTTTTTCAAAAGCACCATTCTGATGGCGTGAGATATTTAGTATTTACTGAAAGCATAATCAGTCGGTACGAATACTTTTATACACTCAGTAATGCGTGTAGTGTGTGTAGAGATTAGGTTTGAGGCGTCACTCATGTTCCATTGGGATAATGATCAGAAATATGACCGACTACGGTAGACAATCGAAATAATCCACTAAATGCAGGTCGACATTCAACACATATTCGCCGATTCAAGGCGTGCATAGACATAAGCCGCGCAACGCCGTGTCTAGTTTTGAAATTCCTGCCAAACTGGAGAAGATTTGGAGAGTTCTTGGTGCTCCATCAAGGTGCGAAACGAACTTGCCGAGTGAAAAACGATTTAAAGAAGGCGACCCGCGGTCGTATAAGTTTCATTTTTGAGAAGGTCATGCAGAACTTACTCGTCAACAATAGCGGCCCTATCTTCCAAAAGTCCGCCGGTGACACTGACATGATTGGTAGAACTCAGCGAGCCGTTAATGAGGAGTTTGCTGGTATTGTATCGGAAATTAGTGGAGAATAAGGGGAAAAACGAAGTACGAGGGGCGTTCAATATATTCTCGGTATCGATATGAAGGAAAATGCGAATTCAATTTAAATTGTTTTTATTTTTCAATATAATCTCCCCTAACATCAATGCATTTGTTACATCTTGAGATAAGCTTTTTTAAACCCTCAAAAAAATAAATTTGCTCTTTCTCTGCAAAAAACCCATTTATTGCCGACTTGAGTTCTTCATCATCCGAAAATCTTTTTCCACGAAGGCATTTTTTCTAATCCGGAAACAGGAAGTAATCACTAAGGGCAAGGTCTTGACTATAGGGCGGGTGTTGGATTTCTCCGAAACCACATCTTGCGCAGCAGCCTTGGAAACTGGCGCCGTGTGAACAGGAGCGTTGTCATGAAGAAGCAACACACCCGCTGCGAGTTTACCCCGTCTTTCCTCTTTAATTTTCTCCCGCAAATTATGCAAAGTGGAAGCGTAGGATGTGGCGTTGATGGTTTCACCTTTTTTTTTGTACTCAATGAGCAAGATTCCCTTTGAGTCCCAAAAAACTGTGGCCATGAGCTTACCGGAACTACTTTGAACTTCTTCGGGGGGATCTGTTCCTTTTTTATGCCACTGCCTGGACTCTTGTTTGCTTTCAGGGTCATAGTGGTGGACCCATGTTTCGTCACCAGTAACAATTCGATCCATAACACCGTCCGCGTTCTCACTACACATCTCCAAAAGCTCTCTACAGCATGCGATTGTCACTTTTTTCTGAGGCGCTGTGAGCATTCGTGGCACCCACCTTGCACTGACCTTTGAAAGGTTAAGATGGTCATGAAGAATGGTGTGAATGGTACCAATTGAAAGCTTGGTGATCTCTGCCATCATTTTCACCTTTATTCGGGCATCCTCAAGAACAAGTTTTTCGACTTCTTTGATGCTTTCTTTGATGATTTTCACCATCATCGTCTCAGTTGCCATTATGATTCTGTTTAACTAGAGATAAAACGCGAATAAATAATCACATTTATATGAAATTTTACATGAATGCAGTAAAATAATAGTATTACTTGATAAATAAGTCAATTTATATATACAACCACAGCTTCACCCCGATACCGAGAATATATGCCCCTCGTATGCACTGTTATTCAGAAAGGACGCGCAACATCGACGTCTTGGTCAGTGTGTCACAATGGGGGCCTTTTGTAGACCTTTGTCTACCTCGGCGCCCAGTACGAACAAAATTAGTACCGAGATCCGACCAGACCAACTTTTGCCAATCGCTGTTTTTTTGGCCTCATGGGGCAATTGAGTAATGGTGTCCTCTTTCGAAGAACCAGGGTAACTTTATGTAACACCTCAATCATCCCAGTCCTACTCTATGTCGTGGAAGCATGGGCAATCTCTTCGACAGAAATGTTATGCGTTCAATCTTTGGTTCTCTTTTCGTTGAAGACATTGACCGCGACCGTTATCCAGGCGTCTACAGATTGGGTAGGGTCGACCACGAGCGTTCATGAGCTAGTGTCAAACTTTAACGAAATGTTTCGTCATGTTTGCGAAAAACACATGGCTAGCCATGATGAGTTTAGATAACCAATGTAAAAGAAACAAGTTTAATTATTTTTAAGTATTTAACTAGGTCTTTGCGAGTCAAAATCTAACAGACTCAATCACTCGGCATCAACACGCATAATCGGTTTAGGAAACAACAAGTGGAAAAGCAGAACACGACAATGAATAGTAAGGACATTTATAAATATGTGAGTGAAGAGGAATTTAGGAAAAGGAGCCTTATGCACAAACAAAAATGGGAGAGGATAACGTAGGACAATGTGGATGAAGGCAAGTGCGTAGTTGATCGATGTCACCGAGTCGTGGCATGGTTGTCACTTTTACATAAAATTGCCCCTAACTGCTAAACGGGGCGAGATGTCCGAGTTCAAGGCACAACCCGACTCAACCCGAGTCCGGGTTTAAGACACAGCACGGGCCGAAGGTGTAGAGGGAGAAAGGGTGAGGAGGTACCTGTGCGCATTGGTCTTAAGTATCTTTGGATTGTATTCCGAGGGCAATATTGGGCTGGGAAGAGCATTCCCTACTCGTGTCGTGCGGTTGATGAACGAGTCTCTAGATTTAGCTATGCGTCCGAAAGTAGGCTTAAGGGTAGACTGATGGGTATTCCTGGCGAGACGGTTATTGCGGTTGAATTCATGGACAGGAGGAATGCAGTTGGCAAGCTCACTTGAGCAGCGTTTGTCAAAATAGAGATAAATTACGGATATAGACGAGACGATACGTCGATGTTCGAGCGAGTCTAATGACTCTGCAATATTGTTGTCTCCTATAAGTTTTATCGCTCGCTTTTGGATTCTAGTATCGAGTAGGTGCAGGGTGGTTTTGGGGGCACCATACCAGATATGAGCCCTGAACTCAAGCTTGGGCTTGATATAGCCTCATAGACTAGAGCCAAATCAGAGGGGATGAAGTATTTCGTGCATCTATTAAGGAAACCTAAACATTTCGCAGCTTTTTTGGCGACCTCAAATATGTGATCGTTCTAACTAAGTGTTGTGTTGATACACATGCCAAGGATGGAAAGCTTTCCGGTGCGCCTTTCATGAATAATTGCTGAATAACAAGGGTTCGCTTGAGCGACAGCAGACAGCACTGACTTTTTGAAGCATTGAATTCCACTCGATTGTTCTTTCCCCAGTTAAATATGCCGTCAAGATCTGAGTTGAATGTGCTTAACATAAGCTGCCGGTCCAATTCTACGGCCGAAGGGCGAAGGGCGTGGTCGTGGGTCTTGGAACGAATATGAAAAGCAGAGGGTGCTGTCATTAGCGAAGGAATGGATTGGATTAGAAGTAGCAGACAAGAGATCATTTATAAAAATGAGAAAGAGTGTGGGAGACAAAACAGAGCCTTGGGGAACACCAGCATTTATTTGGTGGATATCAGACTTGAACCCAACCAAAAGAATTTGAATTGAACGGTTCGAAAGGTAATTTCTAATCCATTGAAGAAGAGATTCATCGACACCATACCACGCATTTTCGACAAAAGAGCTTGATGCCAAACTGACAATGTTGTGTGTCAAATCAGTACAACATCAGCAGCGTCAGTGAGACATCCTCTCTATTGGCATACCGGGCACTGCAGTTCAAGGAAACGAAAAGGCAAAGAGTCTAGTAAAAAAGTTATCGGAGCTGAGGCATTTCTAGCAATCATACGAAAAAAACTAGAGGACGTAGCTCTTGGGTGGTTATTGCAGAAACAACAAGGGCTCTACAGCCGACGTTGAGCAAAACGAGATCAAAATGACTGATCGGCTTTAGTCACAAGGAAGTACGCATGCTAATAGGAGTCATTGCCGGCCACATACCGCACAATGACTTTTGCACACGCTGCAGAGATGGGATGGAAACAGAATGCATCCAACATCTGCTCTGCTGTTGAACTGAAAAGTCTGGACGGTTTTAGGACTAAAAGAAGGTATCACGGTAGTTAGCCATCACCTAGCAAGGGCCCAACATGTTCGTCTGAGGTGGGTCATGAAAATTAGTTTCGAATCGAACCTAGACACCGATTTATTAAATAGTTCCCTGTTTATTCATGGAGTCGATATCGAATCCGAACCTACTTTTGTGAGAGGAATGGATCGACCCTTAGGTATAAAGACCAATCGCGGACGCAAGACAGATTCATTTTGTTGATTGGAACAACGTCCACAGGACAGTCAACAATGGAAGGCAGCTTTGCTTAGGCTCCGACCTTCAATCGGTCGCTGGCCTGATAAGTAAGTGCTATACTTAAGCTCGTCATAGATTACATCTTCGATTCAGTAAATGTCCACACCAAACCTTGATGGAACTAAGGACCAGCAAGCTTCTTCTTCTTCAAGCAAGAACCATTTCAACAGAAAAGTGTAGCTCGAGTTTCTTCTAATTTATTGCCTGAATTTTTCTGTTGGTGTATACAATTTACTCAAACGTGTGTAAAAATATTCAGAAACTATACATATAAGGGTCCCTGATTCTTGTTTGAAAATAAACGACTTTGATGGATCCGATCTATACGATAACAACACATGTATAGATATTCAATTCCCCTCGATATTTTATCTAAGC
Source organism: Eristalis tenax (assembly GCA_905231855.2). Lineage (NCBI taxonomy): Eukaryota > Metazoa > Arthropoda > Insecta > Diptera > Syrphidae > Eristalis > Eristalis tenax. The sequence goes on from HG993124.1 coordinate 116,074,631, forward strand.
CAAAATCAACTTGAAATCATTCAACCGCGGTGTGCTTTGTTTTTCTGTAACATATTCGTAAACCCTGCAATAGGATACGGTCAATTGGCCAGTCACCCGAACGCACGTATATAAATTTATTTCATCTTTGTTTCCTGGATAGTACGCTTTTTGAAGCAGATATGTAGTGGTCGTTAAGGTTGATAAATGAACTGTGTTCTGTCACATGGTACATGACATCGAGCATGCCGTGATGTATGATTTACACTGTGAGAACAAACAAATGTCACTTCAGGAGTCTTCGTTCAGAAAGGTCATCCTGAAACATCCGCCAGAATACATTTGAGTTGCTCCATAATTGGATAAAAACACCCAAAATGAAACGATCCATAAAAGTTTATGTTAATAAGCCTGTGGATACACCCGCGTAGCATCTTATCACGTGACCACGTGAGCAGGCTGTAGCGTCAAAAGCAATACCAGTAATTACCCACAGGTACCTACACATTTTCGTACTCAATATTTTGCTGAATAATGTTATGCTAATACTAATTTGGTTGAATGCTACATGTTGTAATGGATATTGATAGGAAGCAAAATTTCAACAAGCCCCAGGTCATACGTTAATAATCCATCAACTTTGTAAGATGGTGAGCGGTTCTTGCAGATTGAAGTTATAAAAGGCAAAAGGGATGAATGCGGAAAGAACAGCAGAAGGGTGGATTGGATTTCCATATTTTCGGGGAAGAAATTAGGTTTCATGTGAGACGCGTTCTCTCCCGCGATATTCGTAGAACATTTCTCTCCTTGTAACAAAAGTTACGTCGGTACATAGTGCCGCATATAATTGAGCATGTTGCCGCTGAAAAATTCGAGAAAGTCGGCAGCTACAAGCTGTCATATGTAGATGCTGGAGGGTTACCAACTGTTTCTGTTTTGAGGTTTAGCCATAATTCCCTTTTAGTGTATGCTCAATTTTGTGTGTTGAAATGAAGTGTTTTACTTTATTTTATATTTATACTAGCTGACGTTTTCGAAATAGTTACAAATCAAATTTCAGTGCCCGTGGTAACCTCTCCAGCATCTACTTATGACTGCTTGCAGCTGCCGACTTTCTAGAATTTTTCAAACGTTGTTTAGCCATATAAATTATTTCAAGTGAATATTTTGACAGTCAATTACTGAAGAACCAGAAATGAAGTATGATAGAGATACCCAACTTCACAGCTGATTGACCCCTAGTCCATCGACGAATTTGACGGATAATCATGAACATTTTGACGGTTATTCATGCATTTTTGACAGTTTTTCACGAAATAACGTAAATGTCGTTCTCTGATTGGTCAATTTGGCTTTCGAAAACAATATAAAAAATGGTTGTCAAAAATCTTAAGGGTCATGAGAGGTAGAAGTTGGATACTTCATTTCTGCTGAAGAACTAACATATTGTTTTTTTTTTTTGTGTAATTTTGTTTTTATTTTATTAAAAGTCACTTACATGCTAGACAAAAGAACTTAAAACTAGCTTAACTAACTTAACAATTCATGAATTGTTCTTAATACTAACCTACTGACCCTATGCGGGTACTCTAAGCTAATCTAATCTAAAATCATAAATGTGCCTTTCGGCTTAATCTACTTTTTTTTTAGTCTTTCCTGACAAACTTGATTCACATCCGGGTCGTATTGGGGTCGCCTGTCCACTGTTCGGCGTACGACATGGAAGATTACAGGGCATCCGTCTGTATCCTGTATTAGGCCAATCGTGTCTAAATAGAGGAATGCTTCGGGAGGAATAAAGCCGTTAAGGCGCCCCCTTTCATGGTACATAATATTGGGGTAGTAAGCCCCGAAGATCAGACTGTTGGAAGAAGTCATAGCTCGTGCAATGTGCCTTCTGATCAGCTTAATAATAAAATTATCTATCCTGTTAACGTTTGCCTCGTTGTACAGGACTTCGTTAGGATAGTACTTCTTGTACTCAGACTCGGGTGTACGGTACAACCGGAGACAGGTCCGAAGACTCTGTCTCTCGAACAGCCTCATCTTTTCCATCTGGGAAGGACTCACGTTGAACCACAATGGACAACCGTACGCCATGATTGGCCTGATAAGAGCCATGTAGCAGATTACCTTCACCCTGGTATCAAGTTGGCTACTGAAAAATAACCTCCTTGCCGAAGCAAAGGCCTTTCTGGCTTTCGTCAGAGCAATATCTATATGTTTGTCAAAATACAGATATTGATCCAGCCAAATGCCAAGATATCTTACTACACTTTTCACAGCTAACGGCTGTCCTTGCGGGTCAACTATGCCGAACTTGCGCCAGTTTAGGCGAGTATCCCGCGAAGCCGTGTACAGCGGGGTCCTGAAAAGGATAGTTTCACACTTCAAGAAGTTGATAACCAACTTCCAGTCGTCGCAAAATCGCTGAATTTTTTCGAAGTCACGCTGCAACAGGCTATTTATTACCTCGACCTTCGGACCTGATCTGTACGCTACTAGGTCGTCGGCGTGGAACCTATAAGTTCTGCAGTGAATATTGAGAACAAGATCGGCGAACCAATAGCCCCCTGTTGCAGACCATTTTAAATGTCAAAGACCGTGGTAGAAGTTACGTCGCCACTTTTCACGACGAACTTTCTACCTATTATCATGTCATAGATTATGTATAGCAATGGTTCACTTATACCAAGCCTCACCAGCTTGAGGAAGAGGCCCTCCATCCAAACGGTGTCGAACGCTTTCTCCAAGTCAATCAGGCAGGCACCCGTGCATTGTTTTTTTGCCTTTATTCCATTGAATGTCGGACACCAGTTTGGACGCGGCATGTGTGGTTTCATGCCCCGCCCTGAATCCGAATTGGTTGTCCGGTATGATTTTATTTTCCTCTACCCATTGTTTCAGAACTCGAATGACTATCTTTTCGAAAACCTTGCTTATGCACGGAAGAAGACTGATCGAACGGAGATTTGTTGGAATAGATTTGTCTTTGTCCCGTTTAGGGATCGGTACTAACATATTGTCAGTGTGTGGGGATGTGTATATGACTAGAAGAGAAATTGAGCGCTGCAAACGATGGCGGCCTATAAAAATAACAAAACACCAAGCATTCATTTTTGATTTCATTGTACTTCTTTTATTTTAACTAATAAATTTCGAATTACACTTCTATTGCAAATTATGACAGTTAAAAAAACTATTATTAGTGCAATGGAGTGTACGATAATTTTAGTAAGTCCATCTTTAGCCAACTCAAACAAACTGGATGGCCATCTCTCTACCCACGCTCTCGCATGCCACGTATAATTGTCCGTGTGAAAAACACGGTGTGCCCAAATCTAAGCCACAAACAGACATGGTTTGGCCTTGAGACTTATTAATTGTGATTGAACCCGTTTGAATTTAATTGGCATATCTGTAGAATAATTCGGGAAAAAAGGGATTCGTGGTATTAAAACATCTTCTCTACGGAACTTTCCATTCAAAATGCTTGCTTCGACAACGTTTTTCACAAATTTTTTTTATAATGTCCAGAAATGTATTATTTCATTCAAGTATTTGCAAACACGATTTGTTTTGATACGCACCCGAGTGCCTGTTTATACTGTACCGGCGAAGCCCACATCCCTCTCTCTAACTCATGAGATCTCACACACCCTCTCTATCTAATATTCCTGTGCTTCCTCGTCCATGTGAACATGAATTAAGAAATCTGACACCCTCAACTGTCAGACGTGTACAAATTTGACATATGCACGTTTTTAATTCACAATACTACGATTCTCAGCCGACTGAGTTACACAATACCAAAATAGATTTCAAGCAATAGATTTGTCGACTATCGATTCAGTCGACAATCGACACTCGCAATCGGGGCCATAGCTTGTTTGTTAACAGTTTTGTTTTTTTTTGTTTCACTGATGCCTTTTCTCTGATATTTTTTATTTTTATTTCATACAAGACTTTATAACTTGATTTTTTTAATAAGCGTAGCAACGCGTGCCGTTTACAGCTGGTACTAAATAAAATTGTGAATTGAATATACATTTTTGTTTTTATTGAACTAATTTTTTTGAATGCGAAACAACACAAACATGCAGTTTGATTCTCTCCAGATGTTAGCGACCAATATTATAATCTTGCTGGCTGTAGGCTATACCGTGCAGTTAGAACAGAACGCACCGGAGGCGGAGTAGCAATCTTCGTGCGCGAATCATTAAGGTGTAAAATAGTCTATCAATTAACCAACGAGTGTCCATTCGAATTTATGTTTATTGAGATAGCATGTAATGCCGATTGGTGCAGATTATAGGCCTAATAAAAGAGTTTTCTTGGAGAGCTTACGTGCACTACCTGGAACATTGTACTTTGCGGCGATCTGAACTGCACTTTGTTGGACAAATCCGAATCAGCGAATTTGATGGATACCATGAAATCTCTAAGTCTGTCTGCAGTTGACTTCATTACCCCCAAACATTCTTGTACACTGTTAAATGTCTTTTTTTGTTGGTGACATTTCGAAAAAGATTTTCTATGATCAGCTTTCTGCACCTGGTTTTTCTAAGCATGACTTAGTTTACCTTACATTTCGTTTCGACTATGTTTCCTACAATATCGTCCATAAGTTGTGTTTGAGTTTCTGACTAACTACCGGTACCTACGTAACAGAGTTGTTTATAAAATTAGAGCAGCTAAATCCACTCATTTGCGGCTAGCAAGCTGAACTTATTTGCTTCAAGAAACTCATTATGGAAACAGCTCCGCAATTTTCGTCTCTGTAAGGAAAGTCCTAGAATTGCTGATGAAAACAAGTGCTTCGGGTGCCCTTATCAGCTGATCATCCTGTTTAGCTAAGCGAAATCTCAAATCGGGTGGATGGTTTTCGCTTCCAGTTTATCCAGAAGATGTTGTTGAAGCCATTCTATCTATTAGATCCAATGCCCCTGGTCTCGATAATCTAAACCCTAAATTTATTAAACTCTTACTGCCATTCACTCTAAAATATGTTACGCGTATCGTTAATAATTGTTTAACTACTTCAACGTTTCCATCAGAGTTGAGGAAAATCAAGATTCCAAAAAAAAAAGTCGAGAAATGCCACCGAATTTAGACCAATCGCTGTTCTTCCCTTCTTATCAAACGTTTTTTAGAAGCTAGTATTGCGTCAAATGCGGCTTTAGCTAATTACTTATAATCTTCTCGGTTCGGGTTTTCGATCTAGAAGGAGCTGTAATACTGCTCTTTTATTAGTGGTTGAAGAAATCCGACAGACTTTTGATGATAACAAGCTCACATTTCTAACACTCCGTTTGACACAGTCAACCATTTATCCTGTGCAGAAAGTTGGGAGACAACTTTATGTCTTCTTCTTCATCCATTAAACTCATCTTATCGTATCTTAGTGGAAGGCAACAATGCGAAATCGCTGGTGATAGATCTTCAAGTTTTATTAACGTGGTAAGTGGAGTTACGCAAGGGTCTATTCTTGGTCCCACGTTATTTTCACTATATGTAAATGACTTGCCTGAAATTATTTAATACTGCAAAATTCACATGTATGCCGACGACGAAATGTGTAGTTAGTGCAATTAATTATATGAACGATGATTTATCTCGAATTTATGATTGGTCATTAAGAAGAAGACCTGCGTCTTAATCCGAAAGAGTCGAAGGTAGTTGCTATATATAACAAGGCTTTCGACCTTACTTGTTTACCACGTGTTCTTCTCAATGGTACCCCAATTGAGTGGGCTACTACTGCAAAATATCGTGAAATAATCTTCAATCGAACACTATCTTGGGACCATCATATTAATACAACTATTGTTAAAGTTTACTTCGTCGGCTCTGGGTCACGCAGCAAGTTGTTGTTAGCAAAATCCCTCCTTCTACCGATATTGTTACATGGATGTGAGATATTCTGCAAGCCTGATTATAAGAATATGAAAAAACTAATTGTAGTATAATACTATCGCAAGGTTCTTCTTCAATTCAAGAAAAAGATACCTTGTTTCAAGACTTTCAATACAAATTACTGGATATTCTTTGGAAAACTTATGAAAAATCAAATGTTCGAAAAGATTATATTCTTCCAATCACCAAGATCTTTAATGATAATCCAACCGAGATATTCAAGCCTTCAGTCAGAACGCCAGTTTTTTGTTCAGGCCGCTAGGCTGTGGAACTCTCTAAGTGCGAGCAGATTCAAAGCATCGGTCTCTGCTTACTTGGCCATATAATTCAAACAAATGATTACTTTTTCCTCATTTTGAATTTTATTATTGCTATTGTTATTATTAGTGAATTTCTAAATTCATTTTCGCTCTAAACTACTAATGTGCGCTATGTAAGGACGCGGAAATGTTTATATTTGTATACTCCACTTAACCTTTCTTAAAGCTTGCAATTATCTTATAAGATCTCTATAGTCTTCCTATTGTAAGTAATACTGGTTAAATAAATATGAAATTGTGCGGTTTTTGAGAGTTTGGCTTCAGTAAATTCAAATTATTTGTTTCAAATAGTTTCAGGCCAGGATTCAATGAAGTGAGAGTTGTTTTATGAGAAATGTCCCCAGGTATTGAATTAAGACCTTTTGATGAAGATTCCCTGCCAACTCAGTCACAATTGGTTCCTTTGTTCGACCGAATTAGCTGGTGACGATTACCGGCACAGGGGTTTCATTTGACGTACCTTTCCGCATAAAAAATATTCCTGTCCAAAACCAGATATACAGTGCCCACCATATTTCATGGATCTTCGAGCAAGATGCCGACGGGTGATGACATGCCGATCAGGTTCATCTCTAGCATAGCAAAAAAGAGTTCGCGAAGTCAATGATAGCGGCCATCGTTGCTGTTCACTTTGTTCTCGCGGTCATTTGTAGCTCTTGGATTCTCTAAGGTTGCTCATCGGAGCTAGTGATGCAGTTTTATTAATTCAACCAAGAGTGCAAAGAAATACTGATATTAACTTAACTCGGCCAATAACATCAGAAAGGTGAACAATAACTTCACTTTTGAAAATGGGCAATCATTTCACCGACTTGGTTTGAAGTGGGACTGGTTGTTTGGTGTATAATGTGAGTAGGTTACAACTCGTAGTAGAATCGCAGTCTATACTGAGAATCTGGAAAGACACAGGTAGAAAATACCGCTGTCAGGTAGAATGATCCACTCCACTGAATGGACTTTGATAGAGAAGAATTCCGCCCCCCGTTGGCGATATCGAGACTGAAGTCGAATAAAGCTGCGGGTGCAGACGGACAGGCAAGTCCAGCAATCGACCAAATCTTCACAGTAGTGCAGATCCTGGAGAAGACCTAAGAAGTTCCGGTCGACACACACCACCTTAATTTCACGGCTGCATGACAGCGTGCATAGAGACGAGCTGTGCAACGTCATGTCTACTTTTGACTTTCCTGCCAAACTTCTCAGGTTGTGCAGGATGAGGATGGAGAATTGGTTTAGCGCTGCTCTAATAGGTTTAGTGGTGAGCGAGGGCAAAACGAAGTACATGCTGCCATCGAGAAAGGACGCACAACGGGCCAGCAACTATAATGTGAAGGACTTCGTCTACCTCGGCTCCCAAATTATCAGTACGAACAACATCGGTGGTGAGATTAAAAGCAGAATCACTCTTGTCAATCGCTGTTTCTTTGGCCTCAAAGGGCAATCGAGGAAAAGAGCCCTCTTTCGAAAGACCAAGCTAAAATTATGTAACACCTTGAAAATCCCTGTCCTGTTGTACGGCACGAAAGCCTGCACAATCCCAAAAGCAGATGAAGAAGCCATTGGTATTTTCGAGAGAAAAGTTCTGCCTTCAATCTGTGGTGCTGTTTGCGTTGAGCGTTTTTGGAGAAGAAGACTTAACCATGAACTGTACGGGCTGTACAGCGACATGAGCCTAACCAGGCGTTTACAGATTGAGCGTCTGAAATGGCTGCGTCATGAAGAGAGCATGGACAACACCGGTCCACCCGTAAGAGTCTTCGACTACGAACAACGGATCCACGGAATCTATGGCGCAAGCAAGGGAAGAAGGACCTTAACCAACTTAGCCAACAGCGACATGAGCCTTACCAGGCGTTTACAGATTCAGCGTCTAAAATGGCTGGACCATGTAGAGACCATGAACAACACGTCTCCAGCCCTAAGAGTCTTCGACTCCGGATAACGGATCCACGGAACCTATGGCGCAAGCTAGGGAAGAAGGACCTTAACTAACTTGGCATGCGAAATTGCGGGCAGCTGGCTAAAGATCGCGTCAGCTGGAGAGGCGTATTGGTTGAGACCCAGGTTTACCCCGTACTGTAGCGCCTTTAGAAGAAGAACGACAAGATTTGTCAAGGAAGCTGCAGCTGCAGATAGACGGACAGACGGACAGACACCGATGTGATTCGTTTTTACCACTGACATATATATTTATCATAAACTTTTATTTATTTATATTTAATCCATCCAGAATATCAATCAAGTTATGTCCCATAATCAAGAACGTAACAAAGCATCGCGGGCCGTGGGTACAGCTAGGTATGTTTCTGACCCTTAAGGGGCATTTATTGTTCTACACGATATCGGACAGTTCAATGTTTTTGTCTCTCATCGCGACCATTTCAATCCCACTTCTTAAAAATTGAAAAACTGTTAACTGTGTTGCCGAATGTGATCAAACTAAGCTAGTGACTGACTACATCAGTAATAAAGTGAGTGCACCGAGGTGACTACACACTGGTGAATAAAACATGCTTGATATGAAATACGTCACCAATCTTGTCTTTATCATTCCAAAATACAAAACAAGTTCTCAGTGATATCAAAGATTTGAATTACAAACGTATGTATTCATGTCAATCTCATTCCTTAGTCAGTGCTTGAGAAACACTTGCCTCCAATGTACATACTGCCTAGCCTACCACTCTAATCTGTCGCAGACAGAAACACAAAAAACGCACGGTTAGTGCCCGATTTAGAAATTTGACCGAACATTTCAGTTCCATTCCACCCACTTGTCAAGAAAAAAAAAGAACATCGTTGGGACTTAAATTCTAGTCGAATAAATTTAGTAACAAAAAAACAACAAGTTGTCACTAAAATACATTTCACTATGAATTCATCCCCCTGACAGATTGAACTTCTGGTTCATTGCCCACGCAGGAAAACGCCTTGCTGAATACGAATGAGGCCACAACTCGTATCGCGTATCTCTCCTTCAATCACAATCTTCTATAAAAAGGCAAGTGGATTTTGCCGATTTCCTGTAATCATCATTTAACCCCAAAGAAATGCGGCGTGTAACAAAAATAATCTGTTTGTCAATTGCAGCACCTTCAAATGACAGGAATTTGTGAACAGACGAACGGAAGTGGACTCTAATTTAACCCTCCCATCAGAGCAGATAACCTTAAACCCTCCTTGAAGAGGGAAGGGTCAACAAAACAACAACCTAACGACGAGACAAATTCACCTTCCAGCATATTTTTGTATGTATTGCGTTGTGTATTCATTTCATTTTAGTACACAACCCAAAACCGATGAACATTATCCGGACACTTATCGACTCACTTACTTTGCGTTAGCAATTTGATCCATTTTAATGACATCCCAATTCCCTCGGTCAACTTAGCTCACAGCTGCAAGGACAACCTGCGAGTAGACGTTGTCGGTGGTACCCACTTAAAATTTCCAAATGATTTACATAATTACAAATCGCTGAGGCACATTTCTCGAAGTTTATCTCGCCCCTCTCGCGCTGGAGTCTGTCTGGTATTGTGGGGGATGTGGAGAACCTTTTTAGCCGGAAGTGCGATATTTTTTTCTCGTCGCTACACAATGGATTAAGACCATTGGTCGGCTGTCACTTCAAGAAGCGTCTCCTTGCTCGTAATTTAATTGAGTCAGTCCTCTTACAATTTATTTGATGTGTCCCGAGTTTATGAAGTGAAATTCTGCTGCGGGGGACGTTGCTTCTTTGATTTTATTTAATTTGTCAACCTCAGTGCTGGGAATGCCTCGAGAAATCTGTTTGATGTTTGAAGTCACACTGGATGATTCCACCATTTAAGTTCTATCTGAAACGAATTACATACATGTTTGCTTGGATTATAAATATATAATGACTTGATCAAGTTAAAAAGAAAGTTTATAAATTCTAAATGGATTCCATTCATTCGGTAAGCTCTCGAATGGAGAAAGGACTAAACGTGATTGCGTTAAGGTCGTTTTTTATTATCTGAGTCGATGTTTTTTTAAATAACTTTTAGATGAAATGCAATTTTTAAATTGATATTTCATGGATTGAGTGGATGGTCTTTAACAATGTGATGAAATGGAAATGGGAGTTATGTTAAGTGGCCACCTCCGGGCCAGGGGTCATAAGGCAGTTCGCAGTTCGCAGAAATCTGATTCAACATTTTCGTTGCGAAGGTTTCCCTTAAGTATTATGGTTGTGGTCGGTCTGTTGGTGGATACATATTTTTTGTCTAGAACCCTCATCGGAGGAAATCGAGAGGAATCACCACTCTCTCTCACCACCGCTGTTAACTTTGAAAGGAAGAGTGTTTATTTGGAGTGGTCTACGTGGGAGTTAGGAAACTCATCGGCATTACCATCACTTGTCACGTGCTGCACAGGCATAGACTTTCGGAGTTTCGTAAGACAAGGCTGCATCCTGTCAGCAGTTTTATTTGTTTGATGATGAGCTATGTGCTTGGAGAGAGGCTGGGTAAGGGAAACGGTGGAATACGAATGACTCTCACTGCGAATGCCTCTCACCATTCATGACCTACTTTTTCACGGAATGCCATCATATGAAGTGGGATACATACAAAATAACCTCCGTGGAAACCGAAAGTTAGCAGTATTGGAACAAGCTTATCGAGCGAGGGGAACCCTGCTTGGCAACCGGTTGAAATAGTAAAGAGGATTCAGTGGTTTAGAGGGTAAGTAGGAGTTCGGGATGCACTTAACCTGAAACTGCGCTGCCATGTGGATGTGATACATTAGGAGTGTTAAGCCAGATTTTGGTGGCAGGAGTATTTGCTGTTATTTCGTAGGGCATTCATTTTAGAATATGATTCCGGGCATGTGATCGCCCTGGCTGTCCACCGTACATATCTTCTTCTGTAGGTCCAATTTCCACATGCTCTTCGCAGTAAATCAGGCTGTCAATAACGCTTGGAATTTTGGCTCAAGACCAAGCTAAACGATGAATTTTTCTGTTGTTGATCTCGAATCCAACCAAAATCTGAACAATTCGTAACGTTGCTCCAGTGTGAGTGGCACGACAGTCCGAGGTGGACCTGAGCCTAGTTAGATAGGTACACAGGTAGACCTTGTCGCCGTGGCTCACTTAGACCATTGTGCCCTTTCTAAGGAGCGGTTTACTACCAGACCTACTATAGTCCTTAAACTAGCCAGGATAGGTTAGGTAGCAGTGACTGATTGCAGAAGGCAGTCACACTGTCAAAGTAAACGCTTACTCACACTAAACGTAGATGGTCTTCCGGCACTGGATGCCTCATAACAAAGCAATTATGGCCAACAGCAGACCGGACGTCAGAACTATCATCGGTGTTATATCTGAGCAGCAAGACTGAGTATCCCCTATATCGACTTCTGCAGAAGTTGTAGGGATGAAGAGAAAGAGGAAACTATTTCACGGCTTCTTTGCAATTGCAATGCTCTCTCATCTCGCAGACTCAGTCACTTAGACGCACCAGACGTGACAGATTTAAGCAATATTAGCATCAGTCAGCTCAATTATTAAGAGGTCCCAATGGTTCGTGGATTAAGATCTATTAGACTCTAACCTATCCTAACCTAGACATGCTGTAAAACGTATTAAAAACTAAAATTCATCAATCATGTCTCGGCACAGATATTGATTAGAATACAAGGCCCTTCGCTGTATGGTCTAAACATGGTTGTACAATGGATCGACTTTAAGCTGTGTAAACACTGTGTAAATATTTCTCCATTTCATCGAAATGTCTTTCCCAACTTATATACTTTAAGAATGCAAAGCCCCGCAGTGTATCACAAAATGTAAGATTTTAGATGTTTGTCCCCCTCTCAAACCACTGTGCGGACAAAAGCATAGGATGTACCTAAATGTGTATACAGTTACTACCTAATAGTCATTGTGTATACAATGCCTAACTTGCTTTTCCGTACTTAATTTAATTGTTCCTCAAAAATGCAAGGGATGTAATTTGGCTATTTGAAATGGAACCTAAACATAGCCAGCAACATCCTGCAACCATAGCAGCCGTAAGTGTAGTAACCTGGCTGTAAACAACTTCTGTTTGATAATGCCCGTAACCTGCTACTTCCTCAAATCGCTCTTTGTGTTCGTAAATACATAAATACATCACTTCCTTTGAGGCTCACTGTAAACATACCTACATTGTACTCGTATTCATATACACACATTAACTTTGTGGTTCTTAGATTTCTTTTTATACATATTTTATCAAAATAATTTACGAAAAAATACACTTATTGTCTGACAATGAGTGACAAAAAATGTATGTTTGTATGTGCATTTTTTTTATTAAGCCAGCCAGGCACAGCATTGGACACGTGAAGGATATTAGGCATCATAAAAATTGTTATCTGCTTTTCGAATCAGATTTGTGATTTTCAATTCAAAAGTTTAGAGGTTATTTTCGCTTGTGCCACCTACCACATCCCACGTCTGCTCTGACGATGAGTTTCGCATCAGGGCAAAACTTTGAACTTTGTCACTTTTTACGAGCGTCAGAAAGTTTATGGCAGTCTATTGAAAGCCAAACGGAAATATCCACATTGTCGCTTGGCTTTTTTTTCTGCACTTACTGTGTACTGGTATCTTTTCCGCGTTTTACTCTTTTCCGGTGAATATTAAATTCAATGTCTTTCCGGTTTATTGTGTTTGTTGAATAGAATTGTTTTTCCGATCGATAAATCTATTCAAGAAGAAAACCAAGAACCTGGAAATTGGTTCTTTTTTAGAGTCAAGCTTAAAAACTGTTACCCATGAATTTTAAAGTCTATCTTCCGGTAACGGTAAATACTTCCAACGTCACGTCACTACTAGGTCGTATTATATTAGGAGGATAACAATGGTCGAGCTTATAAAGGTCACGCTGCAGCAGACCGGCAAGATTTTAATTCATAAATGTAAATAAACTGCCCTGACTATGCATGGCAGCAGTCGGCAACTGCGTTCATAAAACCAAAGTGACAGTCAAACTGCGATCGAATTGGCAGTGGTTTTTGTTTTGCTGCTGGATTGCATGGAACCCGACAATTGGGCAAAAATGGTTCTTAAATTAAGCGGTTCGCAATTTGATAGTCGTTCTCCCGATTGCTTAACAAATTCTATCACTCGTTTGATCTTGGTCTTTCAAATAAAACGCACCATTTCCGGTGCACTCTTTCGAAGCAAATATATGATTCGAAGTTACTAAACGAATTATGAGAAAATGCTATCACACAAGAATCGTGATTCTGACGTAAATTATTCATTCGTATTCATTCGTAGTCAGTGGTACCAATTTTCACGAACTTCGAAATTCGGAGTAAATTTTTCACTGTGATTCTACTACGAATGAATTCTGAGATAGATTTTTCGGAGGTCGTAGCACATTTTCGAGTACGATGGAATTCGTGGTAGGGGCGTTTATTTCCATAGGCAACCGATCGCTTTCACTTCTGTTCAGCGTTGCCGTTTCTTCTGTTATAACAGGAGCTTACTGTTATTTAACTCCGACAAAGTGAAATCGACTGTTCCCAGAAAATTTTTATCACATTTCTCCTGTTACTTCACATTTTTAATCAAAAATAACACTCGAAACGTAAAACTAACACAAGGACAAGATACGAATAGTCCGCTAGGCAAGTCCATAATAGAATAACATCCCGAGTTTGTCAGTTTGTTGATTAGCAGTGAAGAGTCAGTGACATTTGAAACGTCATTGAGGTGGCTTCCTCTCACTTCAGTCATTTCACAGTAGTACAGATGCCGTAGCTGATTTGTTGATTTTGCCATTTTCGGCCATTTTTTCCCCTAGTCCACACCGGGGATGTAGTGGTGTTCTCTTGCCTCATACTTTTACACATACTTTTCACACTCTCTGTTTCATACATTCTTTTACACAAACCATGGATCCACCACGCAATGGCGGCCAATTCGTGGATTGCCGAATTTGCCCATGCTCCATGTATTGTTGTGACGAGGGTGTTCAAAAGTTAACTCGTATTTTCAGGAGCATTTATATATATGTATTGTTATATGGAATTTCGTGAGTAAAATTGTAATGCAATGCCCACTGAGCTGGGACTATTTGACCTCAATTCAATTTTTAGATTATACACCTACAGCCTCAATCCTGACAAACTGTCCCAAAAGTTAGTTCCACTCTATACCCTTAATTAATGAATTCTGAAAACTCATACATTAAAATTACATTTTGATAGTAACAATGACAAGATATTGGAATTACATATAAGCAATGCATAAAAAAGGTTGTCAAAATTGTAAGTTATTATTCTATCAATATTTTTGCAAAAAGTGAAATGAGCAAAGAACTTTTTTTCAAGTGATTCGTGCAAACGTGACAATAATGTTGTTGCATGATCATTGTGAATTTAAACTTTGCACCCATATTCCTTTTTCAGGTCAAGTCTAGGGAAGAAAGCAAAGTATGAGCAGAAGTTTAGGAAGGAATGGTTAGAAGATGGCAGTGGAAGAAGAAAGGGTAAACCCCTGACAGACAAAAAGTCTTATAGACCAATTTCACTGCTTCCGATAATGTCTAAAGTGTTCTAACGAATATTACTCAGACGTTTAAGCCCGGTTGTGGAAGAAAGACGACTTATTCCTAATCACCAGTTCGGTTTTAGAAGTAAGCATTCAACTATCGACCAAGTACATCGAATAACTGATGTTATAGAAAAATCGTTTGAACAAAAGCAAGTCTGCTCAGCTGTATTTCTCGATGTTTCGCAAGCCTTTGACAAGGTTCGGCACGAAGGTCTGAAACACAAGCTTCGACAGATCCTCCCGAGAAGATTTTACACAATTTTTTCGAATTATCTAACTGATAGAATCTTCCGTGTGAAATATGGGAAAGAATACTCCCTATTTAAGCCTATACAAGCTGGAGTACCACAAGGAAGTGTCCTTGGTCCCCTCCTTTACTTACTTTATAGCAGCGATATACCGCAGGACGTAGGCACCGTGCTAGGCACATTTGCTGACGACACCGCCATTTTGGTAACTGCCAAACGAAGAATCAACCAGAAAATTACAATGTGCTCTAGACCTGATACACGAATGGACGAACACTCAGCGAATTGAGCTTAACGAAGCTAAATCCGTTCATATAAATTTTACGTATAAGAACGTGAATAACTTGCCCGTTTTTATAAATAATGTTCGAATACCCTTCGGTAATGAAGCGAAATACCTCGGAATGACTCTCGATGTAAAGCTTAAGTGGAAGGAGCATGTCAAAAAGAAACGTGAAGAGCTCCAATTAAGATACAAAGACATGTACTGGCCTATTGGAAAATATTCCAAGCTAAGTATTGACAACAAATTGCTTTTATACAAGCAAGTGCTAAAACCCGTCTGGACGTATGGTATACAACTATGGGCTTGTACCAAAGAAAGTAATAGAAACATACTACAAATATTTCAAAATAAAGTACTAAGGGCCATCGTCAACGCACCCTGGTATATACGAAACAGCGACATCCACAGAGATCTTGGAATTCCATCAGTCCATGATGAAATTACGAATTTTGCTCGTAAGCATAAGCGTCGTCTGGAAGAGCACATAAACTCTGCTGTCCTTCCAATTCTCGACGAAACCAATGCTTTCCGCCGTTTTCAGAGGACTAAACGCCTTGACCTAGCACGGAGAATTCAACCCGCGCTTAGCTGCGGTGATAGCAAGAACTCTCAATGGAGAATTTCTTGCCAAATGTGCCTAAACCAAGAAAGTAAATCTGCTGGATAACTGTAAGACTTAGTTGTAGTGGAAATATATTTTATTTGAAGGGAGGTGTTTTTACTGGGTAAAAATCCCTTTCGCTATGTGGGAACGGTCCCCATAGTGTCTTTTGAAGATTTTCACCCACCCTCGCAAAAAACAACACAACCGATTTAATGGGAAGTCTGAAATAGGAAGAGAACATTCAACTTTGAGATGCTATTAACTCAGATGGCTATGTTAATGATATTGGTTAATTGACTATTTTACCAGCCACATATACTCATTATCTGTAAACAAATGCAAGAAGCGCGTATGGACAAGAGGTCATGTTAAGAATTACAAAAAAAATGTAAAATATTTTGAAAACGTAATTTATTCGATGTTTTTTTTCAAGTTTTTGCCTTTCTCAAGCCTGACGAATTGGCAGAATTATACGCCCCTTAATTAACCGAACAAATAACTTCATTAATCCTAAAATTTTTTTCAGAGAACCCCCTCGGGAATGGTCTCAGTAAAGGTTTACTAGTTTTTGCATAAAAAAAATTTAAAATAGACTCTCATTCATTCGGAAATTTCTCTGTTATTGGGACATTATTTTTTCCGAATTAAGGGTTTTGACTGTGTACCGTCTCCATGACTGCATGCAGGCGGTTCATAGACTGAAATAGGTGGTAAGCGGTTAAGGGTTACCGATATTTTTTGGTTAGCTTATCACTTGAGTCAACAATATTTAATGCACCTTATGCATTTTGTTGAAAAACCATTGATTCATTAATCGTTTTCTTGGCAATAATCGAATAGTGAAAGGGAGCGCGAAATGTTCATCCGTTTCATGAGAGCCAAGGCTTTGAGACGAGGTATATCATACCCAGCACTCTCAAACAACACTAGAGTAGATGCGTTGTGCAATTTACTGCAGCAAGTCAAAATCTGTTGGTCTCGATAACATTCAACCCCACTTTATTAAAGACAATACTTCATCACATTCTTGACACAATAATCTTGATGTTGCAGAAAATTATATGTAATTATTCATCTACAGAACATCTTATTATTTTAAAGAAATTTCTGTTATTTGGCGCATGTCTTGCCTTCTAATTCTTTTTATTTAAAAGCATCGTATTTTGCTACTGTTTGTTTCTTTTCAAAAGCTTCAGCTTATTGTATTCAATATGTATCAAGCATTAAACCCAGACCTTGGTCGACAATTTGAGAGTTGGAAAGGAATTGACGAAAGTACTTGGAACAACACATCTCCGAACGACAGCGTACCATCCGCAATCAAATGGAGTCATGGAGCGTTGGCAGCGATCAAGTGCCACACAGCAACAAACTGAGTGAAATCCCCATGTTTTGAAAAATCTTCAAATTTAAAATCCTCAAGCACAAAATCCCCAAAAACGAAGTTCACAAATCCCACGTTCCTGGTGGAAACAGTGAGGAGAAGAACCTACCAATCATAATATACATGTATGCATATGAGTTTGACTATCAGGCACATGCATATCATGCTTATTGACGATTGGAGGTTAACATCAGCATGTACTGCTTGTCATATGGTTTTGCTGTCCCCACTTATACAGTCAGTCGCAAAAAGTGAGCATACGGAATAAAGGTACATGCGTTCTCATGAAAAATTAATTTAACTCCTGACGCTTGACTAATGGAAAACAACTGGAATGTAATTTTTTATAGTAATTTGAAATTACTCTGCTTCTCGTGACCGGTATTCCGGCAAATTGGCTGTGCGAGCAGTTAAAGAGCAGTCTTGGAAGGAGTTCCTCGAGAAGTTGGAAAGCGACCATAGATCTACGAAAAACGGTGTGCTGGCAAACCATTCGCCGACTCAGACGAAGGAAATTCAACATCATCAAAGGAGTCAACTCCAAAGATGGTGTGTTGCTTTCCAATGAGGTGGACATCTTACGTAGATGGAGCGAGCACTTTTCAGAGCTGCTCAATCCCGAACAGGGCACTGAGGATGGCAGACCTGTAGTCTTGAGTAGGGCGGAGAATAGTCCAACGGTGGATGAAGTCATTTCGGCGATTGAATCGCTAAAAGTTGGCAAATCCGCCGGTGTGGATGAAATCCGGTCAGAAATGATTAAGGCAATGGGTAAAGAGAGAGTTTTATGACTCTCTCGTGTCGTTTAAGTGGCCTGGGAACGTGGGGAGCCACCTGGCGATTGGCAAACTGGGGTGACATTCAAGAAGGGGGACAAAAGAGATTGCTCGGGAACGTCTACGCTAAGGTGTTGGAAGCGCGTTCTAGAGCTATAGTCGAGCCCAGGATGGGGGGATGAACAGTGCGGCTTTCGTCCCGGCAGAAGTACAACCGACCAGTTTTTCACTCTAAGAATGGTACTTGAGAAGGCTTGGGAGTATGCCAAGCCCATCTTCTGTTGTTTTGTGGATTCGGGAAAGGCATAAGACCGAGTTCCTCGAGGTAAACTCTGGAGTGTTCTGCAGGAGTATGGGATTGAATGTCCTCTTCTTCTGCAGGAGTATGAGATTGAATGTGTCATCAACTCACTAGTTATTTAAATTTGGGGCCGAAAGAATAAGATGAGATGAGATTTCTCCGTGCTGTTGTGGGAATTACTCGCCGGGATAAGGAGAGAAACTAGGCAGTGCGAGAGGAACTCAACATTGAGGAGTTGCTTCTTCGAACGGAGAGTGCTATGCTTCATTGGTTTGGCCACGTGGCACAAATGTCCTCCTCATCATTCCATCAGGTAGGCGACGGCTTGGCAGACCCAGGACGAGATGATTGGACGAAGTCTAAAAACTCGCCTGGTTACGCTTGGGCATAACTCCTGATGAGTAAGAGTCGATGGCGGATGATCGAGTTGCCTGGAGATCTCTCGTGCGTGGTTTACCCTCGCGACCCCTTTAGTGGAGCATGCGGGAGAAGAAGATGATGATGAAGAAAAATAAATAAGGATAGCCCAACATCTACAAACTACACACATAGACCCGTTCACGCTTGTGCTAAGTGATTATTTTTATTGACTGAAAATAGTGTACACACTACTTAAAAACCCAGAGTAAATATAATTAAACTTTAGCTCCAGGCGCTTGCCAGACAGTTGTTGACATACTCTTAGCGGAGCGTCGAAGTCGCGTCAGAAGTTTAAGCCCTGCGGGAAAAAAAGTTAAAAACCTGTTAGCGAACTGTAAATACGATTTGGAAATGGAAACAAAGCAAATGACAAACTTTATTTCTCTGATAGACTCGAACTATAGTGATTCTCTGCTTGTGGATTTTGGATTTGGGGATTACGATTTTGTAACTCGTATACTTAACCCGAATTATTTGAGTGATACTTGAAGCCGGGATATGTCCTTCCCTGTCTCATACTTGGTCTCACGTTTTCTTACCGCTTAGTTATTATATATTTTGATACAAGAAAATGTATACCTAATAAAAAATCCACAAATTAATTGGGTCAATGACGAGACGATAAATTGTATTGTAGTAATTGAAAAAAACTTTTTGTCTTAGGTTAGTTTAGACAGCCATGACAACTATAGCTAAAGGCGGTGTCATATCAGATATTACACATTAATTCTTGAGAATTCACACAATTTTTAATAATTAGTTGGGAAGGAAATTAAAAGAAAGAAAAAAAAACTTAATTCGTGCGGTTTGCTAAGAGATGGCGTTACTTGTATTATTCCATTAGAACATGCGTTGGAAAGCTACTGTCATTGTACGTCATTTCAGTATATGTCGTTCATTCGAATCGTAAACAAGTATCATATTTTTTCACTCAAATGTGTCGAACCTTGTGCGTGAAAAAGTGTTTTTGTGGGGAAATCTTCTTCATTACTTTAATAAACTGCTGCCGAAAGTCATCGTATTTTGGTGGAAGTTTATGGTGAACATGTGCTAGCTGAGCGAAAGTGCCAAAAGTGGTTTGCACAATTTAAAATACAGATTTTGGCTTTGCTGACCAAATCAACGGCAAAGCCGAATATCTATGGCGCGAAGGTAATGCTCTGTATTTGGTGGGATCAGAAGTGTGTGCTGCATTATGAGCTGCTAAAACCGGCTAAAACGCTACCGAACACAATCCATTTGAAGAGAGCAGTAGCCGAAAAACGCCCGGAATATGCGATCAGACACGAGGCAATAGTTTTCCATTATGACTGCGTTCGGCCCCACGTTTCTATTTCGGTTAAGAACTATGTGGAAAACAGTGGACGGGAAGTTTCACCCCACCCGCCTTATAGCCCAGACCTTGCCCTTTATGACTATCATTTGTTCCGATCGATGCAGAACGCCCTCACTGAAATACGGTTCACATCAGAGCAGAATATCAAAAATTGGCTTGATTGATTCTTGGCTGCCAAGCGCAGCCAAGTTCTTTTGTGATGGGATCCACAAATTGCCAGAAAGAGGGGAAAATGTTATAGCTTCAGATGGGCAATACTTTGAACACGTTTTTCTTAAATTAACGTTCAAATTTTTAAAAAAATGTATACACCCAATATTATGGAGATTTCAACGATTTTAGAGATTTTCTACATTATTGCCGCTGGCATTTGTTTTTTTTTTTATTTTTTTCTCGGACCAAAAAAGCCAATCAGTTTTTGAGACAATAACTCTCAAAAATTCCCAAGAAATTCGTCGAAGAACATCATCGTTGAACATTATCGGTTGTATTCTAATCGTTGGAGATTACTTCTCGGGCTTAAGAGTTTAAATTCCCTTTCCGCGTGCCGCAGGTCCCGCTCAGGCCAATTCGTTGCTCCACTCAGGGTAGATGCTTTTCGCCTGGCGGGCCTCTTTTTGTTACCCATCTATAAAATAGCGTAATCAATTTTTGGTGCTTAAGTTATCGTACTATTCCCAGTCACATCCTCAGCATAGCAACAACTTGCTACACAACCTGCACTCATTTAATACAATGGTAGAAACATTGATATCGACAAACAGCACGCGCTTTGTATGTATACAATTTGTATATACATAACAATCGCACCACGTAAAGTATGTACTCAAAAAAAAAAAAAAACACTGCTCCCAGGATCGATGGACACATGATGCCGAAGATGCATATTGTCAGTTGTTACCGTACGCAAATATGTAAAAAAGAACCGCTTGTAGTATTTTTCCATTGTTTGATTGTCCTGAAATTTATAACAGTTTTTTTCTCATAAGCTTACATGCAAAAGTAAGCTTACATGCAAAAGTAAGTGAAGTACTGATTCATTCTGTTTTTGGAGTTCAAGAAATAAAGATCAAGAAATGTATTCCTTTATTCGGCCACAAACTCATGGAAGCTTGAATTTCTGTAATTCCCGGGGTCTTGAGATATGTTTCGAAGCCCATAGCGCAGTATCACTCTTATATTCTTCGTCGATGTCCAGGGAAAATTTGTTTTTTATGTAGTAGCGAGCGTGAGCAAGCAAAACATGCAACCGACGATGCTGATTGACCGAAGTGTTCTTGGCAGTGCAGTGAGAACGCAAGAAAATGTGTTGTTCAGATCAGTCGGATGGTAGTTCCACATTTCCCCTTGGACAGACTTTGGGGTGAACTTGTCGCACCAGATTTCAACAAGCGCTGTCTACAGTCTAACATTAATGAAATGAGTGCCACGAGGCACAAATCGTGTCTAATTGTCTAAATTATGTAATTTGCGGTTCCCAGTAGTTGAAAAGCCCGTTTTGGTGCGAATCGCCCTGTGTTTAGGGTTTCCATTGCATAGCTTGGTTAGCTGTACAAGTTAAAACGATGTTCGCAGCATCCACATGCCGTTGACACAGCCTCTCTGCCACTCTCGCAGTCGTCAACCGATAGATTCGCAACAGCCACATGCCACTGATCCAGCACTTTTAACACGATGGCTTCGCTGCATCCACATGACTCAGCATCTCCGTCACCCATGCAATTGACATTCAAGTCAACCGATGGATCCACAACAGCCACACACCGCTGATCCAGCATTCTGCAAATCGTCGCGAGCTCGTAACACGATATCTTGCACAAGTGGCAAGATAAGAACGTGGTACGAGTGTAGGTTTAGCTTTGGATAATTTTAAGTTCTGGTTGTTAGTTTTCGAATAGAGCTCCCACCGAGCACAACGGCAGGTGGAATAAGAAGAATAAATCAATTTACATCTGTGTGACAAATTCACTCCCGGTTCTGGCCCGTTCGTTCGTAAAGATGTGTGTAGGGGATACGTTCGTGGCAGAAAAATCGCAATATGTTACGTAATCATCCGTTGACTTATTTTTGTAACATTCCCCTGATAGTGATGGTCATTCTCCACTCGCTGCACCCATAAAGAAGTGCGGATAAAACACGGGGCGGAATCCTTTCAGCTTGCTGTTGATCTGATTGCATAGCTATGTCAGCTTTTCAAATAAGCGCGACAAGATAATTCCTTTTTTGCAATGAATTGATGCGAATCGTTTTAATTGTCACAAAATTCATTACGATTTCAATACTTAACATTTTAATTCGCGCCTACAACTGAACAGAGGAATAAAAACCGTCTGAAATCCCACTAAAGCGAATATGTTTTCATATCTTTTTTTTTGTAAATAATGAAAAGTATTTTAATTGCATGACTGCATGTGAATTTCTGTGGTTTTGTTCAGACAATTAAGTAACATGTGTAGCTGTAATGTAGATGTAATTGCAGTAAATGAATGTAATACATGCGGTTAGTAAGCCTTTGTGGCTTTCCTGTAAATGTCCCCACATTGTGGTGTCCTAGTCTTTGAACTAAAACAAATGTGTACATTGTGCCATGCCATCAACTGTTTAGGGGGGATGATATGTATCTGCATATGCAAATGGATTTGCGTAGTTCTTATATATTTTTGGAGATAAACAAAAATCTCCCGTAGATAGAAGATAAGGTAGAGGTAAGGTATGAGGTCTGTGCGTGTGGGAAAATCAATACTTTTTTTTATTTTAATGATAAGAACTATAATTACTAATTCAGCTTATTCCTGATTAGGAGCCTGAATAGGATTAGAAATTAGGGGGCCGTCTTAGATAGTGGAGTTTACTCTCTGAGTAGTTTCAGTATCTCAAGAGATGTGGAGTCGTGAATTGTGAAAGTTGTTCCGCTCGAGAATTAAACCCAGAAATTGTACTGCACTTGCGTGAGTGACGAAAGTTAGAATATTTTGCATTTGCCCGTGCAGAGTTCTAGGTTTTCTTTTGTAGATCTAATGTAAGCGCACATATTCTAGTTCATGCGACAAATGCACATCCAGTATTCTGTGTCCAGAGCTCTGAGCAAACTGGAGACAAACTGGATACTGCTATTACATTTATCCGACTATAGACAAAAATTTCACACCAAGGCAAATACTGGCTAAGACAAGCGAATTTGTACACAGCACCTTTTCAAAGATTTTAAAGCCCCACTAGACTGCATTATCCCGGGTAAATTGAACCGACACATACACGATTCGCCGGGTCGTGTGATTTCTTCAAGTGAGACCAACTGTTCGGATATGCAGATGACATCGACATCGTCGCGCATTCCCAACGTTCCGCGTGGTAGCAGGCGAAAAGAACTGGTCTCAAGGTTAATGCGAACAAAAGAACAAATCCTGGGAAGACCAGCGAATCCATACACAGAAAATTTTCAGCGATTTTAAGGCCTCCATACGACAGCATTTATCCCGCGTACATTGATTCCGGTTTGTATTGTATCGTGCTAAGGAGGAGGGTCACCAAGCTAACAAATATACGCCAGATTTCGGCAAGGAGGGTCGTGTAATTTCTTCAATTCGGTACTGGAAAAAATAGGCCGGCGGGCAGCTGCAAATACGGACTTCTACAAGTAAGACTAGCAGGCGAAAAGAGCTGATCTCAAGGTTGTTAATGAGGGCAAAAGTACAAATACATGCTGTCGACCATGTTCCTATGAAAAATTATCCCGGTCGACAGCTCAAATATTGCGGTAATAAATATTTTTTCGCACGATAACAGCAAAACTAGCAGACTTTTCTCCATTATGCAAGTTAACTAGCAGATTTCTGACAGATAGTGTTTTTTTTTTTGCAAATATTGTTCGTATAATGTCGACGTAAAGACGCTGTCAAACCAAATTGCTTCAATCGTAGTGTGAACCAATGGAGCGGAACATCGAAGCAGGAGTTACACAGGGATCAAAGCTGGGACACAAGCTATACGTCATCTACACGGCAGACCTTCCACCTCTAGCCGACACAGTCAAATGCTGTTTATTCGCAGATGACTCGCAGATGACGCACGGAGGGTAGAAAACCAGACAGCACGGAAGTACAGTCAGTACATCAAACGGGGTATACGAATAAACCGAATAAATCGGTACTCAAGTGCTTCAGAAGACCATCTGTAAGTAAATGCAGATCAGCAACCGCGTGCCGCAGCATCAAGATAATGCTCCCCAATGGTGCCGAATTAACAAAAAAGGAGAACGTGAAGTAGCTCGACGTTAACTTCACCGACACACTTAAATGCAACAACCATTCGAAGTTGACACTTAGGAAGGCCAACTTTGGACTTCACCGTATATACCCCCTGATGCGAAAACAAAATGGACTAAGCCAGAAGACGAAGTGGCTACTCTACAAGCAACTCATTCGGCCAATTATAGCGTATGGGTTCCCTGTGTGGCATACCATCTCCAAGACCAGCATGGAGAAGCTTTCGGTCTTCGAAAGGATGATACCCCGAATATGCACCGGTCTCACCTATGACAGAGACCGTCAGAAGTATCCCAGCAACAGGAGACTTTTCGAAGAAGCTCGCATCATTCCCGCATCATTCCAGAGGCAACTGCACGACATCGGGAACCATCCAAACATGGATATCAGAGGGTTAAGAAGCACGACACCCGGACAACGATTCCTCAACGCATTGAATCTACTTAACAAGCAGACTTTCCCACGAACATCAACCAACGGGCTGTATCACTTCTATCAAAGTAGTGTTAGTAGTCAGCATCGCGGCTAAATAGGCTGCAGCACCACCACCCCATCCCGAGAGGACCAACAATGAACACCCCGATGTCAAATTCATGGAACAACATTAAGTTTAAGTTTATTAAATATAACAATAGTTGTAACGAAAACTTTGTAAACACTGTAAGCTCTGTAAACACTGCACATCCCTTGGGCCCCTATTGTTGAGCCAACGTCCTCTCATAGTTTAAGCTTTTAGCATATAAGATCAATTGTATAGTTTTTGTTCAATAAATTTGATTTTGAATTTGTAGTGTGAACACTTTGGGCAATTTCAAAATTGCGATGGTGAAATTGTGCAATTTCGCGTCTAGTGAAAATATACTATTAGTCAGTGAATTAACAGTGTTAACTTTACAAAATTTATAGACCTTAAAAGAAGGTGAACGCGTGGGGATTCTGACTATAATTCTAAATTTATTTTATTAATTGCAATTAATAATTTAATTAAATATTGTAATTAATATTAAAACATATTTAATCGGCAAAAGTGAAACACGTGTGTATGTCATTTGTAGATTTGAAGTTATCGATGCGTTGGACTATGTTACCTATATAATTTTTGGCATTTGATGCATAATGCAATCCCGATTGAGAGGGAATTTAAAGTCTACGAAAAAGTATTGTCTATGAAAATGAAGCCAAAAACTTCGATTGGAGTACAACAGCAACGCTTATGTATAACTATGTTCTACCTTTCGCTTTCTGGAGAACTGTGGCAACAGCAACGATTTGTTTTCTTTTCAAAAATTGTGTCATTTGCTGCACAGGAACATTTGACTATAATTTGACCCGGTAGTGAAACAATTTCGGTTACTGCAACTCCTCTAATTTCTATTAGTTGCTTAAATCGAGTTTGTACTGTAATGTAAAACAAGAAAAATCCATGATGCAAAAGCGTTTTCTTCGTTTTTTCGACTGGCCCAAAAGAAGAACGATCAACTCCGAAGAGTGTTCTCGAAATTCGCCACCTATACACTGATAGTCTACAAAGAATCATGTATATAAGAGTCAGCGGGGAAATTCCTTAGACTCGTGGCGACAGTAAGATCTAGAACCAATACCGGGAGTATAAATATCGGCACGGTGGCCAATGCGAGTTCAAAATGCTGTCTATTCGCAGGTGACTCACTGACTTATGCCAGCTCGACGTCACCACAGATAGCCGCGCAAAGGGTCGAAATCCAAACAGCGAACAAATTTGACTGCTATGCCAAATGGGGTATTCGCATTAATGCTGGGAAATCGGTACTTATGTGTTTAAGGAGACCATCCAGAGGTGGATGCAGATCAGCAGCCAAATGTCGAAGCATAAAGGTAGTGCTCCCTAACGGTACAGAAATATCAACACACGAAAGGGTCAAGTATCTTGGAGTTAACTTCACGGAAAGGTTGAAGTTCAACAGGCATTCGAAACTGACCCTTAAGAAGGCCAACCTAGGCTTCCATCGCATCGGTCGCTTGATGCGCAAGCAAAATGGAAAAAATTACAAACAGCTTATACGGCCGATCTTAACGTACTGATTCCCAATATGGCACACCATCGCTAAGACCTGCATGACGAAGACCAGCAGTATTCGAAAGAAAAGTACTGCGAATATGTACCGGACTGACCTTCGACAGGGACCGTCAAACAGCAACCAAACAATTGGTTTTACGACCAAGCACGCATGCAACAGTACATGGTGACACTGTTCAGAAAGAAGCTACTAAACGTCAACAACCATCCTAACGAGGAAATCAGGAACCTGAGAAACACAATCCCCGGACAACGCTACCTCAACGCGTTAAATCTGCTAAATGAGCAGAACTTTCCAACGACGTCGAACAACGAGCTGCATGGATTCTACCAGAGCAGCGATAGAAATCATCATCGGGGCTAAGTCGGCTAACACATCACCACCCTATCCCAAAAGGACTTGAACAACCCGATGTAAGAACCAGCCATTGTAGGACATTAAAAAGAAAAAAACAATAAACCGACAATAATAATAAACATTAAATTAAACAAAGTACATCAGTTGGGTGGCCCTACAGCCCGTTGCCTAGCTTCTACAGCAACCACTCATGTTGTGCGTGCTATTGTTCTCTCACGAGTGGAAGGGTCCTACAGTTTAATTCCGACTCCGAACGGCGAATTTGAGAAGTTTTTTCTACGCAGCATACTCTTTGAGCATTGTCATTGACTCGAAAGAGGTGGTGCTGTGAAAAA
The DNA here is from genome assembly GCA_905231855.2 of Eristalis tenax. Lineage (NCBI taxonomy): Eukaryota > Metazoa > Arthropoda > Insecta > Diptera > Syrphidae > Eristalis > Eristalis tenax. Next base: position 116,101,787 of record HG993124.1, read on the forward strand.
TGATCTTGGTCGTACTGGGAATCGATCCCCACACTAACCCACTACGCCACGGCAACCCACAGAATAGCCTGTACAAAATATTGTGTGTTCACTATATCGAGCGATGACTGTATTCACTTTCCTATAAATTCCCCCATTCGGCTTGTTAACGGTCTTAAGGGCAAATATTCACGTCAATGTCATTCGTGCCTACCACTTGTGGTTGGCAGTAAGTGATTGATCGCATAACAATGCTTTGTCTAATGAATAGCAATCATTGAAACCTTCGTTACTGAACTGGATAAAGTGTCAAGGGATAGACCGAACGTTCATGATCTCAATCATAAGTAATAACCGATAATTTCCCTTGAACTTGCGATTATTTCGATTTGCGATATCTCACAGTGTTCCGATTGTCGGGTTATTCCCTCGGCGTTCCCTCCTACGTGCTCTCCTTCAATATGTGGTAATTGCTTTTGTTTAAATCCTAGGATCCATCATTTTAATTTACAATAATTTCAAATCTCTTGCTAATTTCGTTTCACGGGTGCCCTCACGTAGGAGTATTTGAGTTGTGTCATTTGCTGATTGATCTTTTGGTAATTAAATCTGTAACGCTTGGTGGTTAACTTCCCCAAAACATAATTCTCCTACAAACTGTAGGACGGCCGATACCAATAAAGAGGAACAGTCGTTTATAGTTACACAAACGTCAATCAAAACTTGCACGTAAGTGGAAGTAATTATTCCTTCTTGGCAGTTTGTCGAAAAGAATCAATAAACGTTTCTCTTCCGCCGGGGAATGAGTTCAGTTCATGTGTAATTTCAGTTAGAAGACATTATTTCACGTCAAAGATTAGAAGATTCATGTTACGTAGATATGCTGTCGAAAATGTGGAAGCAGATTTGCTGGGATAGAGGTATGTAAGTCGTTTATGTTATATATCACTTGGGTATCCTGGTGTCGCATTAAGGCATGATTGCGGTAATTCCGGGAAGTTTATAAGCTATAAAATCGGAGAATCGATAAGTGGGGATTGAAATGCCCTCCTCTGAGTTAGCAGGAGGAATACATTTGAGACCAGAACTTCAGAGAGCCTCCAGGACTAAAAGTAATCGTGGGAGAGGAAGGAAATAGGAATCAGAACGGGGTGTACGTCCTGACTCGCCTTCCCTCACTCATGCATACCACCGGCTTATACTAACCATCCGAATAATTGTGAAAAATTTAAGGATGCTTCCCCAACGTATCCCAGTATGTGTCAAACAGAAGAATAATTATAAACTCATGAGCAACATAATTCGGGTTATAAAGGGTAACCACATAACAATGAACGTGTTTCAAATTGCAGCTGTCAAAGTTATCAATGACTTCTTCGTCCTTAGCGAGAGCTACTCTCCGGGGTGGACCTGTTTCTCAGTCAGCATGCCTTTCCAACCAGCATGGTCTTGGACGGCACGCTTCTAGTTTCGTACACTCAGCTAATTGAGGTTCCTTTCTAGCTAGGCATTCCATCGGAGGCGAGATCTTCCTCTACCACGTTGTCCCTCAGGGTTGAACTCGAAGACTTTCCGAGTCGTAACGTTGGTGGTCATGCTCTCTACATGACCTAGACATTTGAGACATGACGCTATACATCTTGTAGAGTTCGTCGTTCAATCTGTTCTTCCAAACTCAGAATGTTCCTCTCGAAGCGACCAAGACTCATCGCCAGCATTTAATTTTGTCAATGCTTTTGCGCCAAACAGAAGAACTGGACTAAGGTTTTTTGAGAGAGAGTCTCATTTTTCAACTGCCGATTACGTCCAAAGACTCAGCGTTTGACCAAAGTTATCAACCGCAGTGATCTCAAGGTCCGTAGAAACTGTATCTGTCATAACTGTGACATTTTGTCCCAAGCGTCGATGGTGATGGACCCTTTTTGTAAACAGCATGTACTTAGTCTGACTCTCATTCACCTCATTCACCCATCTTAGCTACTTCCTTATCGATGTTCACTGACAGCTCGTTGAGTCCTTCCGATGGCGTCAATGTCATCGGAAAATGCGAGCAGTTGCACATATTTGTGGATGATCGTGCCTTTGGTGTTGACGTTTGTATTGCACACGATCTTCTTGAGAATTATGTTAAAAAAGTGGCATGACAGTGCTTCGCCTTGTCTCTGTCTTGAGTAAGTCTGGGGCATTCTCCATCGTTAACCTTGCAAAGACGGGCTGGTTTTGATGGAATGCCAAAACTAGGCAATGCACTGTACAACTCGTCTTCACAGATACTGTAAACGCTGCTTTAAAACCTATGAATAGCTGGTGGGTATGGATCCGGAACTCCCGGTTTGCCGCAGTGTTAAATCTGGCCAATGGTGGACTTTACTCTGACATCTAGCTGTCAAAATATTCAATAAGTTTTGACATTTCATGGAACATCGTTCCATCCTAGCCAAAAGAATAAGTATCGAAATTCCAGCTTATCGGTGGTGTAGTGTATTGGCAACACTACGGTAGAGCATGGGAGCATGGGTCTTACTCCCCGGCGAGTCGACACTACAGATCAGTCGGTCACCATCACGGCATCAAGGTGCAGACAATTTGTCGCACAGTGGAAAGGTTTAAGCGTGAGTACAATCTTTTGGACCATAAGCCAAAATATAAACCACATAATGAGTGATGCAAAATGAAGACCGTAGGGTCCCAGAAATTTCGATTCGGCGCCAATCAGTAAAATCCGGTAACGCATATTGTTAGTGGCTTATTTTACGGTTGGCTTTGTGTCCATTTCCGTATCAGATTGTGCTGAACACAACCGCGAGTTTGTTCATTGCGCCGAAAAATAGTCTTTGGCTCAGTGGATATCACATTCATTGGAGCGCACAAAATCCACAAGTCTTACCAAAAAAAGTCTTCACACCCATCAGCCTTTGTTCTGAAGGCGCTCACAAGCGTCCTTGGCAACTACTCGTACATTCGGAACTCGATAGATGGAACTGTTCTATCAAAATCTTAGCTTCAACTATGAGGTATGCATACCTCATAGTTGAAGCAACAGAAAGAGTTTTACACGAAGTGGTGAGCACTGTAGCAGATGAAGCTGTCAGCAATGTCCTCACAGAATCAATTCAGGCGAATTCAGGAACTGGGCGAAGATGGCCATCTCAATCAACGAAAAAGATTCGGAACTAGGTAGGGAAAGGATTAACGTTCTTGCGTGAGTTTCCCACCGTAATCAGTGAGATCATGGAATTTGTCTTGAAAAAGCTTTGCAACTGAGCCACAATCTGTGGCGTAGATATAAGCCCTGGCATGAAAGAAATGATGCTGTTCACCAGTAAAGTCAAAATATCAACCTTCAACATCCCCTGCCTAAGCGGTTAACAACTAAGCCTTTCTACTAATACTAGGTACTTACTTAATCTATTTAGATTCTAATCTTAGCTGGAATAAAATATAGAATAGCTGATTATGAAGGCAAGAATGCAATAAAACTTTTTAAAAAAGGTGGGGCCCAAGACAATGAGTTACTCAATGGATCGCTAGTTTGGTGGCCCACTGTGAAGCTCAACAAGATACAAGGAATGGCATGCATAGGTACAACATGTGCGTTAAGGACAACCCCTTCAGATGCTTTGACCATCCATCTTCTACCTATTGACCTATACATTCAAAGTACGCTGAGATTCAGGGGTCTGGATGTCTCGCAAGGATCTCAAGACCATATTGCCACGGGTGCATCCTGGACTGCATACCGAGAGAATTCCTACGGCTTCGAACAGACTACACTTACGACAGAGATTAGGAAAAGGCATACGACCGAGTTTCTCGAGGTAAAATTTGGAGTGTTCTGCAGGAGTATGGGATTGATGGTCCTTCAGTCCCAAATCAACACCTTTCACCGTGGGCGTTGGACTTCGCCTAGGGTGCGTTCTCACATCTGCCCAGAGGGAACTCCAGCGCGCAATCGACAGGTTTGTGGCCGTATGTGTTGATGCTTAAATGAAGGTTAATGTGGCCAAATTAGAGGTTATGGTAATTTCCAGAACGCCTGTTCAATTCATTTCCCATTTTAGTAGAGTCCCATTGAAGTAGGTGGAGAAGTTTAAGTACGGGATGGAGGAGTAATTCTGAGCTTTCTTGTCTGATTGGTCAAGCTGACTGGGTGGTCTCACGGGGAGCGTTCATCAATTCGCCGCGACGAGCACGCCACTTGTCACCAATCGGTTACTTTCTTAGGGGATACGTGAAGTCCTTAAACGAGTTTGAAGCCAGCATTCGAGACGATAATGCCGGGATAACACATCTCGAATTGAACCGTTGCGACCATTTGAATGATGTTCAATTTCATACATTGTATACCATGATTACAGCAAAAAAAAGCCAGACTTAATTTATATCTCACGCCGTTGTTATTGTGGTACCAGTTAAAGAGCTGCGAGGAATATGACAAACAAAGTGTGTATAAAAGGAAATAAGTGTGACAAGGCTCGTAAAGTGTGATCGGGAATAAAATCAGTGAATCAAGAGTTATACTGAATTTTTGTTTTATTAAATTCTAAACTCGCTGAATTATTTTACAAAAATCCTCCTATCGTTATCATCGGCTTTTTATTTTCAAGCCAGTACTGACTTTGATTTAGAACAAGACTCCTAATTCAATGCGAAGAAACTCGACTCCATTTCATGTTTTTTTTCTGCCAAATTTCGCCCAACAGACAACGTTTTCGGCAACCTTCAGGCGTTTGTGGGCATCGATTGTCGTTGGATAGTCAGTGTAGTTATCCTTAAATTTCTCACAGAGACTATGTATACATCTGGAGATCAATTTACAGGTCGTTTATGCGTAAATAGGCGCTCATCGAATTTATCCTTCAATAAGCTGATTTTTACGTAGCACTTACTGGCACGTAGTATCGCCGTCGTCTGCTGGAGCCATGTCTCTTTCGCATTCATGCCGTTCAATCTGGGAAGGAAAAAGTCATTAATCATGGCTCTTTAAGGAATATCCATGATTAGCCTCATTTTTGAATAATGAATCGCTACTAATCGTAGTCTTATCCACTCTGATACCTGACTGAGTCGTGGTCTTTTTTGGACAGTGTGCCATTGGAAGGAATATCATGACACACCCCATCTCCCACTTGGACTTGAGACCTTGTTCTATTGCAGATATGTTTCAAAAATATTAAAGCAACAAAATGTAGAAGAGTGATCTATTCTGGAAATAAGGTAAATTAAAATTTTAGGTAAATGAGTAGAATATCGGAAACACTATTTAAATTAAACATACTAAAATACACAAAACTTCATCAATATTTTAGATTCATCACACAATCGAAAATATCTATGTATTTGGAGAAAATTGCTAATGACAGGCAACAGTTCGGACGTGACATGAAATTCCAAATGGAAATGATTTACACCAACACCAGAGCAATTTATTTTTGGTTTACGGGATAGAGCCATGTATTCAAATTGTTTGCACTCACCACAGGGGGGCTGACACCTGCGGTGGATAATTAAATTGTTTCACATCAACAAAGAAGAATAAAGCTATTTGACAAACAGAAGTTATTGATCTGCTCGGTAAACGAACATGTGCAAAGTCAGCCAATTCTGTGAAATCTACCTTACACTGATTTAATTAGTCAATTAGGAGTGTGGCTGCAAAATGAAACTAAATGTTTTCGGTCTAGATACTCTCTATACATTAAGCTTGAAGATTATGTTTTTCTTTTAGTCGTGAGGGAAATTCGAAGTAATTGCTTTATTGTGTACATATTTGAAACGAATTTCGTTAATGTTAAATGACACTGCGTTTTTTTTCGTATTTTATGATAAATCGGAAATAGAGGAGTGCCAAAAATTCACCATTCAAGTTGTCATTGAGTGTTGTAGCCTCATAAACAGAAATGAAGTATGATAGAGACGCCCAACTTCTACCTTTCTTGCCCCTTAAAATTGTTGACAACTATTTTTTATATCGTTTTGTAAAGCCAAATTGACCAATCAGAGAAAGGCATTCACATTATTTCGTGAATAACTATCAAAAAGCCTCTAAAATTCGTCGATGGACTAGCGGTCAATCAGCTGTGAAGTTGGTCATCTCTATCATACTTAATTTCTGCTCATAAATTAGAAAATGTATTATTCAGTCGATACCAGATTGTTTTTTTTGACATTTGATCCCTTTTCTCCCTGGTTTCTCTGTTTGAAAAGCAATAACATACATACCATGGTACAGTTTATACACATATCCACATACCTGGCAGACACAGGCAGTGTATGAACCTTCGCAATATAATTGCTGTCTCTTCCCAAAAATTAATATATCAAAAATACGAATAAAAAGTAGTAGAGCTCTTAGTAGTAGAAATCAAGTATTAAACGGACATTGATACCGTATCAAATCAGTTAAACAAGCTTAATTCTACGTTTCCACTGAAACGAAACCTCGAGGTCCGGATGAACTTTTACTGAAACCCGGCCGTTTCCACCGAGCTTGAAGTGGTTTCGCTCTCAATTCTCAAGTCCCTCGCTCTCAATTTATTCATTCATTTCATTCATTCGTTTTTTTTTAATTTATATTTTCTAAGATAGTTACAATTTCAAGGTGTATTATTCATTTACAATTTAACAATTTGAGAATAGTTGTAGCATTTTTAATGTTTTGAAATTTATAGTGTTAAATGCTACATCATCAATGTTTAAAAATATTAAAAATATCAGGGTTGAGTTAAACATAAAATTTAGAATAGTAAAGAAAAGAGAAAATAAATAAATTAATAAAAAAAAATATTTATATTCAAATAAAAAAGTATAAATGTTATTTAAACAATAGGATCTAATAGATTCTCTATATGATTGTGGTCAAATTCAAATAGGCTTGTCTTCATCTTATTTCATTTCATTTTCATTTCATTTATTGATTCTGTGTACATTAAGAACATTATGTTCTTTTACTACTACAGGAGCTATATAAAATAATATACAATTTTAATTGACATGCTTGAATTTAAGTGATCATTATTACAATTATTAATTTCAATTCGAATTCAATTCAATTTAGAGCGTATATTTTGCAATTTTAAGTTTCAATACGATTAATAATATAAAAACATAGAAAAAAAGTAAAAATATAAAAAAATATATAAACATTGTAGCAGTTATTTCAGTTCGATGAGAAACAGGAGAAACAAGCGGTACAAAATTGTCTGTACTCGGTCTTAGACCGTACCTGTGAAGGTAGGTGGTTCCAGAGATGAACAGCATGAATGAAGAAGTGCCTGCGTGACATTAAACAGGTATGAATTGAGGGTCTTAAGGTAATATTACGACTCGATTGACAGAAGGTGATCTTTTCATAGAAATACTTTGGCTGTTTGAAGAGTAATATGCACGATCTGTAACCTAGGAATGCTTCCAATTCGCATCCTAGGAGATTCCGACGTTGTTCCGAGACATGGTCAAATCTGCGAAGATTAAAACGTACCGTGCAGCCGCGTTGATTGCTTTTCTCAACTTTTGCGAAGAAGAATAATCACAGCCAGCGAACAACTCTGATCCATATGTCAAGATTGGCACTATGAGCGCTTTGGCATGTTTTAATTTAACGTTGATTGGAAGAATATATTTGCTGATTGACAAGCCTCTTAGAGATGTATATATCTTGGACACTACGCTATCAATGTGGTCAGTCCATGTCAGTTCACTATTGCACATTATTCCAAGGTTTTTTACACATGTAACATATTCAATTGCGGTCGAGTTAAGTTCAATTGGCGGAAAATTGGGGGGAAATTGGAAAGGCGGTTGTTTCGAGAACGGGATGGATTTGATTTTGTCTGAATTGAGCATTAGGCCATTTTTTGTAGCCCAATTGGCGATAGAGCCTAAATCCTTGTTTATTTTAGCAACTGAGTCTTCAACCATACCAAGAGGGAAACTTAAGTAGATTTGAACATCGTCTGCATAGATATGGAACTTACAGCAGGACAAAACCATTGGAAGGTCATTGATAAACATTGAAAATAATAACGGACCGAGAATTGAACCTTGAGGAACCCCACAGCTTACGTCACAAAAGGATGACAGTCTTGAATTATGGAAAACAGCTTGGACTCGGTTAGTAAGATAAGAAAGAATTAATTTATTAGTGGGATTACAGAAGTTGAATTGGGTGGACAGTTTATGACAGAGTATCCTTGGGTCAACGCTGTCAAATGCTTTCGAAAAGTCAAGTAAGGTTGATATGGTCGTTTTATCTTCGTCAATAGCTCTTCTTATGTCGTCCGTTACCTTTAACAGGGCTGTGGAACAGCTATGTCCTTTACGAACCAGACTGCAGTTATCAATTTCTTTGAACGTAATAACTTCAATTCAACAGGTAACCTATTAAATAATCTACATGAAACAATGCAACAAGTATTTCTGAAAAACGTAGTGCGAAATTTTGGAACGTTGATAAAAAGACTGTGGTTTCTTCTCAGATGATAGCGATCATAATATCTACACTTCAGGTAGCCACATCTTAAGAAGAACATTTTCAAAACTCTGTAGTAATATAAATGCTTAGAGGAAGAATTTTCAAGTTTGTACATAATGGCATGGAATGATGGTATCGACTTTTATTGCATATTTTTCAAATTACACATTTTTGAATAGTCAAAAAGATTTCCATTTTAGAGCGACTGTAGTTTGGAATGGATAATCCCAGAGTAAATCATTTTTAAGACCTGTGAGGAACATGTAATCTCAAGATGATAAAAAATACCGAACGTAGAGTAAAAGTATTGCTTCATTGGCAAAAATTTGTTCAGACCAATTCAACCTATTACCGATGATTAATCCTAGATACTTAAAATGATTAACACCTTCGATCATAAGACAATCACAATCACATGATAATTGAGCATGGAAAAGTATCCTTACCTTATTCATTCATACGTTATCAACTGATTTCAGCTTACTACACTTAGAGGAATGAAAGACAATACCAATATCCGGTGGCAGTTTGGGGCTAAGGCTAAGGAACATTAACTTTGTTTTATTACTGACAAGCTTTCTGTGCTCCCGAAACCAACTTCGTAAAATTTCTACATCATAAGTGCCTCCCTTAAGAACTTAAAACTAGCTTAACTAACTTAACAATTCATGAATTGTTCTTAATACTAACCTACTGACCCTATGCGGGTACTCTAAGCTAATCTAATCTAAAATCATAAATGTGCCTTTCGGCTTAATCTACTTTTTTTTTTAGTCTTTCCTGACAAACTTGATTCATTTATTATGTGCCAAGAAAACTTATAAAAAAACTTGGCTAAACTTAACTTAACTACTTAACCTACCTTATACTAACTTAGCCTAACATAAAACTTAGGACTATCTTAATTATGTCCGTAACAGTACGGACGCGTGCACCGGGGCGTATATGTTATGTATATGCTTAACATATATAATTTATACGCTGTGGTTCACATTTTTTTTGGTTTTTGTTTTATATTTTTTTTCTTATTAACTACCTTAGAACCTATGTAAGCTGGCCACCATGGTCAACTGCCGGGTCGTTTAAAAAGTCCAGCGGTGGCGGAGACTGGTTTTGGTGTAACCACCAGTAAAATCGCCGATCTTTGGCAGACTGCTTTCTATCTCGAGCGGGGATCGCTCGACTGAACCGAAGAAGATCCTCGTGGGTGCGAGCGACATCCGGTTCGTATTGGAGTCGCCTGTCCACTGTTCGGCGTACGACATGGAAGATTACAGAGCATCCGTCTGTATCCTCTATTAGGCCAATCGTGTCTAAATAGAGGAATGCTTCGGGAGGAATAAAGCCGTTAAGGCGCACCCTTTCATGGTACATAATATTGGGGTAGTAAGCCCCGAAGATCAGACTGTTGGAAGAAGTCATAGCTCGTGCCATGTGCCTTCTGATCAGCTTAATAATAAAATGATCTATCCTGTTAACGTTTGCCTCGTTGTACAGGACTTCGTTAGGATAGTACTTCTTGTACTCAGACTCGGGTGTACGGTACAACCGGAGACAGGTCCTGGTCTAGGTCCGAAGACTCTGTCTCTCAAACAGCCTCATCTTTTCCATCTGGGAAGAACTCACGTTGAACCACAATGGACAACCGTACGCCATGATTGGCCTGATAAGAGCCATGTAGCAGATTACCTTCACCCTGGTATCAAGTTGGCTACTGAAAAATAACCTCCTTGTCGCATCAAAGGCCTTTCTGGCTTTCGTCAGAGCAATATCTATATGTTTGTCAAAATACAGATATTGATCCAGCCAAATGACAAGATATCTTACTACACTTTTCACAGCTAGCGGCTGTCCTTGCGGGTCAACTATGCCGAACTTGCGCCAGTTCCCCATATAAGTGCCCGCCAAAAGAAATGTCACTCGCTCTCAATTTGTAATTGGCAGCCAGTGTGATAATAGAAATAGTGTGATAATAGACAAAGACAAAATGAGCAACGCTGTAGGCTTATCCGGGTTCACAAGCTCTCACAGACGGATGAACTCGAGGATGATTTAACGAGTTTTATCAGAAACCGCGAGGTTTCCAGACCCCGAAAATGTATGAATCTCTCGATTTCGTTCTGCGGAAACGTAGCATAACGCATCGTGTAATTTGCCTGAAAATGCCATAATCTCAATGAAGGTCTTTCTTTAGCTTTTCCATCGTATTTAGTCTTTTTTCGCATATAATTTGTGTTTGCATTATAGTCTAGCCAACTAGGCTACCATATCTATGCAAGTTTTCAATTGTATTTATGGACTTGAGCATTGCTCAAGTCTAAATAAAAATATACTACTGCTACTAAAAAGTATTAAAGAGATAGTCTACTTTCTCCTAAAATGTTGTGCGTTTTTACCTTTCTCAAGATAAATAGTCATAACAGGCAAAGCCATTTACATAATTTCGCGAATAGCTTTCAAAAATAAACTCCAAAAAGTCGCTCAAATTCGCCGAGGAAGTCCACTTAGCATATAGTACTTGATTTGTGGTTAAGTGGTTAGGTAGGTAAATTCGGAGCCCTGACCGCCTATTGGCCGCTGCTCACGTAGACCAACGTGTTGGGTTTATTGTGCCCAAGATTTGTGGTTACTACACTGCGCACAATCAAATCTCAATTCAAGTTCATCAGGTTTATATAGGTATAAACTTAATATCTATAATTATATGGGTGGAGTTACAGCCAGTAGAGAGCCAGGGCCTAGCTTTTACAGCAACCACAAGTGCAATGTTGGAGCCATTCTGTCAATGAGTAGCTCCAGCCAGACCTTTAGAAGCAGACCCCTAGACACCTAGAAGCATTGTAAAAGGTCTGACTGGACCTTGGTACATATCGCATTTTGCACTAATTATTTTTGTTATATTACGTATGCCGACTATTGGGTCACTTCTACTTTTCTTCACTGATTGTAAGTCGTTTATAACCTACAACTGCATCGTGGATTTTATAGTTCTGTTCAGATGATGCGTATATGAAAGTGACCATCATTGTCAATCAGTAATCATTACTGGAGCGAGTTAGAAGCAAACTGGGAACAACATACTAATAGGGAAGTAAATTACAACTTGAGCCGCATGAGCGAAGAAGAAAGGGAATAATACGTTCGCAGGCTTGCCAAAGAAGTAAGAGTGAGTGGATCTGAAGCAAAAGATTTTAGTGGCGATGAGAACTATGTTCCCGATGAAGATGATTCTGATGCGGACTCAAACTTGAATATTGGAGAACTATCGGATATAGAAGATGCTGATGCTGGAAGAATTACACACAGAAACTGATCGAGTTCGTCAAGTGCATGAAAGACAATTCTCCGAGGAATACTATTTGGCCCGTGATGGAACAAAATGCTTCAAACAACCCACAGCAACAGGTCGTCTACGAGAACACAATGCCATTTGAGAAGTAAGACGAGGAACGCCTTGTAGTTACTTCTTGTATTATCTTCGAGGCAATAATATCAGATGGTCGTTGTTATCATGAAAGGAACGAATAGAAGGGCTCCACAAGAAAGTGTGAAATTCAACAAAGATAACCCGACAACGCAAAAAGTTTGGAAATTTGTTACTGAACAGGACCTATATGCCCATTTTGGCCTTTGTCTAGCCGCTGGTGTAAATCACGCCGCATACAGGAGAGTTGTGGAAAACCAACATGAATCCCGTATTCAGAGCAACGATGTCGCTCAACCGAATTTGGCCTATAAATCAACTTATAAGATTTGACGAACAAAGGACTCGTGTCGAACGGCAAAGTACAGATAAAGGCGCTCCTAATCGCAATGTTTGCATAAATCGTCATTTGGAAACTGCGCATACACCTACAGAAGTGATAACCGTTTACAGTTGTTCGTAAACATATTCCCATACAGAGGAAACAGACGATTTACACAATATATACTACCGAAGCCTGCAAAATAAAAGTATGGTGGGCTTGTGATTCCACGGATACCCTTGGAAAGGGGCTCCGTATATCAGAGAGCGGTAGAATTGGACGAGAAAGTGGTGATCGAATTAACAACAAAGTACCAATGCAGCGAAAGAACTGTTGCTTTCGACAATTTCTTTACAAATTCTGATTGTGTGGAAAAAGTGCGATAATCTCAACTGGCCTTTGTTGGAACTTTTCGACGGAATAAGAAGTACAATCCTAAAGAGATGCTTCCCGATCCTAGTCGTTCAACCCAATCAACACATTGTGGTAGTTAATGTAGTATATGGAAGCAAATGTAGTAGAAGTAGAAAAAGTGTTAAAATGTAGTTGAGATGTCAATTCAATTGTGCTTGTATGTGAAGAATGTTAAAACATTCCAAAAACACTGCACGATCTGAAAGCAACAGGTGCAGATAATCAATGAAACAAAACAGGCGTGTAGTTTATTCGAATAACTACGCGTAATTAATCGAGTAGTTAACCCCATGTAGCCAACTCTGCCATCACTGGATGTGGGGATGATTGCACTTTGAAAATCTCTGCGATTCGATATCAATTAAATACGGAAAGGCAAAGGGCTCCACGGTATAATAATATGAATGGTGAATAAAAGCGAAGAATTTTAAAAAGTTATTGCTATAAGTTGTTAAATTAATTGACCTATTTGATCGGGTAAAATTAAGCCTGCTGAACAAGTATCCCGGACTACGACTATAAATAATTGAAGGAAAATACAGTTAATGTCGTTAATGTACCCATTGCGACTGCACCCCAGCGAGTCCGTGGCCGTAAATATAACGAATTGCATCATTAAAAGCCACCTGTAACTTGTGGTGCATGGAGAGCAAGTCAGGATTTGTCCGGGTTTGTTTCTTCAGCCGATACTGTAACTGCATGAAATGTGTTTAACATCGTGAAACGCCAAGAAAATTAAGCTATCTCATGCCTCCTACACTAATCTCTCATTCACATGCCTACTCTTTATACAATTTGTTAACTGTGTGCATACACGTTGAAGTAGAACTATCAACGTGTGCTGCAGCAAAACGGAAGAAAAACACAGGTTTTTTTTCGATTGGTCTGGAGTGCCAACAACATACAACGTGGACGGATTACAGGCGATTCATGCAAAAAAATTCTTGGAAATCCCAACGATTTGCGTGTGATGTGGATTTTGTTGTGCGAATTTAAGTCAAACTTCATCAAGCCCATGCTGTGACACACGATGTGATTAGTTTATCTCGGCAATTTGATAAAAATCGATTAATGTGTTTAGAAGTTTGATAGATAATTTCAGCAAAAATTGACTGATTCTGTCGAAAAATCCTAAAATATTGTGTCTGCCTTTGGGTATACATATAGTGGGCATACACACAGCTATGTTTTGTGTACCCATGCATGGATGGTCAATGGATGGACATAAAATGTTCGTAACGTTCGGACTGTATGTCGTACCGACTTTTAAATATCGGTCGCATTCAGCATCTAAATTTAAAAACGATTTTTGTTGAAATTTCAGAGCCTTGTGAATTGTAGTTTTCGAGCCTTTGTGGATCAGACATACTTTCTGCTTTATAGTCAAAAGAAAGGGTCCCGATTTTGTTGACCTAAAAAAATAAAAACAAAGGCAAACCGAAACACTTAAAATGGCAAAAAAAACAAGCATTTATTAAAAAAGGAAAATAGGAATGTCCAAGGCGGGCGTTTAATGCGATTTCATCAGGTAGGCGACCCCTTGGCAGACCCCGGACGAAGTGGTTGGACCAAGTCCAAAAACTCACCTGGTTACGCCAGGTCATAACTCCTGATGAGTTGGAGTCGATGGCGGACGATCGAGTTGCCTGGAGATCTCTCGTGTGTGGATTACCCCGCGATCCCTTTAGTGGAATATGCGGATCAAAATATGATCATGATGATAACGAAAAAGAACGTAAATGCACATTTAGGTGTAGTAGCATGTAACAACCAAGAGCGTTTTAGACATTTTCTGGATATGATCTTCTCCGGTTGTCTCTTAAAAGCGCATTTAAAGACTTATATGAACTTTGTACTTCAGCTCAAACGAGTGGAGTCCATTTAACGCTTTCAACTTTATCAACATCAACATTTTGTTGTTGTTTTTGAATCCAAGGCGAAGAACCCAAGTTAGCACGACACGAGCAGCAACGACCTGCAGTAATACTATCCACTAGCCTTGACCGTGTTGCCGATCAAGTGACCACGCGAAGAAATATGATTCACCAGGGGATTGCATCAGCCAGCAGATCACCTGTGTCAGCATGCGACCGGCAAACGATGGAAGGTGATGAGGAAAGGCTAGGCAGGCAGGGCAGTCAGTCGATCGGCGGGAACAGCAGAGATAACGAAATAAATTAAATTTGTAACGATATTTCGGACTTTGATTTTATTCTATTCGTAAGTCGCACAGTTGGGACAGCCTGAGGGCTGGTGTTCGCGGGACTCATTTAAGAATGTACATACTCAATAGTTTTCATTCCTGTATTTGCATTTAAAAATACAGTAAACATCTTCAGGAGTTCATTTTCAATCGGCCCTTTTGCTTTAATCGATTTTTTTAAACGTTCTTTGAAACCGGCAACGCTTCGCCAATTGATTTTTCTTGAGAGAGAAGAATGCAAATTAAAATTCAAAGTAGAGGCTCTCAAAATCTACATTTTTCATACCTTCACAACTTGGTCGATTAAGAACCCTCGTGTGGGTTGCCGTAGAATAGCGGCGGCTCAGAGCGTGCAAGGTTTGATACCCGAATGTATTTATAATTTGTTTATGCTTGTATGACTTTAGGTATGCGTATAACTTGTAGTATAGAGGTGAGTAAGAAGAATGTTTGCACAGTTATACATCCATGCGTGAATTTTTGAGAAAAAATCAAAATGGGCAAAAACGGCAGAAAGAAGCCAACAACGGCGCAAAAAGGCAATAACGATATAAAGAGACAAAAATAAGGCAAAATAAAATGCATACATTTGGAATCAAAGGACAGATTACGCGTTTGTATAAAGTCGATATAATCTTCCGATTAACCAACAAAAAGAGGCAAAGTTAGCAAAATCCTATCCCTGCTTTTTACGCATGTAACACTCGTCGTTGTCTCTACGGTTTTAAGTTTCGAGGAACCTAGATAGATCAGTGTTTTCCAAACTGTGGGTCAAGAGTCCTGGGGGACGGTCACAAGCACGTAAGATTAATAAACAAAAGTCCTGTGATAAAATAAAACACAACATTTTAGTTAACATTTTAGTTTAACATTAAATCTTGTATCCTTGACACTTTTACAACAAAATCATTTTGTTGTGAGGTTTTGCTCAGAATACGAAAACCTCTCAATTTGCAACTCACTTTGTGGCAGTTCTAGCTTGTGACACTTCTCAGAGGTGTGCTAGAATAGGGCAATTAAAATGGGAAGAGGGTTACGGGCCCGTGCCTACTCGCTGACGTCCAAGATCCAAGAGAGATGGTGTTCTTCATCGAAATGGAAGGGAATGAAAATGTAACAGCTGATGCTACACTACTCCCCCTGCAATGACAATGACTGCAATTCTCTAAATTTGACCTGTCTTCCATAACGGATAACATATTGTGGTACTGTGCAACTGTGTTGTGTAGTGCTATTTTCTTCCAGAGGAGGCTCCATTTGGACAACTGATTCAGTTGTTTACATTTTTTCCTTGCTTGTCGATGGTGAAATATTTGTCCTGTCGCTTTGCAACTCGATATGGACCATTATATTCTGGCTTCAACACATCACTCCTAGTTAGTTCTAGTTCTTTTTGAGTGAATGTTGGTTCCGATGAATAGAGTGCTGTTTTCCGGGAATATGTAGAAGGCGTTGCGCCCCTCAACGATCTGACGAATTCTGTGTTTGGCTATTCTCTGTTACTGTACCCAATTCACTGTACCATATAGCATCTCACTTGACTTGATATGCAAGGTGGTAGAGTTGGGCTAAGCTGTGATTTTGTGTTCACAGGTATGACTGCGACTGCGATTTTCTAATGACGGTGATTTTAAACAACAATGGTATGCTCACGATGGTGTGAACGGGTGAAATAGTTCAAACGCATCATTCATCCACCACAGTAAAAAGAATTCCGAAAAATACTTTTCCTTTATCGCTTAACAATCAAGGACAAAATTATATTGTAGATTTATTTTATAAAAGCACTTCAAATAAGACCGTAGTGCTTCATCTTCTTAGTGTCTGCCCAACTTCACATTCAACATGAAATCGTTTGTGTGAATCAAAATGCGAATGGGGTTGTGCACAGTAGTTGCTAGGGCGTGTGTATGATTTCAAGCCGTGCTGGTGGTTGTGCAAAGTATCAGCCAATGCGCGACATAAGTGAACTTCGGTTGACAAAAGAAAAGAAACACTTGTTATTGCTTTAAAGATCCTAATCAACGAACCCTTTGCGGAGATTGGCGATTCTCTTTTATTAGCAGTTTCTGCCGACTGTGCAATTTCAGGCGAGGGGAACATCCGGCCTGCATTGAACTCTGGTGTTGACAATGTTATTTCTGTCGATGCAACAGCAGTCGATGCAAACATACGATGTTGGTTCTGCTGACTGCATATACAGTTGACAACTAATTAGAAAGCATATTTTTAACTAAAGATCTCAGTTTGTTCTCATTTATTTCATAATTTTTTTATTTTCACTTTTTTTTCTTAAATTATCATTGCAACTTAGAAAAACAAAAACAAAACACATTTCATTCAGTTTCTTTTTGGAAGATATGGGTTTAGAGATGTTTTTGCCCTAAAACTCCATATCCTTAAACTATCCAGTCATAACAAAAATGTAAGATAATAATGTCGAATAATAATGTCGAAACTTACTAGAGTGTCTTATTATGACTAGTACTTAGTCGGAATGACCCTTTGCTTCAACACAGCTCCGGAACGATTCTGCATCGACCTCATTAGGCCTCGGCATCTCTCCACTGGAATCGCGTACCACGGTTCCTTCACCTTTTCATACAAAACATCCACATTGGAAATGTTTTGAGTACTGACGGCATTCTTTACATGTTTTGAGTACTGACGGCGTTCTTTACATCACTCCAAAGGTGTTCTATAGGACTTAAGGCTGAACTTTGTGATGGCCAGCCAAGTACAAGCATGGAGTTTTGCTCAAAAAATGCTTTTGTGAGCTTTGCGGTATGTTTAGGCTGGAATGACCAAATAAACAGCATATTTTCCTCCGCCCATGGTAGCATTACTGCTCCTTATTCATTGTCCCAACCTCGGATCGAGCTCTTTGCCTCTTGGTCGTCGGACGTACCTTCTACCATCCGGGCCAATTCTATTTATCTTTGTTTCATCGCTCCATAGTGCAAATTTCCACTCATTTGCCGTTCAAGCAGCACGGGTTTTGGCAAAGTTAACCATCGGTTTCATTCGCGTAAGTCTTCCATGAAGCCCGGCTTCCGTCGCACGACGCGCAACAGTCCTCTTAGACACATTGGTGCCCGTTTCATTCATTATTTCACGCTGGATTGCTTTGGCACTTTTTTCGGGATCAGCTTTTGATAGCCGGGCAATTTTTTTGTCAATGTGCTGTGTAGTCTTCTTTTGCGAGGAACATTTTAAGTGGTGCCATACTTACAAAAATGGGAAATTGCACCAAATATCATCTTTTTAGAACAGTTAAACTGCGCTGCAATGCGTTCATATGACTGGCCTGCTTTGTTTAACTCAACAATAGTTTAACAACGAATTTCTTTCTTTTTTTTAAATTTAAATATATTAATTTTCTTTATTTTTCTAATTTAAACCAGTGCCATCTTACCAAAATATTTGAGTAAAACTTTTAAGTATTGATATATTTTAGCTAAATTAAAGACTCGTTTCTCATTAGCTGTCAACTCAAGAACTCCAATTGATCAACTAAAATATGACTGTTATGCAAACCATACAATCTGGCAAAATGGGAATGCATGTTTTTTAAAGGGGAATAAAAACAGAAGTAACCCTAGCAAAAAGTTTAAACGCTACAATACTGCTATCTTTTCTAATTACTTGCCAACGGCTGTAACTCGTGTGAAAAAATATCAGTTGTGAACAGTGACTACTGTTCGGGACGTATTTACTGTTTATATCAAAGTCGATCACAAACGGTGTGAGTTAGTGAGTTTTCGCTCAACTTTACAATATTTTGTATTTATTTATGACGAGTTTTCTTTGAGAAAAAGTAAAAAATTGTCTGTCCCCCTCCACTTCACAAACTGGCACAAATTTCTGCCGGAGCCTGTAATCACTCTTGTAATGATTAATATGTTTGCAACCGAAGAATGGACAATCAACACCCTCTACGTAGCGTTCAATGTTGTCAGCACTGAAACTTAGTTTGCGGTAACGTACTTTACCAAAGTTAAAATGGCAGATGCTAATGCCCCTTGTGACCATACGAAGTTAAAAAGTCAACAATCACGTTTGAAATTCATGCCATAAAGCACTCTATAAGGCAATTAAAAAAGGAAACACCAGTCCTCAGTGAGAGCGAAGGAAAAGAGAACGAACAAACTTCGGTCCTTTGGTATGGGTTGCCCGAGATTATGGGTTCAACTCCAGGCCCAAGTCTATACGAACAAAATAATTGACTTTTGTTCTGCACATCTTCCAATCCATCAATTTCATGTCATGCCGACTGCCGATTGGATCAAACAAACACCCACCGGCATTGATTGTCTTCCAAATCCTTTGATTGCGAACGGTTGATAACTCCGAAACATGTGTGTGTGTGCAACACCTGCTGAACTAAAACGATTTAAAATTACGCCTCATTTCTCCCAGCCGATGTTAGCACTACAATTCAATAACCAAGTCTTTAACAACATCAGAAAGAGCAGAACAAAGAGCAGAAAATAACCTGTTGACAGGCTCACCCATTTCCCCAGGGCTCCTTTGTTTCTACGCAGTAATCACCTTAGGGTACAGACCAACCTAAAGGGTTGGGGACACACAACGAAACAATACGATTCCATGCCCAGAGTGCCAAGAGGACCCGGACACCGGAGTTCTTTTGTTGTTTTATGTAGAATCCCTTTTTGGGCAAAAGGTGTTATAAGCCGTGCATAATTTTGCGAAAGTCCATGGACCCGTGAAATAGATTTTGCACTGAGTTTTAGAACTCATTCTTTTATGGATCCCACTTGACGGCACCCGATTTCTGGGCGGCAAGGTTTGCCAGAGAGCCGCCACAATTTCATTTCGATTCCGAGTCATGGGAAACTTTTGATTTCTTCTCGGGATTACGTGTTTCGAGATTCAAGAGGATGGGTGGAGCTGGTGTGGCAGATGCTGTTACCTTTTTTTGCCTTGGGCCCCGTCAGCAAACACAGCTGAACAAGGGTTTGTGAGTTAATTAACAATAAAAGCGGATATAAAGCCGAATACGGTCTCAAGACGTGCACCTCCCAAGAGTCTACACCCGCGGGCAATGTATGTGCCTTCACGATGCATGTCCCAGGCACAGAGCGCGCGTATTTGTTAAACTCATATTAATATTAGGTATTCCTGCACGCTTGTAAAGCATTAATGACAAACAGTGATATCATAAAAAGGTGGTACCCCGGAGCTAAATTAACAACCTGAAAGCCAGTCCCTGCTTATTGTGAACTCGTAACGTACGCGACATAAACGATACGTTACTGATGAGTAACTACACATGTAGCTGGAGGCTTTTAAGTAGAATAACGCGCTCGTGCGGTATCAACCACGCATTATGTCACAATGCTCAGTTATGCTTAGAATGCGTTGGATATGTGTACCTCTTTGTTTTTCGGTTTTTCATTTTTCCACTTTTGTCTCTGTGCAGGACTTTTACTGCCACTCATCATCCCTTAATGGGGGGGACGTTTACAGGAGCTTAAACCAAAAATAGTTAAATGGGTCATTTGGGCATAAAAATAGGTGTGAAAATCATAATTTTGCTTATTACAGACATTTGTGGGGTAGAAACTGTTAGAGGCCAACAGTTTCTGAAGAGAAACTATTCACAGGTGGAACATTACGCCTTGGGAAAATATATTTTAACTTCAACAATTGGTTATGAAATGAAAAACGCTATTGTTTCAAAAGAGGTGACACCCCTTTAACCTTGTCACAGATGCCATTGGCTGTTAAGTGTGATGACAGCCGCTGTTGGCTGCTGAATCGAGTGTTGAAGGGTTAGTTGAGAAATTCTTTCCAACCAAAAAATCGGTTTAAATCGTCAAGATTCACACATGATGTTTTTCTGTAACCACCAAGAGGTGGCCTTGTTTTAGACCATTTAACCAGAGTTTAGAAGGGATGTCAAACATACAGGCATGTCTCTGACGTTGTTTAATCGATACGTTGGTCCTGTGTGCTTGCTTTTGGAGAAGATTCAACCACGAACTGTAAGGAATGCACACAGATATGAGTCTAGCCAGTGGGACAACACATTTAACGCATTCAACTTTGGCTGTCAAGGCAGATAAGTGTCTTCAACTAACCCCCGTATTCTCTGTTTTGACATTTTTTACATTCCCCACGTACACCAACAAACCCATCCACTACTTCCCACCTGCTCAGCAGCCCATCAAACTTACTAGCAGCAGATTAACATTTTAGCGCCCACAAGCAGCTGCCGCGCTCAAAGTAGATGTTTTCTACCATGTTTTGCAGTCAATTGCTCCCCCATACGACGACCAAAGGAAGCATGAAAAAATGGCAAGCCTTATTTAATATTTTGATGATAAACTGGATGTCATTGGTAGCTTTCTTAAAAATAATGGTGTAATATTGATGAAGTTTTCTTAATCAGTAACCAATCGATGTCAGCCAGATCGAACCATTCAACTCGAATTAAATGGGCGATGTCGAACCAATTCCGTCCAGCCGATCTGGATGAAGTGAAGATGGCCATATCTAAACTGAAATCCAACAAGGCTGGTGGAGCTGACTGCCTACTGGCTGAGCTTTTCAAAGCGACATGGGAAGAAGCATGCACCATCTCAGCTATGGTCGGAGGAAAGCAATATTTTTTGTCCCATCAATAAAAAAGGAGGGCCTCTGAAATGTGCCAACTACAGAGGCATCAGTCTATCTGCCGTGTTGTGTGAAGGCCTAAAGTCGCTCTTCAACAACCTGGACTGTCCATACCAGAGTGGTTTTAGGGCAGGAACTTTCCCCCATCGATCAAATACGACAACATTTTGGAAAAAACCCAGGAACAACAGACCCATCACCTTTTCATCGATTTCAAGGAAAGCATTTGCAATGAAGAGCTATGTAGAGCATTGTCTAGAATACACGCTGGTCCATCAAGGTCAGTAAAGACTTAACCGAGGCCTTTGATGTCTAGAAAGGATTCAGACAAGGCTCTGTCATGCGACTTCTTCAACATCATTCTTCAAAGAATTGTTCAACACTCTCACGCGAACAAATCTTTCAGAAGTCCGTCCAACTACTCGCATATGCCGACGATATTGACATTATCGGAAGAACTCAGCGTGATGTCAATCACACCTTTGTGAGTATTGCGGTGGATGTCGCGAAAATGGGTTCTACGGTGAATGAGGAGAAGACTAAGTATGTGCTGTCAACGAGAAAGGACTCCCAACACCGACGTCTTGGACAGAACGTCACAGTAGACAGGCATAACTTTGAGGCAGTCAAAGACTTTTTCTACCTTGGAACCGGTATAAATTCCTACACATCTTGCAAGTCGCTGAGTCTAAGAAAGCATCTGATAAACAAAGCCCTCTCTCGAACTCTCCAACAACCAGCGTAATCCTCTATTAAACCTTAAATGAGTCCTGCTATATGGCGTAGAGGCATGTTGTCAAAAGCTCTTGGCTGCTTTCAGAGGAAAATTCTTCGGGTGATTTTCGGTCCCGTCTGCATAGATGGTGAGTATACAAGTTCTTCAGCTACATCGACTTATCCAGAAGAGTGAAGATCCAAGGATTGAGATGGCTAGGCCATGTACAGCGGATGGACATCAATGTTCCGACCCGGAATGTCTTCGAATCCACTCGAGGGACGGCGCAGGAGAGGAAGACCGCGACTCAGGTGGCGTATGCAAATGGAAAGGAAACTGGAGCCCGCTAGCTAAAGAGTGAGACACTCGCAAAGGTGATATCGATGACTTTCCCGCTCCCACGGAAAGTGCTCCATGTTCCCGTGTTGAGTAGACATATGTCCAAGAGCGCGAAGGTTTCGAGGAGAGTTCTTCCCCTTGCGGTTTTTTGTTTGCTCCCCCATAGCTCACGCCTTGAAGTCCCCAGCAATGTGAAAAGTGTGTTTGCCTCTCGCATCTGATACAATGGCATCGAGCTGGTCCTGGAATTCCAGATGTTGCAGACTTGTGAGCCGTTTATTCGGGTCGTTACGAAGTAATTGGCGGGGTGACCAGTTGCCTGTATTTGCTGTCCTGCGACATTTGTCAATGCACATACCCACTATAGCCCACAGTACAGCGAGTAAGCAAACTTTGCTAAATGTTTCTTCAAAAATCGAGAGGAATCGTGGTGGACGCGCAACGCATCAACCACAATTCGCACAACATGCAATTGTTGCTCTGGCATAACTCAATGTGAGGCGGGCAGAATGAGCGTATGAGTTCTAAAAATATGTGGGGATACGACGTGATAATCGAAGCAGCAAGTCCAGTGTAGCACGCCCACATCCGTGTGAACAGGCAGTTGGCAATCACATGTCACTACGAAAAGTGCTGCCAAGTTGAATATGAATCCGAAATAACACGATTCACCCCCTTTTTGCGCTTGAATGCTCTCAGTTGATGTACCTACATTAATTTTTCATAACCATGTTTCCACGAGTACTTGTTTCCATCTTTCATTTTTTGCCCCTAAAAAACACAGTGCAATGGCTTGAATCGAAAACTTGAGCACTGTGAAGAATCTCTCCCGTATGAGCACGACTTTGTTTTATTAACTCACTGTCTCTACTGTAATTGGATTCAATCTTACGTACCCACCTTGAAATACAAGACTACAAACATCAAAGGCGGAAGAGTATGCAAAAACATTTTTATAATAATATCAAATCTCGCCCCTAGTAAGAGCTACTACCCCCGAAGGGAAAATGTATCTCCATTCTAGGAACTGTGCGTGTATCTCTTCGTCGCACTGAACTGTTGATGTATGCAAAAAAGCATCTGCGCCCGTAAACAAATAACAGTGTGTAAATAAACCTTATTTCTTCAACCATGAATGTTTGCGGAAGTTCCTACAGGTTGCTCGGAATCTTTTCACGGGAGCATATCATTCGGTCGCAGTTAAAAATTCATATCCCATAGTTGCTTAACTTTGTTTTTTCAACACCAAAACAAAAAAATGCAATTCGCAGAAACCATTTTGCGGAACTTTTGACATCTGACAGATTTTGAATATTTAAAAGGATTTTCCCACGGACGGGAATAATTAACATTTTTCGATACTTTTTTTCCGTTTTTGATTCATGTGAATTCCACGAATCCTGCTGGTATTTGCTCAAATGCAAATGACTCTTTGTGTAATGAGACCACCATGTTTGGCCAAACATTTCTGTCGACTCCTCTTAGCCGGGGAAATTGTACGAGTTCTCTATAATACTTGCTGGAACTCATTTTCGCATTTCCCGCTTAATGAAAATATGGCACTGCAGAGTCTGAAATCAAAAGGAGATTCTTGGAAATCGGAAAGCAAACGAACTCGGTCGGTCGTTGTGCACAGTTGCTGTTACGAGCTTTAGCCAGCTCCAAACTCATCTCTGTGTGGAGATTATTCATTTAGACGCAACAGTCTTATTGTGGAAGTTAGAGGCTCGCCTTAAACCATCGAGGAATACCGAATGACACCGATTATTCGTCCATTCTGTGGGGAAAATAACGAGGAATTAAAAGTGAACTAAATCGCTTGTACTTACGCGCAGTGCGTACCGTGCATATGCTGAATCAGGGAGGGAACTGAAAGCAGGAGCTGCACTCTGTGCAGGTAGGGGTGACTAGCATAATTTAACAAAAGCCTATGCTGCACTTGGACCCATTGTGCTTTCACGTTCCGATTAGACTCTTGATGCCCGCATACAGGGAAACTAAAAAGAACTTAAAACTTTAATTAAGGCGAAATTAATCTCCTACAGTGAATTCAAATGCATTTCGTACCCAATGCATGCTAAAAATCCATTTTACTTCTATTACATTTGGTGTTTGTGTGTGTGTGTGTTTGGTGGCGGTTCCAAGTGACCCCAATTAGTGCCGTTTTGAGTACCACGTCTCGTGTATCGCTCAGGAACATAAATAATTCTTTCATGCTGCTGTCGGAGATATCGCCCAACGATCCAATAAAAGGTTTACATAGAGCTCGTAGCCTTGCTCTTGCGAGCGCTGGACACGCGCACCGGAAATGAGCCAAGGTTTCTTGCTGTGCGGTGTCGTTGCAGCTATAGTGAATTGAGGGGGATTGGAAATTTAACAGCGGGTTCCCCTAGTGCGCCGTACTTGTTGCTGTAATTGTCGCAATAACAGTGCCCAAAATCTATAGAAGGTCGGTGCTAAGTGCTACGTTGTTGTTATTTTGGCCAAGTCTTCCTAGAGATGGTGCAGTTTGTTAACTGAGACCACCTTAGGTTAGCCCTGTTGATGATGTTCGGCAACAGCAGCAAGCCTATTGCAACATTCTTGAACTAGTTTTGAGGTTATGATGAGAGAGACCATCGCCGCACAGTGGTCGATTTAGTACATCGTAGCTGGAGATAAGTAAGAAAAAATTGGTTTTTCCTTTAGAAAAAATACCGCTAGGTTTGAAGTCAAATACCCAAATAACAAGAAACAAAAAACAAAACAAACAATTTTTAATTCCCTTTCTTTAGCAATGGGAAGCTTTCCAATTCAATGTATAAATCTTTTCTTACTTCCTTTCGTGGATAAGGAGGTGAGAATAAGTGAGGTATGAATATATGCAAGAATATGCTTCTGGTAAGTACTTTTAAATTGAGTGTATTTTTAATAATTAGTCGCTATGAACTAAATGCGGTGGTACTTGTTTTTACAAAAGACAAGCTAACATTTTTTTATTTGTTGGTCCATAAACAAAAAGCACATCTGAGTACAACCTCAAAAGCTTGCTAATTTAAAAGGTTGTATTACCTTTAAATAATGTAAAACTTAAATGCCGACACTCAGCGCAACATATTTTGTTCTTCTCTTACAGTTACCAATACGTCCATGTCAGGGCGACAATTTCTTCTAGCGGAAGCAATTTTTTCATTTATTCGGAGTGAAAATCTTTTCAAGGCATCAGTAACGGTTTGTGCAACTGCTGTTTTACAGTTAAAAAAATTGAATATCTGTTCTTGGTGAAGCTGATCATAAAAAATGCTTCGTGTATAGCAAAATGTTTGCATCACGTCTTTACAAAAAATACAAAATATCACTAGAACGATTTTGCTGAAGAGTGGTGGCTTCGCGAAGAGTTCCAAACTCCATTGCCTGAAGTTTTTATTTAGGAAACTATTGTCATTTCTTTTTATTATATATAAGTATCGGCCAAATGGCCGCTGGACCTCGTCGGCACACCTCCATCCGATGGTCCAAATTCTCGATGACGCTGAACCATAATTGTGGTTCTATGCCGTTAATGTGCCGAATTATCTCATCCTTTCGCTCTTGAATTGTTGCTGGCTTATGGACGTACACTTTTCTTTCAAATAACACCAAATAACCTCAACAAATCCAACGGTGTCAAATCACATGATCTTGGCGGCCAATTGACATCGCCACCACGTGAGATAACAC
The DNA here is from genome assembly GCA_905231855.2 of Eristalis tenax. Classification (NCBI taxonomy): domain Eukaryota; kingdom Metazoa; phylum Arthropoda; class Insecta; order Diptera; family Syrphidae; genus Eristalis; species Eristalis tenax. Next base: position 116,127,994 of record HG993124.1, read on the forward strand.
GGCCATTGAATTTGTCGTGCAAAAGAGCCACTGTGTGGCAAGTGGCACCGTCCTGTTGAAACCACATATCGTCCACATTCATATCTTCCAATTCGGGCCATAAAAAGTTCGTTATCATTTCACGATAGCGAACACCATTCACAGTAACTGCCTGACCGGCCTCATTTTGGTAAAAATACGGCCCGTTGATGCCGCCAGCACATAAATCGCACCAAACAGTCACTCTTTGTGGGTGCATTGGTTTGTCGACAATCACTCTTGGATTATCATTCGCCCAAATGCGGCAATTCTGCTTATTGACGAATCCACTGAGGTGAAAATCTGCCTTATCACTGAAGATGATTTTCTTCGAAAATTGATCATCCACTGTTGCCATTTCTTGCCACCATTCTGACCATTGACGACGCTTGAAATGGTCAAGAGGCTTTAGTTCTTGAGTCAATTGCACCTTGTAAGCGTGTAAATGCAAGTCTTTATGCATAATCTTCATCAACGACGAGCGTGAGAGGTGCAATTGTTGGGCGCGACGACGAGTTGAGGTAGACGGCTCTTCAGCCACACTATCGCAAAGAGCAGCAATATTTTCTGCAGTACGAGAGCTGTACGAGCATGCACTGGTGTTTTCACATCTCCTTCAGACCCACTTTGGTCAATTTGCACGATTTTTCCGATTGTACTCACATTTGGATGAACGGAATTGGAACGCCCATTTTCATAATAAGCCTGAATAACTTCAAGGCGTTGCTCGATTGTGTATCTTTCCATGGTTCAAATTGAGTTAGTCTGAAATTGACAAATGTCAAATGAAATGCAGAGAAAAACTTGACGTTTAGGTGTGGCACATTCAACATCGCCCCTTAAAATTTAGCATATGCCAACAACTTCTAGACAAGGAAGACCTGAAAAATGTTCCAGGAGTGTGGAAGCAAGGCATAACTAGAGAGTTCAGCCGTATGGAAGCCGAGATAAATTGTCTGAAAGCCACAAGGGTAACCATTAACGACAAAACTGTTTTAGTTTGCCATACTTTGTTTAAGACAATAGCAGATGGCAAAACATGCAATGCTGTTATGGAGAACAGGGCTAGTTCAGTTTGCTTTATATGAAAGGCATCCCCTAAGGAGATGAACAATCTCGAACTTTGCTTACAAAAACCTCCTGATACCACTGCCTATTCATGTGGCTTACAAACTCTGCATGCTCATATAAGATTTATGGAAGCACTGATACATATATCTTAAAAAATTGTAAGATTCATAGAGGAGCTGAAGAGAAACTGGCAGTCAAAAATTGAAAAGAGTTTTTGCAAAATGCACTTGGATCTAAATTGGGAATCTTAGTAGATTTTCCAAAACAAAGTGGAGGAAATACGAATGACGGCAACACGGACCGAAAATTTTTTAAGGATCCAGCAAAAACCGCTGAAAAAGAAGGCTTGGACGCAAGACTGGTAGAACGGGTTTCAATTGTGTTGAGGACATTAACATCAGGCTTGAAAATCGATACCATGAAATACCAAAATGATTGTTTGGACACGGCGAAATGCCAGTAAGAGTCCACAAAATTATGTTGCACGGTGCTGACGTCATTGAAAGTTTTCCTCTCATAAGATGTCTTAGAAGCTCGTCAAAAGGATTACAAGATTTTTCGAAGCGGATTTTCAAGAAATATGTCCCGAATTGCAACAAATACTGATGTGATTCACAACATGTGCATATCTTTAGATCCAAAAATAAGCGATTTGAGACATCTACCAACCCGACATCACAAGGTACCACCCCCTGAAGTTATGGAAATGATTTTAAATTGATTTTAAAACAAACGAAAATTTAAAGCCAATTTAAGTCCAGCTAATGACCCTAAATCGACCACTATGAGTCGTGATAGCAACGAATTTTTTTATACTCTCCATTGTCTCTGCATTTGGGTGGGATTTGATTAGACAGCAAGCCTCCCTAATGGTCGGGATTCCCGCTTGGAATACACTATCGTAGTTTGGGAGTCCAAACACTGCAGACATGTCCAGTCAGTTTGGGGTACGTGATTGAAACAGGGACGCCAAATTCGGACCAGGTATTAGATAAATCTGCTGATGACACACGCTAGGCATGTGGATGGCATGTTCATTCAACAAGGCCGCGGCACTTAACATCAGACATTCAATTACTGCATGCGTCATTTCGAATTTTGGATTCACGGTATTCCAGATCATGCCATTCAACGTCGATTTTATCTATACGGTTGCCAGAAGGACGGTCCTACCCCCCGAACAGACTTAAGCTCAACACAATCACCCTTGAATGCTCAAGAAGCACCCTTCAGCAAGGATAAACATCTGTATCTCATGCCCTATGACACGTAATTATAAATTCGGACGAATTTTGAAATTTCACCTAAAGCGCAAAGTTCAGTCGGTGCTCATTTCTGCCTACTCACACAAATATGCCCTGTGGAGGGTTATTTGTGTTTACCTCTACGCCTGAAGATACGTACGCATGTACATGAAAGAGAATAAATCTTATCAAATAAAAACCCGTCTGTTGTTGCCGAAAAATCTTAGTTTGAGGTTACCTTCGGGTGGGAATTGGATAGAAACATGCCGTATGTACATTTTCATGTAGCATCCGAATGCGGATTACAGCTAAGAACGAGTGGGTACGCAGGTTTTCAATTCACAACAAGAGCACATCCACCCAAACAGTACGTCTGGACGTACAGAAGTTTGGTATGAATTTATTCAAAAAACAACATTATCCCTGTGTTAAGTTCTTCACGTTGAATTCATCGAATTTAAATGATTTTGTGGGATTGCAAATTTTCGAAGAAATGACGAGGGAAAATTCAAGAGAACATGTATAAATCTCCATGTTAACCTTTATAATGGACACTACCTTTTCTCGTGAATTTGTGCAAGCAAAAAAATACGAAGACGAAGGAACAATCGATACTAGAGCAGCCATTCTTAACCCGGGTCCGCTTTCATTGCCTCGAAATTACAACTTCCCAATAAAGTCTCGAGGACTCCAAATATTCGCTGCAACTTCAGGATGGAACAGAAGCGATGCTAGAGTAGGCTGTACGAGTTGAACTTCCAGCTTCCAGCCACCAGTCTCCACAAGAAGAAAGGGCTAAAAGACGTATTCCAAAGAAGGTCATGAATTTGGTCGTAGAAACAAAATGTACATCTGACAGCGGTGCATAACATTCTGTCTGCCGTACGACAGGCTTTTCTACTAGTTGATATATAAAACCCCACCACACCTTAGAGAAACTGCATGGATCCACCATGCCGAGTGTCGAGTGACTTTGAATTTCTTCCTATGCTTACATACGGAGTTAAACGAAAGTTCTGAGCGATAATGAGACAGAAGTGCATTGTGTGCCACGTAAAAAAGCAACCTGGAACATGTACAGCGAAATTGGTCTGGTCAAACGAATTCTTATCTCGTCCAAGATGTTTAGGTCATGTAGACCGAATGGACGCCAACACTCTGGCCCGGGCAGTCTTTGACCCGATCCCCGAAGGACAGGGTGGAGGAAAGACCATGACTTCGGTGCCATAAGCACCTGAAATGGGACCTCAATCTCATGAGCATGCTGGAAGCAACTAGCACAAGACCGTGAAGGATAGATTGGCCGGGCAGTCTCTGACCCGTTCCCCGAAGGATTTGGAGGAGGAAAGACCATGTCTCCGGTGCCATAATCACCTGAAATGGGACCTTAATCTCATGTACACGCTGGAAGCAACTAGCACAAGACCGTGATGGATGGAGAGGCACCATCTACCAGCCAGCCTAGATCAAGAACGTAAACACGCATGCCTTTACTTTCAATTCAAAATCGATTAACTGAATTTCATATCTCATCAAAAGTGCATTTATTTAAATTAAACAGCACAATATCATCATAATCATTCATGTTTGAGAGAAGTTATGCAAATTTTAAATGTGTATCAAGAAGTCCCTTCTCCAGTCGAAGGTGAAGGAGATATGTAAATTGTTGCACAAATAAATAAATCATGCTTGCCGATGACTGCCATCGATGAGTAAATGGCTCGCATCAGTGAGAATTGATTTGAGTACTTCAGTGGAAACCAAGACTTGTCGCCGGCGGTCTCTTTCATTCATGAATTACGAATGCAATCAGGTCCAGGCTGAATGATTCAGTTGTCGTTGTTTATTGATTTGGTTCGGGTTCTTTTTTGGTCGAAACGACGGAGTATCTTTTTGTTTGTTTCTGAATTGATTTGATTTCACATAATGAATGAATGCCTTTTTTCTACTGCAGTTTATCACAACTGCAATTATGATTAAAATTCACAAATTTTTTCTGCTTTTAGGTCCCGCACTTGCTTTTTCTGACAGCGCTACAGTTCGGGGAGGACCTGTACCACAACAAGCTGGTTTTCTCAACTATAACGAATTATTGGCACAGGCATTATTGCTTCCTTGATGGTGTTCACAGAGATCTCCTCAAGAGATAAGAAAAGGTTATGCCTAGTTGTTGGCATCGGCTAGAGCTAAGAGACCGCGGCCACCCTTACAAAATATGACGAGATCTCTGTCTTGGCCATGTCAATTAGCAGTAGTAAATTTCAATTGAACCTCAACGCCAGAAGAGCTGGTCTAAAAATCAACGTATCCAAGACAAAGCTGATGAGAATCGGCTCAAAATGTGAGGCGGAAGCCCAATTGTTTCCCTCTGCAGCATTCTGTGAAAACATAGATTTGCAGAAACTGACGTCGTGTATCGAATAAATAAAGCCCGCCACACTTACTTCTCGCCTGGCAGAGTCTGGAGATCAACCCAGCTCTCCAACTCACTCAAGCTTCGGATATTCAACTCGAACGTGAAATCCGACGAGAAATCTGTTCTACGGATGCGAGACCTGAAGACTGACGTAGACTACACAGTGTCGACTATATAGTTGACGACGCGTCATTAATTTCAAACTCACGACGCATTGACGTTACGACATGCCGCCAGTAGTTCAATCAGTAAGTATAACTGTAGGTATTCCTTCCAAACTAAATGAAACAATTTTTACGGTAGATGACATACGACGACTAACAAACATGACAAAAAGGACAATCGGGATAACAAACAGTGGACGAGGCAGTTGCAACGGTAGCTATACGACGTCGACAAATCAACAACGACAAAAAGGGTCATGAGTGATCACGATCGGGGTAGCTATGCAACGACGACAAGGCGATGAGGGATGTGTTCCAATCGCAGACATCTGAACGATGACGGTACTGTTTCAAAACACACACGAGCCATCCACGACGCGACGACGATAAAAAACCTTAGAGGGTAAAGGGATAGGAAAATAATTATAAAAGGATGTGCGAAGTGAATTTGTCTCACTCCTCCCCAATGGTGCCGAATTAACAGCAAAGGAGAACGTGAAGTATCTCGACGTTAACTTCACCGACACACTCAAATTCAACAACCATTCGAAGTTGACACTTAACTTTGTACTTCACCGTATATACCCACTGATGCGAAAACAAAATGGACTAAGCCAGAAGACGAAGTTGCTACTCTACAAGCAACTCATTCGGCCAATTATAGCGTATGGGTTCCCTGTGTGGCATACCATCTCCAAGACCAGCATGAAGAAGCTTTCGGTCTTCGAAAGGAAGATACTCCGAATATGCACTGGTCTCACCTATGACAGAGACCGTCAGAAGTATCCCAGCAACAGGAGACTTTTCGAAGAAGCTCGCACACTGTTCCAGAGGCAACTGCACGACATCAGAAACCATCCAAACGTGGACATCAGAGAGTTGAGAAGCACGACTCGCGGACAACGATTCCTCAACGCATTCAATCTGCTCAACGAGCAGACATTCCCACTAACGTCAACCAATGGGTTGTATCAGTTCTATCAAAGTATTGTTAGTAGTCAGCAATGCGGCTAAATAGGCTGCAAAACCAAGACCCCATCCCGAGAAGACCAACAACGAACACACGGACTTGAACACCCCGATGTCAAATTCATGGATCAACAATAGTTGTAACGAAAACTTTGTAAACACTGTAAGCTCTGTAAACACTGCACGCCCGTTGGGCCCCTATTGTTGAGCCAACATCCTTTCATCGTTCAAGCTTTTGGCATATAAAATGTGATGTTGAATGTGAACCACACCTAAACGTCAAGTTTGTTTCTGCATTTCATTTGACATTTCTCAATTTCAGACTAAGTCAATTTGAACCATGGAAAGATACACAATCGAGCAACGCGTTAAAATTATTCAGGCTTATTATGAAAATGGGCGTTCAAAGCAAAATGCAAATGCACCTCGTGATTTTTTCGGTCAATTTAATCGTCCAAATGTGCGTACAATCGAAAAAGTCGTGCAAAAATTTTAGCAATCCGGGTCCGTAGGAGAGATGTGATCAATTGTATAGTTTTTGTTCAAATAAATTCAAATTTCATTTGACTCACTCCCAATCAAGCAGACAAACTGATCATTGTAAAAATTCGTTTATAAATTAATCCTATAACTTATTTGTGTCCCAGTAAGGACCGCTTAATAAAACATATTACATTAATCAATCCGTACGAGAGTCCATTAAGAATCTCCTACATAACAATACATAGGCAATTAATACGATTGAAAAGTGCATTTTTTATTGCATAAGGTACAAAAATTAAAAATTAATTTCATTCAAAATCCTCTTCTTGAATAAGATCGTCATTGACCCTGAGTGAATAGATGTGCAAACGTTTTTTTTAATTTTTCACCCGCTTCTGAGGCGAACTTCTGTGTTTAAAAGTTTTGCACAGTTGTAGATATTGCAACACGCCTCGTGTTTGTTGTAAATCTTGACGGTATCTGCCCGTTTCGTTCTTTCTAGTTCCCTGAACTCTTCCCTGAAGACGTGATCTCCTACAGCGCAGAATGGTTCGGGGCCTATAGAAGGTTCCGATGCCCCTTTCCTAGCGAGGGAGTCGGCCATTTCATTGTCTTCTATCCCTATGTGGCCAGGTATCCAATAAAGTTTCACTCTGTTACTCCTGTTCAGCTCATTAAGCTTCTGTAGACATTCCCACACGAGCTTGAATTATTTGGAAAACATACTTTGGGTCCTGGAATATGGAACACATTTTTTCATTTGGTTTGATCAGGCTCCTCGTAGGCCCTTCGCCACCTTTCTTCCTCTGGGCAGCTTATTTGGTCTATACACGAAAAAACACATATTTTGTTGCGCCCATTTAAGATCTGAAGTCTGAGATGTTTTCGATCGAAGCTTGAGCTAAAGATGCCTTTCACGCTTTCAATACTTGAGACAAACGATTCTTAGCTTCTGGGCTGTCTTTGAAAGCGAAATTAGTTTTTCTCGTCTTTCCGACAGAATGCTCAAATTGGAAGATTCGAAGCCAGAGACAAATTTATACAAATGACGAAACTCGATTACCCAAATTTTCTACCTCAAGTCTTGGAACGCACACGTTCAATATGACCTAGTCATTATGCTCGACAGATCTTCGCCTTCAGGACTCCGTCCACTTCTTTGTGTATGGCTTCCACAGGGCGCCCGTCATCTTCCTCGTAGAATGGCTTAAACTCAGACAGATTCGTCCTTCAGCTTCTGATGTAAAATTAGGATTTTCCAGAACATAAATTTGGTCCTTCGAGCTAGAAGTTCTGATCCATGATGATTGTACACACCGAATTAAGCCCGGTATCCACAGATACGATCTCCGTCACTCCTTCGGCTTTGTCTGTCATCGTAATCCCGGGTAAACCTTGTCCTGAACATCAACAAACCTGTTCTCCAGCCCGATCTTTGTTTAGTTGCTGTACACGAAGTTGGCTGAGGTCCTTCTTCATTTCGCGCCACCTTAGACGAAGACGTCCCCTGGTCCGTTGTCCGGCACATTCGGTTTTGAAGATGGAAGGCCAAACCTCCAACGACGTCTAGAATAAAATCGGATATCAAGACGTCAGGAATAAAATCAGATATCGAACAGAAGTCCTTACAGCTAGAGCAGCATTCCCTTCTCTAACAGCCCACGTATTCTTCTTCGTTTCCCTCTATGAGGGATTTTATTTATTAAAATTAAACTGCTGACGTTACTCAGCCCGAAGTCAACTTAAAACAAAACTTACTCTACTTATTCGAATCGTTCGATGTCGTTGAACGATGATGCCTTGATCATCAAGATGGCCTTGATGTTATTCGGTCCCACAGTGGCTGGTCGGCGACGCTCCGTCGTTGGTGTTGCAATCTTTCGCTGCGTGTGGCATGCTCGGCTTAAAACGCTGAACTAGCGTCTGTCCGCAACTTTGAGAGCGTATTAACTTATATCATACGCTTTATTTAGTTGACCTCCAGACATTCAACTTTAGTGTTTAATTTCCTTATTATTCTGGTGCTGTTCCAAGACGTGTCCTTTTCAATTCAACAACTGCGGTTCTAAACGTTTGACATTGGCAACCCAGTTGACGACATTCGACTATTTTAACGACATTAACGACGGGTTGTGGACACCACAGTGTCGTCAGTAACAAAAAACGACGCATCGTGGAACAGCACTTCCTCGAAGACGAACAATATCAAACAATATCACCGCTCGCTATCAGGTCTTCGTCAAAAAATTATTGAAACGAATCTGGCCGGAATTGATAACAAACGAAGAGCTGTTGCCTAGAGGAGTAGAGTCCCACCTTGCATGTCGATCGCTACAGCCTACCAACCATCTCCTCGAAAAACGACCAATCAGGCTGATAGTATTTGCAGCCATAAATTACATAATAAAACATATATTTTTTAGTTCAAAGTTCATTTCAAATCATCTGAGAGAAATGCGCAGAATTTATTTGTGCACGTTCCGCACAACTTCTCCTCGAGAATTTTTATTGTGGCTCTTTTGCAATCAGTTGCTTGTGTGTGAATGGTACTTCGTGTGAAGAGATTTGTGACTTGCGTCTGACTGCAACAGGTGCTGGAATATTTTGAATGAATGGATTAAACAAGAGTTGGAGCACATGCCTATAGACTCTATGTGGAGAGGTGTCAGGCACATCCTGAGCAAAATTTCATATCATTGCCAAGAATTCTCTTGTCAAACCTGTCTGTACGTACCAGATCGAAATGTTTTGTTGCTACATCAAAGGAGTGATTATACGTATAACATTCCGCAAGGCATTGTACACCTGCTGGGTTATGTCTAATTAACAATATCTTCTTCTGAAATCTATCTGTATACCATTGTAGGTGCGGTAATGGTTTAATTTATTGCCTGGAATCTCTTGGAATTAATTAGTCTACACTCCCGTATACATACGTCCTAAAACGAACAATGTACGTACGTACATACACATCTGTTTGCTCAGTCTTTCGCAAACAAAGCAGATTTGACCCACTCAGTAATGCGAAAGCAAACAACAGAATGGTTGCACTGTTAAAGGAAATCATCCTGCAAGGTTGAATGACTAAGTTCAACTTGCCATGTAATGGTTTCACTTCGGCTTCCCCTTTCGAGGCAGGAAGAGGATTGGGATTATACAACTTTGATTAATTTCATCCATTGTATGTCCCCCGAGTAAAGCCGATGTCCTTCAGGAATTGTCTTTTGCAAAAGTAAAATTTGAGTTCAACTAAATGAGTGTAAGGACGGGAGGATGGCTTGATAATTCAGGATGCCTCTTGGCTTGTCTTAGTGAGATTTGGCAAATAAATTGTTTACTCGGAAAAGTTTTCGCAATGCTGGCTTGTGATCGAACGATAAGGTTATGGTCCTCTAAATACAGGAAAAGTTGATTGGTTTAATATGCCAATTCATGGCAAAATGAGGGTGAATCATGAGGATTTTTGTGCTAAATAGAGAGAGTGGGACTGACTAGAGATGTTCATATGCAATATATACCGACGTTACATCGGAAAAAAACATTCATGTGTTCGACACATCGAATGAAAACATTGACTTCGTGGAAAAAGCACAAACAAGGTCGTTTGACATACGCTGAAATCGTCACCAACTTTTCAATGTTGTAGGCAAGGGAAGTGAGACATGCTTCTCAATATTGAATTGGAAGCTATGACAAAGAGTGGGAAAGAGAAAAAAATCAGAATTGAGATCTCAATCGTTGAGATAAAAATATCCTTTTTGTGAAAGTGGCTCAAGCCAGAACTAAGTCAAGAAGTGCATCTTGACCTTCCTTGTACATTTGCTTATTCTTATCGTCGTATTGAACCATGTTCTTCCCTCTATTTGGAAACACATTACATACCACAACATGACCGCCAATCAGAGTTGCCGGAAAAATATATTAAAAATTACCAAAAGTACCATGGTAAGGCCCAGGCCCCACAAACGTGGGAATTAATCAACTTGTCAAAATCTCAGAAAACGGTTTACACACGGCGACTCACGATTTTTGGCAACAATGTTCGAGGGACGATTGTCCTTAAGTCAGATAGCACTGAATGCACGATCTCGCGCAAGACTATACAAGTGCGCGCATATGTCGAAGAGATTGACAAGCAAAGGCCTATACCACAGAATTACCCTTGAGAACCAGAGACAGCGAAACGCTCGTCTTGAGATTTACTTCGTGTTCTAATTAAGTTCATGAATTATGTATTAGACAATTCTTCTGACTCGGTAAAGTGCGAATCTGATCTAAAAACGTCTTGCCGCTCTGGACGTCGCAATGCAATCTACACATGACCATGACAGTAAAGTCGTATCAAATAACAATATATGACGCGTCAGCATTCATCTCCAAACATCACCGTGATTTAGGTTTAATGCACAACCTCCATGACGCTCCCACAATGAGGACACCGCCTTTTCAGGCTGTTCGTTTCAGGGGTTCTGACCTGCCATTGAGCCAGAATACTGCATCTGCGGAAGCTTTAGACAACTGGGTCTTACTCAGTGAATATGATTCCTTCTACGAGCTTTTTCTAATTCAAAACTAAGGCATGTCTCTAACGACCTATCTTGTTCATTTTTCCTGAGTTCCTTATTCAATCTTAAAGTGTCACAGTGATATTTCAATGCAAAGTGACAAAATAAACGAGGTCCTGTTCCCTCGTCTCATTTGTGTTGTTGTATATGTTGCCAAAAACATTAAAATGGGAATTTAACTATGTATAGTGTGTGCTTCATTCGATGCATCGAATAAAATACAGCGTTAAACATTGAAAGTAACCGATGCATCGGATTGATTCGATACATCGAATCATAAGTTTAATCGATGTACAGTCGCCTCTCGATAATTCGAAACTCATGGGACCCCACAAAAAATTCGAATTGACAAGAGTTTGAAATTTCAAATGGTTCGAAAGTATCGAGAGAAAAAATATGAAAGTTCGAAGTAGTTCTTGAAATTTGTAAGCCATCCTTCACTTGCCGCACAGTTTTTGATGTTAAGAGTAGACGCGAACTGTTTTTTTTTTTGCTCTACAGTGCCTTAGCCAAATGACCAGGCTCTCTTCCAGACGAGGAAATTCACCTTTCGTAGTTCATTTTCTTACTCCAGTAGTTTGAGTAGCATCAATCTTCTCCTTGTGCTTTATTATGGTTGAGAGTGTACTCAGAGGAATTTTAAATTCTTTTGCGACAACACTTTTCTTCCCACCTCCATCCACTTTTTCGATTAACTCCTTCTTTTCAGCAATTGCAAGCATTTATCCTTTTTAGGACTCATAATTAAGACAATCTTTTAATCTGTAACCAACGAAAACTGAAACTAAACTACCCAAACTGAAGTGTGTGGCAAACTACTCATTTCAATAACAAATGCTCTGCAACGATGAGACAAGTTTAAACTTTGTCTCAAAATGCACCTCTATTCTATGCAATCTGATAACTTTGAATTGTCGAGTGTTCCAAGTCTATGAGTTCGAATTAACGCGTCGTAGCGAGGATTTTTTTGTTCGAATAACCCATTGCTTAAATATGTATCGATTTTTTCGAAATATAAAGAGATTTTCCAGGAAACTCGTGACAACTTCGAATTATGGAGAGGTTCGAATTATCGCAGGTTTCTTAAAGGCCCAACTATAAGGGATTTAAAAATTTATTTGAACGGAATTCTTTTTACAGTTGAGATTACAACTAGACTTACAAACTAAGGGTTAGGGTGTTGGCTCAACAATAGGGGCCCAACTTATGTACTTTGTTTAATTTAATGTTTATTATTATTGTCGGCTTATTGTTTATTTTGTATGTCCTACAATGGGTGGGGCTTACATCGGGTTGTTCAAGTCTGTGTGGTCATGGTCCCAACTATTATGCGCATGAGTGAGCATGAGCTGATGTCAAACATGCACGGGTGAGTGAGCGAATGTACCCACCCGTATGAGGCAACCTATTATGTCGTCTATGAACGCTTGCGAACATTTCGTTAAGCACATGTGAATTTGGCAGCTGGCATATTTTGGGCACAAACCACACAAATGTTTGGTTAAGCATGAATAAGTGCGCTCCGAATTGCACCCCGCATATGCAATTTTGACAATTGAACGAGAAAATAAAATAAAAAAATGGGCACATCAGCAGATAATTCATGTTTCATTCATTTCATGCATACATTTATAAACGAACTTGTGCCGAATTATAATTCGCGTACATACACATATAAACGAACTTTAAACATAAGAAATTGCCTTAAGGTGCAACTAATGCGCATGAGTGTACTTGAGTAGTGTCAAACTTTAAAGAAATGTTTCGTCATGTTTGCAATAAACACATGGCTTGGCTATAATGAGCATATTCGCACGTGGCCTTATGTCAGAAATTCTCGTGAATAAGACAATTTATCAGGTTTTCAGTTCATTGCCCATTGTTAGTTCGTTTGCATATGTGTGTTTAATGTAGGTGCGGGTAATAAGGTATGTCGGCTAATAAGACCTAAGTTCCAGAAAATTGTGTTAATGTAGCAGTAGACATAAACGGACAACCTATTATATAGCTAATAGTCATAAATGACCATTCAGACTGTCGCTACGTGCTCGCTCGCTCATCGGCATCTGTGTTGTGTAATTTATTGTATATAATATTCAGATTTTATTTACAATTTATTGTATATAAATTTGAGCTTATGTTTTCCGTTATTCATTGATTTCTGTACTTTTAATTTTTCAAAAATGTATACTAGTTTCAATTGTGATTTATTTTACAAATAGTGTAGGGCGTTATAAAAGTCCGTCAAGTTTGACGGCAGGCCTTACTATACTCTTTTTGTCTATAAACGTTTGCCTGTTTATTTATAATAAATAATATACAAGTTTTATAAAGCTTATTTCGTGTTTTTAGGGTTTTTTTTTATGGAGCAACCTTGCCTCAAAATGACTTGGTGTCTGCTATCCGAGGAGTACAAAGAGGGACGCTTAGCACTTATAAGGCTGCTGAGAATTATAAAGTCCTGATGGACGTTAGGCACAGAAATAATGTCTTACTTTTAAGACTATCAGCAATATTAATTTAATTATAATTTTTTGATCTCAATTACCAAATTTTTGAGCTATTTTTTATGTATGTTAAAGACTAAGGCCTTATTACCCGACCATAGCTTAATATGGCCTATTGACAACGTTTTTTTTTAAATGTTGAATTTCGTTTTTCAATTTAAAGCAGAAGTTGCATGATTTGTTATTTTTGTTTTTGTAGTAATATATTTTTACATTAATTAACAATACAATTTTTGTTTATTTATTTTTGTTTTTTTTGATTTCAAATATTCCGTATTACCCGCGCCTATCCTACATGAATTATCAGCCGATTTGGCCCTTTTCATATTTTCCCTTTCAATTAATGTGCGAACTTACATGGACACCACATGGACACACGGACTTGAGCAACCCGATGTAAGCACTAGCCATTGTAGGACATAAAAAATAAACAATAAACCGACAAAGTACATCAGTTGGGCCCCTACTGTCGAGCCAACACATTAACCCTTCGTTTGTACGTCAAGCTGCAATCTCAATTGTAAAAATAACTTTCCTTCAAATAAATTTTAATTAGCTTTTTTTAGGTCTTGCTTAACGAATCATTTGTTTGGTTTGTGTACACAATATACCAGCTGCGCCATTCACATATGCTAAACGAAATGTTCGCAATCATTCGTAAGCGACAATATAGGTTTCCTCATTCGGGTGTGCTAATTCCCTCTATCACCCATGCGCGTTTGACACTAGCTCATACTCCCTCATGCGCATTATTGTTGGGCCTTTAGGGCTTCTCTTTACCGTACCTTCTGCGGATGAGACTGTAAACTTCCAATGAATATTGGATTAATTTGTCGTTGTTAACAAAATGCTCGTCCACCGTCTGGTACCGCAGGCAACTTTAATGTGAACACGAAGTCTGTGAGATTATTTAATAAAGTTACCCCAAAAAATTCATGCAAGTCAAAATAAAACGTACACGCCTAAAACTTGACTTCCCCACGATGGTCAATCGCCAACTTTTCCTCATGGCAAATCCCTTATTTCCCCGACCAACGCGTCCCACGACTTTACGGTAGTAAAAGTGGAACATAAAAATAAGTTCGCTTTGGCATTTTTTTTCCGGCTTCAGCGAAAATCATAACTTTTTTTTCGCTTCATTTTATTGTGCTTGAATAATGAAACATCTCTTTTATGGGGGGAAGTCCGGGCGCAAATATTTTTGCGCCTCGGCGGTGAATCAGGGGACAGGAGATAAGCGTGATCTGCAAAAGTGTCACATCTACGCGTCCGAAATATTTGCGCGGAGAAAATTGACAAAATATGTCAAAAGTGTATTTCCATGTTGTCGAGGTAGTAAAATATTCAAGGTTTGCTGTGAGCAATAGTTGAAGCGTGACGCATAACCACTTTTCAGCAGATGAAGTTATTGCAAGGGCGTGGACGTTTGTAACAACGCTGAGGACTTCTGTAAAAGCACATTTTCCACCCGCGCACATCGGCGGTGAAAAAAACGAGTAAAGCCGTACTAATTTTTTAAGAAAATTAATTATGCTTTCAGATAATATTTTTTCCCTCTTTCATTAGTTTTAATTGAAATTTGTGCCGGATACCTCATTTTCGCGGTCTCGGATGATATTAAATTCGTGTATGTGTGTGGGCAGGTATCTTAATCTCTTTTGGATGATTCCTTTTATATTAAATTTCTTCCTCCCGTTTTTTCCTCTTGTTTTTTCTTGCACACCTGAATCTAACCTTGGAGTAACGCGATTCACTTTGGACGATAATTGCACGTAAATATGTATGAATTCAGTGGTGTAAAGAAAGAAGAAAGGAAAACCCATCTCTTCCTTGACTTAAGTTCAATCATGGATGGGCCATATAGATTATACATGCCTGCAACGATGTTTTGGCCACTCTTGTGTTTTAATTTTGGTCAAACTCTGTGGGTCCAATGGATTCATCAACACAAAAATTTCAAGAGCTAAATTAAGCACAGTCGATATTTTCGACTCAAGATTTTTCTCATTTTGTGGCATTATTGCTCAGTTCAATTAATTTGAGGCTATCAGTGCAAAAGTGGCTGTAGTGTCTACTACCACCGCACTTACCGGTGGTCAGATGAAGACGACCTTACGACAAGCACTCTAG
This sequence comes from Eristalis tenax, assembly GCA_905231855.2. Lineage (NCBI taxonomy): Eukaryota > Metazoa > Arthropoda > Insecta > Diptera > Syrphidae > Eristalis > Eristalis tenax. Next base: position 116,143,561 of record HG993124.1, read on the forward strand.
ATGACGAAGATAAGAGCTATGATGCATGTCATGAGCATTATGACATATCGAAGAGCACCTCCCATGATTCCATGCTCTACCGTAGTGTTGCCAATGCATTACAGTGGCGTTACCAACAAAACTCGAAAATTGCCAAAATAAAAATGTTTGAGGCCTACCTCAATTATTCTAACCTCATTATTCTAACCTCAATTATTCTTAAGCTTTCTCAGATAAATTCAATCACTTTCAAACCAACTGCGACTATAACAACCACAGTTAACAGTTCAGTTTCTCTGTTTCGTTAAGTTTTCTTACTGAAGTGGAAACGAAATGTAGCCCCGCTAAAAATGCAAGAGATAGTGGTTTTATAATTTAATTTAACAGAAGAGCACAGAAAAGAAGTTTGAAATGCCCCTTCCCGATAGTTGTGCACTGAGTATAGCTACCTCACTCTCACCGGAGATAGCCACAAGAAGACAGCCACAAGTTGGGACTAACAGTCAACAGGGATATATCGGAACTCATGTGCTCATAAGTAAAGTAAGGTGTTGGAAACGCGTTTTAGAGTTATGGTCGGCACATGATGTGGGATGAACAGCTTTCGACCCTGTAAAAGTACAACCGACCACTTCACTCTAAGAAGTGGAAGACCCAGGGCGAAGTGGTTGGACCAAGTCCAAGTTCGCCTAGTTGGGCATAACTTCTGATGAGTTAGAGTCGATGGCGGAGGATCGAGAATGGAGGAGGATCGATGGCGGAGGATCGACCTTTTTAGTGAAGCATACGGGTCAGAAGATGATGATGATATGCTTCCGAACACCAGCAATCGACATCCGAGAGAGCAGCGGTAGGATGCTGGTGAAAAAACGCAACAAACAAAAAAACAAAAAACCTCTTCCAGACAACACAAGAAAATATTGAGAAAATTAGACTGATTGAACTGAAGATTTTAAAAATGTTCACCCGTCCCACTCGGCAGATACTCCGCATAGACTATCCATCAAACTGTATACAATATCAACGGTCATTCCAAACAAAAACTTACATTTGAAAGCTAACCTGTAAATGATTAAAAGAGGGATGTCCCACACTCCAAGAGTAACCAGGAAACGAAATACGTCACCAAAGCCTGAGTACCATCGAACCAAATGCCGCTATGGATTCTTCTTCTGGTCCGAGTGTTGAGAGAATACAAGAAATTCTGTTTAAAAAAAAAACTAAAAATCCGTGGGACACCTAGCTTCAAAGGCTGCCCTACAGATTATCTTCAACCAAAGTTCTGCTTTAACTGTGCGACAAGAAGCTGTCTGCTTGGAAGAACATAACAAGCGTCTCGAGAGCCAGCTTGACCGACTTCTACGGAAGAGTACGGAAGTAAATCTTGTAGTTCATCTGCCTGCGGAAGATCAAATTGACATGAGTGAAAAAGCAAAGGCTATTTGCGCCAGTTAAGTTGACTTCAGTCGTTGAGTCTGCGAACAGGATACATTCCCGTGCGGTTATCAAATCAACAATATTCCTCAAAATGAGATCCAAAGAGTCTGCCTGGAACATTATAAAGAATGCGATCAAGTGGAAGGATAGCAGAATAAGCAACCAAAAGGATTTGCCCTTTAACGTCAGACAACGTCGGGCAAAAATGAGCCCGTTCATGAAGGAGCTTCGTCAAAAAGATGCTGCAATAAAGATTTGTTTGCGGGATGATCATCTGCATATCGCCAACAATGTATTTTCTTGGGCCTCTGCTCTTGGGTTGATATGTGGAGAAAAAAATGGGATTGAAGTCATCAAATTAAAGATAGCCAAATTCTACATGCCCCAGCCCATAGAATCCGTTGCGTACGTTGTGTTCTGTAAAAAAATTGACAACTCGTAAGACCTCATTAGAGGGAGAGAGATAGCAAATGTAGCCCGCAAGTGGAATGCATCACGACGGATGAAGTTGGTCAACTTTTAACTTCTTGTACGTTTCACTCATGTTTTCATGGCAAATCATTTGGTGCCATTTGTGTGTTCGTTCTTACGAAATATTATGAATGTTTATACATACGGTTTGGCTTGATTGAAATTGTTTTTGTATAATTCCTAATACTCCCTAAATCAGGAGTTTAAATGATTGATTTTCTTAGATTTATATGGCACACGCAACGTACTCAGACACCACTTTGAATTGCGGAATTGCCAAATCTTCTGTGAATTGTTGTTGATATAGCGGCTCGTGCAGGTACAGGCGTCTGCACTGAGCCTCTATCAACAATCTCCTACTCTCACCTCCAAGTGCTGGGAGCTAAGCACATTTAATCGAAAATGGGGTCCCCAACCCTAGTGGGACGTCGTTGGCGGCTAACAACGAGAGAGAGGGGGAGGAGATTGGGGGGGATTGTAAGTCATGGATTGCGGAGGAGCTGAAGAACTTTCTGGCCAACTGCGCCATCCGAAACTTCAGTCAGCAGGAGCTACCTGGGGCGGTCTCATTCTAGAGCTACGCCGACATATACGGAGCTCAGGTCTAGAAGGTTCTTCAAGGAAAAAAGTATTAAGGACATAGTTCAGCACGTGGAATGTTAGGTCCCTTAACAAAACACATGCAGCCGAAGACCTCGCGGAGGACCTGGACTGTTACAAAGCAGACCCCCGCTATCCAGGAAGTGTGGTGATATGGGCCGGCCAAACTACGGTGATTGCAACAGCGTTAATTTGGATGTCGATTAGTTGTTCGAGGCAGACTCAGGCAAGGGCTTTGTCTGTAAAAGCGAACCTCAAACAATCCGCATCGAGGCTAAATTCGGGAGGACGAAGATGACAACAACAAGAATGACTTCTATGATCTTTCTAGGAGATGCGATCATTGGTCCAGCTTCAACACCAAGATCGTTCTAGCAAAGTTGGGTAAGGAGGACATCTTTGCTAGAGTTATAGGTAACCACACCCAGCACAACATCACATCCAATAACGGACTCAGGCTGGTGGACTTTGTCACGCTGTCACGGGGCGGAACCTTTATGTTGCTATCACGTGGTTCCCACACATCAACATACATAAGGGAACCTGGCGGTCCCTTGATTTATCAACCATCAACAAGATTGATCACGTTGCGATCGACTTCAATCACTCCTCCAGCATACTTGACGCCCGAACGTTCTGAGGAGACCACATCAACTCCGGCCTTATACTTGTAGCCAAAGTAAGAGCTCGGTTATGAAGATAACAGCGGCGTCGAGAATGAACACCACGGTTGACGTAGGAAACCTACAATCGAACAAACGAACTGCTAGGAACTTTCCCGATCCAGTCTCAGAGAATTTCTCTCTAAGTTGGATGCAGCCTGGGCAAGTGATCGAAGGGGATTGGAGGCATTCTCAAAATGCCATCAAAAAAGCTGTCACTGATGTGCTGGGTTCTACTACACCACATAGGAATAACCCATAGTTTGACAACGAGTGCAGGCTGGCACATGCAACGAACCTGGATGCCTTCAAAGCAAACTACGACTGCAAGGAACAAGAGATCTGCTCGTGAGCTCTACCAACAGAGGCCAAGGGAAGATACCCGGCTTTTCAGAAAGAGTACGAGACGAGCGCCATCGAGGAGGTTGTGTCGGAGGAAATGATGTTCGAAATTTTTAACAGCCATCCAAACGATATTCGGTTCGAATATAAGCCTGCCGGGAAGAAAATGGAGGCTGAGAATCTGGAAAAATCACTTCTGTAGACTGTTAAACGGCGGTGACCCAAATAAAGCTGCCAGGCAGAATGTTTCACACAAAATGATCGAAGAAAATCCCGCCACGACTTAGACGGGGTCAAGATAAGAATATGATGACTGAAGTCTTGAAGCAAGGCTGGCGGTGCGGACGGCGGCGGTATCCCTTGGAACCATTTAGGCAGCTGAAGATGAGCTCTGTCCGAATGAGAAAACCCTAGATGACTGATGTGTCAGAGCTTACTACATGAGTTCTGTGCTTCATAGTGTCCTCAAGTGAATGGCAGTTAAGTCGTGAGTCTGTACCTGATTGTGGATCACGATTTTTGTTTGAAAATGCGTCAAGAGAATAATTGTTTTGCAGAGAAAAAACTGCACGGTTAATGAGGATAATTAAGTTAACTTTTGCTGAGGTTTGTCTGAGCAAATAAATTAATTGCGTAACTCTCTCTAATGCCGTCAACCATATCATCCAGAAGAGCTGGCACACGCACCTAATCGTCTAATCTCCAGCTGCATAGTGCATAGGTACCTGCTGTATCTATTATTCACTGAATTCCATTCGTTTTTTTACTGTTTCACTAGACAACAGTCCTTTAGTTCGCTAGCGGTCTTATCAGTATATCTACATGTCCTGATAAGAGTTTGTAAAATATTTTGTGTACTGATTGTAAGTGATAAATGAGCGTTAAGAGTTCTCACCCAGCTTGCCATACAAAGGAGTTTCTTTTTTTGGAATCAGCAGTCCCCTAGACAGCTCTGATTAGACTACTCTGATAACCCGTCTATAACCATTTGTCAATCAAAATGCTTTATCGCATTTATCTTTCGGTCTGGAATCAGTGCACGTAAAAAAAGCAGTTTTGTGAAAATCTCAATGGTGTGGCTTCACGACAGCCACATCAGTGAAACAGTTGTCTCACAATTTATCACCAATTAACCAGATTTGGAACAGCGGCCTTGTGGTTTGCTGCGTTGACCCACATCTTTCGAGTCACTGACAATGCTCAAAGAGTATACCTGTTTAGAAAAAAGCTTCTCAAATTGGCTGCTAGGAGTCGGCATAAAATTTTGTAGGACCTATACGGGCTCTTGCGCCACCACGGGAATGGGGCTGCTGGTGAATTCACCAGCACACTATGACCATGTTGATCCGTTGTGATACCCCCAGTCAGACTACTACCACTGATAGACCGCGCCAGTGATAGTGCCTATAGTGTCTTAAGTTTGCTTTCTCTGGGTTTCAAACCGGGGACCCCACTATCCAAGGGCAGGCACTTAACCAACTGCGTCATCCAGTCGTAGATATGATGGGAAATGGAAATTGTTCATAAAAATGCAGCATCAAACATGTAAAAAGTCTTTAAACGTTCGTCCGAGAGTAAGGCGATGGTAAAGTGATACAGTGTACTCCCTCTCCCAACCGGCTACCTCTCATAAGCAGACACCTCTCATAACCGGACAAATTTCAAAGAACTCTTATAACCAGACGCGTACACCCATTTTGATAACCGCAATAGAATTTCACTCTCTCTGAAAAGCAAGAAGTGTTTCGTGGAACAAAGGAACATTGTTTCTTATAAGCCTACCAAAAACCACAAAAAAACACGAAATAAAACACACGTTTTAACACGTTACTTTAAAGTGTTTCGATGGTGGTTGTCAAAAATACAGGCCACTGTATACGAGTAACCCACATCGAATGTAACAAAACTGTTTCGCGATCTTTTAAGAAAAATGGAAATTTTTACTTTGAATAATTTAATTTTCCTTTTGTAATAAAGATTCTTAAATAAATTGCTCCATAAAAAAATTGCTTTTAGGACGATCTGCTTTATAAAGGGTGATTTTTTAGCTATTATCGTTTTGGCAACACTGGTTTAAACAGCTGACGCACGTTTCGTGGTTTGTTTTACTGTCAAACATCTTCAGTATGGTCTATAATTTAACCATGAATCGTCTTACAAACGAACAACGCTTGCAAATTATTGAATTTTATTATCAAAATGCGATTTATACTATTTTTTGAGGGGCTATGTTAAAGCTCATGTCTATACAGACAAGCCCGCTTCAATTGACGCATTGGAAGACAACATTGAAGCATTTATTCGTGAGATACCGGCCGAAATGTTGGAAAGAGTATGCCAAAATTGGACTAAGCGGATGGACTATTTGAGGTGCAGTCAAGGTCAACATTTGCATGAAATAATCATCAAACATTAAATTATATGGACCGAACTATCGATTCAAATAAAGATTTCATGCATTTTTCTGAATTTTATGTGTTTCTTTTTTTGAAAAACTTTCCTATAGCTTTTAAAAAATCACCCTTTAATTAATGCTTTGACATTTAAGCGGCCAACATAGGTAGGGTATTCAACATGTATCAACAACAAAACCACATGGATCAAAAGAAAGCATGAGTTTACGTTGACTGAATAACAAAATTGTTATTCACACTCACTAGACATTGCTATGTGCGTGTCATTAGACATTTCTTTGTGAGTACAAAATTAGTTTTAAAAGCTTAGCTTAAAAAAAACACATCGGCATTTTTTTTTGTATTATTTCGCAATTATCATAAACGAATGTGAATGTTTCATCTGCCTTCGATTGCCTGCAGCTGAGAAATGTCGTTCTTTCTTATTATAGGTTACCAACTTAAGAGAGCTGTTATTTTTTTTTTACAAGTTTACCGTGATATTCTAGAATTTCATGGCTGAGAAAATTCATTTGAACTAGTCAAGAAGAGTTTTTGTTTTAATTTTAAAACAAATTTAATAAAAAAAATCAATATTAGATATTATTATAAATTATCAGAAAATTTGTAACAATAAATAAAATATTTCGAATATTTATGAGAAGCATTTGTATGGACTCGCGACACTGTACAGCGTCATTGATGATAACTGCCAACTTTCTTAGGTCGCAACACACGAAACATTATGAAACGAATCATAAAAACCAAAGCAGAACAGAAGAACATATTTCGTTGCCGTTGGCTGACCTGATGTTTTTTGCAAAACAAAATTAATTCCGTTTTCTTAGTGAAACATTAGCACTCTGAAATGGTGCGACGTGCCATTAAACATGGGTAGGGGAATGCAATGAAACGCAATATTTGAGCGTCAGAAGGAAAACGATAATTAAATAGACTGCAAGAATATTTTATTTTGATGCTTGCGTTAGTTTTACTCGTACCGGTCTGAGTTGAGTATCAGAACACCAAACTATTTAATTTGGGCAGATATCCGACAGTGGCATTATGGGCTAGTGCGTCGACCCCTACGCACTCGAGCATACTAGCCTAGATTCGATTCCCGGTACGGCCACATAATTTAAGATTGATGATCAAGATATCTTATCCACTTTATAAATGAATAACACATGTACATATGTATTAAGTTTTTGTAATTAAAAAAAGTTAAAAAATGCATGTATGTTTTTTGCCATTCTGATGTTTTTGGTTAAACGCACAGCAGAATGAACAAGAATCGCAATCATTTTATACAAGCAAATCCCTAACTTTGGGGTTTCTACGACACACAATTTATGAAATACATACATAATTATGTGCCTAGCGTCCATATGGGTGTCCATATGTGCCTAGCTAATGGGTCCGTGTCCGGCTACGAGAGCCGTTTCCCTCAAGTCGTAAATATATTATGTCTGCGTCCGGTTAATCTGTAAACCGTGTTATTTCAAAACCGTGTAAGATGTTGTCGATATAAAGCACGAATAACCAATCTTTGACAGTTGTTGAAGCTACATCTGCCGAATTGGCTGTCATTCATACAGTCTGGGAGCAGTCTGGGAGCACGAAGAAACTCCCAAATTTTGACAGTTGTTGAAGCTACATCTGCTAAATTGGCTATCATTCATACAGTCTGGGAGCACGAAAAAACTCCCAAACTTTGACAGTTCTTGATGCTACATCTGCCAAATTGGCTGTCATTCATACAGTCTGGGAGCAGTCTGGGAGCACGATGAAACTCCCAAACTTTGACAGTTGTTGAAGCTACATCTGCCAAATTGGCAGTCATTCATTTAGTCTGGGAGCAAGAAGAAACTGCCAAACTTTGACAGTTCTTGAAGCTACATCTGGCTGTCATTCATACAGTCTGGGAACAGTCTGGCAGCACGAAAGAACTCCCAAATTTTGACAGTTGTTGAAGCTACATCTGCCAAATTGACTGTCATTCATATAGTCTGGGAGCACGAAGAAACTCCCAAACCTTGACAGTTGTTGAAGCTACATCTGCCAAATTGGCTGTCATTCACACAGTCTGGGAGCAGTCTGGGAGCACGAAGAAACTCAAACTTTGACAGTTGATGAAGCTGCATCTGCCAAATTGCAAATGATAAAATTGTTTTATTAAAATGGGTGTTCTGTTCCACACAACTCCGTTATACCTTTTCTTGTGAAGGTCTTCTTAGGTCGCAGGTCTATGGGAAAAGCCACCAACCACAGCGAGCTTCAAAGGCAACATAGCCCGACACATCTGTCAAATGTCAGCCTAATTTATGGGCCAGTCATGACAATTTGGACTGTCACTGACATGACCTAGAGTGACCAACCAGCGAAGGATGGCTCTGACTGAATGCCTTGCTGTGCTAAGAAAATGGATAGGAAAGTGACTAAAATAACTCTGATGGGTAACAAGCGCAAAAGGATGCCCAAATAGAAACAAAAACGTTTTTCAATCACAAACGGTGCTCAATGAACGAATACTCAAAGAGAATCACGAAATCGCAACACTCGGTTTGTTTACTTAGAACACCTATATGCCGCAGGCTTAGACCCGGAGCTCTTTGAAACACAAACGAATTCCAGATTACGACGACTATAAATGTAATTGATGAGTGGAGGTGGTAGAGGTCGGGAAAAATCGATGCTCACCATCCCAAAAGTGTTTCAAACACCGAGCGAACGCGACATGCGAAATTGCCGTGATTCGCATCGAAATAATTAGGGGGAAGAATTACAACAGTGTTAACATCACCAGGCAAGCGGATGATTCGGAGGTTAGCACACAATTCTGCCTGCTTTACAAACAAAATTAGGCATCAGCTTGGGTTACTAGCAACACATTCATCGTCGTCTTGCCACCATAAATGCTCAATGCTTCAAGGTAGGAAAATGAAAAGAAGACAAGATACCACAGACAAACACAAGGGACCGCATATCAAATTGGAGGTGTATCTAATGACTTGGGCAAAGTTTTGTGTTTAGATGAAAAGCAATTCAATTTGGAAATACCAGATGCCTGCAATTATTACACTTACGACTTTCGGAAGGAGAAAGATTTTCTTCGCCCCTCATCTTTCGAGGCATGCGAGGGAGTGAGCATAGTTTCGTATCACTCCGCCTTTGTATTGGTCATCGTAGCCATAAATTAACAGGTGTTTCGAGTACTTTTGTGGTCCCCACATAACACAAGGGGTCGTGTGGAAGTGGAGTAATGTCTTAATGCCCAGATTATTTGGGCGTAAAGTCATTGCCATGACCATCATGTTCACCTGATCTGAATGTTACTGCAAATGTTGCGTGAAGGGTAACTGCCGGAACCAGGATGGCAGATATTGCTAGTGTGTTAAGTTAAGAGGAAATTGATTGGCACTCATGTTTGAGGTGAGCTTAAATGTAGGAGAGGCACTGAAGCGATTGTGAGAAATAACTGTTCTCGTTTGACTATTCCTCAACATTAAATAGGGGCCTCTAATACGAAGTTGTTTTGTTTGTAATTTATTGTCGATAGGTTAGGTTGGACTGAACTGGCTGACTGCTGTACGGATAGACGGCAGCTAACATGTGTATTCTGTAAGCCAGTTAGTGATTTTAATAAAGCAATGAAGATGGTAAAATAATAGGCTCCCAGAAGTCTGAATCTACTTGATGAGAGGACACTGCATTCACATAGCAAGCATAAAATGGCTTCTTCCTAATCCTCGTCTCTGCAGCTTCTGCAGAATTCGTTGTAGAAGAGGCCAAGTCTGGAAGCGTGAATTCCGATGGCGCAATGCCATGTTATAACGCTAATGAGCGTTCTAAGATTCGGCCTGCTCAATCTAATCAGACTAACAAGTCGCATAGGGTCGAGTGTAGGGCAGAGTTGTTCGGTAATGAGCCAGATGTCCATCTGCGATTTATTTGAGCAAGCGTTACTAGACTTATGTTTTATAGTAGCGATAGGCATGCATAGTGGATCACGATCCGGAAAGAGTCCAGAGCGTGTACCCTTTCTAGTGAAGTCCAGGCTTCGCAGTTCCCTGGAATCTCACATTATAACGGCACAAACATAAGTTGGATGTTAAAATCCTTGGCCATATGGAGCTTAAAGTGACTGCGTTCAGAGATTTGATCGCTGCCGGGCTATAGGAGCAGATGACAATATCTGTGCTTGATATTAAATTATTTTCCAGCAAGGACAGATTCCTTAATCGCTATAGTTTCAGCATGAAATACTCTACAGTGATTAGGTAATCGGAAAGTTGTTGAGATCATTTGAACACCCAGACCTGAATCCATCCCTGGACACACCAGCGTCTGGTGTTACTCATAAGACTCCCAGTAAGATTTGTGAGGAGGGGGATGATGGTCTGACTACTGAAACAAATATACAGTGGACCATGCGGGGTTGTAGGCGCCATTGGCACGCTATGCTCCTTTTACAGCAGTAGAGAGCCGTGCAGGCTTTCTTGACGCCTTTCTGTATGTCCGGTTTAGCTTCCAGTTTAGCTTCGTGTCTGATATAAGACCTAAGACATTTGCGCTATCATTTAGCTTTAAAATGGTCCCACATAGCATATGTGTATGGTCGAAGTTGTACTTCCTAGTGAAGGAGGACTAGCCCCGTTTTTTGTGGATTGACGCCTCGGCCGCATTCACTAGTCCATTTCACTACCTTGGAAACAACAGATTGCATGATATTGAACATCGTGGATACAAACCTTCCAGACACAATACCTACCTTACACCTAGTCCCTTTGAGTGTCATTAGCAGTTCGTTGACTACTGCGTTATAGGGGGGCATATACTTCATATTCCAAACTAGTGCAGGAGTTCCGCGCTGAGCTAGCGTCGTTAGATGGCTACCTCAAAATTTCCCAAATCTGAGATATCCAGGAAATGAGAAGGCCGATGAACCGGAAAGACAGGGATCTGCCCCTGGTGCACATTCCACCAAAAGCAACCAAGGTTACGACATATCTCTACGCACTTCGTTGATATAGCAAACCTCAGATGGCCTTAACTGACAAGCTGTGCAATATAGCCTGAGTACAACCTATACAAAACACACAATCTCCTTTGGGGAACTCGGTAGAGTGGTGGCGGTCTGTCCACTGGCATAGAAAAAGGCATTGTTGTTTCAGGCAGCCTTTCCTGCACTGCATTGAGAACGTTTAACAACTATCGACACTAAGACGCCACTTAACCGCCACGACTCAAAAAACGACAAAAGTTGATCAACTTAAACTTTATGGTGAACATGCGTTAGCCGAGCAAACGTGCCAAAAGTGGTTTGCACGATTTTAGGTGATTTTAGCCAACCAGCCAAATCAACGGCAAAGCCGAATATCCATGGCGCGAAGGTAATGCTCTGTATTTGGTTGGATCAGAAGGGTGTGCTGTGTTATGAGTTAAAACCGGGTGAAACCATCAATGGACAACGCTACCGAACACAATTAATCCGTTTGAAGAGAGCAGTAGCCGAAAAACGCCCGGAATATGCCACCAGACACGAGGCAATCATTTGCCAACATGCCAACGCTCGGTCCCACGTTGCTATTCCGGTTAAGAACTATTTGGAAAACAGTGGATGGGAAGTTTTACTCCACCTGCCTTATAACGCAGACCTTGCCCCATCTGACTATCATTTGTTCCGGTCAATGCAGAACGCCCTCACTGAAATACGGTTCACATCAGAGCAGAGTATCAAAAATTGGCTTGATTCATTCTTGGCTGCCAAGCCGGCGCAATTCTTTTGAGATGGGATCGACAAATTGGCAGAAAGATGATAAATAATACTATTGTACATGTTTTTCTTAAATAAACGATCAAATTAAAAAAAAAACCGGACGAATTAAGTTATAGACACAATATGAAAACGTAAGGAATGCGTTTTTTTTTTTACTAAGACAAGCCGTGGATTCCACAGCTGTTTTGTGTATCGTGTTATGCTACTCTCCTGTCTTGGATGGATGGAAATAAAACATCTAGGCATTTGCAGTGCCGAACAAACTGGAGTGAACCTAATAACCACTAGAGCGAATCTTTTAGATTTAGTTAGTAAGTTTATTTTCCTAATTTATTCTCATCGTATAATATACTAATATACACTCATCATTAAGCGTTAAAGGATATTGAATTCACAGCATTTTTTCTGGAGCGTATCTACCGTGTGAAAACAGAATGAGATGTACAATTAATTTATACAAAATTATATTGTAATTCACGTAACACAGAGTGTACACTGGAAATGTTATGGCGGTAGCAGGCGTCCTTCGTCCAGCCCAACATTTAGTTCTTAATCAGTTAAATTTGATATCATTCATTGACGGCAAGGAAAAAAAAAATCTCTCGCTACCTTCGGCAGCAACCGACCCGAAATTAATTGATTCATTAATTAATCGGACCTTTTCGGTCAGGCCTCATCTGATGTCGATTAAATTCTTCGCCTGAAATATATGCATACATTGACAGGTAGAAGATTTTATCACTACAAATTATACAGCCATCCCGGATGATGTGCTTAGGGCTATACATTCTTTGCCCGAGCACAGGAGATACGAGAAAAATGAAAGTATTACGGGCTTATGGGGGTATCTTGTGATTGAAATCACCGTCATAACGTTCGTGGATTTTTTTTTTGGTTTCATCCTATTTCTGGGCCCAGAATTGAAGCACTTACGCGCTTAATAAAGTGTATGAAACAAATTAAAGTATTCACTATACGACAATACTCTCCGCATTTATTGAGATAAAGGAAAACATAGGAGAAAGGATTTTTTTATCAGTTTTTATGTTCAAAGAGAACGCAAACTGTAGCACCTCGTATATATTTTCTCCTGCTCCACCACCCCCCTCCGCCACTATCCACCAACCTCCTACACATGACCTTATCTCCGACGTCAACACTATGGATGTGGTATCGGAAATATGAATAGCACAGATATTGGACCAAGAGTGTGAGCACTAGTTTGAATTTTAAACTTTGGTGAATATTAAGTAGAGAATAGGGGCGATATTCTTCATTTATATTCATATTTTCCATTTCAGAAAGAGAGGGAGAGATTGAGAGAGAAAGAGAGAGAAAGAGCTGGCGGAAATTGTATGTAGTCGCATAAATAGTTGAAACAAATTCTTTAGGCTGAGCTCTGCACACGGTACTCTACATCCAGGCAAATTGTTATTGATTGAATAACTGAACATCGGTGCGATTCTCTCAAAGTTTATGGAAATATTGAGTATGTGCAGTGGTGGCCACATAAATGACACACAATAAGTTGCACAAATTTTAAAGCAGGATAACCTTTTGTAAAATTGCACATTCACAAACCGATGATATTTTTTGCGAAAAAAAAAAAGAATGAATCCAAGTTTTGCAGATTTGGATCAGATCTCCTACCCAACAACACAACCCCAAGTAAACGGAAAAAAAAAATTAAGGAGGGTGCCGGACATCTGACGACGTGGACAGCTTTCTCTTGCCATGACATGTGGTAATTTATAAAGATCGACACCAAAATAGATCAACATGGCTCAATGAGCTCAATGAGCAAGATTCCCTTTGAGTCCCAAAAAACTGTGGCCATGAGCTCGGCCCGGCAGACGGAGTGACTTTGAACTTCTTCGGTGGGTCTGTTCCTTTTTTATGCCACCGCATGGACTCTTGTTTGCTTTCAGGGTCATGTTTCGTCACCAGTAACAATTCGATCCATAACACCGTCCTTACCACTGGTGGGGGGAAGTCAGATGGTAGATGAGCGTCTATGAAGGTTTGAAGAAAACCTGATCCTCCGTTATTTGGCACTGGATATTTATATCCAGTCGTGATGTGACGGATGTTGCTAGTGCATTCCAAATTTGGTTATTTCCAAAGTTGTCATCAGCAGGGCTAAAATCTAATCTTTGTTGATGGTGATGCGTTTGTGTCATCAATGGGGTTGAAAGCAGATCTTTGTTGATATGATATATTGATGTTGTTATGATGATCCTCGATTACTGTATCCATCGAGTACTGTGTGTGTGTGAATGTTGGAGGTATGACGGATCTCGATGCCGTAACTATACCTTTTTGTTTACATTCGATGGAAATTGCTTGTTTCTGAAAGTTCGTGTTCGCATTTCGCGGCTCTTATGAATAAAATTTGCAAGGCTAGCCAGAAGTACAGGGTGGCGTACGAATCTTGCTATAAACGTTATATCATTTTTTCTGTGTTAGTTATCGGATTATTTGGATTGCCCTATTTGGATTTGTTAAAATGAGTGGATACCGAAAAGAGGATTTAGATAGTGCTGCGGTACCATGATTTTTTTTGGCGGAAGTTTGTCGTCATTCCCCCCAGTAGATGGACCATTAAGAAGCTGACAAACATGTTTTCCGAATCTGGAACCATCCCACTAAGACTGTACCATCGAGATCTCTATGTTCGGGTTCAAGACATAATCGCGGCTGAAGCATCGTCAATTCAGGCAAATCCAAGCGCCTCCCAGAACTTATCGCAAATTCTTGTTAGCAGACGATCTTGTTTCCGTACAAAGTCCAAATTACACCCAAGTCAATAAATCCTCTGGATTTGCGCATTTGCACACCAGCTTGATGAAGCCCATTTAATGGAGGCATGTTAAACATGAGGTGAACAAACTGAACCAAGAAATTTGACTGAATTGAGGCAGTCTTTTAAAACAATAACTGATGCAATGCCGACTCCAACCCCTCAGGCCGCAATGAATAATTCTATGCTCAGGTGTAGCATATTCATGGATGATCATGGAGTTCATTTTCGCCATATCATCTTCAAAAACAATTACAGTAAGAGCCCTTTGATTCGGAATTCTTTAATTCAGAAAATTTGTTTATTCCGAGAAAATATTCCGAATACGAAATTTTTCCGAATAAATGAGGATTGGCTTTTTGTTGTATGTAAAAATAAATTAGCAAAAATTAAACAAAGCAAATATTTAGAAGTCGGAAAATCGTTAAAAAGGTTTGATGAAAAAAATTAATAAAAAAAAATAAAAGTATTATATTATATTTATTATTAATATAATTTTATTTAAAAAATCGGCACAATTATATTTTAGGCCACTTTAAGCCAGGAAAAAATATTCCTCAGTGCTCATAAAGGAATCCAGCTCAGGCGGTGCTTTAGTTATTTTTCCAATACAGTATATATTAGGAAGGTTGACTTGAACTTGTTGAAAATCTCAAAAAACGGAATACATTGCAACACCGAAACTGTACAAACCATTAGGAATTATGTGCGGACATTTGCATGTAGAAGCAAAGTTGGTGTGAAAATTAAATTGATGTGCTTAATTATCCGGAAAAATCAATCAGTTTTAGGTGCGTATGTACATTTATTCACGGTCCAGGTTTTTGTTACAGATAATTGCGAATATTAAGCGGCAAAGTCAAATTATTTCAGCTGAATTTGTTTGGCGTTTTTGTCGACATGTGAAGGTCTGTGGAGATGTTAACATTGACGCAACGAGTTTTGCATGCCAGTACAGACGACCATTATTTCATGTAATTATTAGCTACAGCAACATCTCTACATTCTCGTAGAATAAGTGAGCCTGGCGCCATTTGGGACGGTGCGTTGTATCATTCATTATAATTTGGTGGGGCCCTGAGTTTTGAAACATTTTTCATCATGTCGGGAATATTACTTAGGCACTGCGTATGAGTACCCACTTCCACCACTTATGACAGATGGCAGGGTTTTTTCATTTTTTTTTATGTAATGAAGATTGACTTAAAATGAAAACAACACGATATACGAACCGCAACACATCACCCTTCACACTCAGAGTTTTACATAAATTCGAATAACGTACAGACACTCTTTCTGCGGTCTATAACAATGCCGCCTTGACGCGGTGCGGAAGCTTAATCAGGGACTCTCGAGAAGGTATTCTCCAGGAGGAAACCCGATGATAATATGCAACCATTCTCGCCTGCATTGACACCTAAAGCATCGCCTCTAACTCTCTTCGGTGGGGCTGATGAGTGAGGTATTATAGGACCCATTCGAAGTATCTGATGGGCAGGTGACCCAATAAAAAATGCAGACCTCTCCGCGCCCGCACATTCCTCATGTAGCACTTAATTAAAACCCGGTGTCTCAGTGTCGGATTCGACGATCCTTTTAACTGAAGCTTCAGTGTCTATGCTGTGCAGTAGTTGCAGTTGACGAATTATCGCTTTCCAAGCTACATCCATGTTTTGCTACAGATCACGGAATTCTCGGTTATGTCATCCCACTCATTCACCTTTCGCGCAGACAGGACCGACACAAATTTCACCAAAATTGTTATGATCAACTTCATCTGCTAGGTCTCAACCAACAAGACTCTCCAGCTAGGGCGATCTCCGGCTAGTTGTCTCTATTTTTGCGCACCCTCTTGGTTGATGTCCGTCTCCACATGGACGCCGGTATCCTCTGCTGCGTTATCCCACAGGTCCGGAATCGAAGACTATATGCTACTCGTAAGGTGTCCAAACGCTCTTCTTTATCCTGCCACCCCAGGCGATGGATCCTTAGATGTATGACTATACTTATGTCGTTTAAGAGCTCGTTTAACTCATGTCGTTTATGTCGTTTAAGAGCTCGTATAGAGGTGGTTGAATCTTCTGTTTCAAATACCACTAACTACAAACAGAACCAATGATCGTACGCAGAAGTTTTCTCTTGTAGAAACCAGGGTCTTCGTCATCCCCTCTTGTTATTGTCAATGCCTCTGCGCCGTACGACAGGACCGAGATGATCAGCGTCTTGTATAATGTCCTTCGAAATATGGCTCTACTACTCAGTTGCATTTTGAGTCCAAAGAAACGGAGGCTTGCCGAGAGTTATTCTGCGTTTTATCTCCGTACTGATATTGTTTGTATTGTTTAGGGTGAAGCCGGGATAAACGAAGTAAATACTTGACTGCTTCAAAAGTACATCTGTTGACGGTGATGTTACTTCCTTGAAGACGGCTGATATTTCATGTTGATGTCATTCACCGCTAAACCCATTGTGGTCGCCACCGAGTCAATGCCAGCAAAAGGTCTCGTTGACGGCTCACTACGCGCCAACAGGACTTCTGGATGGTCGTGTATCAATTCGTGTTAAATGGCACCTCTTGTTGCATGCCCATGAAGAAACCATTTTCAATTAAATTTCATTCTAATGCCTGCATGTTTTGGCAGTGGCTTCTAATCACCAATCGGGAGAAGTAAACTCCGAAAGCCTGAATAATCTCAAATAACTGAAATTGCTTTCCACGTTCAGCGTTCTGTTCCTAATCTCCAGAAGATATCGTCCAATTGGCAATGCACAATTCACAATAACTAACATATGCACACCTCATGCTGATACAGTGGTACTCGTAAGTACTGCAGGCTGTATCGCATTTGTAAGCAAATGCCTCTTCCGTCTAATGAGCAGCAAAGGGGATTATACACATTCTTCCGGATGAAATCATCTGATTAGTCATTGCCTCAGTTGCTTTGTGCATCAAAAGCAGGCAATTTTGTGGTGCATAATGTGCATTATCCAACATGCTTATGCAAGCGGCAGGGAACGTGTTGAATTTCAATTTGCTTTCGCAGGATTTGGAAGGATTAAACCATTCATGTACACATCTGCAATGTGTGTAAAAGCCTTTAACAGAACCCATAAAGAACAGTGCCCGTGTTGAAGAGCTACATAAGAGGTTAACAGGTGAAACCAGGACACTTAAGAAAAAGTGGAAAAGGTGGTGGCATGACGCGGGGAATGCTTTAATGGGGGGGGAGAAAAGCGCACAAAGAAGATGCGTGATTCAGAAAACTAACACCTGTGTCATGTGCTCGGAAACGGTGACGTCTGTAGAAGGTACAATGTTGTTCAAGAAATTCTCCGCACGTTGTTCTGCGAAACAAATTCTGTAGTCAACTGACTGATTTGAGGGGTGACGAGGTCGTTGAAGATGAAGAAGGATATGCATTTTCGATTAACCGGAAGATGCTCAGAAGGCTGAACATAATTCCATCGAACAAATGGTGACAAACGACTTCACCGACATAGAATCGTCGCAAATAGTTCCTGTCAGCTAGGCATTGCCTCCGATGTACTTGGACATCACAAAAAAATTCACAAAGGATTGTGAACAGTTTGGGTAAGAGTTGTCTCATCTTCTTGTGACGCAACAGTCTAAAGCAAGGAGCAAAGACTATACAACCAATCCATTCAAAACAGACAATCCAATATCAACATCAAAATAAGCACTTTAACCATTAATAAATTAACGTCACGGTGAGGAAGATGCTTCCATCATCAATCACGTGTGGTAAATTGAACGTAAAGAAAAGAACAAAACAGGGCTTTTATGTGACATGACAGCAAAGGGACCTTAGTTGGCACATGCGTTGTGTGTAAGTTCGTTGTACGAGTATGATGATATATCCCATTCTCATCTGCTATAAAGCATGTTTAGTTGTTCTTCTTAATTATTTATCACTGGCTTTGTAGCTGGAGTAACAGAGACACGTTCTTGCACAATTGACATTCGTTTTCAGTTTATTCATTGATTATTGACGGTTGTATCCTGCCCTGCAACTGAATATTTGAACAGCAGGCGCCCAAACCGTGAAACACAATTGAAATTTGTTTTTTTTTTTATTTTTTTCCGATTGAAGTTGTGTGTATTTTACAGACAGAGCAGGTACAATTTAAAAACATTGCTGCGCAGGACCCGACCCGCCATATGTGCCTGATGTGCAAATGCACTGGGCGCCAAGCTCTTAGGGAAGTGCTTTCATGATTTCATCTGTTCATACAAAAAAAAATTCAAATAGCCAAATCCCACGAAGATAGTGTAGGATAATGCCTTGCACAAGCACTGTCGGAAACATTTCCTATCGTTCCGCAAACTCAACCTAAACATGTCCGTGTACATACTCCACATAGTTCCGAATTCACAGAGGTATATTCACAAGCAACACATGCTACACACAAGCACACGCATGGAACCACTCATGGTTGTGAGCACCTGAGTCAGGACAAATACACGGACAGACATGTATCCTGTACTCCATTAAATACAACACATTTTGGTGCGAGCGCAATTATGTAGAATCCACAGCCACGCACAAATCAAACTATTGCACATGTTTGGAACGCGTCTATCGAACTACACACAAACAACACTCTTCTTCGAACAAAATATCACTCTTCTTCCACATATTTAGTTTTGCTGACTTGTATATTTCCTGATCTACAACCTATCCCTAAGTCAACAAAGTTTGACTCGAAGTGTGATGTAAACATATCGCATATAATCTTACGGTCATCAGTAGATTCATTATCGTAGCACATATTCAAATTTCCATTTGCACCAAAATGTCATTTTTGGAATTTATGGGATTTATTCACTTCAGACAGAGTACCATTTAATTCATTTCGTGACGGCTAAAATGTTCCATAAATTCGTCGTTGAACAAGGGGAAGATTTGATCAACGAATAAAATAGTAACGACGCTCGTATAATGCAGGCAGACTGCGAACTTTGCACCACTCTATTATAATGCTAATAACTAGGTCACCCTAGCTAGGTCACACCTTTACCAACGCCGATTTGGGTACACAAGACAATATATTTGTTCTAAATCTAAGTTTAATTTATTTGTTTGTGTTATCTGATATATTTATAGGTTCGTTCTTTAACTACTATTTCAACCACAGCAGATACCATCTCGGAATCAGAAATGAAGTATTATAGAGAAAGCTAACTTCTACCTCTCTTGCCCCTTAAAATGTTTGTCAAGAAACCTCTCAAATCCGTCGGTAGGCTAGGGGACAATCAGCTTTGAAGTTGGGCATCTCTATAATACTTCATTTCTGCTCGGAATATTTGCAGTGTACACCAAAACGTAATGGGATAAAGTAGGATATACGTATTACTTCCGTACACGAAATCAGTTTTTTATAAGATTAAATCGGACGTTGTGAGGGGTAGCCAAAGCATTTATCGCCAACACCAAGGCAAATTGTTTTTTTTTTTCATTCTTCATTAATTGACCCAATAGCCCGGAATGTCGGGGCCAATGCTAAGTAATACAACACAAAAGAATTTCTCGTTAATTTTTTTTCTGAATGCACTATGAGGCAGAACCTTTTGATAAATTAATTATGTCGAAATTTCGTCCAAGGAAATGGACTATCATCATTATAGATATTGCATTATTTTTAGATAATTAATAAATTTCTTCTACCGTATATTTCTTAAAATCTTGATTCTGGGGAAAAGGGACCCAAATGGGAGCGATATGAAAAGGCAACGTTATAAGATATATACTCGATTCTGACTTTTTTTGAAGGTACATTGCTTCAAACGCTCAGTTAAATTTTTGATGAATCGGTCAAACAAATGCGGCGTTAGTCCTGCAAATGCGTTAAGAATGTTAGTCTCGAACACGTCCAAGGCTTGCGTTCACCAAGGACTTGACGCAGCTCAAGAAAAAATAATCGAATGGTTTCATGCCTCATAATCTATTTGACAATTTTTAAAATTCCATTGCTGGTATGGTAGATAGCGCCGCCTTTTTGAAACCACAGCTTGGAAACTACGATGTTGTCTAGCATAATCGCTCAACATACGAGTAGCTCTGTAAATGGGACCATTGACGGAGATCTCTTTTCTCATTTCGAATGAAATAAGATCCGATGATGCCATAAAACACACCAAACACTCAACACTTGTACATGCATTGATGCTCGGTCCATCATATGTGGATTGTGTTCGCTGTAATAAAGGCATAGCCGCTGAGCCTAAAAAAAAGGCATCGTCCTTTTGGCCAAAATTCGGAACTCCGCCCGGCGAACTGGCGTTGTCGGTCGTCCGGTTTCTTCCGTCACCACAATCTTAAAGGCGTGTGGACACAATTTCAACCGAATTCGGCATCATTGAGTATTCTTCGATGCTTCCAGCTCGATTGCTTATGTTTTCTGCACCTCCTACCAATCTTTGCCTGGTTGCTTGGTTTCTGTACTGTGTGCTTGCTTTTGTAATATTGACTCGAAGTCTACTTGGTAAATAAAAAGGATTTTGAAGGTCCCGTCAAAACATATTTAATGGTACATAATATAAAAATAATTCATATCATAACATTTTGCTAAGATTTTCATTCTTGTAAAAAATAATTAAAACTAAATAAAATCATCCATCTACAGTGAAACGACTCTGTAGCGGGACCATAATGAATGTCCTTTCTGCAGTAACCTAAGTTATTTACGGAAATTGACAAATAGAATTTTTCTTTACAAATTTTGTGTTTTTTTTTACTAGCCACTAAATTTATTTCAATGATATGATGATTAATTTCATGAATAAACGTAATTCTCAATAAGCATAAATTCAGTTCTAAAACGCCTACCGATTACTTACATTAACCATATCTAAAGGCTTAGGCATTTTGAAATGTAGGAACACAACAAATTGGTAAAACCCGAGTACTCATCTCTACAATTGCATATTATTACACACAATAAATAATACAATATTTATCCGTTTTATTTGCTTCGAAAGTCCGTTGTAAGTGGTGCAACAGCTCAATTAGTGTTGAAATTGGGAGTCCGTTGTAACAGGGTTGAAATACATGATCACTTCTGAGGTGTTCCTTATAGAATGGTTTAGGTAGGTAGTTGGGGCACCAGCAGACTCAGACCATGTTGGTCCTTTGTGATACCCACAGTCAGACTGACACTGATTGACACTTCTGACCTGATGGTGCGGTTATTTTCATCCCAACGGCAAATGGTGACTGGACCAGATTTGAGAAGCCTGACTGACCATCCAGTCATCTAAGAGGGGTGCACGTAAGAAACAATTTCTCTGTATTTATTTTATCTTATCCGAAAAAAGATAATCTTAAAAACCTATTAACGAATTTAAAATTGTTCGGATTTTATCTTATTTAATTATCATATAAATTAAGAAGGACAATGTAAACTATTACAATAATTAGGGCTAATATTTCCATGCACTTAACAACGCGAAACATGTACTTAAGATATGATCAATTAAATATGCATTCACAAAGTAAATAAAATGCATTTTTACAAGTAATCTTTCTATTTTCTTGAAAAGTCGAATAAAACTACTACCATTGGCTATAGCAACTAGAAAAATTGTACGACTTTAATCAAACTTTGCATTTTTTATTCAACGAAAAAACACGTTATCCAATTTAAAAAAAATTTTATTTTAAGAAACAGAATGACTAAATCACAATGTTGCTTTCGCGCGGTAGGTCGTTGATAGGCTTCAGTATGCGTTTTATGGAGCTTACGAGAATGTTATGTCAAAGCGCGGCTCCCTCACTTTTTCAAAACACGCGTTTCACAAGTAAGGTCTAAAATTCATTTTACCAAAAAAATCCAATTATTTCACATAAAATCTCTGCAGCAAATTAATTACGTACACAAATAGTTGCCTCAGAGTGCCAACCTGAGGCCTAGAAATTCGTGCTTGTGCTTACGATATTACGGTCTGTGAACTTTCAAAGAGCGACCGCTGCATTGTGACGTTTTTTAATGAATTTACAGGTACTCTACTTAAAATGTCAGAGCTCGACCGCGGGAACGCGATATTGTGATATGAGTATTAAACGGTGCGCTCTTTCATATCGTAATGTCAAACAGAAATGAAATACAGTCGAATTTCCCTATAATGAATTCTCAAGGGGCCAAACAAAAATCTTCATTATATAGAAATTATGATATTTATTATGTAGCAGTAGAACAAGAAAGCTGTGTCTTTGAAAGTACTTCATTACACAGAGAACTCCATTACATTGAAGTTCTCTATAAGGAAGATCAACTGGTTGTATCGGTCACCTGAGTCCGAGTACAAGAAAACGTGAAAAGAGTAGACAATTTTATAATTTCATTAACACGACGACACATGGCAAGGAGTATGATGTCTACCAACAGTCTGATCTTCGGGGCTTATTACCCGAACTTTGTGTTTCATGAGAGGGTGCACCACACCGGCTTTATTCGACCTGAGGCCTTCTTCTATTTAGATTCGTTTAATCTGATTCAAGACATGAGTGGATGTCCTATAATCTTCCACGCTGTACGCACGCACTTGGCAGGCGACTCCACTATGAACCGGATATCGCTCGTGAACACGAGGATCAACTCCGGTTCAGATAGGAGAGAAGAGTGCAAAGGAGCGGCACTTCTTTTGGTGATTACACCAGAACCAGTCTCCGCCATCGCCAGCACGAAATTAATATCAGCCTGTTGGACAACAGCCCACTTACGTAGGTTTAAGTTAGGTTAAGTTAGATTAAGAAAAAAAAAGTGAGCAAATAAGCGTAGATTATATATGTCAAGCATATAAATAACGTACACGCCCTTGTACACACGTCCGCAATGTCACGGACATAGTGTAAGGTAGTTTAGGTTTTATTAGGGTTAGGGTTTAGTGTCAGAGCTTAGGTTTAGCAGGTTTTAAGAAAATTAAAAAAAAAATGTTTAGAGCGCCGAGTTCTTTTTAAGTTTTCTTTGCCAGTAAGAACAAACAATAAAGATTGTCCATATGGACTGGAAAAAAGCAGATGTAGTGTAGGCGCCGAAAGGCAAATAGTTTTCGATTATTTTTGAGTACCTGCGATGGGTCAGTAGGATCGATTTTAAGAACATAAATTGTTTAGATAGTAAGATAGGTTCAATCATTTTTGTCTAGTTTTAAGGACCATGAATTTTTAAAATAAAAATTCATTTAAAAGTTAAAGCTAAGCACCGATTCTACTGTAAATTAGTGTCGTTTTCCATTGGCACTGACTGGGTGAAGTAAGGTAACAGATATGTGTAAGAATACGCAATATATTCACCAACAGTTGGATGCCAATTTAAAGCACTAAAGTTACTTCGTGCTATAGCTTTTAATCTGTCTCAAATAAAAAATGGGAATGCATCGAAATGAGAGCCCTAATAATTATCATTTCAAAGGGAATAAACCTGGCTACACAGAAAGAAAAGCATTTTAATGATCGCAGTAATTATTCTATAAGCACTGTATTACAGTATTACGAACTCATCTCGTTAGCGAATCGATTAATTTCCTGCATACCTTTTCTAGGAATCAATCGATTTATTGCATCCATAATTGATAATGAATCTTAAGTCCTAAAAGTAGCTTTGCTGGTTTATTTTCTTTTTTTCAGATGGAAAAATGCTTAAATGTTTCGCAATGCAACGGTTAATTTTCTCTCCATGGTCAGCAACAAAAAAGGATCAGAAAATGTATTTTCCAATCCGAGAAAGAAAACAATGAAATCGTATCAAATGTTCTGCAGAGTATTACCTGCAGACACGAGAAAGAAGGTATACAAGGAGGAAATATTCTTTAAAGTTGTCCCACAAATATCCATTTTTATCTGCTGCAACATCACAAATTGAAAAGAAACGAAGGAAAGTAGTTTTTGCAGAAACAACATGCGAAAGCATATACAAGTAGTTTTGGATTGAATGAGCGAACTATGAGGAAGGGATTATAGATTTTTGTAACAAGCGATAAAAACGAAAGCCAAGGATGTTGAAAAAAACACACACACTTAAGTATGTATGTAAGGCTTGCAAGCTTGATGGAGGATAAACGCAAGTAAGACTGCTTTCACACTGGACTCACTTTTTTGTTAGCTAAATTCTTTCTATGTGTGTGTATTATCCTCACCTCCCTTGCCAACAAGATACAAAAGGAAGAAGACAAATTTAGTGTGTGTGAAAGCGGCCTAAGGAGATTAAAAGATACGTTTAATGATATGCTTGCAGGTTTGCAGGTTTGCGAACTATGAGGAAGGGATCCGATACGAGAAAATTCATACAGCCTCCTTCTGCCTAAGATTGGAGTTTGAGTGAATGGAAGGAGTGCGACTCATCGTAAGGGAAGTGAAATTTTCAATCAACTGGAAAAGGGTGGTTTCATTAACGTCAGACTACCAAGTCAGACTCAAGTTATGCAACTTCTAAGTCTCTTCCCCAGAGATGACAGAGTAGACTGTGATTAATTATGTAGTTATTCGAATAAACTACACTCCCGATTTGTTTTTGATTTGGTACGTATGGATCTTGCAGTGTTTTTAGAATATTTTCAAATTCTTCACATACAAGCACGATGGAACTGACCTTAAATTGACATCTCAACTACATTCTGACATATTTTCTACATCTAATTCGTTTTCTTACATATACTGCATTGAGCTACATCAACCACATTGAGTGGCAGACGTAAGAAATGTAGTTTAAAAAAGTGACATTTCTGCCATTTCTATTTGACAGCGTTTTTATGACATTTTCACAGTCTGTCTATGTGTGACAGGCGACGTGTGAGCCTAACCCGGCGTTGCTCTAAAGCCTTAAGAATTGTTCGTGAGAATAAAGTAGGATACGTGTCTTTAGAGGACAATCGACAATCAGCAAGGGGTTTTTCACTGGAAATTTGAACATCTCGGTGTACTGAAGATTTTTGCGTTAGGAAGAGAAGACGTAATGTAATAAAGTTGTTGGTTGAAAGTTGCTTTTATTGCTTTTATTGCTTTATAAATTAAAGTTATCAATTAACCAGTAACTGGTATAACTAATGCCCTATTGCACAATGCAAGTTTATCTGCTGGTTTCTGTGTAGGATCGAGCATAAACTTCCCTCACGACGATTTCGTTTTCACAGTCAATATTTAAGGGTGGTTTAGGTTAGCTATGGATTGAGTGCCATTGTGAACCATTTATGAAAAATGTAGTGATCGTGATTGAACCCACACGTGTCAGACTGGAGCACCCAACTGAAGAAACTCAACAAATTGGTAAAGATGTTATTATAATATGTGTGCATCTATAAAACAATATAATAACAAAGATCTTATTATAATTTACAAATGACAATTATGTACATTCTTGTTCGACACTTAAGCCATGGCAATCGTTGGCTTAAGTTCAACCACTACTTAAGTGGAATTTATCGTTACACCTCCACTGTGAAAAAGAAGTTTGTACTGATTTTGAGTTTATTCATGGATCGACACTTAAGCTTGCACTGTGAAAACGGGCATAAGTTATAATTAAACTTGTGTGTAGAAATACACATAGTTTGCTTCATGAAAAGTTAATCATTTGTCATGTCATTTTGTCGTAGCATGCCCCAAAGAAAAAATGTTTCTACAGCCAACAGTATCCATTTTGTGAAATTGAATAGTAATATGGGTGGCACAATAGTCCGGGATAAACCTGAACCTAGTTTCCACAGAAACCACTAGTACTGTGTGTGATATTGTTCTATCACGAGGAATACCTCTAGATAATTTGTCGAAAGCTGTAGTTGAACAAGCTATACAGCATACTAAAAATAAACAACGCCATACACTTCCATGAACTCCCTTTCATGCAAAAAAAAAGTCCACATTGTTCAGTAACCCAATCCATTCCCTGAAATACCCGCAAAATCAACATCATGCGTTCTGTATAGAGAGACTGTTCCATTATTTGTGTACAGTTATTGGATTCGCAGTTGCGGCAGCTCTCTTATGCACGAAGCAGACCTAACGAACTGCATCACCAGTGCTGCCAGTTCGTGGTAAATTTACATTTTCAAGTTAAATCTTCAGTTTAGTTTAAGCTTTGGTATAAAAACAGATGAACTTTTTCCAATAAAATGTCATTTGATTTTGTTTTCCTTTTTTGTACTTTTTGTGGTAAATATCACTTGAAAATGTACACAACCCTGCCCTAATTTTTTCTTATTATTTCTAGCCACTGGCTTAGGTGAGTTATTAATAGTTATTTCTTAAAAGTGCAGTCCATTTGTTGTGATTGCCTTCGAAAATATGTATGTTTTACGGCACTTTTAATCAAGGGACGTAAGTGGATTGGAACCTTAATACTCGTGCTTCTTGGGTAATTTTTAATGAATGTACATACAATAACTCTCAAAAATTATCGTCTTGAGTATTATTTAGTCATTAGTGAAGGCAATTGGCACTTGGTCTATTGTGGCGATGCAGACGATCAACAGACCTTATTAAACTAAAACGAGATCGGCACATTAAGTCAACAAGTAGTCTGAGATGCTGCACTTGTTGAATATCGATGTGATTCAACAATGACGCTATATATTTGTGGCGACACTGATTGACAGCCAACCGGCCGTTAAAGCAATTTCGACAACAGAAAGCAGGCATAATAGGCAATGAGACAGCGGATGTACTCGTTAGGAAATGGGCCTATGAAGCCACTCGGTATCTCTGACCCAACTCGAACTCCTTCAATGCGACAAAAATGTGCTTGCGATGGTAGCACTAATGTGCCATTCATATGAGCCTGCGAGCTGCGAGCACGAACTTTCAAAAACGGCCAATTTCAGGCAAAGATAAACAAAAAGTTTAACTTCTTGGTATGCACTTCTTGGTATACGTTTGCCGAATTTTTTTTCCGCAAATCAATCGTTCTATTTGCTAACTGTCAAGCTGAGTTCGCAGTACATAACGGAGGCAAACGCGATTTACATATTCACTACCAAAAAACTCGCGATGAAGTGTTTGTTTGCTCAAATTGTACCCATGTGAGTGTCAGAGTTTGCAATACGTTGTGAGCTCATATGAATGGCCCTTAACTGGCCATAATTATCTGAAATACTATAAAATGAAAATAGGACTATCCAACGAAAACAGAATTCTCCTCACTTCCTCTATCACTGCTCCAGTCTCTGCCAGTTGAGGCATAGAACACTGCGGGGACACTGCTTCCAAGGACACAGGATCTGTTTTCAGTTGTATAAGGTTATCAGGATGGCTGAGCAACACATCAACACCAACATGACCAGTACGAAGTAGGACCAGTACGAAGTAGGTGCCAAGAGTGTAACCCCTTCCATTGTACATCACAATGGGGTCAACGGGACTAGGACTACCCACATAACTAACCTAATAACAACATCTACGTGTTCTATCAACATCAACTTTTACAACACTCACAAATTCTGCTTATTTTTAAATGTAATGCTAATCGGATTATGTATGAATTGCTCGTTATTTTCCTCACTCTACCAGTTCTTAAGTTTATCTTCATTTTTAAACATCAAATAACATCAGCATTTGCGGAGAAAAAAACAAAATAATAAGCACTCGGGGAGAAGGTAGTAAAATGGATTATTTAGTTTCCGCTCCATTACTCCAAGTTGTATACATCCGCTTAAAATATATACATATTTCACAAATTCAATCGCTGCTGCAAGGTGAACATTTTATGGTTGTGCAGGATATAACGAGAGAAGGACCATCTTCAAGAAGAGGGACTTAAAAACATAAACTCTTTCTCGTTCGTCCTCTGCAACAGAAATGAATTTATTTTCATTTGCACGTTCCACTGAAATGTGGATGTATATGAATTTATAGCACTCAACAAAAAAAAGCAACCCAAAACTGAACCAGGATCAAAAGGACTTGCGGCAAATATTTGCTCAAGTATATACAAATGAAAGGACACGCTATCTCTGGCCAGAATAATTAAAAGTTCAATTAAACCACGGTGCTCGTGACCCGAACCGAAGGTTAAAAATAAAAGCATGTCACTTGCAAGTAATCAAGCAAGAACCAAGAGAAAACAATTCTGTGCCCAGGTAGTTATGTATTTATTACCGAATCGATTCGGACACAAGACATGCGACTGTGTCGGGTCTACTGGTCTATTTGCGAAATCAATTGTTGCCATTTTTGCAGCCAAATTTGAATTCGAAAAAAGTGAATGTGTTGAATATGGGATTGTAATGTATGCTTATCTGGCGCTAGATTGAATTAAAAACGGCCCTAACATTGACATAAATGCGATTGTGCTTGATCGGACGGCTAAGCCGCTGAAGTGCAGGCTGCATTTAAATTACCAAATTACACATGCATCTCATCACACTGGCGTTTGTCCAACGTTGATATGGCGGCAATAACTACGATGCGGATATGTTCTATGGCAATTTAAGTTATAGTGAAACATCGCTATAGCGGACTCGCGGAGTCATCGAGATTTTGTGCTTTTGTAGGTGTGTCCATTCTTGGGAGGTAACGAAAATTGTTTATGGGAATAAACAAACAAAATTCAAGTTTTATACATTAGACTGTGTAACGGCTTAGTTTCTTCTTTTGTTGCGACATGTAAAAGTAACAATGCTCGAACCAGAACTGAGAGACGAATTTGAATTTTCTTTTTCCATTGATGTCTATCCCAATCTCTCATTCACACCCCTTTTCAATTTGTTGACTACAATTTGAAACTTTCAATGGGTGATGCAGCAAAACGGAAAGCAAATACGATTCGAGTTCTTAGACATCCCAACTACCTGTGTGCGATGTGGATTTCGTTGTGCGAATTGATGTCAAACTTTATGAACCAAGGAAACAAGCAGCCTATGTTGTCGCACATCTGCGATTAGTCTATCTCGCTTATTTGATCAAAATCGGCTAATCCCATCGGAAGTTTGATATATAATTTCAGCAATATTTAATGGTTTAGAATAAAAATCCTCCCCGAAGCAGAGAAGTAAAATATTGTGTCTGCTTTTGGGTATACATGTAGTGGGCACACAGAGCTATGTTTTGTGTAACCATGCATAGAAGGTCAATGGATGGATATAAAAGACTCATAACTTTCGGACAGTATGTCGTACAGACTATGGTCGCATTTAGCATCTACATTTTAGGAGGATTTTTGTTGAAAATTTCAGAGCCTTGCGACTTGTAGTTTCGGAGCCTTTGTGGGTCAGACACACGAACTTTCTGCTTTATAGTTAAAATGTGCAAACAGTCGACTCTCGATAATTCGAAACTCGATATTTCGAAATTCTCGATAATTCGAACTGCTTTTTAGGTCCTTTGATAAATCGAACAGAACATGTGTGTTTTGGTGCGCTCGTTAATTCGAAGAGATTACTTAGTCGGGCTGCCAGTAAGTACGCTGTTCTTCGAAATCCGTAGCTAATTTCACTCATAAATCCGATATTTTTTTGTTTGATCTTTGCCCTGCTGGATACAAGTTTCCAATGCTTTGATCCCGTTAGATTGTGACCCGTACGTACAACGTGAAGAATGTAAGTTAAAGACTGGGCCGTTTATATTTAAGCAATAGTCAGTCATATTTATGAGTGCAAAAGAATATATGTATGTGCTTGTCAACGCTTTGCGTTAAGCGTTATTGCAAGGCTTAGTTGAGGTTTTTAATATATCATTTTTTTATTTTTACTTAAGGTAGCGCTACAGTCCGAGGTGGACCTGGGCCTCAACCAACAAGCGTCTCCAGCCAGCTCGATCTTTAGCTAGCTGTCTCCAGTTTCGCACGCATAGTTGGTTGAGGTCCCTTTCCACTTGCGTGCGCCACCTGAGTCGCGGTATTCCTCTACTGCGCCGTCCCTCGGGGGTGGATTCGAAGGCTTTTCGGGCCGGAGCATTGGTTTCCATCCGCTCTACATGACCTAGCCACGTCAATCGTTGGATCTTCACTCTTCTGGCTAAGTCGATGTCGCTAAACAGCCCGTCTAGTTCGTCATTATATCTCCTCCTCCACTCACCATCTATGCAGACGGGACCGAAAATCACACGAAGAATTTTCCTCTCGAAGCAACCAAGAGCAGCTTCATCCGCTTTTGATAAAGTCCATGCCTCTGCGCCATATAGCAGGACTGGGACGATTAAGGTCTTGTAAAGCGTTAGCTTGGTTGTTCGAGAGAGGGCTTTGTTTACCAATTGCTTTCTTAGCCCAAAGAAGCGGCGATTGGCAAGAGTTATTCTTCGTTTGATTTCAGCGCAGGTGTCGTTGTCTGAATTGATAGCGGTGCCTAGGTAGACAAAGTTTTTGACTACCTCAAAGTTATATCTGTCTGTTGTGACGTTCTGACCGAGACGTCGGTGTTGGGTGTCCTTTCTCGTTGACAGCATATACTTGGTCTTACCCTCGTTTACCGCTAAACCCATCTTCGCGGCCTCCGTTGCAATACCCACAAAAGCGCCATTGACATCACGCTGTGTTCTTCCGATAATGTCAATATCGTCGGCACATGCGAGTAGTTGGACGGACTTCTGAAAGATTGTTCCTCTGGTGTTGGCGTTCGAGTTTTGAACAATTCTTTCAAGAACGATGCTGAAAAAGTCGCATGACAGCGCGTCGCCTTGTCTGAATCCTTTTTTGACATCAAAGGTCTCGGTTAGGTCTTTACCGACCTTGATGGAGCAGCGTGCATTCTCCATCGTCATCCTACACAAACGGACGAGTTTGGTAGGGATGCCAAAACTAGACATTGGTCTGTATAGCTCGTCTCTATAAATGCTATCATACGCGGCCTTAAAATCGATGAAAAGGTGGTGGGTATCGATTTGTTGCTCCTGGGTTTTCTCCAAAATCTGCCGCAGTGTGAATATTTGGTCGATGGTGGATTTTCCTGGCCTAAAGCCACACTGGTATGGGCCGACCAGGTTGTTGACGAATGGCTTTAGGCGTTCACACAGTACGGCAGATAAGATTTTATATGCGAAACTTAGGAGACTGATGCCTCTGTAGTTGGCGCAGTTCAAAGGATCTCCTTTTTTATGGATCGGGCAGACTATGCTGAGGTTCCATTCATCGGGCATTATTATTTATATATCAGTTAAATTTTATATTTATTGGATTTAATAAAAAAAATATTTTTTGGATTATTACAAATCAAAATTAGAACTGAATGACTTAAAACTAACAAAGTATCTTATCGACTAATGCGGCTAGGGGATGTTGGGATGGGAACGTGCAGGAATGCGGGTTCTCAGATGCAGTGTTGGTTGGTGGTGTCATCTTAATCCATGCACTGGTGGACAGACACGGTGCAACAAGTGTCATGTTGATGACGTGTGCAAAATAGCTCGAGTGATCATGCAGACACGAGCGGTGGTTTCACCACGAGCGATGTTGTGTACATTAACTTATCCCTTATATTTCCTTTTGTCTTGTAAATTTTAAAATAAAACCCATTTAGTCCAATAAACGGACATGGGCATACTCTACTTATTCACTTCTTTTCGAAAAACGAAGTTATTCATTTCTTTTTGTTTGATTTTTTTGGACCATCTTATTCTCGTGCTTAATCACCAGCGATAGGATTTTGCTAGAGTACGTTGATCCATTGTAATACCCACAGTCAGACCACTCCAGTAATAATGCCGTTAATTTGATCCCAACGGCAAATGCTGACTGGACAACATTTGAAAACCAGATAAAAGCGTATTAACTTTGCTTTCAATTGGATTCGAACCTGGGACCGGACACTTACCAAGGGCAGGCACTTAACCAACCTCTATATTTCGGGCATTTTCAAATTGTTACCTCTACAGTCCGGACAGAGTATTAAAATCCGTACATATTTTGACTCTGTTCTATGTACATACTTACATACATATATATGTTATTCAAGTTGTGTCGCATGCTGTTGATTTTTCATGCTACGTTGTATGTAATCCATGGTGAGCCTTCTCAGTTGCCTTAAGCTTTCAGTGTTTATATATTCACCCTTATCACGAATTCCATCGTAATCGAAAATGTGCTACGAACTCCGAAAAATATATCACAGAATTCATTCGTAGTAGAATCGTGAAAGTTGGTATCACTGAATACGAATAAAATAGAAATTTGTTATTTTCTTCTACTACAAGTAGTTTAAGTCGGAATTACGATTCAGGTCGGATTGTGTGATAGCGTTTTCTCGTAATTCCCATCGTTAGTTGCAAATACTTATTTATATATATATAATCCAATCAATATTTATTATCCAAAAGTTTAAAATAGACAATAGTTAAGTGGAATATGGTTTGGCCTATGGCTGTCTACCAGAAAGGCATTATAATGACTTAATACATTTTATTTCTTTTATTAGTTTATATATAAAGTCTTCAAAGACGCATTCAATAAATCGGGTTCTATAATTCAATGCCAACGTCGTCTAAGTATACAACTTCTCCCATCCGAGACTTTCATTAAAAATACAAACAAAAAAAAATTAACTAAAATTTATTATGGCCTTACCGAAGAATCTAACACGAAACTCGCTTAGTCTGGCAATAAAGTGGTAACCATCTTCTCTTTCCTTAAGTTTGCATATATCACCCAAATACGTAGGTCTGGGCGAATGTAGTTAAGATTGATCATTCCACCTCTTATTTTGAAAATCACACTTATCATTGAAAGCAATCGATTTCGGAATGGATTTAAGTGCCATTCATACGCGAACTTTCAGAAACTAGCAATTTCTGCCGAATATAAACAAAAAGTTTAACATCCCGCTCGAGTTCTTTTCTATCTAAAAAAATCTCAACAATAAATGGTTTGAGTATCCTTATTAATTCGTCACGAATCAATCATTATATTTGCGAACCAGAAATTCAGTATGATAGAGATGCCAAACTTCTACCTCTCTTGCCCCTTAAAACATTTTTTATATTGTTTTCTAAAGACAAATTGACCAATCAGAGAACGGCATTTACGTTATTTCGTGAATAACTGTCACAAATTCATGAATAACTGTCAAAAAACCTCTGAAATTCGTCGATGAACTAGGGGTCAATCAGCTGTGAGTTTGGGCATCTCTATCATACCTCATTTCTGATATGAATGAGTCATATGTCAGAGTTTCCTAAGTTTGCAATTCGTACTGATTCATATGAATGACCCTTGACAACAGTTTTGGATTGTAAACGCAACGAACGCCACTGGCCTTAACTGTTATTTCCATTATTATTTGTTCCAAATTATTTTCAACCAGTAGAAACACCTGTCGTACGACAGGCAGAATGTTATGCGTCGCTGCCATATGTGTAATTGTTCCTACGACGAATTTCATTATATTCATTGGATATAGAATACTCCGGAAAACAGTATATGAAATATTTATTCAAACAAAAAAAGTTGTATTGCTTTTAAAAAAAGAAAAAATAGCATCTGCCAGATTTCAACACAGAACTAGCAAAAAGCGTGAGCACCGCACCTCCCCCAAGGGACCGGATAATATCCAAGGGTTGTTTTGCATTCGCATTCACTATAGGTGTTACATATCAACATACTTGCATACATAGAGCTTTATTATAGAGTGATTCCTACTTTTTTTTCAATTTTTTAACAGCTGACTGTCCGAAATGTCATAAACGTCGTGTGTGCTGCCAAGTTTTATGATGAATTATTAAGCGCCGATAATCGTTTTTTTGTGTGCACTTATAATTTAAGCGTTTATACGCTTCCAAGAAACACGCCTCATATTTTTCTGCTTCTTCCATCTTCGTTTCGTGTACTTTACTCCATCTCTTTCAACAAACTTATATGAGTAACAAACCAAAACCATGAAAGAACAACAGCTCCTTCACTCACTGTTGTGACTGCTGTCAGTGCAACAGGTACATACTTCCCATTCTCAAAGAGAGGAAACAATTTAGCTCACTGTCCACTATGCACAACTGTCAAGACCATTTCATGTAAAGACTTGGAGAAAGAGGAGACCACCATTTGTGGCACACAAGAATACTAGGAAAACTACATTTCAATGAGATTTAGCTGATAGATGTATAGATAAATATTTGAAGCAAGGGTTTCCGTACTCGTATATTTCCATCAGAAAGGTCTCCTCCACCTTCTTATTTCCATTCAGTGTCACCGAATGCCTTTGGGCGTTTTATGATTTCACGCCCACCCTGGTCGCTGTGGGTCACGGTTCTTTGTGACACATTAAGCATTAGAACGCACGCCAATAACGAGGTCATGGTGGACAAATATAAATTCGAAGCAGTAAATGACTTGATGTGGACCTCGCCTCCATAATTAAAAGTGGTAATGACTCAAGCACAGAGATCAAACCCCGAAACACAACACACACTAATTAAAAAGCAATGGGCTCATCTTTTTATCCTCCCAGGCTATTTTTCTGCAGAAGTCTGTGGCCAAGACCAAACACGTAGTTCTCCTGAATCAATTGGAGAGTAAAATGTGTTGAGTCCATATGATTAATAGGTTCAAACAGGACAATTACATGAGTCCAGTCAGAAGTTCGCTGATTCAGCGGTTAATGTGGTGAGGTGTTGTGGAAAATGTTACTGACACATTATACTTACACAAAGAGCGCAGGGAGTGCGTTTTAACGTAGCAATATACTGCCACACACATCACTTTTCACACAGAGCCTTCAACGTCATACCATGTTAACGTAATCTCGCCACAGCGTTAATAATGCGCTCTGTGTGGCGGGCGAACCCCTTACTTCTATAAAAACTCATATGTAAAGCGACGTTCACGTTAAAAGGGAATATCTTCCTTCTTTGGGTGGCAATTCAAACCGATGGACTTATGACTAGCTTCGATAGCAAGTATTCGTGTTGCTCATGTTTTCTCTTGTAAATGGAGGGGACTATCAGCTCAATATATAGAAACTCTGAAACCGTGAAGTTTAACAAGTCTTTCTTGATAGCCATAGATTCTATGAATTTTTGAAAATTGAATTGGATGTGTTTGGGTCTTTTTAATCTACGGACGTCTAGCGTCATCCACATACTCCCGTTCATACACCACAGGAGCGCATGATATTTTAAATATTTATGAATTCCGAATTAGCTTTAGCAATTTTGCGGATGCGGATGCCGATCTATTCTTGAGGACGTGTATAGGAGTGGCGGTAACAGCGTTGCATAACTGCGGAAAGAGTGCAAATATTCTGACTACTAATATTTTTACCGTGGAAGTAGTTGGTCGAGTTCGTAATTGCAACATTGTTGCCCCTGTACTGCACAAAATATTCTCTCAATACATTTATGAACAATACTGCCACTAGTTTACAGCAGGTTGTCAAAAAAGTATTCATAAATGCAACATAAGTAGGCGATACAGAAAGAGTTTGGTTGACGTTTGTATTGTTAAAATTAGTGTCTACATCATGTCTAAGAAGGGTGTAACATAATACAATAAATTGGCCAACTTTAAAAAATATTAAAGAAAGAAACAGTAGCAAAATATGTAGCAAAAGGGCCACGCTTCTAAACAAAAAGAATTGGCAGTCAAGAATATAATATATATAATAATAAGGGAATATCCGTATGATGTTCTTGGGGACGATTTTGGCGTGAAAAGGGCAACTTTTCGGTTTCCCTGCAATCCTGCAACAAAACAAAAATCACTGATAGCAGTTTGGCTGTCACATAGCCTTTATGAACGCTGTCGCCGGTAGCCCTGTAGTCTGATATCCACCAAATAAATGCTGGTGTTCCCCAAGGTTCTGTTCTGTCTCCGACACTCTTTCTCATTTTTATAAATGATCTCTTGTCTGCTACTTCTAATCCAATCCATTCCTTCGCTGATGACAGCAACCTCAGCTTTTCATATTCGTTCCAAGACTCAGGACCCCGCCCTTCGGCCGTAGAATTGGAACACATTGAATTCCGATCTTGACAGCATAATCAATTGGGGAAAGAACAGTCGAGTGGAATTCAATGTTTGGAAGACTCAATGCTGCCTGCTGTCACTCATAATCAGCCATTATCCCTGAATGACACCTGTGTCGATGAAACCCGAAAGCTTTCCATCCTTGGTATGTGGATCAACACAACACTTAGTTGGAACGATCACATATTTGAGGTCGCCAAAAATGCTGCGAAATGTTTAGGTTTCCTCAATCGATGCACGAAATACTTTACCCCTTCTGATTTGGCTTTAATTTATAAGGCGTATATACGCCCCAAACTTGAGTACAACGCTCATTTCTGGTCTGGTGCCCCTAGATACAATCCAAAAGCGATAGGAGACAACAATAATGCAGAGTCACTAGACTCACTCGAGCATCGACGTATCGTCTCGTCTCTATCCGTATTTTATCGCTATTTTAACAAACGATGCTCAAGTGAGCTTGCCAACTGCATTCCTCCTCTCCATGAATTCACCCGCAATGCCCGTCTCGCCAGGAATGCTCATCAGTTTACCCTTAAGCCTACTTTCGGACGCACAGTCAAATTTAGAGACTCGTTCATCAGCCGCACGAGACGAATATGGAATGCTCTTCCCAGCCCAATATTTCCCCCAGAATACAATCCGCAGATATTTAAAACCAATGCGCACAGGTACCTCCTCACCCTTTCTCCCTCTACACCTTCGGCCCGTACTGTGTCTTGAACCCGGACACTTAAGGGTATTAACAATACATTGCGCGCGCGCAAATTATAACAAAAAAAAAGTTACTGCATTTTATTTGCATTTATGACAGCAAATCTTGCAGGGCTGCGCAATGTGAACTTATGAACTCGGCCGTTGTCAACGCACAAAATGATTAAAAAAAGCGTAAATCTTGTCATTTTGTTCGTCAAAGGAAGCGATTAAAGGTGTTCCCAGGCTTCAACGCGGCCATTATTCCCCTTACGCAATAGCTTCGTGGGCGTTCGTTAACGTAGGCAACCAGGGAATGTCATTATCATGATTTCGTGATTAACTGTTCGAATTCATTCAAATTCATTCAAATCATTTCTCAGATCCTGTGTATTTAATTACTTAAAGCTTGCATTCCGGACACTTCCTTGACATCCTACGCATTCGGGAACGAGTAATGATATAAATGAAAGGATCTTAATTTTATGCCAACTGCAGGCGAGCGAATCAATCTCTTTCGTTATATTGTCCACGTATCGTCCTGAAATTGGATAGGAAGAGAATACATCTTCACTGAGATAAAATAGTCGTAAAGGACAAGAATCATGATTGCAGAGATTCAAAGCAAGGACAATGAGTGCCATAAAGTTAAATGCGATTTTTACTATTGTCTTGTATTTCACCTGAAACAGGCTTCGAATCGATTCGATCTCAAGACTTTATTTAAGTTGGCGTTATATTAGATCTTTATGTTAATAGGCAAGAGCTTACTGATTGCAGAGAAGTCATAGAGTTTCATAATTTATGTACACTGAATCTTCGCTTTACGGACATCCCTCTATAAGGGACACCATCTTATGGGAGCTGACACAAAAACCAAACACTAAGACTGACGCGATGGATGTAGTTGCTCTACTTTTAACAGTCGAATTTGAAAAAATTAAACAACGTCTCAGAGCAAATTTAAAAATACATACAATATGTACAGTCAATGGCAAAATTATTTGCACAATCTGTGTTTCATGGCAAGACCCTGTAACAAAATAATATTGGATCTATACTTAATTCGTGTGGTTTGCTAAGAGATGGCGTAACTTGTATTATTCCATTGGAACATGCCTTGGAAAGCTGCTGTCATTGTACGTCATTTCAAAATGTCATTCATTTGAAGCGTAAACAACAATCTTTTTTTTTCACTCAAATATGTCGAACTTTGTGCCTGAAAAAGTGTTATTGCGGGCCACAAAAGAAAGTCATTTTTGCATCGGACTGTTACTGGTGATGAAAACTGGATCCATTACGACCAGCCCAAGCGCAAAAAATCATATGTGAAACCCGGTCAACCACCCAAATCAACGGCAAAGGGGATCAGAAGGGTGTGCTGTATTATGAGCAGCTAAAACCGGGTGAAACCAATGGATAACGCTGCCGAACACAATTAATCCGTTTGAGGGGTGTAGTACCCAAAAAACGCCCGAAATACGAAACCAGACGAAGAAAAACGCACGAATTAAGTTATAGACGCAATACAAATAAAAATTCCAAATTTGTTTTATTAATTTTTATATCAATTATCTCTGCCATTTTTTTTAACGGAATATCCGAAATATTGAAACAAAATGTCGGTTATTTATTAACCCTTTAACCCTTAAACCTTGTCCATCTCTAGAGAAATAGTCCAGGAAAGCCTAACATATTTTTGATTCCTCCACTCCGAGTCTAGAAGCCTAGTAACTATATACTGTCTACTGATGTGTTGCCCCAACCCACCGTGCGTTTGGTAGTTTACTTTAGGTTAGTCTCACATATGTCCTGATGGACCATTGTGATTTCCGATGGGGGAATTTCGATTCTTAAACCCTTCCTCCTACCGGTCATGCCAGTGTGTTGCATTGCCAAGCTGAAATCCTAATAAACCTGAAAATAGATATTTGAGGGATTTCTATTCAACTCTGGAGATCCTGGGAAAAGTGTTAATTATCTGAACTGGCAGCGACTGGAGCAGTGTCAATGGCAGTAACTCCGAGTGATGTTTAAGGATTAAATAGAATTTCGTTGATATTCAACTAAACCATATTCCTGGGGCCTGTTGAGATCCGAAATTCACTGTCTACTGGCAAGGGAAGACGTCATGATTCGAGGTGAGCACAGTCCAGAAATCATATTCAAAATATAATGGCATAAAATTATCTTTAACGTGAAACCAGAAACGTGACCTTAGCCTTCATTTGCATTACGGTGATTTAACTTCTCTTATAAGTTCTGCATACTTCAGAAACCCTCGTAAATTCTAGGACATCTTAAAAAATCTCTACATCTCTACAGAATGAAAAATCCCCAGTAGCACTTAAGCGCTAAATGTAATTTCAATTTGCTGAAAATACAAAAAAAAATACTACACACATAAAATACTAAAAATAATGTTGAATCTTTTGAAGCATTTTTGACCACAGTATTCCAAATTATGGCTAATTGAACGTTCTCTTTTCTCAAAAATGAAATGTCAACTTATTAACAGACAATTCAAGAGTGCTAGTGGCATCTAAACATCGTCGTCCACAACAAGTCACAACAGCCGCCAGACAAATGGAAGGCAGAGACAAAGAAAAAACCTAATTAGGAAATTGAGTAAAGCACTTAAGTTTTAAAGCCACCTTCAATTGCCTAAGTGGTTTTATGTCTATCTGCAATCTCGCAACAAAAAATCGAAATTCACAATACATCCCTTCTAAGAGCACGCAAATTAATTTAAGCCTCCTCGATACAGCTAAGTAGTGTGCTACTTTCGGATGAATATGTATTCCCCGTTATGGATTACTTAATTTATTTACATATACCCGAATTTTGTCTCGATACGTATGTATATGGAAATACCAACCCTGAAAACTAATTTAATAAGGATTTATCAAAAATCCTAGTCTCCCACAAAAGAGCCCACCACAGATACCCATCCATCAGCATTAAAAGGAAATTAATTCAAAATTTACTAGACTCACAGTGACATGTAGAGTTGTTAATGTGATAAAATACGGCAAATTAATCTTCTCACTTTCAAAGAACACCAACGCTTTTCCATTATTGTCGCACTTGCCAACGATAATGGAATTAACTCGGTGCGAGCATAACTTGGTTGTGAAACTTACCACGGTGGAACAATTAACTCTCCGATCCCCTGCGCGAGTATGCCTCGACTTTGATTGAAGCGAATTTATCCTTTTTCACGGCAAAACAGGAAATATATATAGACGCGCGCGTATGCTCAGACTGTTAATGGTTGTCCTTGGTTTAATAAATGATATTTCCGTTTGCGAATGTATAACGCGATCCGGATTTCATTTCAAATTCGCGAACTGTTATTCATTTGCCAAAAAATAAAACAACGAAAAACGCACACACAAAACCTGGCCATATCAACAAGTTACCCAGATATCACCGGAAACGTTTCCAACTACTGCAGTACTTACTGCTGTAATATGGCATGAACACAATGTATCCCCGTTTGATGGACTTCTCTGTTAATCATATTCTTAATGTATTTTATGTTATTTATGACTTGCAGAAGCTCCTAGCACTGAATGTGATATACCACGGCCAACAGTCAACGAACCGAAATATGCAATGGTAAATAATCAACTGATAGCGGGAACCCAGAACTTGCAAACGATTGCTGCG
Organism: Eristalis tenax; assembly: GCA_905231855.2. NCBI lineage: Eukaryota > Metazoa > Arthropoda > Insecta > Diptera > Syrphidae > Eristalis > Eristalis tenax. Next base: position 116,184,286 of record HG993124.1, read on the forward strand.
ATTTGCTGAGCCAGATATATAGATGTAAGCGTCATGTTGCCCATAAAATTCATCAACAATATTTCGAGTCAAGCAAATGCGCATGTCGGCAAACTGTGTTTTCGAAGGTGATGGAAATTTGATGTTATTACCCATCTAATCGTGAGGCAGGGCTACGTTCTTAAGAGCTAACTGCTCGGATTTGAGTGGTGTGAGATTTGTATGGAGAACAACATGATTTTGTTCAGGTGTTTCTTTTTCTATCTGATTTCCTCTATGTTTTCTTGTGAAATTTTACACGGCGCTGGGATTTATTTTACAATGGCATTTGCTTGCTGGGAATGTGATACTTCTTCATTTGCATTCCTTCATACTTTGGCGGTCGTAGCGATGTGGGTTAGTGCGTCGACCCCTACGCTCTTGAGCCTTCTCAGCCAAGGTTCGATTCCCGGTTCGAGAAAAATACTTTTCACGGTCCCACCTGTGTCGATGCTCAAAGATTATAACTGTCTAGAAAAGACTTATTCAAATGGGCCGTTCGGAGTCGGCATAAAACTCTAGCTCATTTCCACTCGTGAGGGAACAGTAGCACGCACAACACGAGTGGTTGTTGAGAATCTACGTCCTGGCCCTCTTCGGGCTGCAGCGCAACCCATATTATTACTCTTTCCACTTTTCAAACGTTACAGATTCCTTGCCCGCTCTGAAAATTGAAATTGGCTCAGATCATCAAAACGAGAGAGACACGCCATCAAAACAAATCTAATCAAATTACTACCGATTTAACGTCGAAGTCTACATATATACTTGCTCAATGACTAGCCGCGACATTGAAAAAGCGCAAATCGGAGGCACTGTCTCAGTAATTACGTACTTTTTTCGTATTATTCCTCTTAGAGCGTACCGTGCGAGGTGGACCTGATCTCTCCAGCCTGCACGATCTCTCGCCCGCTGTCTCCAGTTTCGCACACCCAGTCGACTGACATTTTCTTTGCTCCTGCATGGCCTAATATGCCTAGGAGTTGACTCCGTAGACACCTGGCTAGACTCATGTCGGTGTACAGCTTGTGAGTGAACATCCTTGTCCAAATTCTATCAACGCAAGCAGCACCAAGTCCTTTCTCTAGAAAAGAACTAGAGCATCTTCATCCGCTTTAAATATACGAGTAGTTCATGCCTAGGCACCATTGAGACCAGGGCGGGGATCATCAAGGTCTAATACAGAGGAAACTTGGTCTTCTTTGTCTTTTGTGCCCAAAGTAACAGTGGTTGGCAAGAGTTGTTTGACACGCGGAGCCAAGGTAGACAAAGTTCTTCACTACTTGTCTAAAACCCCTCCATTTAAAACTGAGGGTCTCGTTGAGTTCGTTTCCCACATTGAGTTTGTCCAAGGAGAATTCATTGCAAAATACAAAAAATTTTCAATAAAAATCAATTTGGTTTCCCTAAAGGCAAAAATATAAACAGACTGGTAGGAGACTTTGCAAACAAAGTATACCAAAGCCTGGACAAAAACCACAGTTCAGTAGTTGTATTCATTGATTTCAAAAAGCCTTTGACACTTTGTTTCACAAGCAAATCCTTAGACAGCTGAATAATATTGGAATACGAGTAACAGGGTTTTACGGGTAAAAATTGGTGAGGATGTCAGTGACGAAGACAAGATCGAGTACGGTGTCCCGCAAGGGTCAAAGCTGGGTCCACTTATTTTTATCATATACGTCAACGATTACTGTCAATGTTCAAGTAAAGTACGGGTTATGCGTATGCGGACGACACAGCGATCGTAGTTAGCCATAGAATCGTTGACGAAGCAGAAAGATATATGCAATTTGATTTCAATAGAGTCACTGCTTGGTGTCACGGTAATGGATTAATTATCAACGCACTCAAGACAAAGGTAAAGCACATTCGCCCGCCGCATATTCCCAGAACAAAACTTAAGATTAAGATGCACGAAGTCGATTGTTTGCACAGAAATAGATGCGACGGAATAAAAGAAGATGATGACTGCACTGGAGTTATAGAGAACGTGTCAACATATAAACATGTAATACTAACGATCGACTACAACTTTAAATGGAGCTACCATATCGACAACTTGAAGAAAAAAATGCGTCAATCTGCTTACGCACTCGTTCACCTAAACAACCTCAGCACATGAGCAGTAATCAAACAATGCTATTTTCCATGGGGAAGAGCGTCTCAAAAACTGGTACAACGAACTGAACGCAGGAGCGATGATCAGCAAGGAGCAAATCAGACGATACGTTTATTAAGCCTTCCTCAACTGTATAAACTGGAAATGCTGGCAAATTTTGGCAACGAAAACATCTACAGAATGCAGACGCAGCAGACGAGAAACACCAGAAGACGACAGTAACAGCTATGTGAAGTTCCAAGATACTGGAACGAGTATGGCCGAAGAACATTTAAGGTAGCAGTTCCGATGGTGCTCAATGAACTCCGAACAGAGCTCCGCAACTTACCAAGAAAAGAAATGCAAAAAAAAGTCAAAGAAATGTATCTATCGTAAAAATAAAACCGTAACTAATTGTAATTGTAACTTGTAACTTCTTACATACAATATAAATTAACTTCGAAATTGTATACTTCTAAAGGGTGGTTTTAAGGGCCGATGTTGAATGTGAATCACACCTAAACGTCAAGTTTTTTTCTGCATTTCATTTGACATTTCTCAACTTCAGACTAACTCAGTTTGAACCATGGAAAGATACACAATCGAGCAACGCGTTAAAGGTATTCAGGCTTATTATGGAAATGGGCGTTCAAATCAAAATGCTTATCGTGCACTTCGTGATTTGTTCGTTCAATTTAATCGTCAAAATATGCGTACAATCGGAAAAATCGTGCAAAAATTTGAGCAAACCGGGTCTGTAGAAGATGTGAAAACACCAGTGCATGCTCGTACAGCAGAAAATATTGCTGCTGTTCGCGATAGTGTGGCTGAAGAGCCGTCCACCTCAACTCGTCGTCGCGCCCAACAATTGCACCTCTCACGCTCGTCGTTGATGAAGATTATGCATAAAGACTTGCATTTACACGCTTACAAGGTGCAATTGACTCAAGAACTAAAGCCTCTTGACTATTTCAAGCGTCGTCAATGGTCAGAATGGTGGCAAGAAATGGCAACAGTGGATGATCAATTTTCGAAGAAAATCATCTTCAGTGATGAGGCACATTTTCACCTCAGTGGATTCGTCAATAAGCAGAATCGCCGCATTTGGGCGAATGATAATCCAAGAGCGATTGTCGAAAAACCAATGCACCCACAAAGAGTGACTGTTTTGATGCGGTTTATGGGCTGACGGCATCATCGGGCCGTATTTTTTCCAAAATGAGGCCGGTCAGGCAGTTACTGTGAATGGTGTCCGCTATCGTGAAATGATAACAAACTTTTTATGGCCCGAATTGGAAGATATGAATGTGGACGATATGTGGTTTCAACAGGACGGTGCCACTTGCCACACAGTGGCTCTTTTGCACGACAAATTCAATGGCCGTGTTATCTCACGTGGTGGCGATGTCAATTGGCCGCCAAGATCATGTGATTTGACACCGTTGTATTCTTTTCTTTGGGGTTAGAGCTAAAGGATGATTATGCTTCAGCGTCATCGAAAATTTGGACCATCGGATGGAGGTGTGCCGCCGAGTTCGCGGCGGCCATTTGGCCAATATTTTGTTCCATACATAATTGAACCATACCAATATTATAATAATAAAAATAAATGACGGTAATTTCCTAAATAATTTGTGTTTTATTCAAAATCAACATCGGCCCTTTATATACCATTTTTTATGAATTGTGAATACTTGAATTTCAACAATTTTATAATAAATAATTTTGTGTAATTAGTCTTCTGCAGACAAGCTCTTTGGGCTTTGCAGATTAAATATGTATTTAAATATAAAATAAAATAAAATACTGCCTCAAAAAAAATATTCGGCCTTGAAATCGACGTATCGATGGTGGATGTAGATCTGGAGGATATCCCTCCATTATCTCTAGGGCAAACGATACTGAGATTCCACTCATCAGGCATGTTTTTTTCCGACCATATCCTACAGATAAGCTGGTCCAAGAGCCCAACCGAATCATCTCCAGCTGTTTTGAAGACTTCAGCAGGCAGACTATCTGCCCCAGCAGCATTTTCAGACTTCAGGCTGGATATCGCTGTCTTGACTTCGTCTAAATCGGAGCAATTCTCATCTATCATCGTCCAAGTGAGTGGAACATTCTTTCTGACAGCGATATGTTTGCCCTCGTTTAACAGTCTCTTGAAATGATTCTTCCACATTCTCAGTATCGAGTGCAGTATGTACGTTAAATTCAAACTAACAACAAAATGCACAATCAGTTCAAATACATGAATGTATACACTGCATACATTTCTCCAGGTCCTTTCTGTGAAATGACTTGAATGGACGTAGTACCATGCCGGAGGAAAGAAAATAAATCTAAAAGTAGAACTTTTAAAAAAGATTTCAATTCAATTGTCAAAAATCTTAAGGGGCAAGAGAGGTAGAAGTCTCTATCATACTTCATTTCTGGTTCAAAGTTGGGACTTTGAAATTTACAAAAATTGACGTCTTTGGGTAAATTTAATATGCCATATGGAAGCACTACAAATCACTTTTGAACAATTTCGGAGAACGAGGCGTTTAACTATTTTCGGAAATGCTATGCGAGAGCCCGAACAGAAGAAGAATTCTCAAGGTAGTAAAATTGTTATAATATATATTATGTGTATATAATTAATAATTATATTTTAAATATCTGACCCATATGACTACATTATTTACAGTTGAAAATCATTGACAGACATTATTCTGACTTACCATAAAATGCATAATTATTAAGTGTCACGAAATTTATTTGAGCTGGCAATGCCTTGCTATGAATAGCAAATGTCATTCATGACATTAAGAAAATAAAACATCAAATTAACAACTAGATTATTACCTGTGCAAGTCCGCTGTATGACAGCAAATTATTTAAAACAACACTAAAATGGAAACAGAAGAGGAATACTTGCTTACATTACGATGTATACTTTGTCGATGTAAATACGATCCGAATTCAGACTTCAAGAACATCAAGAGAACTAGTGTCCAATCATCAAAGAAATCTCTAAAAGATGTACTCAGCCATATAGCCAAGTGCATCAAGGGACCAATAATTATTCCGGACACAGCTTATGCCTGTGGATTATGCTACGATGAACTGACTGAATACGATCAAATAATGCTGCAGCTGCTAATGCACCAAAGAAAACTAGCACGAATGTTGGAGACGTCCCTTAATGCCGTAGATTCTTGCGACGACGACGATCAAATATCCGTTCAAGAGGTTTCCATAGACAGTGGTTCTGAAGCAGAGGATGACGGTAATCAAGACGATGAGAAAATTGAAGAGCCATTGTCGAACAGTTCACAGGTATCCATGCAGTGTACAATATGCAAAAAGATGCTATGCTCTAAAGCTTCTCTGAAAGCACACATGGAGTCCCATGCAAAGGCGAAGATATGCCCTATTTGTGGTGTTATTCGACGAGATGATGAATACCTCGAATTACATATGAACGTCCACGAAGGAAAGTCTGAGAACGAGTGCCGATACTGCCCGAAGAGGTATTCACGACGTTCGAATGTCATTCGACACATGCACCTGCATTGGGATAAGAAAAAATTTCAATGCGAAAAATGCGGACTACGATTCTCCCAAGCGAACCTGCTCTACAATCATAAACTCCACCATGAGGCGGAGGAGAAGCCCCTAGTGTGTACCAAATGTGGTCAAGTGTTCAAATCAAGGAAAACATTTAGTCATCATATGGTAACGCATCAGGATAATCGACCCATGTACCCGTGCGAGGTGTGCGGAAAGAAATTCACCGAGAAGTACTCCCTTAAAATACACTCAAAAACTCACAGAACTCAGACCGAAGATGATCCAGAGCTGGCGAGAAAACCTGAGGTCCAAGTGAAAAAAAAGCCCCAACCAGTATTTCCATGCATAATATGTCATCAAGTGATGGGCGCAAAGGAGATTTTGGATACTCACATGGCCAGGGAACACGATGTCATAAGTCCTATATAGTTGTCGACTATTTACTTGTTTATTTATGTTCCATGCTATCTATACATGAGAAAAAATGTACTTTTCGAATAAATTTCTGCATAAAATATCCTTTAAAGATAGATTGTTTTTTTTTTTTTGGTTTTCAGCGATCAAGAAAAAGATCATGATCGGCAGTAGGTTTCTGCTAAGACTTGTTGGGACGAGTTAAGTTAAAAAAATCTCATCCCATCTCCGAGTAATGAAATTTGACAAGCTTATTGTATGCAGTATTGTCGGCAGTGACTTGAAGGAACTGCAGCCGTATGTTATGAAAGTTATTCGTGTCGAGAATGGGACGTAGACAAACCAAACGGCGGAGTCGCCACACGAACCCACTAATCCATTGCTCCTAAACAAGGGAACTGCTTAAAATTTTAGCGGTCGATTGATATGCCAGATCCATTAGTTTAGAAAACATCCCTACTCCAATGCTCACTTATTTAAATGTCCCAAAGTTTTGTGGTTCCTCAAATAAAATATTTTAAACACCGGCTCTTGCTGATAGTAACCATTCGCCGACACCCCATATCAGAAGTCCCTGAATCTTGTTCGGTTCCGGCATGATCGGTTGATGATGACCCCCTAGTGGGCAACCACCCTGCTAGTGGTTGTGGTTTGGTTTTTTCAACTGGATACTGTGGAACAGCTGATGTTCTAGATCAGTATCACACTTCCACAAGCGTCAACTCAATTAGTACTCGACGGATTGAAGAACTCAAGAAACTCTCAGTTAGAGCTGTGCAATGAGAAGTCTTCTCCTTTTAGTGCTAAGTTGAATGTTCAGTCTTACTGACTGGTTGCAGAGAATGAGTGAAAGACGAATCAAAATACATCATTTGTGCAGACAAGGTCCATGACACATAAAAGTTCACGGATATCGGTGCAGTGTATGGCAAAGAGAAGCTATGTTCTAGTCTCTCTGAAAATTCATATGCAGGTGAAGATAAGATATGCCCTAATGCAGTGAAACCAGATTTAGTGAAAAGATTCCCAAGTCCACGGTATATGTAATTACAAAGTACCTCGCTTAACTGAAAAATACAGTTCACATTGGTGACGAAACCTAAATAATCCAAACATTGAACCTGGTACCCAATGTAAAAAGCTGCAGAGTCCCACTAAATACCTACCTATGGTCAGTCCACATCAAAAATAATGAACTGCGTCGACTGGAGCACACACATTGCCATCCTTTCAGCACATGCTCGACAACAATCAATTAAGTTGCCCATCTGTAAGGTCATTGATTTTGGAACGATTTGTTGTGCAAGTATCGTGGATTATAACCCGTCAGCTTATATTTTTGATTTTCCATGTAGTGTCTCCCAGATGAATCCAATTTTGCGTCCTTTTATCACATGTAAATTATTGAATACGTACAATCGAAACAAAATTCCAAAGCATCCCGAATTCACTTCCCTAAATCGAATAAATTCACTTCTCAAGTTGAAACACACCTTTGATGGGTTGATTTAAACATGGTCTTGTATTCAAACTCATTCATTTTAAATAAAAAAAACAGGAATTTACTTATTCTTATTCGTTTTCTTGTGAGCGCAGACGTCCATTTGGATTCGTCAGGCGGATAGCCAGTTGCTTAGCGCGCTCAACGATTTCCTTCCGTTTTTTCGATGACACTCCATGGGCAATCTCGCCGCAGTAAACACGATTTTGCATCATAAGCACTTCCAATTCCTTGACATTGTGGACGAGGAACTTCTTGAAGCCAGTGGGAAGCATATGACGGGTGCGTTTGTTGGAGCCATAACCGATGTTTGGCATCAAGTATTGACCCTTGAAGCGACGACGAACTCTGTTATCGATACCTTTTGGCTTGCGCCATTTCGCCTAGAAATACAAAAATGAAATTAGAAACTGAGCATGGGGGTAGAATTATTTTTTTTTCTTGAACTCACAGAAAGCTTGGCATAACGATCCGATTGATGGCGGATGAAATGCTTTGTGCGCTTCTTCACGATTTTAGGTCTGTATGCTGGCCTGAGAGTCATCTTGAAGCTGTAACATAGGAGTATTTGAGTGAGGATCTATCAACATTTTTTCAAAGACAAATATCATGGATTTATCGAACAAATTGATAAACATTTCCAAACGAATGGCACAACTGTAACAAGTTTGTTCAAACGGATGGTTTGATTTTTAATTCAATTTGGTGATGTTTGAGAAATTTAAGGATTTTTGTAGAAAAATTTAATATACACACCGCCTATAACAAAGTGCACGTCAAAAAGAAAGAGACTTGAAGTCGGCGACAGTTGACGTTTGTTTTGACATTTCAGTAGAAGTCAGGTTAGCCAATGGAAGAAATTATTTCCGGTTGTTGTCTGCGGTTAGATTACATTTCATTCACAATAGTTTTGATTTGTTTAAATTAATTATTCAATATAATGTACTTCAAATATAATTATTAACAAAACCATTTGTTTTTACAAGGTTTGCAAGTAGAAATAAGACTGAAATGGGCGTCTGTAAATTGACACTGAGAGGTTGCCGAGTATAAGCACTGAATGACAATGGAAAACTTGAATCGACAATCTGTAGACATTGACATGGAATTGACATGGTGTGGTGACTTTTATCTATCAATGGACAATATTTGAGATCCTAAATGAACCCTAAAACGAATATCCTTGTACGATTCATGAAGCTTCTCCAATCTCCACTAGCTGAAACACAAATGAACAATTATCACGCATAACTTGCCTTTCGAAAGTACCAAGAACTTCTCCATCCTGTTTTTATTTACATTTAATGCATTGAGGGAGGTCGTATTGGTCGTACTGTTTACTTCCGAGCTGAGATTGACAAGATGACAATCTTGGTCGACCTCAGGTTCATTATATTGCAACAATTACGACATTATCACCCGCATATGCTGACTGTGTTGTCTATTGAATTGCGTACAATATTAATAACAACCAATGCCCTCACTAAAATCAATCAGCGATGCGACCAACAAAATTCCCAACCAAATGAGTTTGCGACATTCACAGTTGGCTGGTCGCTGCTCGCCTGTAAAGCTTGGATTCGTTACAGTCCTTGATGTCGCAACAAGAGTTCTCCATCGTTATCCTACACAGGCTGTCAATCGACGAACATGTGGTAGTTGTCGACTTGCATTCCTTTTCCACGATTAGACGATGTATCAAAAACTTAACTATTGTGGATCAGATTGATAGCCAAACTGCTTACAAGCTGTTTTCGACGTTCGCACTATCCGACCGAGAAGATTTCAAAGGTGATGTGAGAATTGATTTCGTGTTCAGATGGTCCTTCAGCGGTCCTTCTTACCCAACTTAACGTCAACAAGCCACACAAGATTGCATTTTACTTATTTCTTTTACTTCACTTAACCTACCTTAACAATAACAATGCTTCGGTACGATTGTGCATAGGTATAGAGGAAGTGCTGATAGGCCGAGTGCTGGGCATGCGGCTGAGGTACTGTGAAAATGCTGGTTGTGTGGTATTGGGGTTGGATACGAATTGTTGTTCTATAACGTATAGAACTACATACTTTGTTATACTGAAATATTGATCGTATGTCCGTTCTAGGAAGTCATAAAAGTCATTCATGTTGGAAGCATGGGTGTGAACACACAGTGTTGGGTTGACATACTTAACCTTGATGAAGTTTCAACAACAATCTGTAGAGCGGCATGAGTGTAGCTAGGCGTTTACAGATCCAACGCCTAAAGCAGAGATAATGGAGGATATTCATGTCTATCCTTTAGTGTCATTGACATGGACATCTAGCCTCTTGCTGGAAGAGTTTTCGACTCCGTTTTGTGGGACAACGCAGTTAAGGACGCTCGCATCTGTGGAGGCGCATAGTGGAAGTGGACGACATTAACCAACTTGGTGTGCGCAATTGGAAGCAGTTATTGGTTGAGCCAGAGGGTAACCCCGGACTAAAGCGACACAGAAAGAAGTAGATTATTGTTACGAGGCGCTTGTTTGAACACTAGAAACATAAGATTTCACGTCCACATTAAAGTAGGTAGTGAACTTGTTTTTGTAGTGAACTTGTATTTCCTTGAACCACCCGATGGCAAATAATGATTAGACCGCAGGCGCTATATATCTGGCCGACACGGAACCTCAATTACTCAAACTTTCTAGTAAGACAGAAAAGGCTTAGGACACCAGTCTGGATACTATGCCTTCGACACGTTAGCCTGCAGGACAGATTTCTCACACGACGAAACTGCAGAGATGAGGATTAAACACCACCGTCTCCGTTCAAGCGCTACACTCGCCGTCCGCAGGGAAAACTTACCTCTTTTTCACCGGCCTACGCCGTCTCATTGGAGTGCAGATGTGTCTGCTTCCGTGCGATAAGGAACCTCGAACTCGATGTGCATATAAAAGCGAATTGACCCTATTCATTGCTGGGGTACATTTTCTGGGGTAGGAAAGTTCTCACCAAGTGCAAGTTGCAAGCCTAGAGTTTCCCATCCTATAACAAAACACCCAGGGTCTAAATGTCCCTTGCCCTTGCAGCTTGTGCTCCCAATCATGTTCTTGTATACTAATAAAAATTAATAATATGCCACACGAAGCCGCGCAGCCTGAAAATCCACATTCTCTCCCAGTGTCTGTGTGTGTTTTTATGTTGGAGACTTCCCTGGCCAAAAAAGCCACACGCAGTCGAAGAAACCAACAAGACACGCACAAGTTATGTTTTATAATTATAATTTTTCGCTTTTAATCGTCTTAGAATTTTCGATTTCATTTCATATAGTCGAAATCTATCAGTCAAAAAGATAAACAAGTAACATTACGGTCGCTCCGAAAAAGGCAATTATCTAATGGTCTACGACAGGCTATATAACATTAAATGCAATCTATACATATACGAACCAGTTCATTTTAAAACCTTACAAACATATTTGAAGTTTTAAAAATCGTCAGCTGATTTGAAGCATTAACAAGACACGAAATCTAAAATAAATACAACGATTTATACACTTCCTACGTCACTAGGAACACACGGCTAAAGATTGCATGCCACTCTCTGTAACATTGTTTATCATTAAATGTCTGATGTTCTTCTTTCCTTTGGTGGTGTGATTAGATCTTTGATTGATTCGTAAGCTGTATTCATTATTCCCCAGCTGAGAAACGATCGAAACGTGTTCGAGCCACAGCCACGGTAGAAATGCGTTATTCGCCGGCCTCGTTCTATGTACACTCTCTTGCATACCGCCCACATTGTTTCCCTCTTATGACCCATATCACTTTGCATTGTCACCTTTATGACATTAACTGGGTAGAATAGTGAACTTATCCCGGCACCAATTACCGCACCCGCTAAGAACTCTTGCATTGCTCTGGACGTCTGAGAAGCCTAAAACGGAAAATAAAATTGCATTATTATTTCATATAGACATTACTACAAAGCAGCACTTTGAGGATGTAGATTGCAGTGAAAGTGGATGTTTTAGAAACTCCAGGTCATGCGAGTCATTCAGTCATTTTCACACCACAACCAACTCAAAGTCAAGTGGCAGTCTTCCGACCTGGGCTGGTGCATGCCAATTTGGATTCAATACATAAAAAGCGGACCTGGTACTGTAGACGAATAAATACAAAATTCTCCTTAAACTCACTCGAACCGCGTGACACAGAGGTGTCACAACGCCTAACCTGATTGGATTGAACAGTCCAAATCTTAGAACCCTTATTGGCGTTATAACAGGGCAATGGGCCAACGCCTCTAGACTAGGACCTTAAAAAGATTTCTGCAGAAGATGTAGGGATGAGGAAGAAACCATTGAACACCTGCTGTGTAGCTAGATTCAGACTTCTGGAGGCCCTCTACTGCACACCGATAAACTGGCTGCACTTAAGAACATAAAAGTCAGCCATCTCCTTCGCTTTATTAAAATCACTAATTGGTTTGCGGAATAGGTATTCACAGATCCGCGTGATCCTATGTTGGCCTAAGTGTGGCTGGTGTCTTTCCATACAGCTGTCAGCCATTTCAACCTAACCTAACCTGTGGCACTCCATCTGTGGCAAAGACTGTCTGTTAATGTACAATTGTTCCTCAATCTCTCACTTCCTGAATTGGAGACATGCAGTTATTACGACAAGCTCTTTCATGGCTTGATAATAATGTGACCTGGATATGAATATGCACGTGTTGGAATCCAAACCCTTTTTCGCTAACATTGCAGTCATTAACTTCCGCCTGCCTCTTGATGAGATGGACAAGCATTTTACATTTACATCAAGTGCTGGAATATGCTAATACCCCATGGCAATGCGAACTCCTAAATATGTAATCTACAACTAACACGTGGTGGATTGTTGTCATTAATTGTTATATGACTGGAAAAACGAGGTAGACCTGTGTTCAGTTTCTACACAACTCATTCGTGTTGCGCGTGCGTTTTTTACCTAGTTTTCTGCCGACTCTTATTATTGAAAAGTTTTTGCTGGACAGGTACTTTTCTGAGCATTGCCGGTATGTCGCACTAACCCACTATGCCACGTTGTATTTGATATTGTTAATTCCTGAGTTTGGTAATACAACACAAATCATTCAGGTCCAGTAAGTTACATAGATTATGTTCAAAAAATCCGTCCTCAATCTAAACATGGCAATCTGATGCGTGTTACTAAGCGATGTGTGATGAACGGCTATATGTACATGTACGTAAACAAAAAACCACTTAATTGACACTCAATGTAATAGCTTCCTCCCTTTCGATAATTTAATTGAAATCTTTTAGGAGAACCATCTGGTGAAGAATTGTTTCCAAGAGTCATGCCATAGATCTCTGGTAATGTATTAACAGATGACGTACACAATCGAATGAAACTAAAAATCGATAGAGCACGTCTGCTGTTCGTTTAGTGGGTGTGGTTGTCTGTTAGCAAAAATGTATTCCCACTTGCCTTTTAATTACTTTCTATATATGTACAAGTGTCAAGGTTGGGAGAAGTGTTCTGTATGCTCGAGACTTGATTGGAAAAATATATGGAGCTCTTATTCAACTTACATTGTCAGGTATTCTTAAATTAGCCTCTTCTCGTAACAAAAAGAACCCTGCATTGGAGGGCCCATTCCGACACAGTACGGGAATCATGCCTCTATAGAGTTCCATAAAACCATGCTTCGCTAACACATACCTTCAAGAAATGAACTAAATTTGATTTCAAGTATAAAAACTAAATCGTCAATTCAAACCTTACCGAAATGCTGTGAACGTGTTACTAAAGTGACTGTGAAACTTCGAATCGGCCAGTAGCGTTTGTACTCTTTCGAATGGTAGCAGGAGTCCCTCAACTGTTCCAGCTGAGAGTCCAGCAACTACTTTGGCTGCATAATTATTCATGTGAAAAACCTCGACAAGACTGCGCCTTGTGCCGTCATAAACACCAAACATCAAAGCCATAGAGAGGGTTTTCTGTGCTAAGGGAGGGAATATCCCCCGGTATAAGAAGGTGAGCCCCTCTTGTCGTAACTGCACAAATGCCGATGTGAATCCAACTCCATGGAGCATTTGGCGAAAAATTAATTTATACACTGGATATGTGACTCCGAGGTTGACAACGGCTGACCCACAACCACATGCGAATTCACGCCAATCTAATGTTATAATTGGCACTGGCGCTGATACTTGGGTTTCACAAGATTCCTCCATGGTGGACATAATTTATCTTTTGCTCAATTTTCGTCAGCTACAGATCATAGTTTTCTTCGCCCCTTGGTTGTTGCTCTTAAAAACAAAGTTTTAATCGCTTGCTGTGCAAATAAATATGAAGGCGGATGTCCAATTGAAGATCACAAGACGCCGATCGAAGAGTTGAGTTGGAATAATTACAATACTACCAATAATACTGAAGTTAAATGAAATTATATAATGTTTCACACAATGTATACTTGAAACGCAGTCCCGTTAATCGTTAACTTTACAAAATGCTTGCACCGCCAGAGTATACATAACGTATTTGGATTTAGTGTTTTCCTTTGTTTGTGCTTATTTTCTAAAACACTGTCATTATATTGCAGTGTTCTGGTGGAAAACCGAATTAAAACAGACAGTCAACAAAATCCACTTTGCTACTCAGGCAGACACTGCCGCCGTATAAACATCAGCTGATAGTGACATGTGAAATGTGACAGGTGTGAGGTGCGATGAACGCGAAACGGCATGTGTGACAAACTTAACGAAATTCGAATGTAACGAATGTAAGACCTTTAAGCTGTAACCACACTTGTGTACGAAGAAATTTGAGAAATTTTTACACCTTAGTTCTATACTAGGAATTTAGAAACGTGCGTTCTATGTCATATGAACATAAACGAATGTAAGTTTGGTAAAGTTGTCCCCAGAAATAACGTATGATAGGGATGCCCAACTTCTTCCTTGCCCCTTAAGATTTTTGACAGTCATTTTTTATATTGTTTTCTAAAGTCAAATTGACCAATCAGAGAACGGCATTTACGTTATTTCGTGAATAACTGTCAAAATTTGCATGATTATCCGTCAAATTCGTCAATGGACTAGGGGTCAATCAGCTGTGAAGTTGGGTATCTCTATCATACTTCATTTCTGGTTGTCTTGCAGGGGCGTCTGATAGTTGGAAAACTGTAGTAAGACTATCTAGATCGGACTATAATATCGGATTTTGGTTGGATCAACTGTGGCAAGAGTGAATTTTCTTAAATATCCACCCTGATGCCGATATAAAGGCACCTAGTTACATGTAAAAATATTTAAATTGTTAATAAATAATAATAATAAATACAGGGTTCATCTAGCCAGTCATATGACTTAAGGTTGTCCAGTGTGGGCCAATGTGCGACCTTCGCAGATGGAAATAATAAGGTTTTTCAAGACAATGTCTTTAGGCTTGTGCCTTGCTGTATCGTAAACCTAAATCTAAGTACAAGAAGCGTATGCTAAAATTTAACGAGATAGATAACTTCACTATCAAGATGGTTCGAAAGCCAATTCCACGACGACGAGAAAGTAACGCTATGATCTCTCTAAAGACTGGTTGGGTCTGACTTGATTTTGGAACTTTATTCTGTTTATTTTCTTTTGTTTTGTTTTTTGACACGCTAGATCTAATCTAGGACCCTCAAGGACATCCTATTACTTTCCGTTTTGTGCACTGTACATGGGCGTGGATAGGCGACAAAACAGGAAGCCACGGGTATTTGTATCGATTCAGCAAAAAACCAATCTTTACTCGAAAAAGGAGAGGCTATGTCAAGGAACCACTATTTAGTTTTGTGTTTACGCCAAGAAAGCCGTTCAATAATAGATGTGGGATAATACACGTCGCGTCCAAGCTGGTGTTCGACATTCAATCGAATACAGGCAAAAAACAGTGTACGGGTGCCTGCCTGATTGACTTGGAGAAAGCGTTCGACACCGTTTGATTGGAGGGCCTATACCTCAAGCTGATCAGGCTTGGCATAAGTAAACCATTGCTGTACATAATAACAGGCAGAAAGTTAATTGTGAAAAGTGGAGACGTAACTTCTACCATGGTCTTTGACATTAAAAATGGTCTGCAATATGGGGCGATTGGTCCGACGATCTTGCTCTCAATATTCACTGCAGAACTTATAGGCTCCGTGCCGTATTTAATTGCGTACGCCGACGACGTAGTAGCGTACAGATCAGGTCCGAAGGTCGAGGTAATAAATAGCTTGTTGCAGTGTAACTTCGAAAAAATTCAGCGGAAGTTGGTTATCAACTTCCTGAAGTGTAAAACTATCCTTTTCAGGACCCCGCTGTACATGGCTTAGCGGGATACTCGCCTAAACTGGCGCAAGTTCGGCATAGTTCACCCGCAGGGCCAGCCGATAGCTGTGAAAAGTGTAATTTGGCATTTGGCTGGATCAATATCTGTATTTTGACAAACATATAGATATTGCTCTGACGAAAGCCAGAAAGCCAGAAAGGTTATGTTTTAGTAGCCAAGGAGATAGCAGGGAAAGTAATCTGCTACATGGCTCTTATAAGGCCAATCATGGCGTACGGTTGTCCATTGTGGTTCAACGTGAGTCCTTCCCCGGTGGAAAAGATGAAGCTGTTCGAGAGACAGTGTCTTCGGACTTGTCTCCGGTTGTATCGGAGACACGAGTCTGAGTACAAGAAGTACTATCCTAAGGGAGTCCTGTACAGCGAGGCAAACGTGAACAGGATATGTACCATGAAAGGATGCACCTTAACAGCTTTATTCCTCCCGAAGCATTGCTCTATTTAGGCACGATGGTCTCATACAGGATACAGACGGATGCCCTGTGATCTTCCATGTCGTACGCCAAACAGTGGACAGGCGACTCCATTACGAACCGGATGTCACTCGCACGCACGAGGATCTTCTTCGGTTCAGTGGAGCGATCCCCGCTCGAGATAGGAATGAGTCTGCCAAAGAACGGCAATTTTACTGGTGGTTACACCAAAACCAGTCTCCGCCATCGCTGGCTTTTCATGGTGACCAGATAGCGGACGATGGTGCCCAACTTGCACAAAAATAAAATATTTTTTTATAATAAAAATAAATAAAAAAAAGAAGTGGGATAGTTGACCGGGTTATAATAAAAATACGCGTACGATTTAAGATCGAAAATAAAATACAAAGTAAAGTGTTGTCAAAATTTTCAAATAATATTAAATTATCTTATAGTACGTTTACACCGCCCCTAACTCAAAACCGCCCCTAATTCCAACATTTGGATGCTGGAAAATGTATAGCGAATGTATATGCTGAAATGTTGAAACTAGACGGAATGTTGGATTTATGTGCGGTGCAAATGTACTATAAGATCACCAATACTGGGGCAATAGCGGCGTTCAGACTCAATAACTTCTCGGTACGATTTGCTTGACAAACGTGCTTGGTGGGCCACATCCTCAATGCGAACGCTCGTTGCCACAAATCGGGAGACTTTTAGTACAGAAGGCAAAACATTTTGACTTTCCGGCTTACTTGATCGACTTTTGGTATGAACACGTGTTATACAACTTCAGTAAAATTTTCATTTCAGTGATTTTTTTTTGATTATTTAAACAATTGCTAGAGGTTTGGAACAATACAAGAATGAAGTTTTAAAGAAATAGAATGGAAGATCTAAGATATGAGAAACGTCTTCTATCTAAGTCATATTATCTTAGGCGAGGTGACAAATTCGTGCCTAACATCAAAATCTGTATTATTGAATTCAAGTGAGGTGACAAAACCCCATTCAAATTCTCACCCAAAAAAAAAAATTCAACTAGTTGGTAACTCATGCTGAAGATTCGGTCTTCGAGTAGGATCAATTTCATTGGGCGGTTCTATTTGCTAAGTTTTGTAATTTCAGGATCCATTTCATGCAGAACTCATGATTATTGGATCGCGTCTAAAAATCCCAGATGTTCTATATTTCAATGACAGCCCAAGAAAAAGGACAATGCAAATGTTCCGTTTTCTTAAAAAATGGATTTCTGGGTGTGTTTTTTGTGTCACATGTCGCTATGTCAAATTTTTTATTCAATTAGTCACTTAATTGATGCAATGACATGTGATACTATCGTATATTATCCTACTTATATTTATCCTATCCTATCTCGACCAAGGGAATACACACGATTGTTGTGTGGGTGACAAAGATCACATAAAACGACTAGGTAGGTGGTAGGGAGTGCTAGTCGATTCCCAGCACACTTAGACCATGTTGGTCCATTGTGATACCTGCAGTCAGACTACTACCACTTATTGACCGCTCCAGTGATGGTGACTGGACTTAGCTATGGGACTTAGCTACTGGGATTCGAACCGGGGATCCCATGAACTGAGGCCAGGCACTTAGCCAACTGCGCCATCCAGTCGTTACGTAAACGTCGTAAACAAATTTGTCTAATATAGTCTTTGATTGAAATTAAAATCGGTTGCGTGCACATCGGATTTTGAATATTGGAGACTTCATTGTGGTTGGTGGTCACGCTTCCAACTTACTAACATACTCCCAAACCCCTCCAAAGCAGATATTATTGTATTAGCATACAGTTCGATAGTATTGAAGCGAGGGCTGCGTAGAATAAACTGTCTCTACAGCACAAAAATGTGATCATTTAAATGCCAGTCAGTTAGTTTGCTTCTGTTCTTCATAAGCTTACAAACAAACTATTTGTGGGCACAGATCATTCTGTGGTAGCTTACAGTTTGATATATTATGCTAGTCGGAGCAGGAAATATATCAGCACAGACTGCGTATTTTACATTCGGGCCAGCCGCCAATAAACAGACATATGAGAAAATAATTTGCCAAAGCCAAGGGTTGATGGATAGAAGGGCGCGAGGGAGATTTTTTCCAAAGGTCGTATGGAAAGGGCAATAAGTCCATTTCAGTCACTTTAGTTAGCAGGGGGATGAAATTACAACAATCCTGCTACAAAAATGGAAAGGCAAATTATTCAAATATCTACCATCCATATCAAGAAGAAGTCTGGCACTTGGCTATATAACAAACCAGCGGAGACGGGCAAATGTAGGGTTTGTTCCGAAAATGGGGAAGAGAGTCCCAAGCCTACCAAAGTCCTATAGACCGATCAGACTAACATCGTTTTTCTTTAAAACGATGGAAAACCCGCGGATAAATACATAAGAGAGGAAGTGCTACAGTCATCTGCTCTTCAGTACTGTCAACATGCATATAGGGCAAGCAGATCCACAGAAACTCTATCAATTGAGGGAAACTATCGATAGCGCCCTTGAAGCGAACGAAATATTTATGTGCTTCTCTGGTATACAAATTAAAGATATAACATCCCTGTCGGCGAGGAAGCGCCATCTGACTATTGATAACTCAACAACATACGATACAATAGGAAGACCTTGAAGATCCTCTGATCTCGAGTCGAGCTTTCACTTCTGCTGTTACCATCAAAGAAGGAACAACGAGTTTAGGGAGGAAATTGTAAATTAGTGAGTAAGAGCCTTTCGTTAAAATAAAATTAATTCAAACTAAACTTCCTGCGGATGTCCGCAAGGAGAGTCTTATCTCCTCTCACGTGGAGCCTAGTTGTAGGCGAGCTTCTAGAGATACTGACAAACCATGGAATCAGATTTAAGGCGTAGGCTGATGATATAGTTATTATAGCCAGAGGCAAGATGGAGGAGACTAATGAGAACAAAGCAATGGTGTCTGTCGTCTGGGCTAAACCTAAATCCGGCACTAAGCCGACATAGTACCTTTCACAGGAAAGAGAAAACTCTGTCGGCCATAACACTGGCTTCAGTAAACGAACTTAAATTAGGAGCCATTTTGGACAGCAAACTCCGTTGGGAAAATCAAAAAGAAGAGGTAACCAGGAGAGCAGCGTGCTCTAATTTGCTCTAATTTTATATGCCCCGAGGCTGTCCCTGTCATCAGGGAACTAGAAATAATCGTTCAGATGCCTGGAACAACACTCATGGCATAAAGCAGGTCAAGAAACTCTTCTGTCAACATAACCGGCATGTATCAGGATGCGCAAGAACAATTGCCGTATCGTAACAGGATACCTAAGGAAACTAGGAGTACCAGAAGAAGATCTGTGCATACTTGCTGAGAATCTAAGAAAAGACAAAGATATCTGGGCAAGCACCTTCAGAGGAAGAATTGAAGTCACTCGAACCAGCTCTCATTCTCAGATTCCTAAGGAAAACTGGCTTAGAGAGAATATTTTAGAATAAATCTCTTCCACCTTCGCGCAACAGGAGTGCACAGCCCTAAATACAACTCCGAAAAGAACTATGTACATGCTAGGGGAAATCTCAAGAGACAAATGCATGAAAAGGGGCACAATAGATCGAAAGTTCGCTGTGCAATATGCCCTCATCAATAATTTATGCTGACTTACAGTTTGCCAATACGCGTCCGGGCTTTAAAATCTTCGAGATCACTCAAAATGGCTTTTTTAAGCAGGGATTATAAATACTCGCAACAAAATTCATACAGTGAGCATATTTACGCAACAAACATCGCCTCGTCCCAGACATAAAATTATCAAATTATATTTCGTTGCAACTTACTGTTCCGGGAAATTGGCGATAAGCTTCTTCGCGCAACACAAAAAATGTAGCATTGACAGGTCCATTTCGACAAACAGCTGGAATAACTCCTCTATACAACTCGAGGAAGCCATGATTTACCACGACATACCTTCAAACAATTACGAAGAATATCACCAAAAAGTACTTTAATCTCTCAAAAGCTTACCTCAAGGCGCTGATTGAGTTATTAAACTTAGCATAATGCCTCGAATCTACTAGCAATGTTTGAATTCTTTCGAATGGCACAAACGCCCCCTCACATACTCCTGCGAAAATTCCAGCAATCAATTTGGCGTAAAACGCATCTACGTTGTAATAGTGCACCAATCCACGTTGCGATCCGTCAAATATACCAAACATTATGGAAAACGAACAGCTTTTCTGCATTAACGGTGGGAACACCCCTCGATAAAGGTGTGCCATTCCTTCACCTCTTATTTCTGCAAAAGCACTTCTCAGTCCAATTCCCGTTAGCATTTGACGATATATCAATTTACAAAAGGGATATAAAGTTAGGAGGTTGCAAAAAGCAGCACCACAACCGCACACGAATTCATGCCAATCGAAAAGTATGAACGTTTTTTGTGGTAATATAGTTCCCAGGAGGGGCAGGTTTTCCTTTTTTGAATCGCCCATAATTTTTTTTTTCAAATTGACAGTCCCGCCTCCTTTGTATCACTTAAATTTCATGTTTTTTTTTTTTGTTCTAATCCGGAACGACATGGACTCGCTGGGAATTTATTTGATAGAATTTTGTACTGACTGATCGACTAAATGTCATTTAGCAATCGAAATCTGCCATTTTAGTTCGTTGAAAACAATGCTTTGACACAATTTTACGCGTACGTTAACCACTTTGTTGACTTTTATTCATAATGTATGACAAATTTATCAACGAACAATACGGCATATGAAACCATCAAAAAATACAGTAATCATGAATATTCGAAGAACTTTCAGCGCTTCATTTTGTTGATGGATTTGCGCTTCATCATAATCATACAAAGTATCCATTGATGGATTCGACTAAATGTTAAGTTAGTGACGGTTGTTGGTAGCTGAAGGGGAATATTGAACCATAAAATACACCTCGAAGCATTTGACAAAAGCAATTATTCTCCAATAAGACACAGGAAACGAATATAAGACAAACGATTTTATGTTCGAGATAATTTTACCTTGGCGTGACATTGAACAGATGTGTAACTGCGATTATTAATCGCTGAGGGCACTAATGGTCTCTGATATGATTATGTTCATGATGCTGTTAACATGACAAGTACTGTCAAAATTATAACGACTTTCAAGAGACTGACACAATTGTGGCAGGTAGCTGTAACCGATATCAGGCATGTAAATGATTGGTATACAGCAACTTCTCTGTGTCTTTAACCACATTAGCGGAGTCTCTTCAACCTCAGTGTGCAATGAACTCTTTGCTTTTTTACGGTAAGTGGATATGGTGGAGTGTGATATTGTGGGCAAGGACTTTATTTTGTCTAGTTTCTCTTCTATCGTAAAGTGTTTTTCGTTTCTGACTCATTTTCATTCATATATAACATCCCTGTCAGAAATGGTAGTGCTACTACCAACCCTGTCAGTGAGGAAGCTCCATCTGACTGTTGATAACCAAACAACATACGATACAAAAGGAAGAAATTGAAGATCCTCTGATCTCGAGTCCGAGCTTTCACGTTTGCTGTTACGATCAAAGAAGGAACATCGAGCTTAGGGAGAAAATTGTAAATTAGTGTGTAAGAGCCTTTCGTTAAAATAAAATTAGTCTCTTCAAGTCTCTTCAACCTCAGCGTGCAATGAACTCTTTGCTTTTTTACGGTAAGCGGATATGGTGGAGTGTGATATAGTGGGCAAGGACTTTATTTTATCTAGTTTCTCTTCTATCGTAAAGTGTTTTTTGTTTCTGACTCATTTTCTTTCATTAACTTGATTCCAACGGAATAAAATCCAAATTCCACAACCACTCGTCACAAAAAAAATTGCACTTAAGCGAACAAACTCAAAACAAATAATAAACACAAAACAAAAACAAGAGCATGTCAATAAGCAGCTTTTACACGGTAAAATTTCGTCGCAATTAAATACCGCCATTTATCGAAAGTAATCGTACAACGCTGAGAATAAAAATACAACAAGGAAAGGAAAAGTGCGAAAGCTGAGTCGATGGGATTTCTGCACACATGCGACGAAGTCCGCAGTTTTCGCCTCCCTTTTCAACAATCTTCGCAGTTGATGCGACATAATCCGACAAGATTTGACTGTAAAAGCGGCGTAAACTGTATCATTTCCGAAATTCTATGTGCACAGATACAGGTTGGGCCAAACACAAGTTTCATCTTAAAAATGCGATGTATTATGGCTTTATGACTAAGAACAAACTTTTCCATTAATTATGATATACAACGTCGTTCAAGTGGCTGCCTCGGCCGGCTTCGCAATAGCGCATTCGGTCACCCCAATTTTCAAAGACCTTGTTGATGGTTTCGGACTGTAGCTCACGGATTGCTTGGAAATATTGGCCCTAAGTCCTTGAATTGTTTCCGGGTTGTTGGCTTAACATTGGTCCTGCACGGTTCCCCACAAAGTAAAACACAAATTGGTGGCTCCGAGGCGTCCAATTGAAATCGCCATGATGACTTATAACACGGCTTAGGAATTTGGTGCGCTAAAGATTGGTTGTGGCATGGGCTACGTGGCATAGTGCGCCATTCAGCATGAACCAGAGGTCGTCCAAGCCCATGTCTCCTATGTCAGTAAATAAAAGTCGGTTAACATGGCTCTGTAGCACCCACCGTTTACCAAAAAGGTGTTCTCAGTCTCATCAATGAAGAAATAAGGTTCAATAATGCCACCACTTCACAGCAGTTCTGGGCACGTTGCCTCCGCCATCTGCTTGTTCTACTATTGGTGCTACAGCCAAGAATGAGCCTGCGTCTCTGGATGGAACGATCTTTATACAGCAGCGCGAGTTGGCGTCCGCCATCACTTATGTAGTTTTCTCGAACTATGAGGCATTTAGTCGAAGACCGTTTTAGCATCATATCGACATAGCCGTGTCACTAAGTGTACGACAGACTGCTTCCACATCATATAAAACACAGTGGACACAGTCATGTCTTTTCCTCTACCTTCCTCGTAGACAACACCAACTATCCGGCGTAGAACGTTGTCCATCGAACCAGCCAAGAAAAGTGTGTCGTCCTGGTCGAGTCAGAAGTTTCGACCCAAGTTATTCAGAGAAACCGATCTAGCAACGGTTACCAATAGCGGTACTGCGTAGGATATTCATGTTGATGCCATCAAACTTCTCAACGATAATAATATGCAACCTTAAATAGGGAATAAATTTCAATAAATCCCAAAGAGACAATCATTATTCGATACTCAATAGAAAATTGGATCATAAACTTTCTTACATTACAAACATTATTGAAGGCGCTCCGTGGAGTTGTGGGTATATGCTATCCAAAATTCATGAGTAACTTTCAAAAAGCCTCTCAAATACATCGATGGTCTAGGGGGTCGATCAGCTGTGAAGTTGGCCATTTCAATAATATTTCGTGTAGGCGCTGAAATTCAATCCTGAACATACAGCGGTGAAATGGCCTACCACAGTCAGTATTTTATTTAATTTGTTCAAAGGGCTGAGACTATCGACAGTGCTCCACCTCTAGTTGACACCTCAGGTTGGATTTAGACATATCTCGAAATACACCTACACCTTCCTACATATTTATGTAACAGAACTGTGGCAATAAAACGGTATATAGTGTTCATTAGGTTCTCATCGAAACTACCTACCTACTGCTAATGCTGTATTAATGTCCAATCTCAGTTGTATTTAATTGTGTGATCATCACACACAATATACACATGTTCTGCATGTCCAAACGAAGAACTGCAGTTATCAAAAAACTAAAACATGGCAAGACACTTGATTTTCTTTCATAATGACGTACATACGAGTATGTATTCTCTCTATACAAGCTTCACGTATGATTATGGCATTTCAGAATGATGTAAAATATTCAAAACCGGCTTTTGTCCAAGAGCGTCTCTTTTTACTTATTTTTGAATTCGCCTTCACAGAGGACAATGCATCTACAACCTGTCCTTGGGCGTAACAAGCGAGGTTTCTTACAACTTGGCTATCTACATTTGTGGTAAAAACAGGATTGTGCGTCGTAAGGGCAAGTTGATAGAATGCGATGAATCATCACAAATGCATCATACAGACGGAGATTGGTACTTCGCAGGGGAAATGTAATAAAAATGCAAGGACAAAAAATAATGGCTCTTCTGGGTTGTTGAACTGAAACCTAAACATTTACGTTATATCCGGTTTATAGAAGAAATTCATTAGGGAGGTGTGTTGATCTGCACCCCATGTTCAGTTGGTTACAAGTAATTGCTTGGACTCTGATAATCATACATAGTGAATACCGCTTTATATGGACACCCCTTTAGCTGAACAGTCGCCTACCGGGGACTTCGGAAGACCATGAAATTACAGCAAAAGTAGGTTGCTGCCTCGCCTTTACATGCCTTACATTTATTACAATATTCCAACCAATCCCCCTTATTCTCTTAGTCGTGTCACCTAAAAATATGTGTCACTTTGGCACTTGCGCGACGATTGTGTGTCTTCCATTAGTCACATTTCTTGAGATGGCATGAGAGATTTTGTCGCTTACATTTTTGTGGTTGTGTGTTTAAACCCTAATTTTGTTATTGATGGTAATAAAAGTTTATTAATATTTTCACGTTTAGTGTTAAAATAACAGTCAATCAACAATTTGAGTGCCTGGTCTCTTTAATGGAGGATAATTCCAAACACACCAAGAAATCCATTTTTTTTTTTAAAGAAAACGAAACGTTTGCATTTTCTTCTGTAAGCCACCATATCCGTGTCTTGAACCAAAGACATCCAAAAATTATACAAATTAGCAAATGCAACCACCGAATTGAAATTGATCCCACTTGAAGACACAATTCCGCCGCATATGTTGCCAACTAGTTTAATTTTTTTTGAAAGAGAATTTGACTGGTTTTCTGCCATCTCAGACGAATTCAAGAATACAGATTTTGATGTGAGGAGACAGAAAAATGCAAGGCGAAAATTTCTCACGTCGTCTAAGAGAATAAGGGGAGTAATCTATCCTGAAATGTAAACTAGGGACCATTTTTCACTATTCGGAATTGTGCATTTTTTTGTCTTTGTTTCTGTTTTGTTTACTTGCAAGTTGTAACGAAATTTTGAAAATGAATATGTCCTTATAGCCTACTTAAAATGTCAAAGCCCGAACGCCTGAACTCACCGTTGCGACATGGGCACACAAAAGTGATGATGAAAATAGCTCCATGAAGTAATTCGCGTTGCGTATTTACAACCGAGCTTGAATTTGGAAAGTATTCCGCACTTTCCGTAAGCATAAAACGATGTATGATGGAATTGTGAGCCGTACTGAATGTTTTGACAGCTGAATGTCATTGGTAGCTTTGACAGCTGCTAAAACATAACAATTGGAAGAACTGTCATTGATGTCTGGTCACCCTTCCTAATCAATCATTTTAAGCGTGAGTGAGTACTATTTTTGACCTTAAGTCACCAATCCGGTGTACATTTGTGCGGAATGAAGAAAACAGACAGCCATAGTGGCCATATTCAAAGAAGAAATATCGATATCGATATTTATTTACTATTTTTTGCGGTTTATGGAGACACCGTTACAGTCAATGGTCTCAGGTATAGATCAGACGTCCAACGACTTTCTATGAGAGCATTTATGTATCTGAGCAGTGTTTCTGGTGTCATACAAGTGACACAAGGCTCGATGTCGTGAAGGAGGAATTTGGCGACTGCGTCACTTCCGAACGAGCGCTCTGCGACTTGACACCATTCGATTATTTTCTTGGCTGCTACATCAAGTCCTTAGTCTACGCTAACAAGCCAGCCTCTTTGGACGAGTTCGAGGGCAACTTCCGGAGCAGCTATTGCCGGAATAACGCCTCACATATTGGAGCGATAATCGAAAAATTGGATGGACAGTCTGAAGCACTACCAGCGAAGCTGAGTCGGTCATTCGAATGATATACCATACCATAATGGCATGAATAAACGTTCATAGCTTAGAGAGAGCCAGAATAAAATATAAATCGTACTGCATTGTTGTCTTTTTCAAATTTCTGTTCCTATCCTTCTTATTTGGTCACAAGTACTATTCATATACCTTTTTATTATAATTTGCTAGCATCTTTCCTCTTTCTACATTGGGATCCTATTGCTTCTGGTACTGTGTGCAAAATATCAATCTTACGTGCACGGTAATAAGATTTAACAAATTAAACTAAATTTTTCATGAAAAGCTTTTGTAACCAATCGATGATTTACAAAACCTTCTTAAATCACAATTCGAATTATAATCACAAACCTAGGTCATTTGGTTCGTTTTGGATAACAAAGAACACATTATCAAGAACTATGGACTTATACACTAATTTCACTGAAATTACACATTTGATACATTACTTGGTTCCTAATGCCATTGGCATTCTCAGCTTTGAACAATCGTGTTTGTTAAGTCAAACAGAACATAACAGATTAGCGAGGTACTTCCTAGGTGAGTATGACACAAGTCCGAATGTGTACCAAACGTGACATTGAGACACTAAATCACCACCTTCACTGGGCAGACACACAAGTCCAGCAGACATAGAGGGTCTCATTGAATTCGCTTTTATTTTCCACCGATTATTCACGGAGTTTGTGCTTATTGAAGTTTTGCTGAAGCTGTCATCGCATGATATGCGTGAATTACGGCACATGCGCACAAGACTGTGTTCCCTTGTGTGTTGGTATGAATGTGTATGGATTTCGTACCTGACATCGTTTATCGGTTCATTGAAGCAGTGGGAACGTGAACTTGAACAATTTTCTTTGCGTTTACCAAATCCACTCAGTTTATTTTAGATTGCACTCACTGCGCTAATGCAAAATGAGGCGGCTCTTTACACATTTTCTGCTAATTGGGTTGTGACATCACAATACACATTTATATTCTTAAGTTTGCAAAAAATGATTTCTTTTATGAATCCATTGAATAATAGTCAGCAGCATTTATGAATACGCAAGGGGAGGCTTGAACAATGAAAATAGATAAAATGTACGGGTTATTATCGAGTCAAAGAGCGCTTTCAGTCTGTCGGTCAAGTGCCCGCGAAACCTGGTGTGATCTGAAAACGTTCACTCTTGTTTGAGTGTGCAAAACTTTCTTATATGAAGGAAGTATACTGTGGCCCATATAGGGGTGTTTGCATAAAAGACGTGACGTGAAAAATCAATTTTCCAAAATGTAAAGTTGAGAAGTAATATTTTCCATATTTGGAGCTAAATAAGCATAAAATAATGCACCGAAGTAATTTTTAATTTTCATGCACACATTTCGCCACGGCATGCACCAGTTTAAAGTCAGCTATCGAAAACATGCGTTGGGTACTAGTTAATTCTTGCGAAAAATCCGAAGTTTATTAATTGACTTTTTTAAATGTTGTACATTATTTGCTAGGTTACTCCTTATGAGGTTAAATCTGGGGCTACGTACCTTGTTGTACAGCCATTATTTTTCAATCCGTGGATATTTACTTTATTCAAAGTCTATAACAATGAGACAATGTTTTTTTTAATGCTTTTTTTTCTTATGTGGAGCTTTTGTTATAGTATTCGGTGTTATTCGGTAACATTCTTGAATGCCAGTCTTTAAAGAAAGATGTCAAGAAGAAAAAAAAAAAACTTGCACATTTCTGCCCGTCTAGATTTTATCGTATGACGATGTCTGTCTGGTCTGATGCCTACCACCGCTTCTAAGTAGGGTATACGTTTACAAGAAAAGGTTAATTAAATAAATTAATTTAAAAAAATATCAGGTATATAACTTAATTCGTGTGTTTTTTTTTTTTTCAAAATGTGAACGTTTACTTAAGAAAAACATGTACAATAGTATTATTCAAAGTATTGCTCATCTGAAGCTATGACTTTTTCCCATCTTTCTGGCAATTTGTGGATCCCATCCCAAAAGAACTGCGCCAGCTTGGCAGCCAACATTGAATCAAGCCAATTTTTGATATTCTGCTCTGATGTGAACCGTATTTCAGTGAGGGCGTTCGGCATCGACCGGAACAAATGGTAGTCAGAAGGGGCAAGGTCTGGGCTATAAGGCGGGTGGGGTGAAACTTCCCATCCACTGTTTTCCAAATAGTTCTTAACCGGAATAGCAACGTGGGGCCGAGCGTTTTTATGATGGAAAACTATTGCCTCGTGTCTGGTCGCATGTTCCGGGCGTTTTTCGGCTACTGCTCTCTTCAACTGGATTAACTGTGTTCGGTAGCGTTGTCCATTGATGGTTTCACCCGGTTTTAGCAGCTCATAATACAGCACATCCTTCTGATCCCACCAAATACAGAGCATTACCTTCGCGCCATGGATATTCGGCTTTGCCGTTGATTTGGCTGGCTTCCAAGCCATCCATCGTGCAAACCACTTTTGGCACGTTCGCTCAGCTAGCGCATGTTCACCATAAACTTCCACCAAAATAGATTGACTTTCGGCAGCAGTTCTCTTCATATCAAAGTAAGGAAGAAGAACTCCCTAAAAAAAACACTTTTTCAGGCACAAGGTTCAACATATTTGAGTGTTATTGTTGTTTACGCTTTAAATGAATGACATGTACTGAAATGACGTACAATGACAGTAGCTTTCCAACGCATGGTCCAATGGAATAATACAAGTAACGCCATCTCTTAGCAAACCACACGAGTTATAGAAACAATATTTTAAACATTGCAGTTTATTTCATGGTCGCAGTGCGTTTTGCTTCCAAGCTAAGTTCGTTTAAAGACGAAAATACCACATATTTCCTCTAAAATGAAAAGAAAACAAAACTGTTTTATTTGAAAGAAATAACAGCTGATTCAGCCAACTATCACCTCATTGGGTCAGAACAAAATTTTGCGCGGTTTTTCGAGGCAAACACTCCTATGTGGGTCGGTACAAAGTCGACGTGATTCTCGTTATTCAATCTGATATTGGACTTGTATTGCACTTTGAGCCGTTGTGACAGTCCATTGCTGAAATTGTATTCAGTCGTATAACTTTGATCATACCGCGTCACTCTACTATTCTCCCACCATATGTTGCTGATAAGCTAATGTGCCCATACGGATGGATTAAACTTGTTTTATTTCGGTGGAAACTTTTCTTTTTCTGCCAGAAGAGTTATTGACTTTATCTTCGATCGTTACCTGACGTATATACATATGTCCGCGAACTAAATTATCGTTATGCTCTTTGACTATTGTCAGTGACCCGAAAGAGGTAAGGCTGTGAAAATTGTTTTCTTCGTACCGAGAATCGGACCTAGGTACCATACGCTCTAGTGCGTAGGAGTCGACGCATCAACCCACAACGCGACGGTCGCCTCGTATTATTTCTTTATACTAAGAAACTATTATAATAGGAAGGACCTTCCTCTCGAAGTGACCAAGAATTTCCTCGTCCGCCTTGGTTAGTGTTCATGCTTCTGCACCACACAGCAAGACTAGGACTATCAATGTCTTTTATGGGGATATCATGGTTCTTGGAGAGAGAGCTTTATTCTTCAATTGACTTCAAAGCCCAATAGCATGGTTTTATCTCCGATAAGGTGTCATTGCAAAAAGGCCGAGCTTGGTGTCAAAGCTAAGTTAACGGGTTTCAACTCAGTTTTGTACCAACTCTCACCTGGAGTCATGAAATTTGGATAATGAGCGATAGAATAAGATCGCGAATACATGCTGAGATGAGATTTCTGCATGGTGTTTTTGGAATTTCTCGCCGGGGTGGGGTGAGAAACACGGGCTTTGAATGCGATTTCATCCGCTTGACAGACCTAAGATGGGGTGGAGTTACAGTCCGTGGCCGAGGATTGTGTTGCCTGGAGATCTCTCGCGCGTGGTTTACCCCCGCGAATTAGCGGATCTCGCTGGATGATTATGATGAATAGCGCACGCTTCCAAAATGGGTCTCCGGCTTAAGCCCCTTTTTTCTATAGTCCAACAAACAAAAGTCCAACAACCACCCCTGCAATGATGTACTTAATTAACTTAGAGCTTAGTTAACTAGAGCTTAGTTTAAGAAATTAGTAACCATAATGGAGAAACCCTTTGTGTTTTGAAGGTCAAATATGTATATGACTCTTAAACTATTACTCCTGTCATCAAAGTACTACCGGATGTTGCAAAGTATTTAACACCAAAATGGCCAAAAAAGTAGAGTTAAAAGGTTTTAAAATAAGTAAAAACATTTTTAAATAATTATGGACTTCTCACTTTTCATATCTGTAGAATTGAACAATCAGAAGCATATGAAACATATTTTTTTGTTTGGTATTTGTTCCTCTGCCTCATTATGTGTGTCCTCTGCAACCATTGTGTGGCAGTCTTCCAGAAATAAATGCACATCATATTGTTGTACTAAATGCTGCCGTGGCATTGTGGGTTAATACGTTGACCCCTACCCACTTGAGCCTACTTCACCCACGTTTGATTCGCGGTACGAGCAAAATACTTTTCACGGCCCCAACTCGTACGAGTCTCTCACAATGCTCAAAGAGTATAACTGTCTAGAAAAAGCTTCTCAAATTGGACATTCCGAGTCAGCATAAATCTGTAGGTCCCTTCCACTCGTGAAAGAACAATAGCCGGCACAACACTAGTGGTTGCTATGAA
The DNA here is from genome assembly GCA_905231855.2 of Eristalis tenax. Classification (NCBI taxonomy): domain Eukaryota; kingdom Metazoa; phylum Arthropoda; class Insecta; order Diptera; family Syrphidae; genus Eristalis; species Eristalis tenax. Next base: position 116,215,253 of record HG993124.1, read on the forward strand.
GTTAAACCCTGGCTCTCGGGCTGTAGGGCCGTAGCGCCACCCATAATATTATTATTAAAGATCTACCATGGATAATTGCTGAGATCTTGATCATAACTTCCGTCAATGCTAGCACCTTTGTTTTCTTCATATACAATTACAGGCAATCGTCTCCGAATGTAGCCTTGAAGTTATTTATTGCTCACATATCAAAGGTAAAAGACGTTTTGCTTCGGGCAACAAAACCGCATCTGAAAAGTGCTGCGCACCTATACCAGACGACTTGAAAGATTTCATGAATTGATCGGCGAGGATGAATTCACTTGTTATAACAATAATTAAAAAGAGTTTATAATGCCAAGCTGTCACGATCTGTATGAGAATCAGGTATTCCGCTTCGTTAATATGGAATATGGTAGCTATTTATGAATGCGATGACTGGACTTATGAATTGTATAAAAGCAAGATCTTCTTCTAAGACTTTCTTCGAAAGGCGTCGTTTTTTATGATTAAAAGATTAAATACTCCAAAATTAAGGCGGCAAATTAGTTGAACCGAAAAGTTATTTTTCGAAATTACGAGTACATCCAAAATACTCATACACTACAAATGGTCCCTTAAATCAAATCTACCTCCCTTCAAATTTACGTCTGCCTTCTTTATCTTGCCTTCGCAATCTTCCCAACGTTACATGGACTTGTTTACTGCAGATTGTTGATTGCCGATGGATAAGAGAAAAATTATTCCAAATCGTTTAACTTAAACCTGCAGTCTGCTAATCGTGTCTAAGAATTTTTAATGACATCATCGGACAATAAGAGACGGGTTGCAGACAACATACTCTCGAGACTCTTAAGAAGCTTCTATATGTCCGTTATAAAGACATTTATCGACACCCCCCTTAAGGGACACCTTTATCTACGGATAATTCGTCATGATTCCGTCAAGAAGATATTCGTGCATTTCAACCCCTACAGAACGGACACCTCTAAAGCACGGACAATCATGGTGGTCCGCTGCTGTGCGCTTTACAGAACTTTTACTGTATATTCTTGACAAAGACTTGTGCAGCTGTTGATTAGATAATTCGTAACTCGATAATTCGATTCGAGAATATTATTCTCTGATTTGTAGGTCTTTTGGAAAAACATTGATAAACCGAGAATACCTATGTGTTTTGGTATCGTCGTTAATTCGAAGTGATTGCTCAGTCAGGTAGCCAGCAAAGACGCTGTAATTAGGAATCAATATCTAGTTTCCTCTCAGTAATTCTAATTTTTTGTCGTTTTTGTTTTTTGTTCTCTGTTCTTTGCCCAGGTTTTGTTTCAAATGTTTTGATGCCGTTAAAATGTGAGATATGCGACGTTGTTCAGAACATAGTAGAAGTAAAAAAAGGAACCCTCGCCGGATGGATGGAGCCTCCTTCCTAAATCTGACGAATCTGTGACTTTCTATGATTTTATACAATTCTACACGATGATGTAGAAGTCTGCGGTGCTCCGTGTGCCGTCGAAAATGTTGCAGCTTCCAATTCAAGCAACAATAGACATGTATACGCCTAATTTATAAGTTCACAAAAAACGATTATCGGCGCTTAAATTAAATCATAATGAAATTAATTCATAATGAAAACCTGGCAGCAAGGACGTCTTTCATGACATTTGATTCATTCTGCTGAAAACAAATAATCAGGAATTAAAAATACAGATCAAGTTCCAGTTCAGAGGAATCGGAACATGAAGAGGAGCAGCACATAAAATGTGTACATTTCTTCCTCAGTCATTTTCAATGTCTTTACATTTTTCAAATTAATTTGTTTTTCATTGTCAAATAATGAATGTGAATTTATGTGAATTTTGTAACGTTCCTAAATTATAGTGATGCCCAACTTCACAGCTGATTGACCCCTAGTCCATTGACGAATTTTAGAGACTTTTTAACAGTTATTCATGAATTTTTGACAGTTATACACGAAATAACGTAAATTCCGTTCTCTGATTGGACTGATTGGCTTTAGAAAACGGTATAAAAAATGGTTGTCAAACATTTTAAAGGGCAAGGGAGGTATAAGCTTGGCTTCTCTATAATATTTCATTTCTGGTTACTAAGCAAATCTTCGATAACACATAGAATATAATGGTTGGACGCATTGTTTTTACCCGCGCCTATTTCACAAGCGGCGATAATTATCGCGGTTCACTTAAGCGGTTGTTAGTGTATTATACGTGCAAATTGAAAAGCGTATATACGCCTGCATAAAAGCATGCCTAATGAACACGTCGAAGAAGAATCGGAAGCAGAACCAACTCCGACCGTCACATCAATGGAGGCAAAGTCTTTGTTGTGTACATTGAGTCAACTTTTACTTAAAACGAGAAGAAGAAGTATTCTCGGAAACAAAACGCAAACAAACACGGTGGAAGGTGTAAAAAACCAAGAAGTTATCTATAAACCAAATATTGACAGTAGCGTGCATCAGATTTAGACACACCATAAGACCGAATTCGGGATAACGGGAAAATTTTTATGAGTTTGCACCGCATCACGCTAACGCCTTCAAACCTAAACAGGATTGCGATAAGGAGACGTACTGTCATGTGATTTCCTCAGTCAGGGAGTGGAAAAGATGGAAGGAGTGCGGATGGCAGTTATAAACATGGAAAACTCTATCTTCTACAAATCAGTCCGTAGAGCAAGCTTTCACGATAGAATACGCAGAACAAACGTGGTTGGAGGTATGCTGCCGAGCAAGACTATTATTTTCAAAGATACAATACTCAGGACAATACTTCACCATCGTTAAGTACAATTTTGAGGTAGTAACGGAGTTTGTCACTCTCGAGGCTAACGTGAACTCCACAAGCGATATTCTAGCGGATATCTGAGACAGAAACGCCCTCCCCAATCAGTGCTACCGCTGCTATTGTTCGTTCTCAAACCCTTCATAGGTCGCAGACAATTTTTCCGCTCTGCGTGCTTAAGTCAAACATTTCCTTCGGGTACTTTCGGTAAGACTTATCAAATTGAGATGATTTCAATTGATGTTGTCGAAGTTGATATTGATGAGTGCTGACAAAAATGAAAAAAATATTAATAATTGATCGACGCATTGATTGAATGTTCATAGATTCCTTAATGGCAATATTTAATGCTACGTCTCCATCGAACAAAATCGCGAGATTTCAACAAATTCATGCAAGTCTACTAGGTTTCGGCATACAATATCGGGGTTTTGAAACACGCGATTTTACTGAAATCTAGTTGAGAGTGAAACCCGCTCGAGTTCATCCGTCCACAAGAGATAATTAAACAAGCCAGTCTTTCGGTGTTCATTTTCTCATTGCATGCCTCTCTATTTTCTGGTGTGCTCACACTATTATCCCTTCCTGTCAATAGACAGCTGTGCTAATGACATTCACTTCAACTCGGTGGAACATGGTATTAGTCAATTTCCTGGTCCAGTCCAAGAAAAATGTTTTGAGGAGCGTTGTTTCCGTTTTGCGTATTTCATAAATTCAATCCTTTTTTTGTCAGAGGTTACTCAGACGCGACTGTGTCCAGTGTACTGCCAGGCAGCAATCCCCGGTCAGACTACTACCACAGATTTGAAAACCCGAAACAAGCATTTTCGACTTTGCTTTCACTGGGATTCGAGCCGGCACGAATAGGCACTTTACCAGCTTCCCGAGTTGTCCTAAATTCAATCCTCATTCAAATCATATGCTTTTGAAGTTTAGTGTAAATTATATGCGCCATCATAGACAAGACTAACATTTACAACTAAAACTAAAGACCATAAACTAACTAGGCCATTAAATATGTATCAGCGGCGAGAGACGAGAGTCACCCAGAAAGAACCAAAATGTTCACTCAAAAGGTAGCCTACAATCTCTTTTCCGTCTATGGATAAAGCTTACATACATTTGGTCTTCTTTTAAGAACGAGTTTCAAAGATATGTTTTTACTGCGATGTTAGTCATGTAAACCTTAATGTGGATAAAAAGGTCATTGACACTTGATGCACGTGTTCCACACAAGCATTAAATTCTGCACCAATTGTGGGGTAAAATGTTGACGAAGACAGAAAAATGACAGCGTCCACTGTTGAGTTATATTCAAGAAACAATTAATTTTTTTTTTTTTTTAACCGCCCTTTACAACGGGTCACGAACAGCAGATCATGTAAGAATGCATGTATTTTTAATTAATTAAATTTATTCTAGATCGTGATTTTCTGGCAGACCTACCCCTCACAAGGAGAATGACTTTTCAGCTACCGGCGTAGAGTGATTTGCGAATGCAAACTACTCCAAAAGCGCAGAGATCTCAGAGTAAATACAGAGTCATCACTTTAAAGCCATCGAAAGCCATATAACATTTAGGGAATTGCGATCAATCTTGTTGTATTACGGTTATTATTACTTCATCTGCATAAATACAGCACCGACAGTACAAACTCATATGATGAATCTATCTACGCTACTCGACCATTAATGGTTGGGCGTTCGAGGCAAGATTTAAATCAATTATGGAAATGTACGACTTAGGATTTCTTGTTTGACAATGAACTTGAATTGCTAATCATCTTACGGTTGCCGACTTCACTAAGGCGACCGCTTGTTATTGTTTCTTTTAGTCTGAAGGTGACCGAAATTAGATTGGATTTTGTTATTTTGAATAAATTTGAATCAATCAAAGATGAGTTCTCGTAATGTCATGACATCTTGTAGAATTGCACGAAAACACCTACAGCCTAAAATATGAGTTATGTGTAAGAGCTCAGTCTGAAGCCGAAAAATACAGATCTTTAGTTGAACAGACCATTTGTCGAGTACTTGATATTTCAAAATAAGTGTTCTAACACGTAGGTGTTTGCTGGCACATGCGTACATACATCAGAATAGAGGGGCATAATGAATTGAATAACTTGCTAATATCTTCACATCCATCGAAGTAAAATGTTTGACAACAAATCTGGTGGATGGTGACTAGTGGAAATATAAAAAAAATGATATTTACTCTTGACAATCGTTGTTGATCCTAATGGGTGTGAAGTGGAAAAGTGAATTTACTCATCCCTTACAATTCTTTCCGGATATTTGTTGCAATGTTTTGCGTTGACAGAAAATATTTGCACATAAAGGGGAATATTTCATGATGTCTCATCTTCAAGGTCATCGATTCATTTGAACTTCAAACTACTGACAGGAATGTTCTCATGCAAATACTTTTTACAAAACTTTTTACGATTTCACCGATTTCACAAAGTGGTTGATGGTAGGTAATGTTATCCAATCTTGTTATTGCAACGTTCAGAAATTGTCTTTACCCCGTTGACGATTTGCAATGGAATACGCAAGTGGCATCGCTTAATCGAAAGATGGGCTTATGTCATGGTTAGATTTATATTTATCCGTGATGCAAACCGTGATTTAGTAAACTTCTCAAGAATCCAGAATGATTGCGTTAATATTTCTGGCAAATAGTTGGTCAGGCGTTTTGGATCAGTATGAGTGAGCAACGAGGCATATCAAAAAAATCGCGGAAATTATCACTGAAATTCCATATTAAATGGAAGAAGATCGTCTGCACACACTTTAAATGTGAATATTGATTATGACAGACTCGTAGTCTACAACCGATTGGGAAATGTTGGTTTGGAGAATAATGTTCAAGTAAATCAGCATAAAATGTCAACAACAGGTGACATGCGGCGGTATTCGGTTCAAGAGTCAGCGGTATCTAGCGGTCTTATGGGACAATGCGACGGTGGACTTCCGCGTTTAAGGTGGTGCAGAAAGACCTCAATTTACTTCTAAACTGGAGACAGCCAGAGCTCGTGCTTGCTGGTAAGGCCTAATAGGTAAGACCTAGATTTCCAGATAGCGGCATAGCCATGCAATCTAATGCTCTACGCTGGTCAACAGAGAACCTGGCAGTCGAAGTAGAACTTGTAGCAGAACTATTGAGAATGAGAAGTGACAAACGTGACTTAGGCAATATGTCTGAGTGATACAGAATAGAAAGCAATTAGGCCACACGGAGCAACTGGAAAATCAAAACTATCAGCGATGATAAGTGAGCTACCGGCGTAGAGTGATTTGCGAATGCAAACTACTCCAAAAACGCAGAGATCTCAGAGTAAATCATCACTTTTAAGACATCGAAAGTCAAATAACATTAAGGGAATTTCGATCAATCTTGTCAAACCCAGTGGTAGCTCACATTCTTGTTGTATTACGGTTATTATTACTTCATCTGCATAAATACAACACCGACAGTACAAACTCATATGATGCCTCTGTCTACGCTACTCGACCATTAATGGTTGGGCGTTCGAGGCAAGATTTAAATCAATTATGGAAATGTACGACTTAGGATTTCTTGTTTGACAATGAACTTGAATTGCTAATCATCTTACGGTTGCCGACTTCACTAAGGCGACCGCTTGTTATTGTTTCTTTTAGTCTGAAGGTGACCGAAATTAAATTAGATTTTGTTATTTTGAGTGAATACAGAATAGAAAGCAATTAGGCCGCACGGAGCAACTGGAAAATCAAAATTATCAGCGATGATGATGAATTGGCAGCTACAGTAGGAACTCGAACCATTATAGTTGCAACTACTCAGTAATGCCATTATGACACAACGTTTTTTATATATATACTTAATGGGACATTTGTAGAAGAGGCAACAAGTCTTATTTGGAAAGAGGCTCATACACTGTCTGTGTGGAAGATACATTTTTAGGGTGATGGTACTAGTAGTCAGCCCTTTAACTTTTCTTTTTATTTTCATTTGGTCCTTGAAAATCCAATATTCAACTGATTCCAGCTCCTTGAGTTAGAAAAGTGTTCGCTCCATCTGCGTAAGATGTCCATCACATTGGATGCGACACACCATCTTTGGATTTGGCCATCTTTGACTATTCTCCGAGTCGGCGAATGGTTTGCCAGAACATAGCTTTCTAACCTCTCGCCGAACTCTTTCCAAGATTGCTCTTTAGCGGCTCGCACAGCCAATTTGCAAGTACTTCGCACATTAGTGTACCGGTCACGAGAAGCAGAGTCCCCCCCAGAGAATCCAGTCCCTGAAGGTCTTCTTTTTCTCTCTGATATCTTCTTGAACTCCGGGCGTTTGAAACCATTCAGTTCTTTTCTCAATACCAGCCGCCACTCCAAACAGCTTCACTCCATAAACATACCGTGCAGAGGCAATGACAGCTGTTCAAAACAGTCGCCATTCCTCCTTTACACGTGATGGAACAGTTGGAAGTCGCTCAAACCTCTCACATATATGCCGCGCAAAATTTAGGCGTAACTCACTGTTCTGTAGTTTTTCCCACCACTCTGAGTTTCCGCCTTGGCAGGAGAGGTACTTTATCAGTGACGTACAGCGTAAACCACACCAATTGATGATCAGTTGACAGTTCAGCCCTTGTCATCGCACGAACATCACAAACCGCCCGTTTCACACACGATGGTACCACAAAGAGATCCATCAACGACTTCTTTTGAAGACTTGTGTATTTATGGATGCGTTTGTGTGGAAAGAATGTGTTCATTATGGCGATGCCATTTGCACAGCAAAACTCCAACAACTCCTTTCCGTTCGCGTTCCGGTGAGGATCACCGTTCCTCCCAATAACACTCCCCAATGTCGTCACATCTACACCCCCGTGAGCATTGAAATCACTCATCAGGATGTAGGAATCCATCTCCGCTACCCTATAAAGGGCAGCATCAACTTCATCCAGGAAAGCCTCGTACTCTGACTCTAGATTTGGTGCATACATCTGCACTAGAGGCAAAGTTGACCTTTCAAGCTTGAGTTTTTAGATCCCGACTCTCCCTCCTAATGGTATCCACTTCTATGCAGACACTTCTGCCTGTGCAGAAATTTGAGGTCGCAACTACCGACAGAAAGAGTTTCCACCCGTCCAAAAGGTCCACACTTCTAGATCCCCTTTGCTTCGTCGAAGAGATACCCACGATATCTCCCAGCTTCCTCAACTAGCTTGAGATCCTTTCCTGTGAGCGATGAGACCTTCCATGTGCCTATCCTAATTCGATGCTCTCCCCTGCCTTTTGCTCCCCGAACGCACTGGTTAGTGCTTGGCGTCAATTCTGAATGTCATGGCAGGGTTTGTGCTTCGTCAGCCAGGCTCCAACATGGTCGATTTTAATTACGTTACGTTCTCGATTAACGAAACCCTCGATTTACGCCACTCTTCGATCTTTGGAACAGCTAAATTGCATCTTTTTGTATTATTATTGACGCAGTAATCGCAACTTTTCATCTAGACAGATATTAGATAATTGCAACTACCCCAGTTTCGAGTCGGGAATGCACTGTATTTGCAAGAAGCGAGTTCTTATTGTAGTTTGCTTTGAGTCTTACCCTGCGTGATCAAATGGGACTGGTTGAAAACTCGTTTGCGAGTCAGTTCAGTTTCAACCCGTCAGTCTGTTGATTTGCATGTCGCGTTGCCTATTGATTTCAGTTTCTAGTTTGTTTGTCTTCTTTTCTTGACTTGAACATTCACCGTTACTTTCCTGTTGATTTAAACAATAAATCGTTAATACATTTTTGGCGTGCATTGTGCACAATAACAAGTTCCATTTAGAAGTTTTATTTGTGTTAAGATTTTGAATATTACCAAATTGTGTGAATAGTTCCCATCCACTGTGTCATGTATTTCCACTGTCCGGGCAGAGAAGCTGGAGGGGTTAGAAAGTAGTTAGTTAAATAGCCTCTGAGATCACCAGGTTAGGTCCTGCTAGAGGAGGGACTGCCTCAAGACGTGTTCATCTGCACCTATATCAACACTTGCATCATTTGACGTGTACTGCAGTCCTCATTTTTTCGCAAAATTGGAAAGATCGCAAGAAGCTTTTAAGATTGCTGTCACGATTGCAGGATCTGGGACGCCATCCCGTCATATGTTTTCCATCGTCTTTTCAATATAGGGATAGGATCTCATCAGATAACGTGACAATAGGAACGTATTTTAGTGGCGAGGTCCATCGTTCCAATGTTTCCAATGTTTGTTTTTGGCATATGAAACCCCCAAGAGTGGCTCTGGTACAAAGGAGAAGAATGCGTATTACCTAGCAGACGCATTGAAGCTTACTGCTTCTCACATCAAGGCACTGGGAAAGCCTTCCGGAACTCTGCGCAGCCAGGACTGGAGGAGGAACATGGACTTTCCGTATCACTTAGTATCCTCCTTAGAGAGTAATGCAACATGATGATTTCATCATAGGTCTTTTTCACGAGTGATGTGAGAGTAATGCTGAGCTTGCCTGTCGGATTGATCAAGGTCGGTCGATTTTGAAACAGCTAGGAAGATTTGAACGAGCTAGAGATTTCGACTGGTGATGTTGTCTAGTGTGTGGAGTCAATTCAATCAACCCGGCCAACCAGCCAAATGTGAAGGTAATGCTCTGTATTTGGTGGGACCAGAAGGGTGTGTGGACAACGCTGCCGAACACAGTCAATCCGTTTGAAGAGAGCAGTAGCCGAAAAGCGCCCAAAATATGCGACCAGACGAAAAAAACCAAAAATAATTTTACCAAATTATAGACCCAATAGATCAACGTTGATAGTGGTTTCTTCAGCAGCAACTAGTTTTATCCTTGATTTTGTTCTTTCAGGAGTTTATGGCAATTTTATGCATACTTCGGAAGACTGAGAAGGGTGCTCTCTGAGAAATGTCATTGACTTAAGAGAGGTGGTAGAATGTCCAACGCTGGATTTAAGTAAACGCTGACTGTTATCAGAACGAGAGGATGCCGAGTTCATAAACGTCACACTGCGGCTGCCTGGCAAGATTTGCGTTCATAAATGTCAATAAACTGGAGAGAGAGCGAGAGAGCAGTAGGCAACTGCGTTCATTAAAGCAATGTGACAGTCAAACTGCGATCAAATTGGCAGTGATTTTTGTGGACTTTTTCATGCGAAAATGGTTCCTAAGAACACCATACGGAAATTCTCTTATTTTTTAAAAGAAATTTCTGTAATTTGGAACATGTATTCCCAATTATTTTTAGTTAAAAGCATGGCCCTTTTGCTGCGTATTTAGCTACGGTTTCATTATTCAATATTTTTGAAAGTGGTCAGTGTATTATATTTATTAAACATTAAACCCAGTATCATACTCTTCTTAGACATGATGTAGACTTTCGTTTTATCAATAGAAATGTCAACCAAGCACTTTTTGTGTCGTCCATTGATGTTGTATTTGTGAATACATTTTTGACAATGCTGACCTGCTGCAAACTTGCGGCAGTATTCGTGTTCATAAATGTATTAAGAGAATATTTTGTGCAATGCAGGGGCAACAATGTTGCAATTATGAACTCAACCGAACAGTGTACTTCTTCTTCTTTGTTTGGCGCTACAGTCCGGGGTGGACCTGGGCCTCAACCAACAAGCCTCTCCAGCCAGCACGATCTTTCGCCAGCTGCCTCCAGTTGTGCACACCAAGTTGGTTGAGGTCCTTCTCCACTTGTGTGCGCCATCTCGTTCTAGGGTAGGTACACTGTTCTAGGCACAAGTGGAGCCTAGAACAGTGTACTACTTTGTTATAATTTCTTGTCCGCATTTTAAAATTAAACGACTGCCACATACAGACAAATTCAGTGCTCTTTTCCCCGTATTTCTACTATCAACAAAATAAATGCGCTGAATTTTTTTCCTCATAGCCGAAGTACTAAATAACTAATGATTCTAACTTCTAATCAAAAGAGCAAAGAAAAAGTTCTAATAATAATAAAAAGATTGATTCTTCTAAGGCTGTTCAATCCCAGGCCTGGCGGACAGAATGTAGCCTCGTATGAATTTTTAAAATAACAAGGTTTAGGGTCCACATCAAGCCTTATATTAGAGTAGGTATGCGTATATACGACCTCAACTCAATCAGCCCGCCACGCAGTGGAAGGCAGAACGAATATGTGTTGCATAAAAATATTTACCTTCACGATAGCTCAAAATTGAAATGAACTATGACTGAGATGGCCGACTTCACAGTTGATTGACCCCGTGCCCATCGACGAATTTCAGAGGCCTTTTGACAGTTATTCATGCATTTATGCCGGTTGTCCATGAAATGATATGAATGCCGTTCTCTGATTGGTCAATTTGGCTTGAAATACCAGTTGTCAAAAGTATTTGGCAAGGGAGACGTCGGCCAACCCGGTAATACTTTATTTCTGATTGAAATGATAAAAACGTCAAATCTAAAGCTGACAGTGTTTTTTGACAGTGTTTCACTTCACGGCACACCGTTACAAGATGGGTCATCATGGGTAGGATAACATTGGATACTTTTACTGTCAAATTGGTGCTAGATAAGGTAAGATTTCATTTGCTTGACTGTTGGTTGGCAGCAGTCGCACTACAACATATTTATCAATATGTGACTTGTTGTTACTATCGACATCCGATTTGATGCCTGACATAAGTAAATTATAGCAACAGATACCATGTCAGAAATCACATTGAATTTACTAAGGCTTTCATTTAAGATATCATTGTTTAGTTATTTGGCATTGAATGCCCTTTCTCTTATTTTAATCAACGACTACATGTTACACTTCATAATATTGCATTTCTTACTAGAAAAAAAGTAGAAAAGTATTGAAATAGGAATCGTCAGACGCGTCAGTAGCCCTCCGAAAATGTCTGAACGTCTCTTTGGTCCGACTGCTAAGAAAGTTGAGCAGCCATGTCCAATCAGTCCATTTAAAGAATTTTAAGCGCTAACCCACAAGACACCTTGTATTATCGTCGATGCTTGCCTATCGAAGATAAAATCGATCTAGCTGCGTACATTTTAAGATAAACTTGTTGAAATCCCATTTACATAAGGAACACCATACTTTGCTGATCCACTTGTAAGATGACGGCGAACAGCTACTCTTGTTTTTTGGAATTACGACAAAGGGCTTGGACTTAAAGATGACTTGGGTTTTACATACCGTGCACACAGCAGTCACTATGTACTCGTATGTAAGACAGCTTTCGAATGTTTGCACAATTACTGATTTTCAACCTATCACTCTCCAAGTGAAAAAAAATTATTTTTCTTAACTTGTGGTTCAGTAATATACCCTAGAATCCAGTAATTAATTTTGGTGCGAATTTTATGAGCACAACAACTTGGATTGAATGCAATAAATTGACGAAGGCGGCAAGAATAAAGTTAGAGTTTTATTTGTATTAAATATTTCATCTTAGTTAATCAGATAAATCCTATGCTGCGTCGTGTCCAACAAAATTTATCCGGATTTGAGCGAAAACATACTAGATTTAAGTGCCTCCACCGAGATTAGGTGCCTTAATTGCCTTAATTGTAAATGCTTTATGTAAAATGTAGGCTTCAAGGAGTCTTATGGGCACCATACACAAGATTAATCCTCAGCAGTAGCGATCTCTCTTGAGGAACGTTTTGAATTGGTTGCACTGTTTAAATTAATTACTTAGATATATGAAAACAATTATATCATTTATAGAATGCTTGATGTAATAGTTGTTAATGAAAGAAAGAGCACATCAGAAACTATTTGTCATTAATAAAATAAAATACTAAATTGTGAATTACAACTATAAAACTGAAATAAATACACACAAAGATACATTTTGTTATTTATAAGTCGCAGCGAATTACAATAGTGTTTGATATAAATAATAATAATTTGCACGTATATGACTCGGACTTAATCTGGCGAGCATGTGGTAAGAAAACGTAACACCAAGTATGATACAGGGCATGACATACCCCGACTTCAAGTTTTGTTAACATTATTTTGTAACTTAGATATTATAATTGAAATCAAATAAAGCGTATTTTGTCTATCGTAAAATAATAGTTATTTATTTACATGTTTTATAAACAGTGGCCCGAGTGCCGACTCAAACGATTAGTCGACAAGACTATCGATTGAAATCAAATTTGGTATTGTTACACAATTCAATCGACTGAGAATCGTACGAATTTAAACACGTCTGACAGTTGAGGACGTCAAATCTCTTAATTCGTGCTCTCATATATTAATAAGAGAGAGAGAGCGTGTGAGGTCCCATGAGTTAGAGGGAGACATGTGCACTTCGCCGCTACAGTGTGGCAAGCACATATGCGCAAAAACTTGAATGGAATAATGGACATTTCTGATTTATCTGCTTTTTTAAACAATATAAATGTTTTAAGGATTCAACTGTATAAATGAAATTACATTTGCATCATGAAAACAATATTTATTTTTTTTATTATATTTTCTGCCGATTTTCTCGCGAAAACCGGCGATTAGAAATTTACGCGGAGATATTCTGTCAAACGCCCCACGCTACACTACGATCACGACACTATTCCATCACGTACACAATTGCCTCCAACTAGTAAAGCACACCAGTGTGAATATTTTAGTACTCAGATTATGCAAAACATTTGACAACTGTCTGGGTGTGAGATACCCTTAATCATACTCGACGGGTTAATACATTTGAATAAAATAGAAATCCAGACATGAACCAGTACCGAGCCCCTTACCTGATTTGAAAGGTGTTAAATTTGTTTTTATTTCGAAAACTGTTGACTTCGAGACTTTGAAAATTTCAGGTACATGCCACATGATTTGCAAGTTTCTATATCATTTAATTTTCTTACATTTCTCAGGGGCAATGTAACGTGCGTCCTTTTTTGTGGATCCCATAATTAATAATACAAAATACGTTTTATCCTCAAAAGAACTTCAAAATAATGAAATGCAACAGAGCCTAAACGGCAACGGAAAGCATGTCTAGACTAAAGATCCGAGTACAAGCAAAAAACTATTTGGAGAATTACAGTAATTGTATGAAGAAACAATAAGAACATCCATAGAACCTAGTCAAATTATTCACTATCTGTGTGTGACTGTAGAGGTACAATACTGAAAGTGTCCTAAATATAGAAGTGTTCGGACTACGGACTGTACTGTACTTAAATGCTTATCGCATATTGTATAAAAGCAACAATAAAACAATACTAAGAAATTGAATTAGTAAAAAGGCCATCTACATAAAATGTCTTGTTTTATTTAAGCTGTATAATTATGGTAATTTACGTTACTTTTTATTTTCTTTATTTTACAATTTCAGAGATTTGATTTAAAGGGTGACCAGATGTCAATGTTGGTTTTGTCAAAGTTACCAATGTCATCCAGCTGTCAAAATATTCAGCAAGTTTTACACTTGCCGAAAGTGCGAAAATTACAAAAAAATGTATTTATAAAAATTGTAAATATGCAACGTGAATTTTGTCGCGAGGTCGGTCATAATAATGGTTTCACTGTGTTGGTTATTTTTCACACCATCACACCACTTTTGGACTTTATGCCACTGACCACTTAGAGATGGGCGGGAAATGAAGAAATGAACTAATCAATTGGCCATAACCATAGTCATCCCCATCCGTAAAAGATTGTACACAAGAAACCAAGTCTGTATTTCGTTAATTGGGCGCTGGAAAAACTTTATTTCCGGATCGTATTTTGGGAAAAAAACAAGCAAAATTGGCGTTATTGGACTTTTTAAGGAGAGTCACACCAATTTCCATTTTCTAAAAAATAAATCAATTGGCATAAAACAAAATAATAAAGAAATAATTCTTGAAACAAATCGGTTCGATGGCATCGCGGCTGGTCTGATACTAAGTTGCAACTAGGTTCGGTCAAGCGCAGCGAGTCGATCAACCGACCTATTCATATTAGTGTTTCCATCTGGTACTTTGGCATCATCAGACGACTGGATGGCGCAGTGCCTGCCCTTGGTTAGTGGGGTCAACGGTTCGAATTCCAGTGAAAGCAAAGTTAATACGATTTTATCTGGTACATTCACCATTTGTCGCTGGGATCAAATTAACACAACTATCACTGGAGTGATCGCTCAGTGGTAGTAGTCTGTCACAATGGACCAACAAGGCTTAAGTGTGCTGGTGAACTCCCTAGCAGTCCCCTTCTCTACCCTTTACGTTGGCATCAGCTGTCCTTACCACCCCATAAGATCCTTAGTAAAGCTTACAAACTCGTCCCCACTGTCAAGACATTCGAATATCAGTAGGGTCTATATAGACGGTCTTCCCTCTCCTTCACTGGTTATGTGGGTTTATGTCGCTTGGTTATCCTTGAGATCTGAGGGAGCTATTTAGCGTACCAACCTTTGATGAACTGTTTTTTCAAATGTTGGACTCGCCGACTTTACAGCTTCTTGTATACATGGTTTTCGCCAAAGATCTGGGGCAGTCACATCTCGAACATCTTCGCATCGTGTTGGGGTTTGATTGGTTTCGAATCTTCAGCATCTAGACGGGTATATACCGGGCATGTATGTTGGCGCATATTTAGCCGGCCTTGAGTTTACACAAGACATCTTCTCTAGGAATAACTCTTTTCACTGTCTTTAATGTATTGTATCAGCCGCCCCATCCATCCAAAGGTCCCACCCAAGCTGGTGTAAATCTCTTTATGATCGCTTCGTACGTTGATGCATAATCATCAAGAGCAGCATGCATCTCTTTCCCATCTTTTTCCATCTGGTTCTTCGCTCCGACAAAATTAAGGTCGTTGTCGCTATAAAAATATCGACTAATACCTCGATTTATAATGAAACG
The DNA here is from genome assembly GCA_905231855.2 of Eristalis tenax. Taxonomy (NCBI): domain Eukaryota; kingdom Metazoa; phylum Arthropoda; class Insecta; order Diptera; family Syrphidae; genus Eristalis; species Eristalis tenax. The sequence continues at coordinate 116,230,881 of HG993124.1, forward strand.
ACGGGTCGTATTGCAATGGTCCGTTCCATAAATAGACCATTTAAAGGCTCTAAAAGTCAAGAAGGTCTCTGGCTTTTAAGTCATCCGCTATATTTAACCAACATTGGTCCGAAACAATCTACTCCTGCGTGAGTAAATGCATTTTGATAATTTCTAACTGTTCATCTTATAGTACTGTTTATGTTCCCGAGATTCGACTGCACTTTGTAGCTGTAAAAAAGTCTTTGGTGCAGTATTTCGGAACTTTTTTTTCGTCATTGCTTTTACCGGAAAGGGATAACAAACGCACTAAGTAACTTTAGAAAATCCATACCTGAGTCTAACCAGTGAAAGACAAATAATAAGAAAAAACTGACAAATAATAAAAAATTAAATTGAAGGAAAGAAACGAACGTCAGTTGTCTTCAGAGCGAGATCCTCTCGCTCTCAATAGATCGAAATAAAATGTAGCTCTGATGCAAAACTGAGGCAGAACTCTCGTTTAACTTAAACATCGAATGAGTTCATTCAGTTCAAGGTTTAAACGAAACACTGAAACCGAATAAATCGTTGGAGCTTCAACCAAAAGTGGAGTTAACACTTGCACTGTGAAACTGTGCATAGAAGAACGAAAAGGAGGAAAAACAAACATAAACGTGGTGTTTCTATAGAATTACAACAACTTGAATACATTCTCTCCAAATACTACGAAGTCGGTAATACGGATGAATACATTCTTCCGAAAGATCCGAAATACATTAATGCTAAGCGTTCTATAAGTTTCTCCTGATTTCCAGCAAATGATCCTAAATTCGTTTATTTAAAGATTTAGAATTGTGGTAATACACCAGCATGAACGTCAATTGTTAAATAAATGCCTTATTTCTGAGTCAACTGAAAACAATTTTGCGAACAGACAACTTCCCAAGTACACCACACCTTTTCAATTAACAATATTCCACCCAAAATCTTCTTCAATTCTTGAGATAATTTACACGAAATTCATACGTTAACATGACTCACGAATACACTGTTTACCAGTGAACAAGTACTCGTCCGAACTTGTCATTCCAGCCAATTTCATAATGAGCGGCATTATCTTCAAAATGCAGGTGCAAAGAAGTCAAATGATCGTCTCCTATAAAATCCGGTTCGCATAGAACCTCTCCTTGTCTGTTTTTATTTTCGCCAATGAATGCATAGACTGCAAACAGGAATGCTTAAAACATAAGAAGAGACTGAAGGTCATAGCTTCTTTTATTTCTTGAGATACCAATGTAAGCCGCAGATAAAGAGCAGGCACACATGTTCACAAAAGAGAGCAAGTAAGAGAGCGTGTGCCGGAGGAGATGCCATAATAGTTGCCGGGCCAGAATAATTGATGCGAAACTCCCCCTCTACCAGACTAAGGGTAACATGAATCTGAAATGCCTCAGTTGGAGATACAAGGTACTTGAACTAAAGTGATCGTCGACTCTGCAGCCGAGAAGTATCTGTATCTTGTACTTGTATATGATCGCACTCCCTTGTAGCATCGGCTTCAGTCGCCGTTGTAAGTTCTCCTGAGGCATTTCGTTTTAACCGAACAGTGGTCTCTACCACAAGTGTAGTGTATAGTGTTTCGCGCTGTGGCCATCATCTGTTCATATCGCCCACCACTTTGAGGATGATCACTGTTTCTCGAATATATTACTAAAGTGTTGTTCAACAAAATCGTTTAAGATCCATGAAGTAAACCGTAAAGCGGTCGTTTGCAATTCAAAAATATTCTCTGGCGAAATTGGTTAAAAATTGAAAAAAAGAAAAGTGAAAAAAGGGCGTGTGACACATAGGTTCGTCAACATAAAGCTAATAATCAAGTTCTAATTGGTAAGCAAACATCAGAACCGTGGTAAAACCAATACGCTTGGTTCATTAATATTGAAAAAGGCATGATTCAGTATTTTTTTAATTGGGAGTTCCCGTGTTTATAGAATTGGAACAATCGTTTGGTTCTATTGGGAATTCTTAGCCGAAAGGCTGTTCACCTCCATCAGTGATTCGAGGGAATATGCAAAGTCATGAAGTCTTTCGATGAATGCGAGAATTGTGAAAAGATTTTGCAAACAAGTGTCATTTTTGTGTTACATGAGTGTGGTGTGGGACCTTCGGAAATTGATTTGATTAAAGTGTCACTAATTAGTTGAAATTGAAAATGTTTTCTTTTTGAGATATGTAAGGCAATTATACAGAAAGAGAAATCTTCATTTTGAAGGCTGAATTAAATGTGCCAAGCCGGAAGGTTTGTGTTGAATAAAAGCAGTTTTATTCTTGCTTCACAGTCTATGACTGAACTTTTGCTTACTTAGGGGTGTATAGGGTAAACGTCTGAAAAGTGCGGGTGATTGGGTTATGAAATGAGGTGAATGCGTGAATGTGCTTAGATTACTGGAGTACTGGAGTGTAGTGTGTGAAGAAAATGCTGTGTAAGCTATTAAAAGAGTGCGCAGGGGAAGAGCACTGTGGATTTTCAACTTGGGGTTACGCCGACTTTCTGCGGTTAATTTCCATTCTTAATGCTGGTCATATTACTTGCGTTGCGTTGCAATTGCCCGTAGTTTTCATTTAAGCGTTTTTCGTGACGTGTGAAGAGATTCATGTTTTGCCTTGGATCCTTTATATCATCCCTGTGTTTTGGCTGAGATTTCCATTAAATTAAATTTATTTATTCTTCTGGCTTAAAATGGCATAAGACACAAATTTATTAAATATTTTTTTCTTGAGGAAATGATTTTTTTTATTTATTTTTATTATTGGGTCTATAACTTATTCGTGTGGTTTGCTAAGAGATGGCGTAACTTGTATTATTCCATTGGAACATGCGTTGGAAAGCTACTGTCATTGGACATCATTTCAGTATATGTCATTCATTTGAAGCGTTTTTTTTTTCACTCAAATATGTCGAACTTTGTGCTTGAAAAAGTGTTTTTGCGGGGAGTTATTCTTCATTACTTTAATATGAAGAAAACTGCTTCCGAAAGTCATGGTATTTTGGTGGAAGTTTATGGTGAACATGTACTGGCTGAGCGAAAGTGGTGATTTTGGCTTGGCCAAACAGCCAAATCAACGTCAAAGCCGAATATCCATGGCGCGAAGGTTATGCTCTTTATTTGGTGGGATCAGAAGGATGTGCTGCTAAAACCGGGTAAAACCATCAATGAACAACGCTACCAAGCACAATTAATCCGTTTGAAGAGAGCAGTAGCCGAAAAACGCCCGGAATATGCGACCAGACACGAGGCAATAGTTATCCATCATGACAACGCTCGACTATTCCGGTCAAGAACTATTTGGAAAACAGTGGATGGGAAGTTTTACCCCACCCGCCTTAGTGCCCAGACCTTGCCCCTTCTGAGTACCATTTCTTCCAGTCGATGCAGAACGCCCTCACGGTTCACATAAGAGCAGAATATCAAACATTTTTTTAGTACTTTTTCTTAATCAAAGCATCTTTATGTGACCCTTTTTTACGAAATCTCGAGTCGCCCATGAATTTTTAGAGGTCTTTTCTTTTACCCTGACACTAATGATAAACATTTAGTAACTATGTAACTTCGCCTAAGACGTTAGGTGATTTAACTTAAACTGACAACTCTGTTGCCAACTATAAACAAATAAAAAGCATGCGAAAAATGTAACGGCGTTGTCACCAAATAGATCGTTTAAAGAGTAGCAGTGTCTATGGAGTCTAAGGAGGTTTCAAAAAAAAATTAAAAACCCTACGTATGAATGCTGAGTTAAATTAACATATTTGATTAAAAAGAAATAATTAATTTAATAAAAATAAAAAATAAAAAAGAATTAAATGTAATTAAAAAAAGATTATAAAACATAAAATTCCTTCGGAAAATTCGTTTCTTTAGACAACAAATTTTTAGTCTCTTTTCAAATTTGTTTATGTACAAATTAAATTAAATTAGCAAAAATTAAATAACGCAATGATTGATCTCAAATATGTGGAAGTCGGATATAATCATCAAATTGTCTATTGGGGGAGTCCCGGCAATGCTCATTTGTGTGTCAAATAATTCTTCATTCTAAGTTCTTGCTCATTTTCATCACTAGGACCGCGTTTTTGTGCATACTCTCATTAATTCGAAAACCCCCCCAACCATTCCATTTTTTTTTTTTTACTGTGCTTATGTTTCTTAGGTAATTTTAAGCGAGACAAAAAGTGCGCATAATGGAAACCAAAATTTAAAATTTATTTGTCACTTTGAATTCTTGGCAAGCTGGGAGGTCTATTTACCATCATCAACATTTTCTTCTGACTCGATCCTAAGCAATCGAGTTGTAACTCATCAGCATAACCAGACGAGGTTTTGGACTTGGTCCAACCGTCTCGTCCTGGGTCTGCCGAGCGGTCGCCTACCAGATGGAACCGCATTCAAGTTCCGCCTCGGAAGTTGTGGTGATGGGGAGATTCGTGCCACGTGACCAAACCACCGAAGCATAGCCCTTTCCGTACGAAGAGGCAGCTACTCAATGTTGAGTTCCTCGCGCTCTGCCGTGTTTCTCAACCTATCCCGACGAGTTATTCCCACATCGATCTTGTTATTTCGATCATTACCAAAATTTCATGACCATCGGTGAGAGTTGGAATAAATACTGAGTTGAATAGCGTTAACTTGGCCTTGACACCAAGCTCGACCTTACTGATTACGATTAGGTTTGTAACAACTAAGGTTTCAACTTATGTGGGTTCCAGTGCACTGTGACATTCAAAATTGCGAAGCGGATGAACTCGTTACACTTTCAAGCTGCAGATGGCACGTCTGTGGCTTATATGACTGTAGTAGTCGATACAGCAAAACATCTATTGAAGTCTGAACGCGTGTCCACACAAATAGTAGGTGGCACAGGATGTACCACTACGAAGGAATTATGGTCTAGTCTAAATCTGAGCTGATCACACAGCTGGATCTGAACGAGAGTCCCGAAACTCATAATTCTTATCTGTGTCATCACTGGGCACTGCGCAATTCTGCAGATTCTCCAGAAGCTACAGAGACGAGAAGGAGGAAGCAACTACCGTGCACCTTCTCTGTAATTGCAGCGCCCTCTCGTCCGGAAGGAGAAGTCAAATAGGGGCTTACTTCTTAAACAATGTAGACTTCATTAGCGCTTTATCAAAAACACCAATTGATTTGCGGGATAGGAACGACATATACACAACGGCAATACACTGTGTAATCCACATTTTGGAAGAATTGAAAAAATACAGCGCCCTATTCTTTTGAATAGTTTTTTTCTCCTTTTGGTTACATTCCGATTCACAATTCTGTAGCTGACCAAAGAGAGTGGTGCTATCGTTAAATCGAACGGGGTATTATTAAAGGAATTTGATTTGATTTTCACAAAGTACAGTGGGTTGAAAAAGTCTCGTGTTGTGCGAATTTATTATTTACTTTTATAATTATTACTACATCTAACTGCTTGCCGGCTGCATCATAAATGTCTAGAAAAAGTTTATCTTCTCACTTGAACTCTAGACCAACTCCACTTGTGTTAGAACAATAGCAGGCACAACAGCCAGTCTACTAAGTTAGCATTTTACATTGTTTTTAAGATTTGTGGAAAATAACAATATTATGCATAAATTAATGCACAGCATTATTTCTTCCCATTTTAACTTGTAAAACAAACCATACACAGTAACCTAAACATGTACTTAGTGGGCAAGTTTACAACATGAACAGACACATGCGTGCTTAATAATTATGAAGTTCAAGTTTTGTGTACTGTGTTTTCTGTGTCTCGTGTGGGCTTGTTTCTCGGCGCCTTAAAATACCCGTGCATAGATACTTAAGTATTCAAGGCACATTAAGTAAAGCGTATTTGCGTATTATTTGTTTACATGTGGTATTATCGGCAGCGGTTTGTTTGACATGGAAATTTTCACTATTAGTCACAAACATTTATTTTCAGAAGGGCGGTGAACAAGTGACGGAAAATATTTGCTGGCCAATAAGTGCGATCGAAGTGCCCAAAAATCCAAATTCAATCGAGTGGGTTCAAGTTCATGATTCTAAGATTGAAGCCGTCAATGGGGGATTCTTGTCATTTGCTTGATTTGATTTTACAAATATGTGTCATTACTTAGATTTGTATACAGAAGAAATCATATTGTTGTGGTGCCGTCGACAAGTGTCTTGGTCCTACGTGTACTCTTTTTTTGTTTTTATGGAAATGCAGTTTTGTGAGGACACTCTCTACCGTCCGTTCGCTTGCTTGGATTCAACTAAAAATACGCACAGCGTAGACGGGTTCTTCGAGAGATAAATCAAACTGTGTAGAGATGCGCTGTTCTGGACCTGCATTGTTCCTGGACCTGTATCCACAGTTCCATACTTCACTTCAACATGTCTCATAGTTTCGATGAGAAGCCAATGCCAAATCAGAACAGCCAGACAGTCGTCGGTACGCGTTTTATCGGACATACAAGAATGTAGTCTCAACACGCGGTACCCTTAATTATCCCTGAAACACAACAGCCGACTTCATGTTACGGAGGTATACGCTGACACAGTATATTATTCTCTCTTACAAATACCGGATGAAAAATATTGAAAACTTCCTGCATACACTGATTTCGAATGACTGAAAATTAATTGTAGTCAGCTGTTTCCATTCATCTCAAACAAAGAAAGAAGAAAAAGTCACAATTCCAATTTCACAACTCGCTTCTCTCGCAAAAATATTTCACATGGTCGATACTGACGTGAGTTGGACATACGTTTTACGCGGAAATGAAGTATTTTAGAGACAGCCAACTTCAACCTCTCTTGCCGTTTAAAATGTTTGGCAATCATTTTTTATATCGTTTTCTAAAGCCTAATTGACCAATCAGAGAACGGCATTCGCTTTATTTCGCGAATAACCGTCAAAAATGCATGAATAACTGTCAAATAGCCTTTCAAATTCGTCAATGGGCTGTGATTAGCTGTGAAGTTGGCCATCTCTATAGTACTTCATGGGTTTACATTTTATTATGATCCTCACATTTCTCTCATTTTTTACGAACGCATGGCCATTGAATTGTGTGTGTCAAAAACGGAAACTGCACTAACGCACTATTGTGTTTCAGGCATAATCCACGTTCGCTCACACATGTTTTAGTACCTCCGGGTATTTTTCACTAGCGATGGGACAATTTTGACAATTTTGACAACCGTTTTTTTTTTTTCGAACTCTCACCTCTTGGCATGAATCCTTGGTAATGACCGAATGAATGTGGGAGTTATGTGAGTTACTCACTGTGATATGGAGCCAAATTCGGCTTGAAGATCTCTCGTGACGAGATATCTACATATTGTGTGGAATATGAAAGACAGCAAGGTGCGTAGAAGTCGATGAACATAAAATGTGCACCATGAGCTTGGCTACATCAAGGAAATAATCCGAGTGGATGTTTGCGCCTCGGAATTTCGTGACATCAAGAGTACTGGAGGAGTATTTGACGTCGCTGGCAATGTGATCTGGTTGACGGTTGATTGATCAGGAGACCGTCATGTCCTTTTGAATATGTTGAGGTGAGGGCACTGAGGTAGACAGAGATGTTTTAACCCGTCACGAAATCCACCAGCCTGAGTTTGTTTTCGGACGTGTAACCATTTAGATTGTACTTTCTGAAAACTCCACCAAAGATGCTTTCCTTGCTCAGCCTTTAAATTTACTAGAATAATCTTTGTTTGGTAGCTGGGGCAATGTTCGTATATTCTTTCTAGGAGTTCACAGAAGTCGTCCTTCCTTTGCTTATCTTTATCCGCGGTAGGGGCTCGGGCGCAGACAGCCTGATGTTGCTGAATGTAATTTGTTAAGGACGCGCTTTTTGTCAGAGGTTATTAAGCACCATACTGGTGCACTCAGACATAAATGGCAACCCCCGTTCAGATAACTACCACTGATCGACCCGATAAAAGCATTTTGACTGCGCTTTCACTTGGAAAGTTATCCAACTGCGCCATCCAGTCGGCTATATGAGGCACTTGCTTACATATTTAAAGCTGAAGACTTATTGCTTCAGTCATTCACAAAAAACCCCCATTCTCGAAAGCTATAGCCTTCGCACTTTGTAGCAATCGCCGTGTATACAACGCAGTTTATTGTCCTTTTTTTGCTTGACCCATACCTTCGCTCCTCCTGAAGGGCCCCCGCAAAGTCCATCGGCTGCATGTATGATCGTTGTATGTCGTTAAATCGTTGTCCATGGTTGTGATAAGTAGGTCGTCAACAGTAGTCCTCCTTCGAGACTTGTCATCTTTGAACTAGGAAACCGTATGTCAACTTGACATGTGCATTAAGGGGGATCATCGGCCTGGAAACATAGGCCCACGTTTATTTTTCTGCTATTTATAATATTTGTTCTGACCTTAAATTGAAAGGTATTTGACTTGAAAATGGTTGCACCATCAGTTTTGAGCCAGTGTTACAGAACAAAGAAATATTCCATGTCACATGACGTACATATACAAAAGTCATTAAATGTACACTTAAGTGAAAAAATACACTCACCAAATTTGAAACACGAAGCCTCGTGATATATGATTAAATTATTTATGCATGCCACTCTCTACACCGCAGCCACTCATACGCCTTCAAATGAAAACGAGCGCATGATCGGTTCAGTATGACATCCAAATCTACCTCGACATTTATGACTGGCGTGCAATTTTTACATCAACTCACCGTCAGATTAGTGCCCTTATGTAACACACTCGATAATTACGGCTGATTCAAAGCGGGAAAGAACTTAAAAAAGAGAAACAGCACTTATGTAGGTCATTGTGTTCGCAGAAATGCAACAGCTATGCCTTGAAGCCGGCAAAACCAGATAAATAACAAACAAAAAACTGCAATACACCATATTGCAGGCAGCAGCGACAGTATCATCAAACCTGCAGTACATAGTACTGTTCAAATTTACTGCCCATGAGGGAAACTCACAACGAAAACGAAAGTTGCCACCCGAAGGTAACTAGCCTTGCGATTCAAGTTACATGACATGCCTGAAAGGGAAATTGATGAATAACAAATTCCATTCGGCTCAATCCTAATGAGATGGCATTTTCGGCTAATGACTCAGTGAAATCAAAGTCCCGGATATAATTTATGATTGCAATTTTTCGTTATTTGGGTCAATTGCATCTGTTGTTTGTATTGGCGAGTGAATGCTAAGGAAGTTCAGTCACAAATCTTGAGCGAAGATAAATCAACGTGCTCCGTAATGTTCGCGGATATTTCGCAAGCAGTTGATGCAGTTTTCACCGAAACCTGTCTGGCAGCCAGAGTGTTACGTTACAGAGGTCTGTGATATCCTTACCTCTCATATGCTTATGTCATAGTGATTGAGAGTTTCTATTGTGGTATGAATAAAACGTTATAGCAAATTGGCAGCACTTTGGGAACATTGATTTAGTTGAAAACGAGGGGGTCTTGAGAAATGATGTTAAATTAAACATTAAGTCAAGTTGTTGGTTTCAAATGATCATGCCAATTGACGTAACATAACTAAATGTCAATAACTTACATAAACTGAGTCGATTCAGTTTATGAAGGGTGCGTTATTTTCTGTGACAGCTGATTTGACAGTTCTGTTCGGTTGTTTTGAGGTTAGTTTGGTTTGGCAATTCAAATGTTCACAAACTGTTAAAATTTATTTTGAAAAACATGGTTAACTTCGAGAAGCTCAGACTAAAGCCATAGTTGTAACATGATTACAACCAGAAGCGTTGCAACTTTTCGTTGAGCCTAAAGTTGTCTGCGTTCTCAACGAAACTTGCATTCAAATCGTGGATCCAAGAAGAAGATAATCACAATCATCTTACTATATAAATATACAAATGTATTTTTCGAAATCAGTGTGGCGGTCGTGGCGTTGTGGGTTGGTGCGTCAACCTCCTACGCAGCCCAGGTTCTATTCCAGGTACGTGCAGAATTCTTTCCACTCTTTCGAGTCACTGACAATGCTCACAGAGTATTACTGTCTAGAAAAAGCTTCTGAAATTGGTTGACATTAAACTGTAGGTCTCTTCCACTCGTGAAAGAACAATAGCACGCACAACACGAGTGGTTGCTGAGAAGCTATGCCCAGGTCCTCTACGGTCTGTATCGCCACCCATATTATTGTACGCTGAATTCCATTGTTACTTGATGTGAATGCATCCATTGTGCGAAAAGATCTAAGTACCCTTTTTGAGGAACTTCTTAGGTCACAATGTACATATATCGCAACGTGTTGTAATTGCTGTAGAAGGCAGTCCGAGGTGTATCTAGCTTGGACTGTGGCGCCACTCATATAATTTGAGATACGCAATAGACTACAATACGAGTATCGGCCAAACACATTTACAACACAAACATTTAGACTTATTAAACTTTCTTAATCATGACTTAAGGAAAACAAAGGAAAATGTTTCCACAGTGTTTTTTTTTTTCAAGATGTGTCCTGTTCCACGAAGTGTGATGGAGAACGAAATTGAGAGCGACACTGACGTGTACGCCAGAGTTAGCGCACAAGTATGATGTGCATGGTCCTTTTTAAATATTTCCTATAATGGTCATTCATACAAAAAATACGATGCAAGATTGTTACGAATCTTGCAAAATTCGGGTGGGCATAGGAAAAATATGACGCACTTTATTTAGACTGCGGCCGAAAGTTGAAAACCCGACTGTATTTCTTAGCATTGTTGGTATTCATATACTCGATTTGAGTGCAGAAGAATGCGAAAAGATTTCTTAGTACTTGTGCTATATGCCAAATTTCATTAAGATTAGCCCGTGGGCTCAAAAGTTACAGATTTATTTGCAACTCTACGACGCACGCTTTGTATGGGAGCGCGGAAATAAATGTGTAAAATCTGAAATATGAAACGTAGAGCAAATAAATTCTTGTTGTTTTACCACGAAATATTTTTTTTTTCCTCTGCTTTAATAGGACGATTATTAAGTTTTTTTTAGTTTGGCCATTTTCATGCCCATTGCCAGCTGTGGACTCTAGATAACATTCATAACAGCACAATAAGCAACATATTAAAACATCCCCATTTATAAACATTTTAAGACTGATTTCAGTATATTTTCCATCACTACAATCCCTGTGGAGATCTAATACAAAATTTGGGATTTGCAGTTGGGTACAACATATTGCTTCACTTAACAGACTCCAGCTGCCAAAGTGGATAAAAGTGGTCAATGAGGACGGTTCTAGCTTTCAGAAAATCAAGGTCTCCTGTCTTTTGGAGCTTATTCTCTACAGTTCATCAAACATTAAAACACTGAAACCTGCAAAGGTGTGCTTAATTAATCGCCTAGTTTGAGGGATTGGTAACCAACTTGAAAAAACCGTTCATGCAATTTGAAGGCCAAATATATGACTTTCTATAACTTATTTGTCTATTTAACTATTCGTGCGGTTTGCTTAAAGATGGCGTAACTTGTATTATTCCATTGGAACATTCGTTGGAAAGCTACTATCATTGTATCATTTCAGTATAGGTCATTAATTTGAAGCGTAAACAACAATAATTTTTTTTTCACTCAAATATGTCGAACCTTGTGCCTGAAAAAGTGTTTTTGCGGGGATTTCTCTTCAATACTTTAATATGAAGAAAACTGCTGCCTCATCGTATTTTGGTGGAAGCTTATGGTGAACACAATTAATACGTTTGAAGAAAGCAGTAGCCGAAAAACGCCCGGAATATGCGACCAGACACGAGGCAATAGTTTTCCATCATGACAACTCTCGGCCCCACGTTGCTATTCCGGTTAAGAACTATTTGGAAAACAGTGGATGGGAAGTTTTACTCCACTCGCCTTGTAACCCAGACCTTGCCCCTTCTGACTACCATTTGTTCCGGTCGATGCAGAACGCCCACACTGAAATACGGTTCACATCAGAGCAGAATATCAAAAATTGGCTTGATTCATTCTTGGCTGCCAAGCTGGCGCAGTTCTTTTGGGATGGGATCCACAAATTGCCACAAAGATGGGAAAAAGTCATAGCTTCAGATGGGCAATACTTTGAATAATACTATTGTACATGTTTTTCTTAAATAAACGTTCAAATTTTGATAATTTGACCGCACGAATTAAGTTATAGACCCAATATATAAATATTACTTCTTTCATCAAAGTACCGAAGTACATCAAAATTGCCAGACCTACTTTTTGATAGATTTCAAATGTGTAACTTTGAGCTAACTTTGAGCTGATTTCTAAGTTGGAATACTCACATCCATTATCTGTCCGCAACGATTAAACTTAAAGGAAATAGTTAGGGTCAGTTGGGGTACATGTAAACGGTCCCGTTCAAGCAACTTTGTTGCTAAACTCAGGGAACGTGCTTTTTGCCAGGCAGGCGAGGCCTATGTCATCGACACGGACCTCCTCGTGTGGCATTCTGGGTAACACTAAGTAAATTGCTGAACTTTACTTAGGAAGATATAATCCTGAAAGAGAGATCGCCATAAACACCAAAAACAGAAAATCTCAAAAGGTGTAATTCTCAAAATTCTGAAAAACATGAAGACATAAAAACATTCGGTTTTTCGAGTTCGATTTTCTTTTCGGTGTAGTAAGTGTAGTGTTGCTGTTATTTTTAATATCTTTTTCCATCTTAAGTATTTTTTTTTTGTTTTCTAAAATTGCCCCTACCTCCTCTACCTCCTTAACGGAGTGAGATGGATCCTTCCCATAGTAAAAGGTGCTTGTTTTGACCCCTATTCAAGATACAGTTACTAATTTTTGGACCCAAATTTATCGTACTCGTGGTTAAACGGCCGTCATTTCAACATATTAAAATAAACTGTCGACACCCAGTCAAGCAAAAAATCAGAATATGTAGTGTAGCATGTAATCTCTGTCTTTCGCATATCGTTGGATGTCTCAGACGTGAAAAGAACCTCAATCAAAAAATTAAATTCTTGTCTGTTTACTTTAACCACATATGCGAACTCCAAGTATTTAGGGGACGCAAGTAAAATGCCAACACTTACCCAATATCTTTAAAAAATATTAAGTAAATGTAAACACTATCCGATATAACATTTTGGTTCAATTTCCAAATGCTTTCCAAAGTTAGAAAGGGTAAAAATTCCATACATTTTTATTGATGGGAAAAATTGCCTGTAAGAAAATGTAGACACTGTTCGAATTTACCCCGACAGACGCAACTACAGCCGCATGGAAGGATACTTTGAAAACTATCAACAGCAGTATGAACTGTGCTAAGATTATGTGTGATATTTTCCACGACTGAAGAATATCTTCGCTATAACTTAGATCAATGTTGTGAGCATGCAGTCAACACTTCACTGTCTCCTTCCAATCGCATGAGCCATCTGTGGACTACCATCAAATATAAATACCTCTCCGCGAATGAGAAAACTCCATATGAATGAAGTGTTGGAGTTTACAAAGTTTGCAATGTAAGATCACAAGAATTGCATTTTAGCTGCTGAAGTTATTTTCTTTATTCCGTTCGATTATAAGACAGCATCAACTGAGTGTATTGCGTTCTCGTATCACCCACACACTTTGTTGTGCCTTGTGTCATCCATCTCTTGGTTTAATTTAGCAATGGCATCCACATCCAATCGCCTAACTTGTCCATTGCATAAATACTGGGCTAAACCCGGTTTGAATGTGAGATTAGCCCTAAAGTGGACAACACTTCGTTAAGTTTTAAATTTCCTATGAATTCAGAGGGCTTAACGGTGGAGTGCACATCGAGTCGACTAGGGGCGCTCACTTTTCAGGCTCCATGCGGTATAAGTAGTTATTTGTTATGTATTTTTCCATTCAGTTAATAAATGTTCAGCAAATGTCTGACATGAATATGTTTATTTATTGGAACTTTTAGCAGGAAACAAAACACATTACTTAAACTCGAACGTTTCCTTCACTTTTTCGCCAGCAAATGCCTCATTCTTTTGAGAAGTATTTCTTCGACTCATCTGCATCCGGGTTAATGGTATCGGGGTTCTTGATATAGCATTTCATTCCCACACACGATCACATTTTGAATGCCATCACCCTTCAATCAACATCGCCGTAGTCATTTGCAAGCCATACCATCCAAATGCAAACCAACCATCCAAATACCAACCAAATGCATCCTTAAGACTTCTTCTTATTTTTCTGCTCTACAGTCCGGGGTGAACCTGATTCGTGCGATCTCTGGTTAGCTTCCTACAGTACGACATGCTAATTAGGTTGTCCATACACTCTGCATGACCCACTCACCTGAGTGTTCTAGAAACAGCTGACGAACAGGTCTCCTTTTTAAATTTATAAACTTAGTCAATGAAACTCTATTTCCATACGCATATGTTAATTAACTGTCAGCCAACCCACGAGTAACTAATATGGTTTACCCGACGATTTGCTTTCATTCATAATTCTCACAATAAATTATTTGCTAATTTGCATTTTCTTCGTTTATAATTTTAGATAGAAGCGAAATTCTAGCTTGGTGATAATGACGAGAGTTGGCGATGCCATGGACAGATCGAATATAGCCGACTGGTATGCGAACAAAAATATTTTCATCACTGGCGCGACGGGGTTTATGGGAAAAGTTTTGGTTGAGAAATTGCTTCGTTGCTGTCAAGATTTTAAATGCATTTATTTACTAATCCGTGAGAAGAGAGGCGTTAGCGCTGAGGCCAGAAAGGATGCATACTTCAAGTGTGTGGTAAGTATGGAATACGTAATTCAGTACAATCTTTCTTAGGCTTGCCGACAGTGTATAAAGTGGTAAAAGTGACAAACAACTTGAAATGTAACTCTATAACTTATTACTCACTCGCTTATCAGGCCAGGGTATGAGCCGGAGCTCGTCGTTGTATATCACGGCCTCCTGATTGCTCTTCCGTTAGCCTTTCACACAATGTTGTGAAGATTAACCGAGGGCGCTGCGAGAAGACTGTATGTCAACTTAACATGTGCATTGACAGCAGACTTAGCGACTTATTGGGAGCGATCATCAAGTTCGCACACACCCTGTCTAAAATTTATTAGTTCACATATGTCGATGTCGAGATTGAAAAGTCTTGAAACTTTTTCTGCAACTGACGTAAAATACGATCTTTTGTTCCTTTTGATTTTATGTATTTTTGAGGTATTTGAAAGAGTTTAAAATCCCGTTTTCTAAAATGATCCCCTGCCTCCTACTTCTAAACCAAGTAATATTCAGAATCTCAGTTTTTATTCATACCACACGAATTTGGAACGCCCTTTATAGTCCACTTTTTCTCGCTACAATCCACAAGCATTTTACAATTATCTCCACACCCTTTAACTCCCTTAATAACTGGGTACAACAGGATTTCAGTGAGACCTGGCTTACCCCCGCCTCTTGTGCCTTGATTTCGGACACTAGACTTTGGGGAGTTTTGTAGGAAGAATTTGAAGAGAGCGTGTGGAGAAGATCATCCGTCACTGACTCACGGCCAAGACACTCTTATGTGCTGAGTGAATACATTTTTAGTAGCACCT
Organism: Eristalis tenax; assembly: GCA_905231855.2. Taxonomy (NCBI): domain Eukaryota; kingdom Metazoa; phylum Arthropoda; class Insecta; order Diptera; family Syrphidae; genus Eristalis; species Eristalis tenax. The sequence goes on from HG993124.1 coordinate 116,246,400, forward strand.
TGAGTTAAATTGAGTTTGATGATTGCTTACAACCAGGACTCAACTAACTACTAGGAGATGCTCAACTTTCTAGATGGTAATACTCATCGTACGAATTTTTCAACTTTGCGACAAATCACTCCAGCTGGCGTGATCTCTGGCTAGCTGCTTCCATTCCAGTTATTTGGGGTTCTTCTTAACAACAGACGCGAGGGTCTTCTGTTGTTCCACAGACGCGGAGATGAAGATTCTTTGAACCAGAGTCAAGTTGTCCACGTGCCTTTCATAGGCCAGCCACCTTAACCGTTGCATTCTACTTGGACCTATAGACGACAGTGTGTCTGTCAATCTTCTCCTCCTAAGGCCACTTAGGCAAACTGGATCAAATGTAGCACGTACCGGCGCGACCAAGGACTCATTCACCCGCCTCTATGAAAATTCATCTTGATTCTTCCAAATAAAGCCAAACCCGTAGCTCGTAGCAACCGCTGCTACATTTGGCGATACATCTGGGGTAAACAGTCCTGACTCGAAGGACCGAAATCATCATGGTCAGGACTAACTGATCAGGATTTATGCCCAAGCGTATGCAGGCGAATTTTTGAACTTGGTCCAACCACCTCGTCCTGTCATGTGGTCGCCTACCGTCTGTGGCCTCATCTGCCGTTGAGGGGTTTGGGAGGGGGCAGGAGAAATCACACTATGCACCAATCAGTGCTTGCGAAACGCAACGGATAACTGCTTACATTTAGGACAGGTAGGAACAAAATCATGCTCTACAAAGAGTTCGTTTGTCATTCCTGCCCTATTAGCAGACCAATACTGTCTGCGAGGAACTCTACAGCAATAACCCGTCGAGTGCACTAAAAGAATCTTCGAATCCCATCCTGATGGGGTCCTTCTCCGTTGAGCCGGAGATTAAGACCGAATGTCGGAATAAATCATTGCCGACGCAAGATGCTTGATCTTGAAGCAGCAGTTATTTCCTAGTTTCAGACCCTAACAACAAAAAGTGATGTGAACGGTTAAGATACAGGTGGACCTAGTCCCTGACTGTATAGCTGTCCAGTAAGATGTTCAGACGGCAATACTGTATGCATTTTTTGAGGATTGGCTCAGGTAATGAACGAGGGATAAACAAAGTATATGATTTGTTTATCCCTCGTTCATTACCTGACCCAATTTAACAGAGAGAAATGCATTAATTACCAGCCGCATATAGATGTTCACTTCTGAAATACGATAATGTCATTGAGTTTCTGCCGAGCGACAATCTTCATACGTTTGTTATTTATTGCGATTATAATTTGTTTCGAACTAAAGGGAAACCTCCAAAATGCTACCTCCTTAATGGGCTTAACAATAATTTATCGTAACAAGAATTAATTACAGTCCGAGCAATTTTCGTAGTTTCTCATAAGTCTCTCTGGTCTTTTTATCCAAACCCATTCGGTTAGTTGTGAGGTTTTTTTCGACCCCTAACAAGGTCCATACCAAACTGTTGAGGTTATGAGCATGTTATGCCTCTTTATTGATACCATTGTCAAAAGCTAACACGAACTAATTGTCATTTCAGATATTTGATAAAATCTTGGACAAAAATCCCGGTGTCGTGAATAAAATCCGACTAATTAAGGGTGATATACTTGAAGACGGCCTTGGTATATGCGAGAATGATTTGAACGAATTAATCTCCAACGTGGACGTTGTGTTCCATTGTGCGGCTAATGTGCGTTTCGATCAACCGCTTAGGCCAATGGTTGAAATGAATGTTGCGGGAACACGTAAGGTTTTGCAGCTGGCTGAATTAATGACCAATTTGAAAGTGTTGGTACACGTTTCAACTTCATATTGTCAGTGCAATGAAAGTGTACTGGAGGAGAGGGCGTATGTGCCACCAAATGACCCGTATGGCATTCTGGAAATGGTGCGAACCTTAGACGATAAGGCATTGGAACTGATCACACCTAGGTTGGTATAATTTGTAATAATCTAGTGTTCATTTGCTCGAGGTTATTTGTGATTTCATTGTGGCCTCTTTTCTTTTCAGCCTATTGAATGGTTTGCCCAACACATATGCATACAGTAAGGCCCTAACTGAGGGCTTAGTGAACACATACGAGAAGAAGCTGCCCATTGTTGTCTGCAGACCATCCATTGGTAAGGTTAACTTTTTTAAATCATGACGCGAACATTAGTTTTGTTATGGTTGGTTCCTGATCATTTAATCATGGGAGAGATATTAAATAATTCCAATTGTTCCTCAGAACTGTTAGGTTGAGCGCATTTGTTTGTTCATTGGAAAAGTATGATTGATTTAATGATTTAATTTCTTGCATAAACTTTAATTCGATAAAAGTCCTCACGTTGTTCACATTAGAGAAAGGCGATATCTCGCCATATCCATCCGTCCATGTTGTTGCTGTCCATTCATGTCTATTGCAAACGTTTCTATTGTTATGCACATTTTGCGCATCACTGTACCAATTTTTGTTCCCGGACGTGCTTGAGCTGACAATTCAGTTCAGTTGAGGGCATCACACCTCGAATTGTGCGATAGATGCACACATACATGGTGATCACATACATGTCAAGTGATAAACTAAAATGTATTTAAAATCCGACGTCCAGCTCAAAAACATAAAAGTTCATTCCAAAAATAGGAATCAATACCAACTGGAGCCGGAACGACTTCCTTAAGGCGATCTGCAAGAGTTTCATATGCCCAATGAGACAATTCATGGACTATCACTTCTGGACAATCAACTTCTGCTAACACATTAAACCTCTTAGAACTAAATTGCAAACGTGTTGTGATAGTAAATTAATTTTTATGAGTTGTAGGATCGAGTTTTTTCAGCGATCGATTCTTACATACCACTAAGTACAACGATAAAAGTTTCTGCTTTTAATTTCTGAAGCAATACGTTACGAAATCCTCAAAAGGTCACTCTGTGCCAAATATATAGAACTTTAGTATTTATTTATCAAATAAAAGACTTAGTCAATGGTGTGTCTTTATTAGGAGGGCAATTTTATGACTTCGTTCTTCTATCTCTAACGCTCAGGTTTGATAGAGATGAGATGCTGTTCGTCGCAGGCGATGGCAAATTTGTATGCCAACGTATGACTTCGGCATAGTGCTGGTCAGAAATGAAGTATGATAGAGATGCACAACTTCTACCTCTCTTGCCCCTTAAAATGTTTGACAACCATTTTTTATATCGTTTACTAAAGCCAAATTGATCAATCACAGAAAGGCATTTAAGTTATTTTGTGAATAACCGTAAAAAATTCATGAATAACTGTCAAAAAGTCTATAAAATTCGTCAATGGACTAGGGGTCAATCAGCTGTGAAGTTTCGTATCTCTATCATACTTCATTTCTGATGCTGGTAATCTGATGCTGCAAGATACTTTGAATTCAATTTGATTCTTTCAAAATGATTTTTATGTTAGGAGTACCAAATAAAAGCCAAAACGTCTCACAAAAAGATAACTATCACAACCTGATCAAGCTCCAAAGTGAACACTCCTCGTCAAGTCCGTCAAATTCATACAAAAATTTGAACCAAACAAATTGGATTACATGCCACATTATAGGTACTCAAATCACAGCAGACCTACTCTCTACTAACTAGAGCGTTTTTATAGTTTTCTTTTACTTTATCCTAAGTTTGCAAGTCCAAATAGCAACAACGCGTTCGATCGATCGGACCTTTCCAATACGAGGCATCCCTCTGCTTTTCATATCGAACGCTAGCGTTTGACAAATGAAATCACTGAATAAAAATATAAGCCCTCAAGTAATATTCGCCTCAGTGTACCAAAAATTCAAACTGGGAAATAAATTTTAAAAACTGTTTCACAAATGCCAAAACGCATGAGTATGTAGAGAGTAGCTCCACCTACATAGAACCTCCAACGCTGGACTTGGCAATTGATTTACGTGTGTCCTACTGAAAATGTTGCGCCCTTGTGATAGGGGTATGAAATTTGACTCGACTATTTGTCTAAGTAATTAAAAGTGATTTTATTCATCGACATAAACTTTGTTGGATATAAATGAAACAAAATTATTTATTTTTCAAGAGAGCCCCTGTCGCACACTCCTTCAATCCATCAAATAATCACCAAATTTGGGGCATTCGGTCTGTTTTATATTAAAAAGAGATTAGCATAGCACTTCTCACATTCCAATTCGGAGGCAGCCGATTTTGTTGGACCAGCACTTTTCGGTGTTTTTCGCAACATCGTTGTCTGTTAATGCAAAGTGTAATTTTGCAATTTTAAAATTATTTTTGGTATCACACGTTCTATTGAGATTTGATTTGTTGCGCTTTGACATAATTCTCAGAAGCTCGATAAAGCGCGTACAACGCCTATTAAAGGTTCATCGGGCGGTCACTCTTTGACGAGGCGTTGGTACGTCCTTTATCGAAATGCCTCCACATGTTTTGCATGTGGAAGTTTAGAACGCTCGCGTTTTCAAATGTTCTGAAATACAATTTCCAGAAAAAAATATGAAAATACAATAAATAAAATCTCTATAAAAAATTATTTGCAAAAATAAGACTATTGGACTCAGGGATCTGTTCGTCTGGCGACAAATGTTTTGCTATACAACTCCCGGCAAAAACACTTTCACCCTTTGTACATAATTCAAAAACAATATGAAATGATGGCAATGATGGCACATGTCCATGATAATGAATACTACATTCATGGACATGACTATTGCTCCCACGAAGGCGCGAACTTGTTCATTGTAAAATCTTTAGCACATCACGGTGAAGTCTTTCAATACAGTTATTGTTGTGCATGATAAACTGTCAATTTATTTAACACTGAACGTTGGCAGACTGTCGGAGAAGTATGACGATGACATCTAACAAAGTTGTAGTAAGAAATGTGTATTTAACCTTTATCTGACTAAAACAATATTGCTGAAGAAGCTGGGACCAGGTTCATATCGGATTGTAGTGACAAATTATTGTTACATTCATCCCTATCGTAGAATACCTCACGTACTTGATTCGCTTTCACTTTCCACGTGGATCATAGAATACGCCAGGCGAACTACCTTACCGATGACAGCTCTTTTATGATAAATAAAAAGTTGGAAGAAAAACTCAAATTTAAATTAAGCAAGCAAAATAGGTGAAATAAGAAAAAATTGATATCTAGTATATGAATATGCTTGAAAACATTTGGCAATGGGGACGATGTAGCTTTTGACAGAAAAAAGTGTGCATCTTTCAGAGGAACTCCAGAAGATAAAGGAACTTCCAGATTTGTTGTGCGTCTTCTGAAACAACACACAATCTTTCAGATTTGTCAAAATCTTTCGCTTGATTCAGCATTTTCATATGTTTTGGATGTCTTAAAATCTAAGACTAGTCCAAGCCCCAAGCTATTTAATTTGTGCTTAAGGTCATTTCAGAACTGTCTTATTTCCTCTGGTTCTCGTTTGCAATATCGGATCGCTTATAAAGTGCAGCAGAACTATTTTCCACTCCTTTGGTGTCACTGACAATGCTCTAAGCGTAAAACTGTATAGAAAAAGTTTCTATAGTTCGCGAAGTCTCCATAAAACTGAAGGTCCCTTCCACTCGTGAAAGAACAATGTCATACACAACACGAGTGATTGGTGGGAATCTAGGACCAGGTCCGCCTCGGATTGTCTCATTGTAGCGCCACCCATATTATTATTATTTAGTTGGTTGAGGTCCTTCTTCATTTGAACGGGAAATCTTAGTGTGTTCGGAGTGGAAGATTCTTCAAGGCAGAGATGAGTTGTCTCTGCGTTGTGAAGGACCCATCCACCTTTGGCGTTGAATCCGTAGACGTCTTCATAAGGTCATGTCGCTGTACAGCCCGTGCAGAAGCAAAGAAGAGAACAACCATTAGTCGATGGTGAACTTCCCTGGCCTGAAGCCATGCTGATATGGCCAAGGAAATAGCCATAATATGTCTCCAACAAAAAGTGTTTCCGGGACTTAAACTAAAGTCTATTGATTTGGAGACAGTTTGCTGGATTTATCGTCAAACAATTTTAGTGAGATTTTTTTTTTTAAGATTGAATTCTTAATATTTTAATTGACTACTTTAATTAACGCCAAAATAGATAGGTGCCCTGGTTCGCGTTCGGTTCATTGACAGTTCATGTCATGATGCCACAGTCTTCGATTCGCAAATATTATTATTTATTGAATATTGCTGATTTAGATTCTAAAAACCATCCTATGTTGACATTTGTAAGATCTAGATTTGTATGGTCAACCATTTCATTCATTCACAGTCACTGCGTCAATAAAAGAGCCATTTCCCGGTTGGATCGAAGGCGTAAATGGACCAACAGGACTTATGATTGGAGCTGCTAGAGGTGTACTTCGTTCAATGCACTGCAATCCGGATTTTCCAGCGACGATTGTACCAGTTGACACAGCCATTAATGCTGTAATTGCTGCTGGCTGGGATCGTGCTAAGCGAAAAACAAACGGTGTAGAGTTCATCAACGTCTGCTTGTCCAACAAAGCACTCATGACCTGGGGTGAGAGTATAGAATCAGGAAAACGACTGTTCTACGAGAACCCGCTAAGCTTTTCTCTGTGGTATCCCAATGGGTCCATCAAGAAAAATTACTACGAACATCTATTCTGCGTGATATTCTTCCACTACCTGCCAGCCTATTTCATTGACTTTTGGTTGTTCATTTTCGGTCAGAAACCATTGTAAGTAATCTCAACGGCTTGCAAATTTACAAATTCGTCACTCAAACAACTTTCTTCCATTTCAGCTTGGTCAAGGTACAAAACAAAATCTCCGGAGGTTTGAGCTTACTGCAGTATTACACAACAAAAACGTGGGACTTTCAAAACGGGCGTCTCTGCGAGCTCAGTTCGAAACTAAGTCCTGTCGACCAGGATATATTCGACCTCTGTCAGCAGCAAATTCACTGGGAAGATTATCTCAGATCGTACATCAACGGCATGCGGACATTCATGCTGGGCGAAACTGCAGCCACACTTCCCCATGCGCGGAGGCTCTTGAAACGTCTCTACTTCCTGGATGTGCTTACTAAAGTTGTTCTCTTGGCGTTGATATTCTTTGTTCTGTGGACGAATTTAGACAACATGGTTGAGAGGGGCGATACACTTCTCAGGAATTCGCTGAATATGATCATTGGAAATGACAACATTACATTGGTCGCAAGCGAATAAAATCCACGAATTTCCATTCCCACACCCATCACCATTTACAATTTTGTTTTTCATTTCATTTTGTTTGTCGCAATTTTTTGTACACCTAAATAAAAAATAATAATCTGTTAAGTTATGTTTTATTTTGCTTCATTGGTGAACAGTAAATAGCGACAAAGACATCGAGGCAGTTCGGAGAGATTGTTCATAAATTTATTAAGAAATAACAAGGTTTATTCAAGGACGTTGGGCTGAAAACTCAAAGCTTCTTAAAATTGCGTCTAGTCAGGGGTGTTGCATTATTATCCAGTTGTTTGTAATGCTACGTAACCACCGAACGAAAACGCGAGGTTCCATCAATTTTCTCCGAACCTACCAGGTTTCGTCATACATTTTCGGAAAACCTCACGGTTTCTGATGAAACTCGTTGAATCCTCCTCGAGTTCATTCGTCCGTGAGAGGTTGTGAATCCGGATACGCCCACACCGTGAATTTCAGTTTATTTTGGTGTTTATTTTCTCATTTTGTCTCTTTCTATTTTCTGGTGTTCTCACACTGTTCCTGTCAACAAACAGCTATTCTGGCTATATTTGCATTGAGAACGAGTGACATTCCTTCCACTTATAAATTGAGAGCGAGTGACTTGGAAATTGAGAGCGAAACCACTTCAAGCTCTGTGGAAATGCTGAGATTTCAGTAAAAGTTCATCCGGAACTCGCGGTTTGGGTTCAGTGGAAACGTGGCATAACAAAAGTGCAAAAAATTATCAAAACATGATCACATCTCATATACAGTGAAAGCTCTAATTGGCGGACACACTGTTTAGCCAACAACTCGCATTAATGGGCAAAATAAATTTAAATGCCGAGATACTACTATTTTCGATAGCCGACACGGAAAGTTCCTGTGTGAGAAAGAGATGATGCATATGTGAGAAAGGGATCTCAGTTACAGAGATTGCAAAATCTTCTGTGACTTGAGATCTCAAAAGGGAATTTGAAAAATCTTGCTCAAAACCACTACTCTGTGGAAGCAAGCCCATACTTTTCATTCTACTCCTTCTTTACATCCATTGCTTCCAATTCCCAACACTGAGAAGACAATAGTAAAGGAATTCCAAATACCGAAGTAAAATAAAAAAGAATGCAGAAATCCAAGCAAACCTTTAGCACTATCACGTCCCACCTTCTCGCCTTGTCTACAAATTGACATGAGCACAATTGATAATTTAGCGAACGTAAAAGCTGCATTTGACTTCTGAACTGCCAGCATTGCAAACTGCGTGTTCATTCCTGAAATGAAATTGAAATGTTTTTGCATACTTATAGATTTTTGGTTCGTGTGTATGGGTGCTTTACTTTCATTTATTTGATTCTTTGAAAAATGTGTTTAGATTGATAATATTGAAATGGTTTTGCATTTAAAGCGATGGTCATGCTGCACAATAGCAAACCGAAGACTGTAACCATTAACGATCAACCATCACCTTACACGATTCCACCCCTGACTGCCACAAACGTGATTAATGTTGTTGGTACTGCTAAGATTTTATGATGAATTATTAATCGCCGATGATCGTTTTTGTTTTTTTGAACTTATTATTTAAGCGTTTATGCACTTGCAAAAAAACACGTCTATTGACTGTAACATTTCCGAATGTCTAGACTTGGCATCACTATTATTTGGTGGGTGTATTTGATAACGATATTGTTTTATTCGTGTATTTTTTCTTAGCCTTTGTAGGGTTTCGAAATTGTATAAGCTAATTTTCTTGACTTTTTATATTATTTTGCATCCATAAGTATACAACGTTTGGTAAATGGATCGTGCCTATGCTATGCTTTCCATTTATGTTACGTAATCGATTCTTTTCATTCATTTTTCATTCGATGAAAAATGTGCGTAAATTGATAACAATTCAGTGGTTTAGCATACAATTGATTGAAGAAATATACTTAATTTCGTTTTGCATTAAAACAATGCAATGCATTTGTCCAAAACATTAATATCGAACATAAAGAAATGAGAGTGACTCCTATTTAGGTGTAGCATGAAATCAGGGCGAATTCGTGAATGTCAAAGGCACAATCACTCTACAAAATCACAAAACGATGATTGTGGATGTCAACAATCAACTATCACCTTTTAAAACAATTGCACCCCAGCATTGCCTGAAAAGTATATGAAACATAATATTGCGAAGTGAATTCAGTAAAATAGTTATAGTGTTCGTAAAAAGTAGTATTTCACTCATTAGGATATACAATTTGCAATACTCTTGCTGGAGTTGTCTACAAATTACGTTCATATATGATCATCAGCATAAAAACCGGAAATATACAATGTGTGTGCGAAGGCGACTCCACATGCAAATTTCAATCAAATTTGTTTTCTGTTTTTGACAGAAGTGGATGTGCAACTGTTACCCACCATGCTTAGTCGGCCTGGTTGTTTTATTATGCCTGTCATTATAATACCCATCATCTCAATTGTGTTTCAGCCATAATGCCCATTTCACAATACTGCGTTTATGCTTCGCCTCGTTTTTCAACCTACACAATACAAGGGTTCCATGCCATCTACTGCATCATGCTTCGTTTTGACATTTATAAGAAAAATGAGAGCGTTGAGAGCAACCAAAATTGTTTCAACATGCCGAAACTGTGTTTCTTGACATTGGCATTGGTGCCTTAACTACGTGCTGGTTACGAGATCTTCGTTGACGAATAAATATGACGAATCATCTGTTTTTTTTATTTCATTTCCTGCCCAACGAAAATTATCTCAGATGAAAATGTAGAGTAAGCGCCGGGAAATATGAAAAAGCATCAGCATGTTTCATCATGTTGAAGACAGTTGTTGGTGAGAGAGTACTTTGCTTGCTTGAGATTAGGTTGCTCTCGCCGCTCTCATATATCTGCTAAAAGTCAAAACGAACTATTGAATTGTGTGGTTTGAAAAATTGGCGACGTACCATTTCAATCCTTCAGAAAAATCCTTAGTATATGAATGTCCTTTTTTCCTCAACAAAATAAAATACACAATGCCCAAATGCCCATTGATTTTGTAAAGTAATTTCCCAGCGCCATCTATGAATGACGTGCATAACCACTACTGTGATATCACCCTAAGAAGTACACTAACATCGAAAACTCAGCGGAAGTAAAAACAAACCCGCCATCATTAAAATAAAATAAAAAAGGCCAAGTCCACTTAATCGAAAGTTGGTGGAAATTCCGTCTTTCTTTCTTCGACGCCCGAAGGAACAAGACGTCGTAACTTTTTTTAAGATGGTGAGTAATAACTCGATAATTCTTGTGTTACAAAAAGTGATCGAATTTGTTTTAAATTATCGGGATTGAACTTCTTCCGATACCATCATTTGCCAATCAAAATTATTTTTTGTAACCTCTTACTTGCCTACCACGTGGATTTGGAATCCATCTTGGATTGAATAACTAATTAAAACTTTTTTTGCGTTTTCCTTGTGCAGTCTCATCGTAAATTCTCGGCACCTCGCCATGGTTCCATGGCATTCTACCCCAAGAAGCGGTCAACCAGACACCGTGGTAAGGTGAAGGCCTTCCCAAAGGATGATGCCTCAAAGCCAGTGCATTTGACATGTTTCGTGGGCTACAAAGCTGGCATGACCCACATTGTTCGTGAAGCGGATCGTCCTGGTTCAAGTAAGTGCAAACAAAATGCAATCAATTCGTATTACTTAAATTTTTCTGATGATAAAAAGTTAAAAATTTATGGTTAGAAACACATGATTCAACCGTGATTAAAATCAACTAGGGCGGACTGACTCTTTCAAAACACATTATGTTCTATTGAACTTTGGCAAATTTATTAAAGCGTGCCTTATTTAATTTGCAGAGATCAACAAGAAGGAGGTCGTAGAAGCTGTTACAGTTTTGGAGACCCCACCAATGATGGTCGTTGGAGCCGTTGGCTACATCGAAACCCCATTCGGTCTTCGTGCTCTGGTCAATGTTTGGGCCCAGCACTTGTCTGAAGAATGCCGTCGTCGCTTCTACAAGAACTGGTAAGAATACTTTCCGTTGTTTTTTTTTTTTTTTTCGTTTACTTTCCTCATGTTTGCTTGAACCACCGATTGCTTGGGTTTAGAATGATGATAGATGGTATCTGTAAGCTATGATGATAACAATATTTACCGTCTCTGCTGCCTTCCTTCTGATGTATGAATTCCAAGCAACCGGTGGGAAAAGAGTTCATGACTGTTCATTTTACTAATGAGAACAAACAGCTCTTCGATCAATATGAGAGAGCTTGTGAAACATTTAGTCGTGTGAGCGTATAGTTTCCATCTTAAGATGGACAAGACTATGTCACTAGCGAGCACGGCGTGGGTGTTAAATCTCCGCTGGTCACTTTGTGTGGCTATGAGGTTTGCTCCTTTTTCTCTCTTGTCGAATTGCAGCATTCTGTGATGGAATGGAACTCCATGAGGAACTACCTGTTCATATCATCTATTCAGCCCGTAACATTTGTGACTCACTTTCTTCGTTTGTTCGGATCGAATAGGTACAAGAGCAAGAAGAAGGCTTTCACCAAGGCCAGCAAGAAGTGGGCTGATGCCGTTGGCCAAAAGAGCATCGAAAATGATTTCAGGAAGATGATCCGCTACTGCAAAGTCATCCGCGTTATTGCCCATTCGCAGGTAAGATACACAATAATGCAAAAAAAAAAAAAAAAACACGCGATGTCCTTGGCACTTTGGAACGAGTGAGTAATCTGCTTTCTTCGGATTGTGGGTGAAATCTTGTTTCACGGTGACCTAAAAGGCGGATATGCAGTGATGCTCAATGCGCTGTTCCTCCGCAACGTCGCAGAGTAAATTGCCCTTCGGGTGGCGATTCTTGATATATTCCACTAACTGTGTGTAGCCACTCAGGCTATTATCATACAGTTAAACCATATCACGGACATTCCTTCCACACACTAGCACGCTTTTATTTGTGAGCACGATTCATATCCTGTTTTCCTTCGTGTAGATTCGTTTGATCAAGCAACGCCAAAAGAAGGCTCACATCATGGAAATCCAATTGAACGGTGGCTCCGTGGAAGATAAGGTTAAATGGGTCAGGGAACACTTGGAAAAGGCCATCCCAGTATCCCAAGTTTTCGGACAGGATGAAGTCATCGACTGCATTGGTGTTACCAAGGGTAAAGGTTTCAAGGGTGTGACCGCCCGTTGGCACACAAAGAAATTGCCGCGCAAGACGCACAAGGGTCTGCGTAAGGTTGCCTGTATTGGAGCATGGCATCCAAGTCGTGTGTCCTTCACCGTCGCACGTGCCGGTCAAAAGGGTTACCATCACCGTACCGAGCTTAACAAGAAGATCTACCGCATCGGAGCTGGCATCCACACCAAGGATGGCAAGGTAAGCACGAACTAACTTGCGTTTCAAATCCTTCATGTATTGATGAGAAACAATTCTAGAGCCAAAAAATAGAATAATTTGATACCCATATGATATCTAAATGATAGGACTGAAGTTTCTACATTAAACATCGATTCGATGAAGTACTAGCAGTTTCTGATGATTTGTTGTTTTTTTATTGCAGGTTATCAAGAACAACGCTTCAACTGAGTACGATTTAACCGATAAGAGCATCACCCCAATGGGTGGCTTCCCTCATTACGGAGAAGTGAACAACGACTTCGTCATGCTCAAGGGATGCTGCATTGGCTCAAAGAAACGCGTCATCACCCTCCGCAAGTCATTGCTGGTGCACACAAGCCGCGCTTCTCTGGAACAAATCAAACTCAAGTTCATCGATACATCATCCAAGATGGGTCATGGTCGCTTCCAGTCTGCCGCCGACAAGCTGGCATTCATGGGACCACTCAAGAAGGATCGTATCAAGGAGGAACAAGCTGCTACAACAGCTGCTCCTACCGCCTAAACAAGTGTATATGTATCGCTACATATGTGGACATGAATAAATCACATACAAAATAACAAATTTCTTGTCTTATTTTATCCGTTGTCATGCGGCGGCCTCATCGAGAATGGGTTGTTGCTAGGGAAGATTTGTTTGTCGGAAAAGAGAGATGTGATAAGGGGCAATGACGAGTCATCACAGGGCCAGTATGACGGGTGCAAGTGGGTGTGTTAGAGAATTTAACGCATGGCGGCAATTAAACAGTTTTCATGACGCTAACGAAGATTAACCAGTTGTCAGAAAACTTCTGCAGTTACCTTCCAGATTGGTAATGAATGGAATAGAATTTAGCACTCGCATTTGGTCGAAATTGCTAATGTTCAAGCCACATGTTTTTAAAACGTGTTATTTTCATTTCCTTCCTATGTCATTGTCATCCACTTGTACAAGCAAGTGGTCTTCGGAAGGTCGTGCGTCTTGTGCTTCTCAGGATTTGCTCGATCATAGGAATGATGTCGGAGACGTCACATAAAATAGCGCAAAAGTTTTGTGAAACCCACATGGTAAGTTTGTTACATAACTTGCTAAGAATGTCATCACCTGCGTCGCCTATTACTGTTTCAATTTTGTATGTGCCGTGTGACGCAAAACCGAAGAAATAAATGACAAGTGAAGCAAGAATGTCAATCCTGTTATGTATGTGTGGTGTGCTTTGTAGGTTAAAACAACGAACAATCGACGCATTAGGACTGAAAACGACCTATTTATCTGTTGACCAGAGTAGTAGAACGTAACTGATTTTTGCTGTTGAAAACGACAAGAAACACGTCTAGTGAAGGAGATTTATCCATATGACGCGGAAAAATCGGAGCCAACATTTTACAACCGCTATTACGAGCGTCATTTAAAAAAGAGTAAGTACATCCTATTCACATAGAAAAACGAACAGAAAGAGAACTTACTAATTTTCTTATCAGACAAGCGACCGACATGGGCGGATGCTTTCAGTCATCAAGACCAAGTTGTCTTGCGTCCGCGTCAACTGGTTCGGCCTACCTCTTCTTCTCGAATCAGGAGGCTCGGATTCGAAGTCCATCTTAACTGGAGCATTGTTGTCCATGTGCTCGATGTGGCCAAGCCTGTGCAGTCAATGGATTTTTTCCAAGACTATATATTCATCTTGGTAGAGTTAGCGGTTGTCTTCACCTCCTCCATATATCCAACATTGAATTTTTCGAAGGTACGTTATTATCGATCATCCTTCGGCTCCGTATAAGCGGACAGGCGAAATAAGAATTTTCTGTAGCTTGATGTTGGTCTTTCGAGTTAAGAGCTAAGTTTTGACGAACCGATGTGATAGCAGTTGCCAAGAGCGATTCAACGTAGGATCTCCAAAATGATGTCATTCGTCGATTTCACGTTTGCCCTGAGGTAGACAAACTCCTTCAGTACCTCAAAATTGTAGCTGTCGATCGTGATGATTTGTCCCTGGTAGTGTGTGACGGAACGTTTTTTGGTGGACAAAATATATTTCAGTTTGTCCTCTCCAGCTCGCTTCGCCCCTTCTTCAATCGCCGTAAAAACTAACTATGGAACGGTGGAGGTTTGATCGGCTCGCGAGTCGATGAACTAAACTAGAAGGTGCGATCCCGAATGCGGCTATTGCTTCGAAAAGCCCCTTACTATGAATGCTGGTTTTAAAATCGATTAAAAGACATCGTGCATCGATTTGTGAGTGTGAGTTTTCCCATTACTCAGTAACTTCGATTTGGAAATAATATTGTGAATTTAACTGGTTGAAATGGTTAACTGGTAACTGGTCTTAGCTATTATCTTTTTGGCAACACTGGTTTAAACAGCTGACGCACGTTTCGGGTTTTTTATTTCACTGTCAAACATCTTCAGTTTGGTCTATAATTTAACCATGAATCGTCTTACAAGCGAACAACAATTTATTGAATTCTATTATCAAAATGCGTGCTGTGTTAAGAAAGTTCATCTCGCGCTTCTTCCATTTTATGGTCAGCACATTTTTGGCTCAATGGTAATATCAGCCAGAAGCATTGCAAGAGCTACCAATGCATCCAGAAAAAGTCACAGTTTGGTGCGGTTTATGGGCTCACGACCCCGCCCTTCGGCCGATCTTGACAACATAATTAACTGGGGAAAGAACAATCGAGTGAAATTTAGTGCTTCAAAAACTCAATGCTGCCTGTTGTCACTCAAGCGAACCCTTGTTAATCAGCCATAATCCATGAATGGCACATGTGTCGATGAAACCGCAAAGCTTTCCATCCTTGGTATGTGGATCAAGACAACACTTAGTTGGAATGATCACATATTCGAGGTCGCCAAAAATGCTGCGAAATGTTTAGGTTTCCTCAATCGATGCAAGAAATACTTTACCCCTTCTGATTTGGCTTTCATTTATAAGGCGCCCCAAACTTGAGTACAACGCTCATATCGTGTCTGGTGCACTCAAAAACACCCTGCACCTACTAGATAGAAACGATAAAACTTATAGGAGACCACAAAATTGCAGAGTCATTAGACTCGCTCGAACATCGACGTACCGTCCGGTCTCTATCCGTATTTTATCGCCATTTTAACAAAGGATGCTCAAGTGAGCTTGCCAACTGCATTCCTCCTCTCCATGAATTCACCCGCAATACCCGTCTCGCCAGGAATGCTCATCAGTTTACCCCTAAGTCGACTTTCGGACGCACAGTTAAATTTAGAGACGCGTTCATCAGCCGCACGACTCGAATATGGAATGCTCTTCCCAGCCCAATATTTCCCCCAGAATACAATCCGCAGATGTTTAAAACCAATGTGGACAGGTACCTCCTCTCTTTCTCCCTCTACACCTTCGGCCCGTGCTGTGTCTTGAACCCGGACACTTAAGGGTACTAACAAACCATTGTGCGCGCGCAAATTATTAAAAAAAAATCTATTGTTCGTTAGTCAGACCGTATTTATTTGGGATTCCCCTTATGATACACAAGAACTCAGATTCGAAAGAGTACAAAAAATGTCTGCTGTCCGTAAATTATATTCCTTCGAAGAACTCCCTAAATATGACGTTAGATGTAAAATAATCAAGCCCTAAGTTTCAGGAGTAAGGCGGCGTCAGACATGTTCATCCGCGACATTATTAATTGCCGTGTAAATTCACCAGATTTACTTTTCTCATGAATATATATGCTCCCCAAAGATCTCTTCGGGTGAGAAATTTACTATACGACAAGAGATATAGAATCAACTATGGTTGTAATGACAAGGTGTATAAATACTTTTAATGAACTTTGCAACTAAATTGATTTTAGCTTGTCTCGCTTGGTGTTTAAAAAATGTATCCATGCACTATTCTTTAATTAATACTGTTTATTTAATGTAATCTAGAGATGCAAAATCGGTAGATGATCCTTAGTCGCGCAGCAAAAATCTGCTGTGTAGAGCGATACTGAGAGTTAACACTTAGAGAACGTAGTGTTTTGTGCGATGTGATGGAAAAAAGACTCAAAACAAGAATCTATTTCGATTGTATGTGCATGAATGTAGCCCCTTTGTAAAGGGTGGTTAAATTTTAAGGGCCGATGTTGAATGTGAACCACACCTAAACGTCAAGTTTCATTTCATTTGACATTTCTCAATTTTAGACTAACTCAATTTGAGCAACGCGTTAAAGTTATTCAGCTTATTATGAAAATGGGCGTTCAAATCAAAATGCATATCGTGCACTTTGTGATTTTTTCCAAATGTGCGTACAATCGGAAAAATCGTGCAACAATTTGAGCAAACCGGGTCTGTAGGAGATGTGAAAACACCAGTGCATGCTCGTACAGCTAGTAATATATTGCTTCTGTTCGCGATAGTGTGGCTGAAGAGCCGTCCACCTCAACTCGTGGTCGTGCCCAACAATTGCACCTCTCACGCTCGTCGTTGATGAACATTATGCATAAAGACTTGCATTTACACGCTTACAAGGTGCAATTGACTCAAGAACTAAAGCCTCTTGACCATTTCAAGCGTCGTCAATGGTCAGAATGGTGGCAAGAAATGGCAACAGTGGATGATCAATTTTCGAAGAAAATCATCTTCAGTGATGAGGCACATTTTCACCTCATTCGTCAATAAGCAGAATTGCCGCATTTGGGCGAATGATAATCCAAGAGTGATTGTCGAAAAACCAATGCACCCACAAAGAGTGACTGTTTCGTGCGGTTTATGGGGTGGCGGCATCATCGGGCCGTATTTTTGTCCATAATGAGGCCGGTCAGGCAGTTACTGTGAATGGTGTTCGCTATCGTGAAATGATAACGAACTTTTTATGGCCCGAATTGGAAGATGCGAATGTGGACGATATGTGGTTTCAACAGGACAGTGCCACTTGCCACACAGCTAACGAAACAATGACTCTTTGCGCGACAAATTCATTGGCCGTGTTATCTCACGTGGTGGCGATGTCAATTGCCCGCCAAGATCATGTGATTTGACACCGTTGGATTTTTTTCTTTGGGGTTATTTGAAAGAAAAGGTGTACGTCGATAAGCCAGCAACAATTCAAGAGCTAAAGGATGAGATAATTCGGCACATTAACGGCATAGAACCTCAATTATGCTTCAGCGCTATCGAATTTTTGGACCATCGGATGGAGGTGTGCCGTCGAGGTCGCGGTGGCCATTTGGCCCATATTTTGTCCCATACATTATTGAATTTGCCCATATTTTGTCCCATACATTATTGAATTATACCAATATGATCATAATAAAAAGAAATGACAATAATTTCCTAAATAATTTGTGTCTCATTCAAAATCTACATCGGCCCTTTACATTCTTCTTAGAATTCCACTTTTTTAGAGATTGAGCCCTTCTATGAGGCTTACGGAGCGCTGTCTTTCGACACTCCTTAATTCGACCTTTCCTTGCATTACCTCGGAAATTGAGTGGTGAATATTAACTGTGCCTCATGACACGACTCAAGTATTCGATCTTCCTCGTCTTAATTCATAGAATGATTCCCTTGTCATTTCCATACGCTTAAGACTTCGTCGTTTGTTTTTCTGTCAACCCAAAACATATGTAGTACCTTCAAATAAAACCAAAAGACAAGGAATTCGACTTTTTTTTCTGATTTATTCAATAAATAGAATGAAACGTATTTTTATAATTCGGACAGTAGATACTTTCATCCATTATTTTGTTAAGTCAATATCACAGGCAAAACAACAGCAACTTTTAAATATTTCGTTCGATACAAAAAATAAATGTTCTTTCTCACATATTGTAACAATGCTGTTTCAAAAACCTCATCAATGATTTTGTCTGCATTATGAAAATTTAGCGGTATTGTAGTTGAATGTAGTTTTACTTTAAATAATAATAAACTATGAATGTTAATGTTTGTTAATGCCCGATTGACTTTTGAATGCTCAAACTGAAAATAAACATGAAAACAAAAACATAAGTAATTCACATAGATAAAAACCAAATCAAAAGAATGCAACTTAAAATGTCATGAGATATTGAACAATGGATATATGTACATACATAGGCTTATCGAATAATATACAACTTAAAAAGGGGAATAACAAAACAAACTATTACTCTTCTTTGGATGGTTTCTCTATCAAGTATTCCTTGGCCATAGCGTACGCCAGTCCAAGGGTCAATGTGCCAACCACTGCGCCTTGTGCGATCACACGGAGTTGCATTAGAAATACACTTGTGCTCATACTACCGCGGGTCTTGTATTTGTATGCTCCCCATAGGCCTGCTCCAATAAATCCAGCCATACCTGAAATGGAAAAAATGTTATGAAATAAAAATAAGCCAAAAAACAATTTTTAAAAAATAACGAATAAATTTCGACTAGGAATGGGGGATGCTTATCCCTTCACCCTTTCATGCCCGACGGTGCTTACGGTCTCGTAATTGTTGACATTTTTTAACCCATATGTACGCAAATATTTGGTGATACAAAATAAGAAGTAGTAAGTAATGAGAAAAGCAAATAATCAAATCGACATCCATTCTTGGGAAACTACATATGTGTAACTGAATGTTCCCTTAAGTTGAATAAAGACGTCAACTTTAGACTTTGACAAACAACTGCGACACATGCAGGTGTTGGAAAATACAATTGTGGTTATTACATTGTATTTGTTCAATGCGGAGATCCTCAATCATTGTATGCACATTGTCGACATGTTTGAATGTGATCATGACCTATCAGACAGTTGTGGGCTTCTGCGGGCAGGCAAAAATCGGAGTCAGAGTCTCGGGTCAGAGACAATTTGTGTAAATGTTCGTGTGTACTCTATGCTCATTACACTTACAACTGGTCGTACGGGAAATATGAAAATCTGAATGGCAGACAAGGCTTTTGGTCCTCTTTCTATAGGTCAGCCCAAGGTGGACCTGGGACTATCGTTCACTAGTGATCTACTTTGAATGTCGTTCGTGCGGGGAAGATAATCACCCGATGTGGAAATCGACGAACATACGCAATGAGCAACCATGACAATTCTTGGCCAAGGAAAGCTGTTTTTGTCCAATTGCTATAAATAAAACGTAAGTTTACTGTGTTTACAAAATGCTGCACACAGAACTTGTGAGACCAATCCATATTTCCACAATGGAGAACAAATTTAAAGAACGCTGTACACAGTCATCCCACCGAATTTGATTATATTACCCGCTTTTGATTTTTATATGTATATTCACTTCACACTTCTTCTCATACGTCCATCGTTACCTAGGTAATACATATAAATAAATAAAAACGAATGGTCATCCCCCAGCTGTGTATGCATTCTTTACAAAATTTATTTTCATACTACGTCACCAGTGGAATGTGTTTTGGTCTGAACTGATGTAAGAAAGCTTGGCATCCACCACAACGGGTGTCCAAATTTTAATTGGCTCAAATGTTGATATGCCCTGGCGCCCTGGTAGCCTGCTAGATATTATGACCATGTTTTCAGATTCTGATTCAAGTTCTCATCTCTTCAGAGTAGTTCAGTCAACCAATTGGTTGACATTTTCGCAGACAATACTATCGTGAGACTATACTATGTTTCGTACACAGCTTATGGTAAAAAAAACCTGACCTCTGCTTAATTTTCTTTATATGACATCTTCAAGCACATTCTTCTGTAGATGCATATTTAGTCCGATATAAAGCCCTGATAGGAACTGGCAATTCCGTAAAATGTCAACGAGTTTCTTCTATAAAGTAAATGACGACACAAGGCAACTTCTTCTTGATGACTGTAAGCAGCATGTCCGGTCATCAACCATCAGTGATAGAAAGTCAACTCCTCTCATGCTGATCCTACATATGTCGATGGTCTGAGAAGTAAGCTCTCACAAATGTGGTTACATCATTCATACGTCATCACTGTTACTTTCAAAAATAGAAGTAAAACTGAAACTGAATCTAAGTGCTACTTGAATTCACATCCCAGAACCACATGACCCCTCGGCCTCATAACAAGTTCACATCAAATCTCCGCTTCCTTCTCGTCATTTTACCGTCGTGAACTCGACAACAAATTAAATTAAAATGTTTATTCACTAAATATTACTTAATCGCATTTAAGCAGATCACCATAATAGTAGTCACTTATCCCTTGTGCGTATGAATTAACCAGAAGCCTGTGGCTTCTTAAATCCACCAGAAAATTGCAGATTCTTAACTTTTTGCCCACATGATGAAATCGACTACCAAAATCGGTCCCGAATGGGATAATTAATGTTTATTGAATTATGGAATCAAATCTCACACTTCCGACACCAAATGTATAAACAATAATAGTGCTTTGTTGTGATGAAATTCATTATATAATTCGTATGGTCGCATTCGAGGTTAATGGAGGATGAATGTGAAAGTATACAAGTAAGTTTGCGAAGAGACCTGGGATGACACAAACATGATGTACGTGACTTTTTGTGATGACACAAACTAAATTCAAACGTGACTTTCTGTGCGTAGGATCAGCTCTTGTAAATTATTCTGCGCTCAATTATGGTAATTCGTTTTTTACGATATTATGGCCACCACCTGTAGTCCACAGTTGACCAACACTCATTTGCATATGGTACCTTCGGGATAGTAGGAACAATTTCGTCAATCGTTCTTAAAAATGTACACATATGTTTTAGCGAATTGTGCGCAAGTATGTATCTGCACAGATGTAAACACAAAAGCACATGAGTATCCACATAATTTTACAAGGCAAACGATCTTCTATTAATACATTTGCGAAACAATTTTTTGTATCCACGAGATAAGTCACCAATAGAGAGAGGTCCACTAATTACGTTGCCCTATATATTTTATTCATACATAACCACATACAAACTTTCCACTCTCAGGCCAACATAAAATTATGTTTCCCCAAATTTCAAGTTCAGTGCTATGCCCTGAAATTGAACCCAAACAATTATGAAGCGCTCTCTGATAAAGCCGTATCTTCTCTTGCTTACGCAATCAAGTCTACCAGCCATCAACGCATGTCCGCCAGAATCATACGAATGTATGTCTTATTGAAGATTAGCGCTGATTATCATCCAAATGCAATGTTTGGCTGAAATTAAGTTTGTAGACCCCACAGGTGCCAGCAATTGTATAAATCACAATTATTACAATATTAGATTTATGCATGGAACTACCATGGTGGACGTGGTATCAGGGCAGTCGCAGACGAATGCAGACGAAACGCTTTATTTGCAACAAATGTGACAGTGACAGTCAGCTTTCGCAAGCAAATGACCTGCATCTGTTCTTACGTACAATACTCTATTTACATCACTTATGACGAATCAACTCACACTCGTATGCATACCATCTACATATGTACCCAACAGCTCCGAAAACATTTAAAAAGAGTTCTAATATTATTTCACCATAGTGCGAACGCGTTTCAAACATATCAAAAATTACGTCACATACAAATGAAATGGTAGCTCTTTGATAATTGGCATGAAAACGTTCCATAGTTAGATAATCGACTGCACAAAAATTTACAAGGCAATTTCGCGGAAAAGCTCCCCGAAGGTCAAGGTTAGCACATCTTGTGATTGGACAAGTGGCCGTTTTTGATATTGAATTCGTTTTGCTCGTGCCGAAACACATAACGTACATGTTACGATAATTGATAGCTATTTTTACTCACCAACAAGCATGAATGGTGATTCCTTGGCCTTTCTGGCAAATTTTCCACTGTTCTCCTCAGGTGTTTCAAATACTGATTTGGAACTCATTTTAAAGGATTTGTGTTATCTTTTTATAGTGATTTGTTACAGAATTCTAATTGGAACACCACTTCGACTCTAACGTTCGTTGTATGAAACACGGCACAGTGATAATCTGCTTCTCAGGATTTTCGCAAACTCCGTTCACTTTTATTCGAGTGGCCGATTTCTACAGAAATGTCACTTTGGTCAAATTAAAAGTAAGACCCATTCAGAATGAATAACATCTCCTATAAAATTCGATGGTACCTTTCGTTCAGATATTGTTCCATTCACAATAATCGATACAAGAATGAAATCTGGTAAAAGTACTAAACATCAACGTCTGATGCCACAATGGTAATAATAAATAAAATGTTATAACTTACGTGTGACTGGGTCTGCTTTCTGCATTCAGTTACTAGAACCTGGTAACGAACTTACTTCTTAGGACCTCCCCGCAGTAACATACATAATGCATCCGCTTTGAACTATCATTGAATCCATCTTGTTAGCCTACCTCCAAAAAGTGCTCATAGAGTTCGCATTTGTGTCTTCTTCTCGTGTTGTGCGTACTATTGATCTTTCACGGGAGGATGGGACCTACAATTTTATACCGACTGCGAACGGCGAAGTTTGAGAAGCTTTTTCTAGACAGGAATACTCTTTGAGAATTGTCAGTAACTCGAAAGAGGTGGAGCCGTACGTAATAAAAGTTTTTAAAATCGGGGTTCGAACCTGGCACCCTTTGCGGAGGAGTCGACGCACCAACCCACTACGCCACGGAATGGCCTTAATGACCTGAAAATTGTACCTGTAGGTGTTGGGTTATTCTGGTTAGTTTTATTCTTGTTGAGAAGACTGTTAAGAAAAATCTTCTCAAACTTCAGAGATCGGAGTTTGCAGCAGAAATGAAGTATGGTAGAGATTTCTGGTTTGCAGGTTCAGAAGTCCACAGGTCATCAACAATGGACGTATGACCCAGTTGGGTGGGTTATAAGTTCACAATCCCAGTTGGGTGGGTTATCCAATTGTCCAATTGTGAACTTATAACCTCCCAACTAGGTTATAATCACTTGTACGGCATACGACATGGAAGGCAATGGAACATACGTCTGAATCCTGGATCGGGTATGAAGTGTCCACGTAGCGTTTTTCTTAGGTTTCTTAATTGGTTGAGCAATTGTTGAGCTGAGCTACATATGTATCTCCCTCAAGAATGATATTATCTACCTCGTCTGTTGACAATACCTTTTGTTTGACAGCTTGTTTCTTTTTGGTGGCTTTGAAGTGGGAAGCAATACAAACAGTTGATTGATACTCTCCCCCAGTGTTAAGCATTTTTTTCATTCATTGGATATTTTTCAGATGCGTCCAATTAGGAATTTCCGCTAGACAGTAACTGATAAACAATTGATTTCCGGATGCAATTTACAATTAAATACAACAAATCCAAATAAATAAAATGATAAATTAGACTTCCTGTGTGTGTGTCTTCACTCATCTGCGGAAAATTGAAACGAGTAAGTAAATCAAAACCTCAGAGGATAGATTGTCTTACTAACAGAATCTGTTTTTGCAGAAATCTTCTACAACAAACATATCATCGTTGTCGACGGTAACTGGTAACGTAATGGTAATGCCCACGAGACTTATAGGCCAGTTGATTTGTACTCAGTAGTGAAAGACAATCATTGAACTTGTCGTGTGATGGAGGGGAGCAATATTAAATACGAATTCCTTTCTGGGTTAAGAAGAAACAGTGTCGTGTTGTACTTACATGAAGAAAGACAATTATATGTAAAAAAATACAATTACAAAACAACTGATCGATACACGTGCTATATAAAGTCATGTAAGGCTGGGTTAATTTTCGACAATCTTTCAAATACGATTTCTAAAATATGTGACCCCGTTCATCCGCATCCTGACCAGTCAGACATGATTGAAAAAATGAAGCTAATTAATTCAATGAAACGTGATTGCTTGGACACCGGACTGAAAAGGAAAACAACGTCGAAACAAATTTTTGATGAAAAACGCACTAAAATGCAGAATTCAGCACATCTGGTTGAATACAAGACAATTAAAAGAAGTCTAAACAGAATTAAAAGTAGTTCCTTGCCAAAGCCACCAATTAGTTTTAGCGAAATAAAAGAATTATTTTCAAATGAAAATGTTATGCTCCGTTATGGAATGTCTCGATATGATAGCAACAATACTTTTTATAAAGCCACGATTACAGAGGATGATTTTGGTTATTCCATATTTATGTCGACCGAAATGTGTCAGCAAATTGACGTCTTGGCGATATCAGAACGGAATTACTTCGTTGACGGCACCTTCAACGTACTTCCAGTAGGTGAATGGAAACAATTACTAATTGTATACATTGCACATTCAGAGAATGTAAGTATCGTGAATTTATTTGAAAGGTGCAGAATCCACAGGCCATAAGTCCACAAGGGACTTACGAGTCACCTAAGTGGGTTCATAATTGGATTTCGTATTTATAACCAACCAAACTGAGTGGTGGACTTATGGCTTGTAGACTAACTATGCACCTATTTAAAAGTGTTGCCTAAACATTAACTAAACATTTTTTATCGATTATAGGTTTACCCCTTCCTTTTCGTACTCATGAGTGAGAAGAGCGAAGACGCCTACGAACATGCTTTTGTAAACATCGAAGCAAATCTGTTTAAATTTGTTCCAAATTCTTTCACTGTGGACTTCGAGCCAGCATTAAAGGCGGGATTGAAAAAAGTGTTTCCAACCGTGGAAATACGAGGGTCCTGGTTTCATTTTTGTCGTGCACTTAAGTGGACGGCCTTACAAATCCCAAACTTCCTGCAAACTATACGAAAAGAAAAGGAGCTTTACAAAATATTTAACAAGTTCTTCGTTATTCCACTTTTAAATCCTCAGCACATCCAGAGAGGATTTGAAACAATTCTGCGAGAAACAAAAGGATATGATATCTTTGATGGATTTCTTGAATATTTTCGAAAGCATTGGATTTCAGAGGTACACCTACATATAATGCTTAACTATTTCATAATCTATGATGATGATTTTTATTTCTTTAGGATATTTCGAAGCAGTTTTCTGTTCAGAAAAATGAGTTTCGAACCACAAGTGTGCTAGAGGCTTATAACAGCAGGTTGGGAAAACTCTTGCCGAAAACCGAAGCAGAATTTTTCAATTTTATTGACCAGCTAGTTGAAGAAGAAGTCAGTGCTACCGTTGACTTTTCTTCGTCCCTGGATAGTGAAACATGGGAAGTGCTTGAACGGCCACAAACAGAATTTCATCATAGAAATAAGTCAATAGAAACTATGACGGTAGAATTTGAAAATGATAAAATCACCTTTACCGATTTAATAAATCAATTGGCAACGATATAACAATTTTGAACAGAAGACGAAAGTGAAAGAGAAATTGATGAACTGGAAAACGAAATAAAAGGTTCTGCCAACGACCACATTTGTTAAATTAACTTTGGAACCCCATGAAACGTACTTCTTCGACCAGGAAATCATCTTAAGATGTCTGAACGAGAACGTAGAGATGGCCGATCGCTCTGGGACAGAAAAGAGTTTCTTCTTTTGAAAACAAGTTGTTGCTGATAGCACACATTTTTTTTGTCTGTAAAGGAGAAATTGTATTTTCAAAATTTGAATCAAATTATTTTACATTTGTGTATACAATGGATTTCGCTTTAGAGGGACATCACTATCGGGACAGTCGCTTAACTGAGACAAATGAAACCTAATTCGCCCTCCTCTTTGTGTTTTCCTCACTTCGTATTATTGAAACAGCCAACTTATGGGCTGAAGTGTCGAAATAGAGCGGAATCCACTGTTTATGTATTTAATATTTTTGACTATTACGAATTATGTATACAAATACAATCGGAAATGAACCAACAAATACATTTTTTAGTAATCATATTTTTTTAAATTATAATCCATCTTAAAAGTCATACAACCACTTCGTTTTAAACTTAAGGTGTTATGACTCACCTAAGTCACCGATTGTAGGCTTATTTTTTGATACCCTGGCATGGAGGGACGAATTCAAAGGGACTGCAACTAGGTTTATCAGAAACCGCGAGGATTCCAGATGCCGAAAATGTATGGCGGAAGCTACCAGTTCGGAGAAAATTCACGAAACCCCGCGGTTGGGTTCATTTATATTAGGTATTCCATATTTATGTCAACAGCCAGCAAATGTTATCACAAGTGGATCGTTTAGGGCAGATATAATGGAGATAATGGAATCCCTCCATTATCTCTGGTTTGGGGACTTATAACCCACATAATTGGACTTTTGATCCTGCACCTGGTCATTCATATCATATGAGCTTGCAACGAATTGTGAACTACGCAAACTCTGACACTTCATTCATATGGTCGCTTTCACACCCGCTGAATTTGCCAGCGACTTTTCCATTTTGTTGACAAGACTGCTTTTACACACGCTAAATTTGTCAGCGACTTTTTGTGAGCTAGGGGAAGACCTTGTCTCGTTCGTGTTCTCTTTTGTCTCTCTTAGTTTTTTCCAGAAATGAAGTATGATAGAGATACCCAACCTCACGGCTGATTGACCCCTAGTCCATCGACGAATTTGACGGATAATCATGAAAATGTTGACGGTTGTTCATGAATTTTTGACAGTTATTCACGAAATAACGTAAATGCCGTTCTCTGATTCTTTAATTTGGCTTTATAAAAAATGGTTGTCAAAAATTTTAAGAGGCCGGAGAGGTAGAAGTTGGGTATCTCTATCATACTTCATTTCTGGTTTTTTCTTCGAATTGTTTTACTCTTATGTTCGCAATCTTGGGTATTGGAAGCATGCTGTACATGTGTGAGAAAGGGTGGGAAGCAGAAAATTGAGAATTAAGATTAATGAAAAGTTTACCTGTGTGAAGGTGACTTGAGATCACAAAAACGATTCGTCGGCGATTTTTCAATTTTGAACGCAGGTGAAGTGAGACGTGCTCGGGGTAGCGTTTTTTCTTCAATGTTGGGTACTGGAAGTATGATGTACTTGTGGGAAAAAGAGATAAGAAAGGGACAGAAAGAGTGGGCAACAGGGGAAATTGAGAATTGAGTTTTGCAGTTTCCCAGTGGCAGAGATTGAAAAATGTCCTGTGACAAACTGGCTTGGGATCACTACACGCAATTTGAAAAAAATCGCCGACGAATGCAAAAGCGAGTGCAAAAGCGGCTTCTACGGCTGCTATCACACTGGCAAAATTTTGAGCAAAATTCTTTCAATGTGTGTGTGATTTCCTTTTGCCTCACCTCCCCTGCCAACAAAATGGAAAAGTCGCAGACAAATTTAGCGACTGTGAAAGCGGCCATCGCGAATTTTTTATCGCTTTTGCCTCTTTGTGCATCTCAGCTTCATAGTTCGAAGATATAAAAGGTTCACGGGACTAAATTAAAAATATTGATTTGTAATATTTGTCGATAAAAAAAAAAGTCAATAATTCAATGGGGAAATTGTTGTTTCTAAAAGTTCGCGTTCGTGGCTCATATAAATTGCTCTTTAGTTGAGTCACCCAAAACTACATGCCACTGTGACAAATTTGTATTCTCTTAGTCATATCGTGTGACACTTGTCACCCTCATGACGTCCCTGTGTCCCATTAGTCACATTTCATGGAAAAGTGAGGAAGAATGTGAAAGGTTTTGTCACTTGTGTTTGAGTACAACTGAAGGACGCGCGACGTGAAATAAATATGTAAGTAAGCATTCAAGTTTGTTACTGATACATTTGAACAGAAATTAATTAATGTGTTCACGTTTAGGGTTAAAATTACAACGAAAACGCAATTTGAATGCCTGGTGTCTTTGATGGAGGACAATACAGTTATTGCAAAAGGCTTTAATAAATCATTGGATAAAAATGAAGTGAAAGATTTTTGGAAAAAGGTCGAGACTAAATTGAACAGCTTGGGCCCTCCATTGCGCGACTGTGAGGGCTGGCAAAAAGTTTGGAATGACTTCAAATTAAAGATAAAGAAAAAAATGGCGCTAACCAAAACTCAGAAGCAGTGTGTGTTTTCTTCTCTGGAGGTACGTGTCATTAGGATAGCGGATTTAGAAAAGGTTGTGAAACCAAAAGAAAGGTCTCTCGAACCTGCACCTAGTCTCGAAGACACGGATATACCACTTGCAGAGAATAGTTTATTTATTGACATTAAGGAAGAGTTGCCGTGTTTCGATGACACAGATATGCCGCTTGTAGAAAATAGTTCATTTATGGAAATGAAGGAAGAGCCATTATTAGAAAACAAAACTCAAACTCAAAATCAAATCATAAGGCTGCTAGAAGCACAAACTGAAGTCCAAAGAAGCTTATACGATAAAGTAACGAAACGGTTGGATGACATAGAACAGATAACCGAAGAGAACGGTCGAGTTTGGCGCAAAATTTTGAAGCTCAAGGAAGAGAAATTGGACATCTACAAGCGAACTGTTAGGGAAAATGCAGAGTACAAGCAGCAAAAGCTAAAACTACAATTAGAGAAACTTGAGTTAAGAAAACTCAAGCTAAAACAAATGCAAGCGCAGTGAACTGTATTTTATTTAACTGATTTAATGAATTCGGAGTTTATTAACAAATTGAATTAAGTGTCCCATTTCTTATTCGTTATCTTCAGTATTTGCATCTTCAAGGGGCGATTTCTTCATTCACAGGGATCGATGCAAATGCAGCAACGGAGGTTAAGAATTTGCATCACTTGGTGAATAGGGTACCCACCTGGCTCATAAAAGTCGACGGAGTATATTTTTTTACAACTACTATGGACCGTTCAACATTATTCCTTGCCTTGGAATGGTTTTTTTTTTCAAATTGGCCATGCGACTTCTAAATGTCCTCACTTGTCTTAAACCACCCAAAGCGAATTGAGGGTTCAATTCACACCGAGAACAGTTTGCAGTTTCAATTATTTGTTTCGTTTGAGTTTCGGCAACTCGGTTTGACACTGATTATCAAGTCCAATAGACCCATCACATACATTATACCATAATTGCAGTCCACGCGAAATATCTGCGGGCAGTTGGATCGGTTATATGTTCGCAGTCTAGTTGTGGATCATGTCTTAAGTCCATTGTGGGTCTTATAAAAACTAACTTCCATTGGGCATTGTGCCGTTGGCAGACATCTATTGCGTCTCGGCATCCTTCAGTGACCTTTGCAGACGAAGAAGAAATATAACCTGCTCAACATCTACTTGGCGAAATCCATCTTCTAGGCAAATCATGCACTCCTCTTTGTACAGCTGGACGATTTTAACAGAAGGAAACTAAAATGTCTCCAAACGTTCATATGTGGATCTAGTACGTTTTAGAAAAATTAAGTCTCACGATAAAAATACTGACCCAACTCGTTGGGCTTGATGCACTTGATTTGGACTTGCTGCACCTACCATTGCATACATACCACCATTGGTTACAGAACAATCCCACGATACAAATTAAAGAAAACTCAGCAATATGTCGTATGTATATTTTTATTGAAACACACTCACTGAAAATAATTTTTTGAAAGAGAAATGAAATAACTTACAACTAAATTTGACCAGAATTGATTTCGATACAGCTTAAGTAAACACTAATTTAGGAAGATTGTACTTAATTGGAATGTTTTTCAGAGTTGTTCCTTTCTAAGAAATATATTTAACTGATAAATAAACTTGCGCTACATACTCTTGGTATGTTTAAGTATAAATTAGGAATGACAGTTGAGATAGTACAACCTTTGTGACTAGTTATTCATTTTTGGATTGTAGCGGTTATTTCGTTTGCATTGTTTATGTTCTAAGTCTTAAGAAACTGATGTCAATATGCATTAAGAACTAAAGTTTTATAAATATATGTGAGTATACAACACTCAGGGATTGTATTCAGTTTTGCTATAGCCTCAGGTTTTGTGACACTTAAAGTACCACTTTTACCTTATAATAGTAATTTGAGATCATAAACTTCTGATTGTATATAAAAGGATACGACTGTGACCCACATAACGCCGACGCAGAACTTATAACTTAACTTGAGTTCTTCTGAGAGATTAGATTTACACTGACAAAGCTTCTTTTCCTCCCCATTTGTGTGACTTCATTGGGTTAATCCTCAACAGAAGCCACATTCCTTATGTAGATCTAGATCCTGTCTAGACTAAGAGCGTTATGCGTAATGTGCTGAATGAAAGCAGAATGATCAGTCTTCAAGAATGTCTAACATAAAATAAGAAAATGGTAATGAATGTTTCAATTTCAATTCTAAGTGCTTGTAAGTCAGGTCTTTCGCTTAGCTAACATTCAAATACTTATGCCCATTACATTATGCCATCAGGTTCACTGTCATTTTTTCTGTTTCTTACCGTTTCCACTTTTAACTTATGCACTCGTCTCATATGCGTCGTCATATTGTCCTTTCGATTAAACTCCTGCCCACAGCCAGAAACCTCACAGACATACTTCTCTTTAGCGTGTTTACTTCGTTTGTGCTTATACAATACATTGGAGCTCTTGAACTCCACATGACACTCATCACAAACGAAGCCCGTTTCACCCAAATGTATTTTCTCGTGTTCATTCAAATAACTCAGTCTAGTGAATGATTTATCGCAACTGCCGCATGGGTACTGTTTTGTCTTTAAGTGACGATTCAAATGTTTCGACAGTTGAACAACGCTCTCGTTGCATATGGGACAGTTTCTACGATTAGAATCCGAATGTATCTTTTCATGTTGTTTGAGGCTGTAAGGTTTGCTGAATGTTTTTTCACAATTGTCGTATTTACACTTGAACAAGGGCTTCTGAGAGTGAGTGTAAACATGGTCCTTGCAGAGATCCTTTCGTGTAAATAATTTGTCTGACGGTAAGAGTGTATACAGGCATCATTTGTTTGCTGTTCTAAAATAATGTCCAACTTACCACAGATGGGACAACGGAACTTTCCTGATAAATGAGCATCTCGTTGGTGTTTCTTTAATCTTTTATCGGTGGGAAATTGTTTATTACATGTTTCACAAGCAAATGTGAAATGCTCATTCTCAATGTGCAGCAGCATATCCTCATGTGAATCAAACTTCTCAAAGCAATGAAAACAAATGAATTCCTCTCTTTCCTCTTCTTCTTCTTCTTCTTCCGGCTCCGGCCCTGGCTCCTCTTCCTCATCATCATCATCCCAGAAACCCTCCAGCTCATCGTCTTCCTCATCCACTTCGTCGGGTTCTGGAACGGGCTCATCATTCACGGCAATGTTTTCGGGGATGCCTAGTTGTAAAGCAAGTTCCATTTCCTCTGGATCCTCTTCTATAAATTCTACAAAATTAAATTTCAATAATGGTCAACATGAGATTAGAGCTGTATTCTTAAATTACTAGTAAACAAATCGTCCGAAAGTTCCATGTCCTGAGTATTAATTGAAATAGTTTCATGTTACATGTTTACATTGATTTTTTTTGTTTAGTTTGGCATATGTCATAATAGTATCAGATCACGGTATGTGATAGATTATGGCAAATGTATGTAGCTAGTTCACAATAGGCACTTTTGTTCTAAGGGCGCCCTCACACGGTCTAGCAATTGGCATGATTCGTGAATCGTGTTAAGGGTGGATTAACGACGTCCTTAAAGAGTTCAATTGGCATTAGGTCAAATATTTGGTCTGTTCTTATGGTCAGTATATACTATGAGTGAGATTCAGAGACAGTTTTATTCCAATTTGATTAACCTTCTAGGTGTATTCCCAACGAGAGCTAGTTGCGTAACTTACTAACTCAACAACAAGATTAATGATTGTTCAAACAAGGCTTAAGTTTGATCCAGAAATGTAGACTTTCTAATTATCGAGAGATCGAGCAATGAACAATTTCCAGTGATGTTGTTTTACACTGCCTTTTCTGATTTATCAGTACGGCTGAACGTCGCTCAAGAATAAATGGAACAAGAGGCCGTCTTTCTCCGACCTGGGCTGAAGTGAGACGAGGCAAATGCCTGTCTATACATTCACATAAAAAATGGGAAGTAGACTAGAAGTCGGCTATCTATAAGTTTGCTTTTGCTTTTACGTCAAACTGTTTCCAAGTCCTTTAAAAATCCGATCATCTCAGCTCTGATCTTCCGGTCTGGTAAATTAAACCTGCCTACACATTCTATATGCATGCACATTGTTTTAAATGGTCTAGTTGAATTGTCAAATAATCACACTCTTACCTTGTCCAGGATTTGCATTAACTTTTACAACACTTGCTTCTTTGGGCTTGATTACTTCAACTTCTTGCACAGGATTTGGAGTTGCAGTTATAACAATTGCTTCTTTGGGTTCGTCTTTTTCAACACATTCTGGTTTGCTACAACATCGATTCTCATCTGATTCCGACATATCATCTTCACTCTCAGATGATGAATTGCTGTCCGTGCGTTTCCTTTTCCTTGTATGAAGCTTTTCATGCTGACGCAGACAGATAATCATGTGAAATGATTTTTTACATTTTTTATAACTGCACTTAAATTTTTTTTCGCCGGTATGAGTGGTGATGTGGTCCCTACACAGATCTTTACGCGTGAATAATTTGTCTGAAAAAAAGAACGAATAAACAGTTTATGGCTAATTTGTTGCAGAGAGTAAAGGTTGACATACCACAAACTGGGCAGCTATATTTCCCCGACAAGTGTGCATTGCGAAGGTGTTTTCTTAACTTTTCGTCTGTTGGGAACAGTTTATAGCATTTTTCACACAAGAAAGGTTGATCATTATTTTTATTATTCTCAAGAACGCCCTGATTTAGATTTTGAAACGGCTCCAACTCGTTTTTTTCAGTTGTGAATACAAGATCAGGATGTCTAGTTACGTTGTCATCCTCTAGGTCTGGAAGATGATAGTTGATAAAAACTGTTCATTTTATCTTGCATCGAATGAAAGAACATATTTTTAAAACACATATACTGATAAGTCAATTCAAGTATGAAGAGTGAGGACACTGCGGCGGTAGTCCCTCTGCGAGAAAAAAGTTTGATCTTTGCAGACAATATGAACAGACTCAACTCTCTGTAAATCTGCATATTTGGGCCGTCATTTGCGCAACGACATGGGCTCTGGTTAACCGGTACCCTCAGTATCAACGTTTTTGTCAAACACAACATATTTGTACGGTACGGTGGCAATCATCACTTGTACATTACCTTCAATATTAAATTGAAACGAAAGGCTAGTTCCAAGTTTTGGCGAATTTGAACGATTCTCTGACTGCTGCTTTTTAGGCTTCTTTGGTTTCTTATTCATTTTTCGTAGAGCAGCCTGTTTCTCATCCTCTTTTTCATGTTTTCTCTCGTGTTGCCTTAGACAGGAGTACTGCCGGAATAGTTTATGGCATCGCTTGCAATTGAATGTTTTATCAGAATGTATAGTCTCGTGGTCTTTTAGGACATCTCTCCTTGTAAATTTTTTTTCTAAAATATTGACTATTAATTGTAGTTAATTGGAAAGAATGACACTACGTACTACAAACTGGACACTCGTACTTCGCAGTGAGGTGAGCATTATTTCGATGTTTATTCATTAACATGTGTGTGGGAAATAACTTCATACATATTAAACATGGGTACTTCCATTCACTCTCTGGTAAAGTGATAATTCGCTTCTTTTTTCTTGGAGCTAATCTCCTTTCTCTGATCGGCTCTTTTTCCTTAGGAGTTGTGTCTGTCTCTTCGGGTGCTGTATATTTCAATGCAAGTTCTAATTGGATGGCATCTTCATCTATCAATCCTATAAGAGAAACAGCATCAGAAGATGAGGACTCTACTCCTTAGATTAATATTCTTAGGTTACCACATAAAAATTCGTCCGGAATATCCATGTCCTAGGCAACAATTTTAGCAGTGTACACAAAATTAAAATTTGATACCAGGCATTAGGCATAAGACGCCTTTCTTTGACAGATACTTTTGTTCCAATGGAAATCAATGGAAGCCCAGACTGGACGATCAACATTCCATTTGACAGGTAATGACTATTTTCTGACTTTTTAAATGTTTGAAATTATCATTCCCAATGAAAATGTTAAGAAGTGGTTGCCATCAAATTTTAAGCGACAGTCATAGTATATGCTGTCTTTTGCAATATGACTAATTTTTGATTAAGGAATGTAGAAGTTCCAAGATGTCTGGTTGATTTATCGTCATTCACTTTTACACCAATAAAAATTCATCAACTTGTGTAAATACATTTGAGGCTTTAAAGGGTGGCACCATTTTGAGTTGAATGAATATGCATACAAGAATCAGGTCGTTGTAGAATCGTGGTCAGTACTAGGTTATTTGGTTTGGTTTAGAAACGGACACTTCTGCTACTCTTTCCTGTCCAAAACGTCCTCACCAGTCCTATGCAGAAAGTAGACTGCACAGCTGATTGTCACATTTTGAAAGTTATAGTATGTTCACTCTAGATGCAATTAAGTAATTTCGGCAATTTTCGTCGAAATTAGGATTGATATTGCCCAATTTCCCATATAACGCACTAAGTATCAAATTATCTCATTTTCCTCAATTTCTTAAAATGGCGTACGAAATTGAGTATTTTATGTAGTCATACCAAGTCCACTAGCAAATTTCCGTTAACTACCAGACCATTATGCCGGTTAACTTTCTGATTTATGACAGATTGTGTTTCCATTAAAATAAAACAAATACAGCGCTGTTACTTTTGGCATTTCGCTGTCAAACCAAATTCTTTCAATTGTTGTGTGAACACTTCGGGCAATTTAGAACATACTATTATTCACGAAATCCCTAATGATTTTAAGCAAATATAATTTCACTCACTGGCCATATATATACCTCAAGCAATTTCGAACATACTATTTTTTACTAAATCCTCAACAATTTTACGCAAACATCATTTCACTCACTGGCCATCTGGTAGCTGGTAGCGTACTCGGTAATTTGTTTTTAAGTTTATTGTAGTTGCGTGGTTTGAAGCTGTGCTACAAATATTGTGAGTTCCTACACTGATTGTCAGTATAATAGTTCTATCTGTTAATAGAGGTCACTGCAAAAAAATTTCTTGCAGCCCTAATCTAATTGTAAGTGTATCTACCGGTTGACTTGAGAGTCAGCCTTATTTTGAAAACCGCTTTCATTCGGAAGCATCTAAATCAAATTCGAATGATTTGTATTCTGACCTTCGAACAATTCGAGTGCTCACTGAATCAATCGGTTTATTATTCGTTTATCAATCGATGTCTACTGTTTACATCGGATTTTGCAAATCCATGTGGTAGTGGTAGCCAATTTAGCCTCGATGATGATTGCTGTCGCTGCTCGTCGTCCGACGGTGGAGAATTCTTCTCGTTTAGCATATTTAGGTCATTGCGGTAGCGTTGTGCGGGAATTGCGTTTCTCAGGTGGCTGATTGAATTGTTAGGATGGTGGTTGATGTCCAGTAGCTGTTTTCTAAACAGGTCGCCGTGTCCTGTTGCAGGGGATGATGCGTGGTGCTTGGTCGTAATGCTTCTTGTCGCTTCGATGCTTATAAAGGTCCCTGTCAAATGTAAGCCCGGTACGCATTTTCCTTTCGAAACTTGCGATATTCTTCATGCAGGTGAATGCACCTTAAGATCGGCCGTATTAGATACATGCAGAGCAGCATAATTGTCCTCTGGTTTAATTCATTTTGCTTGTGCATCAGGGGATAGACGCGATAAAAACCTTTGTTGGCCTTCTTATTTATTATTTATTATTTATTTATGTCATCCACCGAACTCTAACAGATTTCAGAAATATTTTTGTTAGAAATAGTACATGCATTTATTTAAGAAAAACAGAAGAAGCTATGACTTTTTCACATTTTTCTGGCAATTCGTGGATCCCATCCCAAAAGAACTGCGCCGGCTTGGCAGCCAAGATTGAATCAAGCCAATTTTTGATATTCCGCCGAACGTTGTCATGATGGAAAATGATTGCCTCGTGTCTAGTCGCATATTGCGGACGTTTTTCGGCTACTTCTCTCTTCAAACGGATTAATTGTGTTCGGTAGTGTTGTCCATTGATGGTTTCACCCGGTTGTAGCAGCTCTTAATACAGCACACCCTTCTTATCTCACCAAATGCAGAGCATTGCCTTCGCGTCATGGATACTCGGCTTTGCCGTTGGCTGGCTTCCAAGCCCAAATCACCACCTTTAAATCGTGCAAACCACTTTTGTTACGTTCTTTTAGCTAGCGCATGTTCACCATAAACTTCCACCAAAATACGATGACTTTCGACAGCAGTTTTGAAGGTAATGAAGAAGAACTCCCCTCAAAAACACTTTTTCAGACACAACGTTCGACATATTTGAGTGAAAAAAAAAATGATTGTTGTTTACGCTTCAAATGAATGACATATACTGAAATGACGTACAATGACTGTAGCTTTCCAACGCATGTTCCAATGGAATGGGATTGAATTATCATTACCATCCACGTTCCTCCAAATAACATCACCAATATTAAATTTCCCCAATATACAAGGTAATTGTGTGGCTTCAAGACGAGTAACGAGACAGCAGCGATCATTCCGGTAAACCACATATGACGCATCAAAAATGTCTGCAGAACAGAAGTGCGGGTGTAACCGTGTCTCTGATGGTCAGCGAGAGAAATGAACATTTCTTTTAACTTCGTTCTCATATCACCAACATTCTGATCAGAAATGTTAAAATTCTGGTTAATGGTTAAAATTCTGATAATACCGTGAATAGGTTTAAATGGAGGTGCCTTGCCCTCGCAGTTGATCAGTGTTTATGTTTTGATCTTTGCGACGGGCAAAGCAACTCCGTTTTTGAATGAATTTTTTTATCTTTATTCCCGACGGCCAATTCGACGGATCTAAGGCGCGCGCGTATGTTCTTTCGGGCAAAGTTATTTTAAAATTTATAAAATGTGATTTGTTAAAGTCCGCGGTTGACTTGGATGAAATGTACTTCTTCACAGCACTTTCCGAAAGCCAGCTAGGTGAATCTCTTCTGTGGGAGTTGCGACAAGATCGGAAGCAGAGGCGTCGTTGCCTACGATTTGTTCATGTTTCTTTAGCGTTTAGATTTTTTCGAGGTTTTTTGGGCAAAGCCTTCTCCCATTTTTCCGTGGAATTATTTTTATTTGACATGCTTTCAATAATAACTGATGTTTGAGCCGACGGGTGGTTCAACTGAAACGTCCATTACCGATGGCGTTTCACTGGCTTTCGAGTTCTGTGAAGAATTACACTTCATTTCACGAATTTCTGATTAAATTATGTTGTTGGCTTCATTTCAACTGTTAATGACGACTTTTTTGCAGAGTTTGCACTTATAGCATAAATTGTCTGTTGATTTAATGAGCTGGAGGGCTGCCGCAGACAGTTCAACACACTTGGTGCGAACAAAAAAAATTCTGCTGACAGAATGCCAGTATTACAGTCACCACAATTAACCACCATTTTTGATTTGTTTTACTTAATTTTTAGTTTTCAAAAAAGAAGGAACAAATGATTCGACACGAGGCGATGTATACCGCTAAACAGGTAAAAAGAAAATATTATTATCAGTGAACACAATTGGATAACTTCAAAGTGAAACGCAACATTTGCGTTGTTGGAAAGGACGTCCTCATTGTATCCAAGGATGAATGATCGCAGCCTGTATTTATTATGTGCGATTAGGGTGGTCATGGAGGCTTCATTTGATTCATATAATGCCAAAGACATTTTTCAACAAGTCCTGATTGAGGCGACAAGTCGAAATGTATTTTAAATCTCAGCATTACTTGACATGATCATCCAATTGATTTGAATGCATTGATTCATATCTAATCTCTTTGGGACGACAATTTGTTGATCGTACAATGACATCGTATCAAGAATCGAACTCGGAATATTTAGAGCTAAACAGTATTTCTGAGTTCGTCGTCTGGTACTTGGAACTGGTGTCTCACTTTCACGCCTTCGTTTGCCTTCTTCATTTCCGATAAGGCTACCGCCATAATTATATTATGTCTAGAAGAACATTTGCTACATTCTGGGCCTTGACACGAAGGAACCTCATGCTTTCTTGGAAGTACGATCACTGACACAACCAGTCCCTAATGCTGTGCTCACACATCTGCGGTGATTGTAAAGTACTTCTGCCTAGGCGGCAAAATCACCAGCGCATACATATTCCCAGAGGATATAAGTCTTTGAATAAAATCCACTAAAAGTATTCTTCATCTACCGCTAAGTAACGGAACAGTCCGGGCCCGAGGTGGTTCTGGGCCTCAACCTACAAGCCTCTCCAACTAGCTCTCCTACTGTCTACATTTTTGCACACGAAGTTGGTTAAGGTCCTTCTCCACCTGGGGGCGCTACCTTGAGGGCATCCTCAGTTGCATCCCACAGGCTGGGAGTTGAAAGCTCTTCGGGCCTCGTGACCCCACACCCAGCAGCCGTAGGCGTTGGCTCCGTACAGTTCGTGGTTAAATCAACGCAAGAAGCAGCAAAGATGACACGCAGAACTTTTATCTCGAAGAGACAAAGGACTTCATTATACGGGTTTGAGATTGTCCATGTGTACAGTAGGAATTGGATCTATATAAAATCAACTTAGTCCTACAAGACACAGCTATATAACTCAATTACCTATCGAGCCCGAAAAAACAGCGATTAGAAAAAGTTATTCTGAGCTTGATATCTGTACCGATGCTGTACAGTTTACTCTCAAGTCGAGGTAGACGAAGTCTTTAACTACCTCGAATTTATAGCTGTCCATTGTGACGCTCTGACCAAGGCGTAAACATGCTGTCCTCAAGAAAGGGCATACAACACCCTTTCTTGAGGACAGGCATGTACTGAATTGTGCCTTCGTCCACCGCTAAACCTATTTTAGCCGCGTCCGTGCTCTGCCAATCACACCAGTGTCGTGCTGCATCCCGCATCTTAACAGTTGTAAGGGCTTCGGGAAGATCGTGTCCCTAGTGCTGGCATGTGAGTCTTGTACGATTTTGTTCAGGATGATGATGAACTCACTAAACAGCTTTGCATAATACAACTACTTTTCCGCTTCAATTGTCTAAAGACCATTAAAATTGCATGAACCACTCTTCATCGAAACACCGTATCACTAATTCGCTTGAAATCTTCCATTAAGTGCAAAAAACCAACAAACTAGTAACAATGCAAACAATAAAATTTTAGGGCAGCCCTAAAAATCGTGCAAGATTTAACGTATCCACTTATTCAGCATCTATGGAGGTACAGAGCAACAGCTTTGCGCACACTTGTTTAAGGGCCACAAATATACGCGAGTGTTGAAGCCCGAATTTATTTAAAATGTGAATGTGCGACGCTGCGCTGCAGCGAAAAACCTACATGTCCTCAGTCCCATCAACCTGTTAGCCATGCGATGTTTTTGCTTGCAGTGCTTTGTTAACCTTTTTACGGTTTAGCGTTGGTTGTGATTCCTTTCCCTTCTTTCCCCTTCTAATCCATTACCCACGAGTCCTCCAAGTACGAGTATTATACTACCTCGCTCTGCGCTCCGTCGCTGCAGCCGCGGCACACACAAAATAACGTGAAAGCTTAACTTGCATCCAAGTGCATCCTCGTCTCCTGAGTTTTTAATAAAAAATGATTAATGTGGCAAAATTATTCTCGAGAAAAATGGGATTTAAGTTAAAAAGGCAGACGTACGGCCGCACCCTATGTTCGCCTCACATCACGGTGTGTAGGTGAAACAACATTTGAAAGGTTCGCACAAGTGCACACACAGATGCAGGCGTATGACGGTGCTGGTTCTGTTGCTGTTGCTTTCGAGGCTTTTACCTTTCAAGGACCATCCTTTAGGTACCACCTGTATGTAAGTGATTTCATCCGCTGCCGTTGTTACGAGCACAGGGTACTTTCAGCTGGTTACGGATGATTATTGAGACCCTACTCTATGTGGGTACACAAGAGCGCCCTATTCGAAAAGAAGGGAATAACTTCTTCGTCGCCATAAATTGAGGTGGTTGATTGGGCAAGTCATAAACTGATTAAATTTGGGAGAGTGAAGAGTCTCTAGAAATGCCGTCAGTTCCTAAAGTTTAGCTTTTGAGTAAATAGTTGTTACTGATGAGGTCCTTAAAATTATATGAAACCCTAAGTGTAAACAATTTCCAAACAGCAGCAAAGCAGCCCCTAGTTGTGCATTTTGTGCGAGATCATTTTCAAAGTAGCGACAACTTAAGGAAGTTTTTGTATATTCTCAGTCGGGTCTTCGTCGTCCTGCTGCAACGGAGTCGAATGAGTGTCCTTGCTCTTTGTGGGGAAGTTGCGAAAAAGTTTTATTCATCTTTTCAAAGGGTGTGTATAGTGTTAAAGCGCCGGGCGGGTACTCGTATTATTTGAATTTGTGGTTGAAAGAACGTCGTGAGTGTTGTTATTGGTTGAAGTTGCTGTTTCATGTATTTCTATGTCTAAGCACCCTTCCAGAATCTTTATTTTTTAACTTTTCCCCTCGACGTCCAAGTTTTTGTTGCACATAAAATATTCCAAATTTTCGATTGAAGTGTACTTTGACTGGGATAATGGCGGGAAGTTTGGGGACCATGTTGCTATAGTTTTGAGGACAAGTCATGTGTGTGGCAGATTTGTCAGTTAGTCTTATCGACGACTACGATGTGTCCACAGTTTTGCAACAGACCAAGTTTTGGTATTGGCAGTTTCGTAGTCGACGTTTATAATATTTTGAGGGGTATCAATCATCGAAATGCATTCTTTACATAAAATGAGGCTGCAGTTAGGGATAGCGTTGAAGATCCAAACCTATCGATTTCACGGCACGCTTTGCTGCACATTATGGTGTATTTTGCATTTGGATTTGAATCTACACTCTTATCAAATTAGAGTCACTCAAGAACCAACTGATCAGGGAATGCGTCGATTGTGTGCCTGAACATCACCAGCTAGGTGACAAATTTTATTGTTATGTTGTGCTAGAGTCCGTGGCGGACCTAAGCCTCAGATAACAAGTTAGAATTCTAACGAGCTGCTTCCAATTTCGCACACCAAGTTGGGTATGTCCTTCTTTATTTGTGTGCACAACATTAAATTCGGCCCGAAATCGAAAACTTTTCGGGCTGGAGTCAATTTGTCCTTACGCCTCACTTGGCGATCTGTAGACGCTTGGGTAGACTTATGATGATGCGAGTACGCAAATATGAGCAAAGTTCGCTCCCAGAGTTTATTCTCGAAGGTACCAAAATATTGTTACCTCTTTCAGAAAAGAGTCTACGAAAAATTAGTCGAATTGTCCACGACAAGAGGACTCGATCACTGGATTATACCGAATGAAACACAAAAGTTGACTTATCGAATATGTACGATTCAATATTTCAAACGCTGGTTTACTTACTATTTCGGGAATGTTCTTTGGAACTATGCCTACTCTGAAATATAGATGGCGAAGTCATCTCTAGGTACACAATGGTGGCTGGTTGATTTGTCGACTATGGTGGTTGGTGTTCATGATTTGTCTCACCCTATATACGTCACGTCACAATATTTTTGGTATCACTTCTTTGTGTGGTCCTTCTTGTTACGTTCTTAACGTACGGCTTCCCAATATGGCACACCATTTCTGAGACCAGCATGACGAAGCTCGCAATTTTCGAAAGAAAAAGACTGCGAATATGTACCGGACTCACCTTCGACAGGGACCGTCAAAGGCACCACAGCAACAATAGGCTTTACGACCAAGCACGCATCATTCCCCTGCAACAGTACATGGTGACACTGTTCAGAAAGCAGCTACTAAACATCAACAATCATCCAGGAACTTGAGAAACACAATCCCCGGACAAAGATACCTCAACGCGTTAAATCTGCGTAAAAAAAAATTCTGTTCAAATACATTTTTAAATCGCAAGCTTAGGTACACCAAGTTGATTGGCGCCCTTCTCCACTTGTGAGCGCTATCCGTTCTGTTGGCTTTCTCTATAGCGTCGTCCCATTGGAGCGAATCCGAAGACTCTTCCGGATTGGGTTAAGTTGTCCATTTGCTCTTCAAAGCCTAGTCACCTTAACTAATTCCGTGACGACTTTGTCGCAGGCGTCAATGTTGTCAGTAATGTATCGTCAAAAAGGTGGTGAACGAGTACACAAAGCTCCAAAAAAGGAAACTTGTAAGCAGAGATTCTCCTCGTCGGGTATGCTCTCCCTCGATGATATCTTACAGATTATTGACATGAGTCAATAAGATCATCTTCAACGGCCAGCCAGCTGAAACAAAAGTTTTGATATTTCTAATTCTTTCCTCGTCTCGATCTAGGAGGACGGATGTGTCGTCAATCATTGTGCAGATTGAGTGAAGTTTTCATCTGGACGGGGGCAAATGTGTACTCTTCGATTCTTAGTATTAACTGCGACTTGCGCGGCAGAGTATAAGTTTATGCGCAGCAAACAAGTGCAGACAGTTCCAAACGCACCCCTTGCGAAGCAGCTTTCACACGGTTCCAATTTTGTAGTTCAGTTGTTAAGTAGGCAGGATCGCTGCCAGTTTTTATAAAAAGTAAGTGTATATACATAGTTTATTGGCGACCAAGCAGGTCCCACAAAAGGTAAAAGACCCTTAAATAGAGTCAAGTTAGTAAAGCAAAATGTGCCAAACCCAAAAGTAGTGTCGCACGTCGGTGAAGTGTGTGTGTTAAGGTAGTGCGGGTGCTGTTCGCAGAAAAAAAAACAAAGGCCTCTGTGGTAGTGAATTGCGCAATTGTCAGTTGTACTTTCGCAGACATAGGGGTTCTGAGTTTCCAAGCCCACTTGTCTGCGAAAGTACTACTGACAATTGCGCACTTCACTAGCAGTAGTTTTCTGTTTGCCCCTAAGTAGCTGTCGCTAACTTCGAGCTTATCACTCTGTTATTGAGAAGATGACTTTTCGATCTCGAGTCTGTTGAGTGCTGAGTTTATTGCATGGGGTTCAATGTTGATAAAGGCTCCCCCACTGTCGAGAAAAGTAGTAAGGGTAAATTCCTTATGCTCGGGGGATTTTTCTACAGTGCCAACAAGCTGGTGTAACT
Organism: Eristalis tenax; assembly: GCA_905231855.2. NCBI lineage: Eukaryota > Metazoa > Arthropoda > Insecta > Diptera > Syrphidae > Eristalis > Eristalis tenax. The sequence goes on from HG993124.1 coordinate 116,289,806, forward strand.
CGGAGACTTCTCCGATTTTCCCACAGAAGAGTCTCCAAGATGCCCTTTTGTCTGTTCTTATTGCGTACTTATAGGTACTGTTGTCTCTGTAGACGGTTTGTGTTGCCTTGGCTTTATTAAAAACTTTTCTGGTCCTTTGTGAAGGCTGTCGAGATCTGAGCGACACCATGGTTGTTTCCCTCTCAGCTTTCCCTCAGAGCATGATTCAGAATATCAGTGAGTCTCCCCACTGATGAATCAAGTCCTGAAAGTTTTAGCAGGTAAAATACGTCCTTGTTTCTGCATGAGTCCCAGTTGGTTATCCTGACGTTGCGGAAGGGGGTTACACTGGAAGTTTAATGGCTGAAATGTATATAATGGTAAGGCATGTAAGGCTGAAAGTAATATAATGGTGGTCAGTTTCCTTGGACACCTTCCATTCTTTAATATCATCCGATATACGAAGGGCGTTCAATATATTCTCGGTATCGATATGAAGCAAAATGCGAATTCAATTTAAATTGTATTTATTTTTCAACATACATCATCAATGGATTTGTTACATCTTGAGATAAGCTTTTTTACACCCTCAAAAAAATAAATTTCCTCTTTCTCTGCAAAAAACCCATTTATTGCCGACTTGAGTTCTTCATCATCCGAAAATCTTTTTCGACGAAGACATTTTTTCAAATCCGGAAACAGGAAATAATCACTAGGGGCAAGGTCTGAACTATAGGGTGGGTGTTGGATTTCTTCGAAGCCACAATCTCGCGCAGCAGCCTTGGAAACTCGCGCCGTGTCAACAGGAGCGTTGTCATGAAGAAGCAACACACCCGCTGCGAGTTTACCCCGTCTTTTCTTTTTAGTTTCCTCCCGTAAATTATGTAAGTGGAAGCGTAGGATGTGGCGTTGATGGTTTCACATTTTTTTGTACTCTATGAGCAAGATTCCCTTTGAGTCCCAAAAAACTGTGGCCATGAGCTTCCCGGCAGACGGAGTGACTTTTAACTCCTTCTGTTCCTTTTTTATGCAACTGCATGGACTCTTGTTTGCTTTCAGGGTCATAGTGGTGAACCCATGTTTCGTCACCAGTAACAATTCGATCCATAACACCGTCCGCGTTATCTCTACACATCGCCAAAAGCTCTCTACAGCATGCGATTCTCACTTTTTTCTGAGGCGCTGTGAGCATTCGTGGCACCCACCTTGCACTGACCTTTGAAAGGTTAAGATGGTCATGAAGAATGGTGTGAATGGTACCAATTGAAAGCTTGGTGATCTCTGCCATCATTTTCACCTTTATTCGGGCATCCTCAAGAACAAGTTCTTCTTTGATGCTTTCTCCCGTACAAGCAGTAGCCGGGGCGCCGAAGCGGGGGTCGTCTTCAATGCTCTCTCTGCCTCTCTTGAACTCACTTGACCACTTTTGCACAGTTCATAATGAAGGTGCGGAACCCTGGTAAACAGCCACCATCTCTTCATGAATAGTTTTTTGACGAGGAAAAATCCTTGCTTAGTGAGAAATTTAATTACAGCGTGATGCTCAATTTTCACCATCATCGTCTCAGTTGCCATTATGATTTTGTTTAACTAGAGATAAAACGCGAATTAATAATCACATTTATATGAAGTTTTACATGAATGCACTAAAATAATAGTATTACTTGATAAATAAGTCAATTTATATATACAACCGCAGCTTTACCCCGATAGAGAGAGAGAATATATTGAACGCCCCTCGTATCTTTCCGAATGAGATCGAGCGCTATTAGTACCCTTTTCAGATAGTTTTCCACATTTTCTTTGAACTCAGCATCTTGGACCTTCTTTACTATTGGTAATTCTCATACAGACCTATGCTCGCTGCATACTTTCAAATATCCAAGCGTTGTCATGATGGAAAATTATTGCCTCGTCTCTGGTCGCATATTCCGGGCGTTTTTCGGCTACTGCTCTCTTCAAACGGATTAACTGTGTTCGATAGCGTTGTCCATTGATGGTTTTACCCGGTTTTAGCAGCTCGCAATACAGCACACCCTTCTGATCCCACCAAATACAGGGCATTACCTTCGCGCCATGGATATTCGGCTTTGTCGTCGATTTGGCTGGTTGGCCAAGCCAAAATCATCACTTTTCAATCGTGCAAACACACTGCAAATATTTCATATATTTATATTTAATACATCCAGAGTATAAGTCAAGTTATGCCACATAAACAAGAACGCAACAAAGCACGCGTCAGGAAATTCGAATGTCAGCGCGTGCGAAGTAGCGGGTATTGCTAGTACTAAAACAAGCTCGAAACTCTTTTAACCGTATTCAATATGCATATCTATGTATTTGGGGCATCTAAAATCTAAAGAAAGCCAATGGATACAAGTTCTTAATAAAGAGTAAATACGTAGTACAAAAGCTAGATGTGTATGTAGGCACTTTCCTAATCAAACCTCTAGGATTTTGGGCTTTCCATATTCTAGAATTGTATTCAAATGCGTAATTATACCCCAAAACGATAAACATACGTTCGACATTGCCCGCACTCAATGGCTGGCCCAAGTGTGTGTTAGCTGGCCTGTTTATTCATGTACTCAGATGTATATATATGAAGGTGAGTTAATCTATGAAATTAAATTCTATGTGGAAATCCTAAACGTCATTCAGCCTATGGGTCGAATTTGCGTAATTCAGCTTCGATATGTGTTCAAGTTGGTGAAGTCCATATCCACTGGCGATTTACCGTTAAACATAGGTACTGATTTGAGATAGTAGATAGGGTAATTGAATGTGTCTTCGATGGTAGTACCGTGTCCAAACATTTCTGATAAAGGGCCAAACAAAAACACGCCCGATTTAATTACCAATGTAGCCAGAGTCAAAGTGATATTTGCTGCGATAACATTGTTTCTGTTTGCTCTGTCCATGGTCTGTCCATGAGTATAGTAGGGAATTCATTTTAATTAAAAACTGTTTTGGCATTCAAAAGCCGGGGGACAATAGAAGAAGTTCTCTTCAGTGCCATATTCAAAAACATTTTGAAATTGATTAATCGACGAATGGGATGTTAATATTTGCTTGTGTTCAAAAGTCTTTCGTGCGATTCTGCGAAATCAAATCAGATATAGTGCATGTAGTTGATACTGTTGGGTAGCTCAGTTGAAGTTTTTTGCCAAGTCAAACTGAAATTTCACATACAATATAAAATAGTCGTACAGGGTAAGCTCTGTAGTGAAAATATCAACAGTTATTTACTGAAAAAATAGACAATTGATCGATCGGTAAATATGGCAGACATTTTTCTATTATTATTTTTAATCATTGAGTAGTAGATAAATTCCCCGGAATTCATTAACCGTTCCCGGTCTCCAAATGACCACAGCGGCTTCTCTGGGCGGCGCATATCCGACATGTGCAATTGCAGCAGACTGAATTTGACTGACTGACGGCATGGTTTACGTTGACTTTTAGGACCGTTGTGATTTGTGGCTTATGCGCATAGACCTGCGACTTTGATTACGAAGATCTCGGTGGCCAGGTCACATTACCTCCACGTGAGATGACCATGCCTTCGATTTCTTGAGCAGAATTTCCAATGCGGCGTGAGCTGTGTACACTGTGGTCATGTTGAACTGAAACCACATGCAGTTGTACATATCGTCCAATTCAGGCCAAAACAAGTTGGTAATCATCGACCTATAGCCCTCGTCGTTGACGGTAATAGACTGACCAGCGTCGTTCTCAAAGAATTACGGACCGATGTTGTCCCCAGCAAAAATCCACACCAAAAAGTGATTCTTGGCGTCGACTGGTATCGGCAATTGTTTGTTAACGTACCAAGAAATGGACTTCATCGGAATTTCGCCCGAACAGAACATCCATTTTGATGAAACAAATTGGGATTTGGCAAAGCAGACTGAATATATTGCAGTTAATGATGCACCTTCAACAATATGGCCGCTATCAGCAGTGAAAGTTCGTCAATCTCTATTAGAGGGCCCAATATGTGAGATATGAAATTGATTCTGGTTTTATTTGATGATACATTCATGACCTTTTTAAGCGTGTTTTATTGAGAAGCTATACTCAGCTCAATAACAAAACAAATTACTGAGCAAAAAAACGCAGCGGTTTATTTGAACATACTCGCAAATTATTATTTTACTGATGTACATTGTTTGATTTAATGTTTATTATTATGATGGGTTTACTGTTAATTTAAATATATCCTACAATGGCTGGTGCTTACATCGGGTTGTTCAAATCCGTCTGTCCTAGAAAAGAACTCAGTGATCAACACGCACGACAGAGCGTTGAAGAATCTTTATCAACACTTCGTGAAGATACAGGAGAATTATCAGCATTGTTTTATAAATCGCGACACAGAACAATGTATCTCAATTTGTACAAATGCTTCTAGTGTATAAAATATTTTGTACAAACACTATAAACCAGACTACCACTATAGACACGTTCTATTCGTATTTTGACACACAATACCATGCGAGTAAGGACACGCACCTACTTCTGATACAACAAAATAAAATGAGTAAAGAGCGTTTTATTGAATATCGGTACTGAGCTGATTATAGAAACAACAAAACACGACTCTACTCGCTTGCAGTGCTTATAAAGTGTATGACGACATGGTTTTTAGAACCTTTTTGAAAAAGTGTGGGCCATAGTTTTGTAGCTTCTTTTGTTGTTATGAAGTTTCCAGTTATGTTGCTTTTATTAAATATGACAATTTTATCATTTTGTACGTGGTTAGAATAACATTTTAACTTTATTTGGAATACAAATTACAATTGCTTGTCCACATTTCACATATCACCTTATTCTTTCCTTCACCACAAAAATGTTGATTGGATTATGTAAAAAGTCAAACAATTGAAATATGCTATGACTATAATAAGCAATAAACATTAAAATATAATGTTTGTCCATTTAGCTTGTACTAGACGAAACACTGTGCACCTCTGTGAATTTTGCCTCAAACTTCTTTGAACAAGTCATCGTTAGTTATTTCCCCCTAATTACTAAAGAGTGAATGTAGCGTAGCTCATTATTTATAGTCTGAAAAGTTTTAAAGATAAACATCTACTTATAGGTGTCTTTTTCGTGCATGGGAATCCGTTTTCTCAGCGACCTCCTTTACTGCGTCCTACTCAGTTCAAATACTCGTACTCTTTAAAAACACCCAAATTTTATTTTATTCCTGCTATAATTGCTGCCACAGTTGAAGGGGCGCATTTTCTTCCGAAGATGCCACATTCCATGAGTTTATCCATTTAGAAGGTTAAATACTCCCTCTTTGCATCTCTCCGTAAAACATTCCCTTTGCCATGGTTTGTGGAGCAGCAGCGGTTTGAGAATAGCCGCCTGTCGGTGCTACTTGGGGAAGTTGCGCTGGGTTTCCATCGACCGACCGACCGCTTATTTGCCTTTAGGGCTTTGATTGTGATTCTTGTGGTACTGGAAGGGTCTGTGCGAACGTGGATCTTTGTTATTCGAACAGAGCCCCATTGGTGATAGGAATAAATTACTTTCTTGCAAGAATTTTTGGATTGATGTGAAATTGTTATCATCTCTTGAACTGATCTATAATTAGAATTAATTTAATTGTTCGCCTTTACATTTACATATTGATTGGGTGGGGCTACTTTTGGTGGTGTTGCCGAGGGCTTAGCCTTTGCGGCAAACATTTGTGCTTTGCGTGGTAGGTGTGTTATGACATAGTTTGAGACGGTTTATCTTGACAGTTGTAGACTTTGAAAATTTGGCGGAAGCTCAGCCTAGAGCCTTGTTTATCTTCAGAAAGACTAGTTTTCACTTTCACCAAAAATTCACGATTTTCAGAAACGGTTACACTTTTGTTCGCACTGTCTTTAAACGATGATTTAATGGCCGCCACATCCCACATCTTGCCGATGGGGACCAAAGGACCAAAGAGCATCCGAATTAGAATTTCTCAAGAACGTTTTCATATCCCTGCCATGGGTCGATTTCAGAATTAAATACTTATAAGCCCTAAAGGTACTTGTGTTCCGGCAATTGGAGACAATTGCCCAAACCTCCAAAGTGGTCATCAAACAAATGTGAAGCATAGTCGATCTTCGGCTCTATGTAATGGAGTTTTAATTTCTAATGTGAAGCAAAATTTATTGGTCAATTCAAGTCAGCAGCGGAAGGCAAAAGGAATAATGTCACTCTCAACAACAGCAACACAGGGGAAACAAGATTCCAAACAAAGGCGCAATTAATTAGAGAATTCCAGCGCCACTTCTCCGCCCGTACGCACCTCAATGTCGACACGCTGCCAAGAGCAAGCACATAGCATGTGGCCATTAATTAAATGTCAGTCGGCCACTTAAATTCCAATTACGGAAATCAACATAAAAAACACCCCCTTTTTTAATACAACACACCCCCTCACTATTTGCTTAGAGAAAAGTACATTTAACCCATTCGACAGCTATTTGCTTATTATAAATCCTTCCCACCGTTAAGCCATTAGCTGAAGGGTAAAAATGTGGCAACAGTTCAACAGCTGACGGATCTACACATTCGCTCATATGGTCATGCACTTATACAAATGCGAGAGCAAACATAGGATTAATTTGGCCGCTTTTTTCCGAACACAAGTTGACTTTAAAATTACTTAAATTATTGGAAACTGTGCAACGTCAAAAAGGGGACATTCTCATACCCCTCCAATTCTACCCAACAAGGATGTCATCATGCAAGTGGGCTGTGCGAGAAAAACGACGAACATCAGTTCCGCAACAATTTTACCTCATTAAAAATTTTCAAATGAAATGATTTCACATGGGGAAATAGAGAGATGTGGCTTAACAGTTGCCAAAGTGCGGGGCGAAAAAGAATCTGAAATGGCACTCACTCTGTTGGCTCGTGGGACCCATCATCGACATTGTCAATTAGTCCAGGCCAGAGATTTATTTACATGAGGGGACTTAGGTTCTATCAGGCAAGATTGCACAACATATGGGACTTCATACAGATAAGCGATCAAAGGGAATGTGCAGCAGTAGTTGGTTTTTGCTGAATGTTTGTCAACACATTTTGGGTTGCGTGATTTTGTGATTTCAGCTATCCTTGATAAGGATATTGCCTCGGAATTCTGTGGATCCAATTTGGTTAAGTGCAGAGTTGAAGAGGGGTTAATCGCGCGCTTGGCCCATTTAATGCAGGCATTTACACACATCATGCACTCATACCGCTCACTCATCCTCATTATTCATGCACCTGTTATGATATTTAACTCTCTCACTGTACATACACTATGTTGCACTGGCATTAGAATTAGTATATTTAAGCATAGTAACACTTACAACTTGGAACATTATAATACGCATGTAAAGTCTAAGTCAGAGTCAATTGTCAAACTTATTGAAACAACTTAAAATAATATAGCTGCAAGTTATTTTCAAGCAACACGTTTGGCTTCCGATGCATCAGCCAGCAGCCACCAGTCACAAGCTATGAGCCACTAGCAAAACGGCACCACCTACCATCCACAAGCCACCTTCTAAGAGGCCCCAGCGACCAGCCACTAGCCCCAGCTAAGAGCCACTACCCACAAGCCCCAGCCACCAGCCACCAAACACAAGCTACCGTCCACTAGCCACAAGCCACCATCCACTAGACACAAGAAATCATCCACTAGCCAGCAGTCACCAGCCACCTGCCACCAGTCAGCAGCTCCAAATCGCCAGCCACCAAACACTAGCCACCATCCACTAGACACAAGCCACCAGCCAGCAGTCACAAGCTCCCAGCCACCACACACGAAACACAAGCCATCATCCACTAGCCACAAGCCACCAGCCACTACACGTTGGCCACTAGCCACGAGACACAAGCCACTAGCCAATTGCCACCAGTCACCAGGTCCAAGTCTCCAGCCACCATCCACTAGTCCCCAGCGACCAACCACTAGCCACAAGCCACCATCCACTAGACACAAGACACCAGCCAGCAGCCACAAGCCCCCAGCCACCAGAAACCAAACACAAGCCATCATCCACTAGCCACAAGCCACCAACACGTTAGCCACTAGCCACGAGATACAAGCCACTAGCCAATTGCCACCAGTCACCAGGTCCAAGTCTCCAGCCACCATCCACTAGTCCCCAACGACCAACCACTAACCACCAGACAGCAGTCACAAGCCCCAAGCCACCAGAAACCAAGCACAAGCCATCATCCTCTAGTCACAAGCCACCAACCTTTAGCCACTAGCCACAATACCCCAGACACCAGCCAAAAGCTACCAGCCACTAGCCACAAGCCACCAGCTACCAGCCACAAGCCACCTTCCAAAAGCCCCCAGCGACCAGCCAACAGCCAACAACCACCAGCTACAATGCCCCAGACACCAGCCACTAGCCACAAGCCACCATCTACCAGCCAAAAGCCACCTTCCAAAAGCCCCCAGCGACCAGTCACCAGCCACTAGCGTTTAGGTTTTACATTAAGATGAGGCTTAAACACAATGCTGGGTTGGTGCTTCTATTACTTGTGTCTTCTAGCACAATCATTTGCCACAAGTTGCAGAGTGTGCTTTCTGTTGACACTTCCCTTACAAATTGAGAAGTTTTTTTATTTGTATCCACGGACTCTTGACACATGAAATAACATTTATTTTAAGACCACATATCACTAGTAGCAGTAGTAGATATATTCGGATTTTTGATCATTATTAATAATAATTAGACAATTAATAAAATAGAACTAACGTTTTACATAGATTCGTCGGCTTAGAATTGGCCTGACTAAACGAGAATTGTTAGCAAATTTTATGTTTATAATGACGAATAAAAAAATATATTTTATGAGAGATAATCCGCCGATCACAGATAATGTAGTGTACATATAGCCCTTTGTATATGTTCGATTGCAACATCTATTGAGACAATAAAGGGTTGCAGCGAAATGGCATATGAACAAAATGTGTGTATGTTACAACACACTGGAGGGTGGTTGATATCCATGACTACACAACTTGAAATGATACGGGACGGATGCAACAACACTCTGTTTGAGAATTCCATTGTCCTTTAAAAAGCGGTAATTTATTTTCTTCCGCTTCTAGTAAATTGATTTACGTTTCTCAGACAAAATTTCACAACAATATAATAATAATGTGGGTGGCTACGTAATATTGTTCTTTCACGAGTGCAAGGGACCTTCAGTCTTATGCCTACTCCGAATAGGTCCTTTGAGAAGCTTTTCCTAGAAACATATTATCTTTGAGCACTGTCAGTGTCAGACAATTAGACGTGGAAATTATTGTGGTCGTACCGGGAATCGAACCATGGCAATATAGGCTCAAGTGTGTAGGAGTCGACGCACCAGCCCAAATAGCCACAACAAAAAACCACCACTTAACCAAAAAAAAAAAAAAACTCAACTGATTGTAACTTCGCCTGTTAGAGGGTTAAAGTTGCCGTAATTGGCATTTTAGTAATAAATTTGTAATTATTCGTAACACCCAGCGACATCTTATTAACTTTTCCAATTCTTAGAAGAACGTAAGGAGAGGAATGTTGAGTCTCCAACATCCGACATCCTCGTGATAAAATAATACACAACATATCTCGTCACACAAAATACTACTATTCCCACACAAGCAACTAGTTAGAGGAAGAACACAGAAACACAAAAATGTTGACCGACCCGTGCAATGTGTTCAGATATAGCAGACGTTTGTAAAAATCGACAATAATTGCACCCTTTTCGAACTATGAGTGCAAAAGAAAAATAATACAAAATGTAAAATCGAACTGAGAGAAATAAGAGCAAACACAAATTGTCAAAAGAATGAACGAGAGAGTGATACAATTGCATATGTCAACAATAAGCTGACTCCTACAAATAAGCATTTGATATGGATCGCAAAAAACAAAGCCAGGTTAGTGTGGGCGACGCCAGGAAAAATATTTGCAAGAAAACGTGAGAACACCGAATCAATTCAGAAAGTTTCTGTCAACGATGTGAATTTCGAAAATCGAAAGAACAGATAAAACAACATGGAAAACTACATTGAAGCTGGCATTGATTTTAGGGTAATAAATGGTTCTACTAACATCGATTTTGAATTTAAAAAAAAATAAATAATTTTAGTCGTATGTTTTTTTAATATAAGAACACTTAGGAAAGAGTGGAGTACTTTTCTAGCAGAAATTGAAATTGTGTTGAATGAAAAATCACCATGTTTTATTAAGGTTCTTAGATTTTAGCAAGACATTTGACACGCTGAGTCATGACAAAATCATTCAAAGTCTGTACAAAATTGGTATAAGAGGGTTATTAGCACAATAGATAGCACAGCAAACTTGTGGGAAAGAAGGAACACATTTACCCAAAGACGGCAGGGCTTGTATGGTGTACCACAAGAATCGAAGCTGGGACCATTACTCCATTACTCTTCTTTTATTCACCAATGAACTTCTTCGAATCCTTAAAACACGTAATGTTTTCGCATAGTAACTGTTGTCAAACACAAATCCCTTAATACAGCAGTAGCAATAATGCAGGATGAATTTAATAAAGCCTCAAGATGGTGCCAGATGGTAAATAATGTAAAAACAAAGCTGATTCACATTTGCATGCCACATCAACCGGAAGTTCCTATCAACACATATCACATCAATACGAAGACGGTGCAACTACAAGTCGAAATGAGGCCATAGAAAAGGTTAAAATAATTAATTATCTTGGAGTCATAATAGATGAACACTGTCTAAGGCATAGTCATGTCAACAAAATCCGAATGCAACTAAAGAGCACCGTTTCCGCAATGGTCTATCTCAAAAGATGCACTAACCACGAGGTGCTAAAACAAGTGTACTTTTCACTTGCTGAATCTCGCATAAGATATGCGAACTTAGCATGAGGGAATACCTCAAAAACGCACTTAGATAAGCTATGGAATCTTCAACATCGGTTGTATAAAGTAGTCAGTAATAACAATTTTAATTTAGAGGTCTTAGATGTAACCGGCACATTCAAGATGACAACTCTATTAAAATATTATGAAACACCAGAAGACGAGCACAGGGACTACTGGAAACACCAGAAACGTATAACATATATGGAAGGAGACATTCAAGCTATACCACACCAACAACATTGAACGATATTCCATCATAAAAAAATGAAAAACTTAAAAAAGCATAAACAAGAATTAAAACTTTATCTGTTAACCAAGCATCCAAGCATCATTTCTCTTTGTTTAATCAAATATTAGTTATTCTTAAATTAATTGAATTGAATTGAACTCTATAACTTATTCGTGCGATTTGCTAAGAGATGGCGTAACTTGTGTTATTCCATTGGAACATGCATTGGAAAGCTACTGTCATTGTACTTAATTTCAGTATATGTCATTCATGTGAAGCGTAAAAAACAATAATTTTTTTTCACGCTATTATGTTGAACAATTTGTCTGAAAAAGTGTTTTGCGGGGAGTTTTCTTCATTATTTTAATATGAAGAAAACTGCTGCCGAAAGTCACCGTATTTTGGTGGAAGTTTATGGTGAACTAGCTGAGTGGAAAGTGGTTTGCGTGATTGAAAGTTGGTGATTTTGGCTTGGCCAACCAGCCAAATCAACGGCAAAGCCGAATATACATGGCGCGGAGGTAATGCTCTGTATTTGGTGGAATCATTACGGTGTGTTTTATTACGAGCTGCTAAAACCGGGTGAAAACATCAATGGGCAGCGCTACGGAACACAATTAATCCGTTTGAAGAGAGCAGTAGCCGAAAAACGCCCCGAATATGCGACCAGACACGAGGCAATAGCTTTCCATCATGACAATGCTCGGCCCCAGGTTGCTATTCCGGTTAAGAACTATTTGGACAACAGTGGATGGGAAGTTTTACTCCACTCGCCTTGTAGCCCAGACCTTGCCCCTTCTGACTATCATTTGTTATGGTCGATGCAGGACGGCATCACTGAAATACGGTTCACATCAGAGCAGAATATCAAAAATTGTCTTGATTCATTCTTGGCTGCCAAGCCTGTGCAGTTCTTTTGGGATGGGATCCACAAATTGCCAGAAAGATGGGAAGAAATCATAGGGCAATAATTTGAATAATACTATTGTAATGTTTTTCTTAAATAAAACGTTCAAATTTAAAAAAAAAACGCACGAATATGTAGCTTATAGACCCAATATAAATGTCAGGAACCGTTAAAGATATAACCATGAATATTCAACCACCGGCAGATGAGCTTTAAGCTTCGGGGGTACCTATAATTATTGTTACATGTAAAAGAATTAAATGAAATAATTCAATAAATAAACAAAATGTTCAAGCTAATCGGTTGATAATTGTCCGAGACTCTAGACAAGTAAGAAAATGCAGTTTTGAGATAAACGCGTTTGAACTTTTGAGTAGTAGAAAATAATGAATAACTTTGCATTAAAATTTGAAAACTGAATACTTAAAGACTCTTTGCTGTCCATAATCTTTTCGGACGTCATTTTTGAGGTCTTAGGGGACAAGAAAAAAAACATAAACAATACCAAATCGGCCTCACCTCTTAAGCCAAAATCCTGTTTTTTTGCAAATGTACTTTACGGACGTCTGACGTGGTGAAGGAGACAACTAAAATGTCATGAACGTATTTTTGCAATCAGAAAGTAGGTTGAGGTGAGGAGATGTGATGACAACAATAACACATCGTGCAGTAGTCAACGTTCATACAACACAATTTTGGAATCTTATCCTCATGCAATTGCCATTAAGTTGCCTAATTGACCATTCCAGTTTGAAATCTGACGTCAGCGTCGTCACAGGAGGTCTGTTACCAAAACAGGATATTTTTTGACACATGCATGGAAGTGGATTTCCTTTAATATCCTTAGGCGTAATCTCAAAACCGTCTTGAACAAGATTTATGCTTTTTTCGTGGCAGTCACATTCCATTTTTTGACTAATGGCATCGAGGACGAACAAGTTCAGAGAAAAATAACACATATTGACGTCCAAATATGGAAGTGTTTCCGACATTGTTTAGCTGAAGAAGGTTTCTTCTTAAGCCACATGCTTTTGAAAGCCATCTTGAATATTTCAAAAATTCCTCGAACGTCTTACCTTTGTCACACTCACTCTCGGAGAAGGATAAAGGGTCAGTTGAAGAACGATAACTTATTCTTTTCGCTTGACTTCGTCCTGAAAACTATATTCCCTTTCGGATTAAAATGAAAAGGAACCCAAAAGAAGAAGATGAAAATAAAGAGGGACCACGAAGCCGATATCTGAAAGAGTGAAGCGACAGAATTCTAAAGGCTTCACCAAGCGAAAGTAAAACGGACATCAGCTGAGTAATTTATGACTTGAGGAAATCTTCTCAAGAGCACAACGCATCCGTGTATTCCTACTAAGCCGCATCACATGCACACCCCCCCACCAAGGTGGAGGTCCCGAAAAAAAAAAAGAAAAGAAAAAAATAAATAAATTTCATCCGCGGTCAATTGAACCCCTTATTGGTATTCTTTTCCTCAATTTTGTTTCAATCACTTCCCTTTTTTTTTCTGTTCCTTTGAAGGATCATTAAATGACTTTCGGGATTAGCCGTAGCTGTTTGTTCGTTAGTTTATCCCTCATCTTGTTATATGGTTTCGGTTTTCCATTGTGGATGTGGGCCGTCGGTACGACCGAACGAATCTACATTCTTGGGATGCAAAATGAAGTTAACCATATTTCTCGGTCCATTGGACGGAATGAATGGAACCCGTACAGCACGAGAGAAGACAAGTCGAAGACCAAGATATCGGTTACAGAGAAGTTAGATGAAAAAAAGGGGACACATAGTGCACACCCTAAATGGACAGGGGTGGTTTCTTACATTACGGGGTGTGTGCGGGCGGCATCTGCTGAGATTTGGGTTATTGAGTAGAATTTTCACATCAGTGGGCGACTAGGGGTTTGCATACGTATCTTAAATCACTTTTGAATGGATTGACACAGGCAAGGATTGAAATACTTTTTAAGTGGATTTTGGAATTTCAAAACATCACTCAATGCCTCACTGCCCTTTGATGCCCTCCGAAGAGTAGCAATTAGCAAAATGACGAAGCTAATTTTGAACAAGTGGCACGTTAAGAAGATAAAAAGGATCACTTTATGCGCGGCATTATGTATTCATGAAATTCCTGTGGTCGGGAGGGTTTCAGTTTTCCCCATCGGAGGGTCTTTGATACTGATTAAAACTTATTGCGCAGACGAGAATAACAATAAGAAGATGAAGCGATAAGCATTATTAATAGCAGTAGTTGATGTTGTGAGGTAATATTTTGCGCGCATTCAGCATTCTTCTTTGGTCGCCAGTCATTACGTCTTCAATGCCTTGATAATATTTTTTGTTTAAGAAAAAAACGGAATGCATCTGAAAATCAGCTCAGTCAGACTAGGTTAGATAAGTGCGCGGACGTGGTTAGGTACCTCGTCTCATTGAGGTCTTGGTGGATCTTGTGTCGGCGTAGGGGAATTTCTCCTCTTAACACCTTCCTTGTACCCTTCATGTGTGTTGCATAGCCATCCTGAAATCCTTACGGTTAGAGGGTTGGATTCTAGAGGTCTTGGGAGTTCTCACAGTGTTCTGTATTTATCAGTGGTAATGATAGAGAGTAGCCTCTGCATATGAGGCATTGGTTAGATCCTTTTTCAGTCCCATCCGGAGCAACTTTTTACTTCACAACGATTTTTCACTGTTCAACAACAGCATCCGGGTGGTCTTACTGGCATTTAGAAGGTTTCACGTTTTATTTTCGACTCCTTAGTTCCTTCGTGATATCAGCAAGAGGTGGTTTGATTACATGGTCGGTTACAGTCACTTTCCTGACAAGTTAAACCACTGCCCCATTGCAGGCGATGCCCCAATGACCCGGGACCCAGCACAGGGTATTCGAGTGATGCGTGCTATGAACCTAGCCTTGCTATGAACCAATAGCCTTAAGTCTTCTATACACTGCCAATTAGAATGATCAAATCAGCCGGTGGGACTTTCAACATTGATATCATTTTTGCTGTTCCCTTAACTGCCAGGAACACACCTTGAAAAACACAGCTGTATCGGGGGTTCTAATGGAGAAGTGCATGTTTAACGATTCGAAGAAAATGTCCGGGGCCTTTAAGCATATTCGATTGTGTACATGAATAGTCGATTTATTGATGGGGTCATTCGTATTGCACTGGTTAATATTGAATTGAAGAACTGGGCAAGTGGGATACAGGCACTAGTACTGGGACCATAAATATAGTTGAGGAATGTGCTGTCTTTAGAAATGTTGCAACTGGTCTAGATGGGATTTCTTGGACATCTTTCCTGTGCTTTTCCTCATTTTAAAGTAGCCGATTGGCTCTATGACGAAAGTGCTTTGCGATGAATTCAGAGATATTTGCAATGAGCTTGCCAGTGGATGTTTTAATGAATCCCGTATTTGAGAGAGTTTTTTTTGACTGCCCTCATGATGCGGTTCCGATGTCGAAATGCGTTATTTTTTGTTCATACAAACCTGCTACAAGAGAATACCATTCCATCCAAAAAAAATCATTAAATTCGGTGTTGCCAAACTTGAGATATGAACGGACAAGGGCATATCAAACCCATTTTTATATAAAGGGTGATTTTTTAAAAGCTATAGGAAAGTTTTTCAAAGAAAAACCCATAAAATTCAGAAAAATTCATGAAATCTTTATTTGAATCTATAGTACGGTCCATATAATTTAATGTTTGAAGATTATTTCATGCAAATGTTGACCTTGACTGCGCCTCAGATGGTCCATCCGCTTAGTTCAATTTTGTCATACTCTTTCCAACATTTCGGCCGGTATCTCACGAATAAATGCTTCAGTGTTGTCTTCCAATGCGTCAATTGAAGTGGGCTTGTCTGTATAGACATGAGCTTCAACACAGTCTAAAGGCGTTAAATAGCACGATCTAGGCGACCAATTGACCGGTCCCGAACGTGAAATAAAATGTTCACCGAACTCGCCTCCCAATAAGTCCATTGCTGCGCGTGCTGTGTGGCATGTGGCACCGTCTTGTTGAAACCACATGTCATGCCAGTCAAGCTCTTGCGTTTTGGGCAAAAAAAAAGTTGGATATCATCTCACGGTAGCGCTCACCATTCACAGTTACGTTACGATTCGCATCATCTTTGAAGAAGTACGGTCCAATGATGCCACCAGCCCACAAACCACACCAAACTGTGACTTTTTCTGGATGCATTGGTAGCTCTTGCAATGCTTCTGGCTGATATTCCCATTGAGCCAAAAATGAGCTGCCCATAAAATGGAAGAAGCGCGCGATGAACTATCCTAACAGAGCACGCATTTTGATAATAAAATTCAATAATTTGCAAGCGTTGTTCGTTTGTAAGACGATTCATGGTTAAATTATAGACCAAACTGAAGATGTTTGACAGTGAAACAAAACACGAAACGTGCGTCAGCTGTTTAGACCAGTGTTGCTAAATAGATAATAGCTAAAAGATCACCCTTTATATAGACGCAATAGAAGACCGATATAGTGAAGGAATAAAAACCGGGCATGTTCACTGTACGTAGCGTCATTAACAAACATTTTCTAATATACATTCCATAATAATTAAATAGTACCTCAAGAGGGCACTGAGCAAAGCGGATGATCTACGTCTGGTCCGTCTTCTTCAATATCCGAAGATACCTGATTGACAAGACAATCAGAAGATTATTACTTCTTCCGTAGCCACTTAGTTAGCATTAGACGCTAGATAGTTGTCTTAATTCTCAAAAGCGTTTTCACTTTTCCTTCAAACGACAGGACGTTTTAACAGCTCGTATGGGGCTGCAGTTCAAACACAGCGCCACTCACTTTGTACTTGCACTATAAACAACCCAAAACTTGTACCATATACAAACACAATCGTGCAAGATTATCGCACAACACAATGAGTAGAACAAACGGTACATTTGTCCGATTGTATGGACACTGAACACTGCATAACACTAATGAGCCTTATACGCGTTTTTGCTCACCAAAATGTAAGAAAATAAAAATAAACTTAACATTTTGTGTTCACTTTATGGAGCGTTCACTGTATAAAGATTGGAATTATTAACTAGCTCATGTTTAGGAGGGTTGCTGACAACGAGCGGGTGGATTTCATCAACTAGGTGCTTCATTTTATTTATGTATGATAATTTCTTTCTTTTTTATGTTTTAAAATAGTTTTTGGTAAAAATCCCTTTATTTCCCCACTGTGCGTCGTTGGAGTAATGAAACTTACTCATGTAACGCCTAGGCATGTAGGTCTCTGTATTCTTGTTAAAGCCTTTGAGATGGTGGATTTTACGGAAGCCTGCCACAGTATTACGCTGCCATATGTCAAAACGGTCTCACAATTACTGTGTACAGTTTTGGGGTGAGGTCTCTGATGGCGCAGCTTGTGGCGAGCTTCCAAGTTTCCTTTCTATGATTAAACCAACGTATATCACGCTATCCGTTAGGGTGATGTTTGTACCCTCAATTATTGGTGCTCTTGCAAACCTTCAAACTCCTTAATTTTTTATCAACTCTAAAAATAAACCCGCCTGTCCACACGTACAACAAAATTGAAACCGACAAGAGAACTGCATTACGAAACTCACTGGACATGTTTTCCCAAGAGCCTTCCAATCAGCAATCGAACTGAAGGAAAAAAATGTATGCCATCCACCCACGACATCGACCCACCAGTTCTTCGGTTTCCTTCAGAAAGGCTGCCCCCATTTTGAGAGAACATTTTTCGCTCGAAGCGTAAGAAGACCATTTTTTACCACTTCAGTGAAACCACTACTTCCACTCGAGATAGCAATAATATTCACTTGCATATATTTATTGAAAAATATTTTTCTTCGTTTACATCAACGCACATGTCACTGCGGTGAAGTTTATTGCATCCTACGGCCAGACGACAAGCTGAAAATGCATTGCAAAACCATTTGCAATTTCAATACCCAGGACATGCTGTATGCAGATGCAGTTCCCATGCAGCATATATTGTAAAGAAGGGGGAACTCGTGACGTTAACGCAGCTAACGATCCTTTTAGCTGACCCAAACGTCAGTCAGTCCCAGTTCCACTTGAGAACGAAAGAAAAAAAAAACAACAAAAGCAAATGCAATTGGATGTCTAAGCGTCTAATTACTCCCGACAATTTGCTTATTTCATTTAACCCGTCCTAAGCTGAAATGACTTTTAGCAGTAGCGACACGAAGTCCTCCCCCACGAGACCGAATTGGCCGGTGTACAAGTAGAAGCACAGCGAACGCAACGGTGAGGGGCTTCAATGTAATGAGGTCGTGAGATGATTAGCATTGCGTAAGCGGTAACCGTATGGGTACTGGAACGGACACAGTCAGTTACAATTGGAATTTCCATTTCAATCGGCAGAGAGACTTCGAAGGGAATGTGCTTTTGCTGGGGTGGTGGGTGATTAAGGGGGAAGTTTGCACACACGAGGCACGGATGTGCGATTTCGTTTACCTGGGTCATCAACCCTTCTGACGGAATTCTGGATTGACGTACTCACAGCACAGCATGCTCAGCGCTAAACGCTAATCCGGGCCTGATGGGACTACAGACATGAGCACATCGTTGTTTACTTGAAATTAGTTCAAAGTGGGGAATTTTGTGGATTGCTAATAGAATGCTCAGGAGCTATTGGTAGGTGGGCGCTTTGATTTGTGTGAGAGATGGCCCCGCTTCACCTTTTGATTAGCTCGGATTGATCCGCGTAAATTGCTTCGTAGGAGCAATTGGGTAGACGACAGGCTGTGATTGAATTTATCATGCGAAGAGAATCCTTGATGTGTTAGACTTTACAGTAGGAAATATTTATTTCATGACAGTGCGATGGGAGCTTGATGATATTTGATGGGTGGTGACCAATCATTGGGGATCAAACCAATTACGAGTACAATGGAACAGTCTGCGAAATTTATTTTTGGTGTATAAGATGCCAAGGGGTCTATACCGTCTATGTGCTTGTTTTTTTCGATGCAATTTTCGGGGGGAATATAATCTTAAAGTTTACATTTGATTGATTATTGGTTGAAAGACGAGCCAGGTTAATGTTTTGGTCCAGTCACATGTTAGCTTCGCTTACAGCAGATGGCGCTGTTCAAGTGTATTGCAGCGATTGCAAATTAAGTTCTCGGTCAATTCGGGATACCAGCACAGAATCGAATTGTTTCTGCGCCGTGAGCAGAATCACGACACTCACGATCTTCTGCTGTATGGTCAAAAGAATATCCCCAAGCTCACGCTGGAGCACTGAGCGCTGATTATTCTCGAATAATGCAAAAAGTGAACGATCAAATTAGAGGTATATTACTCTTGGATGAAGAAAACGGTCCTTATTAAGTTGATTCTGGTACCAATTAGATCGCAAAATGCCATAGCCTTAGCGCTTGCGTCGTCGTGTATAGCTGTAACATTGCTACCAGGTGACTGGCACACTGAAAGTCAATCTTGGCTCTCGATCGGCCGTTTCATGATCCACGCTAAAACACACAACCCCTTGGGAAGGCAGTCTGGCTGGAGATTTCTGATAAACACTGCCAGGCACCAAAATCCATGCCCGTCTGCAGAACGAACCATTTTTTATAATTTGCTTGCGCCCAAGGCATTTAACACCCTTAAGTGTCCGAGTTCAAGACACAGCACGGGCCGAAGGTGTAGAGGGAGAAAGAGAGGCGGTACCTTGGTTTACTTACTACATTGGTTTTAAACATCTGCGGATTGTATTCTGGGGGAAATATTGGGCTGGGAAGAGCATTTCATGTCGTGCGTCTAATGAACGAGTCTCTAAATTTAACTGTGCGTCCGAAAGTAGACTTAGGGGTAAACTGATGAGCATTCCTGGCGAGACGGGTATTGCGGTTGAATTCATGAAGAAGAGGAATGCAGTTGGCAAGCTCACTTGAGCATCCTTTGTTAAAATGGCGATAAAATACGGATAGAGACGATACTGTTCGAGCGAGTCTAATTACTCTGCAATATTGTTGTCTCCTACAAGTTTTATCGCTCGCTTTTGGATTGTATCTAGTAGGTGCAGGGTGGTTTTTGGGGCACCAGATCAGATATGAGCGTTGTATTCAAGTTTGGGGCGTATATACGCCTTATAATTGAAAGCCAAATCAGAGGGGGTGAAGTATTTCTTGCATCGATTGAGGAAGCCTAAACATTTCGCAGCATTTATGGCGACCTCAAATGTGTGATCGTTCCAACTAAGTGTTTTGTTGATCCACATACCAAGGATGGAGAGCTTTCCGGTTTCATTGACACATATGCCATTAATGGATTATGGCTGATTAACAAGGGTTCGCTTGAGTGACAGCAGGCAGCATTGAGTTTTTGAAGCATTGAATTCCACTCGATTGTTTTTTCCCCAGTTAATTTGCTGTCAAGATCGGCCGAAGGGCGGGGTCGTGAGTCTTGGAACGAATATGACAAGATGCTGGTGCTGTCATCAGCGCAGGAATGGATTGGATTCGAAGTAGCAGACAAGATATCATTTATAAAAATGAGAAAGAGTGTCGGAGACAGAACAGAGCTTTGGGGAACACCAGCATTTATTTGGTGAATATCAGACTTGAACCCATCCAAAAAAACTTGAACGGTTCGAAAGGTAATTTCTAATCCATTGATGAAGAGATTCATCGACACTATAGGCACGCATTTTCGTCATGATAGCTTGATGCCAAAACTCTGTCAAATGCCTTAGAAATATCAAACGCAATGATCTTGCTTTCGCCTGCATTGCGCAAAGATTGGTTTCACTTTTGGGTGAGATAAGCTATCAGTGGACCTGTTGCTGCGGAAACCATACTGCCGGTCGATTCAAGATATTTCATAAGCTGACGATTTATCGGTGTTTCCATGACCTTAGAAAGAAGGGACGTTCGGTTAGAACGGTCGGTACGAGGTGGGTGACGAACATTCGCCTTTTTAGGGACGGGCTGGACAAATCTTGTTTTCCATCTGCTCTGATAGAGACCTAAAAAGTATGGTAGATGCAAAAGCTTACGCTGTGGTTTTGCCAGCGCAGAAGAACACCTCTTCAGAAGAATAGGGGGAATACCATCCGGCCCAGCGGATTTGTGCACGTCGAGATCTGGCCTATATATTTTTACGGCATTTACTGGAAATGGGAAGCGGTTCAGGAAGGATTGCATTGCCCGATAACTAATATTGTTAAGTGAAGTCGAAAGAAGATTTGATTCAAGGAGCACTCCCAAATACTCAGCTGGCTGAATAAGCCAGCTATCCTCGCTGCAAAAAATAACGATGTATACGATCATAACCCTACTATTCAGTCAAACATTGAAAGCGAAGCAGTCATATATGAGTCAATAGACACCGTTGTGGAAGCAGATGATACATCCAACAGAATTTTTGAAGTCACTGGATTTCGCGGGGGTCCCACAGCACATATTGAGTTTGAAAATCGGTGTGCGGATTATAATCCTTCGTAATATTAATCAGCCACAACTCTGCAACGGCAAACGATTGGCAGTCAAAAAATGAATGAGGACAGTAATAGAAGCAATTGAAGGCTGCACTCTCTTCTGCACGTCCTTATTCCTCGAAGCGTCACTAGCGTTCGCAATCAATACCAACAAAGCTCATGGTCAACCTTTGAAATGTTGTGGTATATAATTAGAGGCGGACTACTTCGCCCATGGATAATTGTATGTTGCAAGCTTTATGGTTCGCAAACGTGATAACCTTGTAATTTGTGCAGCCGATGGTAAAACCGATGATATTGTATATCCACAAGCATTGAACCAACAAAGTTTTTAACTTCTTACCCGTTCAGCGAAGAGTGGCAGTGTGCAGCTAGTTATTTATAAATTTGACGGGTTAATGGCAAAGACGCAAAGCTGTTCTCTTGGAAGCACATTTTTTGGAACTATTTGAATCACTTTATAAGGTTCTTAAGCAAGACTGTAGTTCGTTGGTATACATTTTTACATTTAATCTGTTCTCTCTATGGGATAAAATCCACAGGGTAAAATCACAGACGACAGTGGTCATTTATACTTTTGGATTTTATAATAATTTTAATATGGGTGGCGCTACACCCTGTAGAGGGTCAGGGCCTAATTTCTCAGCAACCACTCGTGTTGTGCGTGCTCTCATGAGTATGTCATGAGTAGACCTACATTTTTAAGCCGACTCCGAACGGGCAATTTGAAAAGCTTCATCTCGGCATTAATTACTCTTTGAGCACTGTCAGTAACTCGAAAGAGGTGGCTCAAGTGCGTAGGGGTCGACCAAACAACCCACAACGCCACGGCGGCCTCACTTTTGGACATTATTCGGATAATAAAGTCGTTGTGACGCAAGCTCCCCCGTCTCCTTCTCGTTATCAACGTCATAACCGAGCATTGTGCTATTGGAACATACGCCTTCTTCTTCAGAAGATGCCGAGAGGAGGAGGAGGAATAAACTATTGCTCATCTTCTCTGCAATTGCTGTGTTCTTCCCTCCCGTAGAAGATGTCACACGAATTCTACTGCCTTATACAACCTGTCAGAACTAAGTAGCATTAGTAGCTGAACCCGATGGGCCTACTCTGGCATAAGTGTGACTGTTGACACCCAGCACTCAAAACCCTCAACTTAAAATCAACATTATTGGACGCTGGTCACTTAAACAAATGGATTCAATACACATGTGCACACTTCGCTGAGTTTCGTTAAGATTAGTTCAGTTTTTCTCATTTGAGTGAGAGCGAAATCAATCACTCTCTACGTACGTAAATGATAGCTGGTTAGAATTTAGATTACGTTTTTATTTTAAAATTTTGCTTAAGAGGCAACTATTAGCAGCTTGAAATATTGTACGATGCTTTAGACTTCTTTTCGTTCAGTTATGACATAAGCTTGACCTTATGCCAATTTGTTGGGCATTAAATAGTTTTGGTCACACTCTACGCCAATTGGGAGCTGAGGAATGCAAGCTAAATCGAAGATTTTCTTAAAATACCACTAAATGGGTCCTCATGATTGTGATGTCAGGTAGAGAAAGTCTTCAATAGGCTTTCTGTTTCTGTAGAAAATACCCAAATAATACATACTTTTCAATATTGTGCCATGGAAGGTCCCCACAAACGTGTGGTTCCAATAACAAAGGCTATTTCAATTAAAGCCACAATGGCGTTCATTCTCATTTAAGTGAGAATTTACACCATAATCCAATTATGGATTTCTTTCACTTTTAAATGAGAACTGAAGTCATCACATATATGAGAACTACCACCTGATGGTGTTAATTCAAATTTCAATGGGAACTAATCCCTTAAAATTAATCTAGCTCCAGGTGCTTGTATGACAGTTGTTTACATACCGATAGTGGACATACCGATGAAGTCGTGTGAGCAAGTTCAGCACCGCGGAATAAGTGGTTAAAATCATTTTAGCGAGAGAATCGAGCCACTGACCTCATCCTTTAAATACACCAGACTTTCTTGCAGGCTATTTTTCAAATTTGGGCTTATTTCGATTTGGAAAGGCGCCTGGCACTAGATTAATTATAACATTACAACTTTTCAACGGATTGTAACGATTTGCATCCGTACGAACGATCCGTGATCGATGAATAGGAGCAACAAACATGGCCAGTTCTTGAAACTTCAAAAAGAAATAAAAAAAAATTGGATACGGCGCGCTCTTTCCAGATTTCAAACGAAATAAGGCCAAATTTGTAGTTTTTGGCTTTATTTCGTTGGGTCCTATTTCACGTCACAGTAATATGCCCTCAAATTTTGGTAGTCTATGAAAACCTGAATAAAAAGAAACTTTGCCTGCAGAGAACTTCGCACCTATCCAAATTCTCCCATACATATTGCACTTGCTTTGGTATGCTTTCATTAGTTATTAGGCATTATTTCCCTTTGGATATCGAAATAAACCCAAATGCACTTGAGACCTAAGGCAACTTTTTGCAATGAAATAACGCCACCTGGTTTTAGTTCGCCTTCGAAAGTGAAATAAAGCCATAATTGGATTACGGCTTTAATTTAAATGGCCTTTGTTCACGGCACCAAATATGTATCATAGTAATTTTCAAACAGACAGAGGAGAGCAGATAGTTAGAGAGCAGTTTAAGATATCCGCCAGACAGAGGAGAGCAACAAGCTTAAGATATCCGCCAATCATATAGACTCCCCGCAGATACCCTGGCTCGGGGATCCCACCAATATCTTGTATTTATTTTTTGCTATGACGGAATATTTAAAAAAAAAATTAGCAAACAAAAAATACTGTTGGTTCCTATGCCGCTAACGTCTCATTTTCTGTAAACTTTCTGTTCGTCGCTATGAACTTATAATAATTAGGTGGGTCATAGATTCACAAATCGAGGGATCTTAATTCCAAAAAATTTAGCCCAGGGAGGGAGGTTAAGTCCACAATTGTTCTGTCTAAGGAAATAAAATGAAAGGAAGCAGACACACGAATTGTGTATTAATTCCTCGGTGTACAAAAGATTTGGTATGCAATCGATTTGTGGGCTTATGATCCAACTAATTATTATAAGTTCATAGCGACGAACAGAAAGTTTACCGAAAATGAGACGTTAGCCCCTTTCTGACTTACGACTTGTGGACTTATGTCCCTGCACCCATGTGGACACCGCGGTCCGTATGACTGATTTCGTATAACGAAAACGCGAGCGGTAATCATGTGAATGACCGACGTTTGGGGTAGTCTGAACAATATTCTGGCTTAAAGTGCCCTAAAAACATAAATAAAGGGTGATCTTTTAAAAGCTATAGGAAAGTTTTTCAAAAAAAAAAAAAACATAAAATTCAGAAAAATGCATGAAATCTTTATTTGAATCGATAGTACGGTCCATATAATTTAATGTTTGAAGATTATTTCATGCAAATGTTGACCTTGATTGCGCCTCAAATGGTCCATCCGCTTAGTCCAATTTTGGCATACTCTTTCCAACATTCGGCCGGTATCTCACGAATAAATGCTTTAATGTTGTCTTCCAATGCGTCAATTGAAGTGGACTTGTCTGTATGGACATGAGCTTTAACATAGCCTCACAAAAAATAGTCTAAAGGCGTTAAATCGCACTATCAAGGCGGCCAATTGACTAGTCACGAACGTGAAATAAAATGTTCACCGAACTCGCCTCTCAATAAGTCCATTGTTGCGCATGCTGTGTGGCATGTGGCACCGTCTTGTTGAAACCACATGTCATGCAAGTCAAGCTCTTGCATTTTGGGCAAAAAAAAAGTTGGATATCATCTCACGGTAGCGCTCACCATTCACAGTTACGTTACGATTCGCATCATCTTTGAAGAAGTACGGTCCAATGATGCCACCAAACTTTTCCTGGTTGATATTCACTCCAAAATCGACAATTCTGCTTATTTACGTACCCATTGAGCCAAAAATGAGCTTCGTCTAAACTTTCTTAACAGAGCACGCATTTTGATAATAAAATTCAATAATTTGCAAGCGTTGATCGTTTGTAAGACGATTCATGGTTAAATTATAGACCAAACTGAAGATGCTTGACAGTGAAACAAAACACGAAACGTCAAAAAATCACCCTTTATAATAATTTTTCAATAAAGGCGCCTGTCTGTCAGTTTAAAAAAAAATTTAATTTAAATAAAAAAAAAATAAAAAAATCATTTCCTCAAGAAAAAATTATTGTTTTTAAGTCATTTTAAGCCAGAAATAAATTTGCTTAGTGCTAGATAATGCAAACCTGAGCCGACGTTTGTGTCAAACAAATCACTAATATTTTATATTAATCGCACCAATATGCACAAATATGCACTTGGCAACTCTAGCTCAGCATTTCCTTTTTCTGTAGTATGTTCGGTGGTGAGGTATGTAACTGTTGAAACACTTTGCTTCTCTAATCAATTCATATCTAAATAACCATGTCATCTTTATTATTTGTAGAAAATTTTTTCCTGTCAGTCCAATTAATTCCTCAAACTGTTCGCGTGTTTAAATTTATTTCAATTCTGGAACACTGAAATTCTTCTCCAGTAACTCGCGTGAGTCTATTCATGATGGCCAAACGAAATTAACCACAAAACGATTGTGAACTGTTGACGATTTAAAGAGACTCTTAGAGCGACGAAGTCTCTAAAAAAAAAACACCAGTTGTGAGTCGGTGTTCGCTGAGGAGTAGTCTGGCATGAGAAGTGGTGTTCCTTGAGAAAAACCCATAGGGCTAGTTTTCATGACACAGTCGAATCTAGAAAACTTACAAGTTCCATGATGGTCCTCAACGAGTTTTCCTCAAGGGAATCGAGGAAGAAACTTTCGGGCCAACCCCCATTTCCCCACTCGTGAACGAAATGTACTCAGCCCGCCAGTTGCATTGAAAAGTTACGCAATGACTATACGAGCATTGAAAACAACTGCATAACTGGACTCACGACTATGCAGACCACCGTCGTGTTGTGACCACGGCGAGTAGCTCAGAAAATGCATCCTGGGGATTCACTTTTTTCCCACAATTTCAAGCCCCTGAGACTATATTAAAACGCAATTTATTTAAATTGCATTAAAAAAAATCCAAGCTCTCTAATAAATGCTATTCCTCCGAGTCCATTTATTTAGCTGCAGGAAACCGTCCGATTCAAATAAGATGAACACCACACTGACAGAATGCACAAGGGGCATTCCGCGGAAAAGCAAAAAAACGCCATGCATAGCTGGGTAACAAGTTCAAACGAAAGCAATTCCTCCAGTACAGAGAATGTGTGTGCGTTCGGCGGGGCAAAGGCACAAAGTAAATAAAACGCAATAAGAGAATTTCAATAAAGGAGTGTTGATTTCATCACCGCCATTGTATTTGCGATAACCCTAAAAGCACAGGATTTCCAATGTGACAATTTTGTCCTTATTGCTGGCGAGGCAACTGAAACGAGAAAAAAAAACGGGAAAAAATGCTCGCATTCCCACGAATGCATGGGTGAGGGCTGCGAACAGGATGCAATATCAATTCATCCCCAACGGACGTCGGCGGCGGCGGCACACAGTTCCAGTGCAGATTTAAAAAAAATCAATTGCTCGCAAAATAAAAAGACCCCGCACAGGACTATGCTTATACTCGTACATTTTCCGGTATTCCTTTGCCAGTGCGTCCGTGGCAAAGTACAGTGCACAGAAGAATGGAAGTTTTTCTGTTGTTTTTTCCTTTTTCTTTTGCATAAACAATTTCCCTGGAAAACAGTTTTTCATGGATACCCGAGTTGTGAGACTAATTGAACGGCGTCTCTGGATGCCACATTAAGTGGATTTCTTTTAATACACGCATAATAGGTATTACTTCCGGCGGAAGGTGGCCTTATCCATTTTTGTATATGGCCGTACAATATCCGAAATTGGTTATTTATGATAATCAAGTTCATTTCCAATTCGAATGTTATTCGGTGGAAGGAGATATTTAATATTTTAACGACGACTTTTGCTGACATGGCTGGGTGTGTCAAAAATTCGCATACGATGAAGTTTGTATCCAGCCTGTATCCAACTCTTGTTATTTGAAGACAAATGAGAATAATTTTACCCAGCGAAACGCATCCTTTAATTTGCGTGGATTGGCTTTCAATGAATTCTGTGATTAACTTGCAGATTTAAAACGATTATATTAATATTTATTTAATTTGTATTTACATGGATTTTTATCGAAGAAGGTGAATTAAGATCATGTCGCATAGCTTGAAGTTCTTCGAACACACTTAATATCTTTTGTGAGTCATTTGTTGTGAATTGAGTTCGGTCTTAGTAGATCAGAGTTTCCCAAATGGTGGAAGGGTCAAAGGCATTCCGGAGAAAAAACATACTCGCGCCGTCGCGTTTTACATGGTTATGCCCTTGTTGCAAAGACAATTTCATCCGGCTTAGAAAAGTTCTCGATCAAGAACCGTACAAATAGTGAATTACGTAAAATCAAGTCAGCTCTAGTCAAGTGCAGAGTTCATCACTGCAACAGTGTTGCCCCTGCACTGCACAAAATATTCTCTCAGTACATTTATGAACACGAAGACTGTAGCAAGTTTCCAGCAGGTCCGCATTGTCCGAAAAGTATTCATAAACAAGTAAGCGACACAAAAAGCGTTTGGTTGACATTTGTATTGATAAAATAAATGTCTACGAAGAGAGAGGTCTAAGGGCATGAGAGGTAGAAGTTTGGCGTCTCTATCACACTTTATTTCTGGTCTACATCTTGTCTAAGAAGAGTATAAGACTTGGCTTAATGTTTGACACATATAATAAACAGACCAACTTTAAAAAATATTAAAGAAAGAAACAGTAGCAAAATACGTAGCAAAAGGGCCATGCTTTTAAATGAAAAGAATTGAAAGTCAAAACTTGTTCCAAATAACAGAAATTACATTATTAAATATTATTAAAATAATAAGGGAATTTCCGTATGATGTTCTTAGGAACGATTTTGGCGTGAAAAAGTCCACTTTTTGTGTGTGTGGCATGTGGCACCGTCTTGTTGAAACCACATGTCATGCAAGTCAAGCTCTTGCATTTTGGGCAAAAAAAAGTTGGATATCATCTCACGGTAGCGCGCACCATTCACAGTTACGTTACGATTCGCATCATCTTTGAAGAAGTACGGTCCAATGATACCACCAGCCCATAAACAGCACCAAACTGTGACTTTTTCTGGATGCATTGGTAGCTCTTGCAATACTTCTGGCTGATATTCACTCCAAAATCGACAATTCTGCTTATTTACGTACCCATTGAGCCAAAAATCAGTCAGCTGTTTAAACCAGTGTTGCCAAAAAGATAATAGCTAAAAAAATCACCCTTTATAAGGGCGACCGCCGGGCAACGAATGGTATAGCGAGATAATAGGTCAATCAACTCGAGTGTGCTCAATTGAACATTTGTTCTTTTGCGTCTGCCTGAGATACATTACCCTGGGTTTTGTCTATACGTAAAGTCTCTACGACGGGAGGAGTTGACCTCTGAAAAAAAAAAAACGTCTCATCTAATGGTGGAACAGCATACGCCAAGGGATGCATGGTTAAGAGAGTACTTAGTCACTAGTATGCGAACCACGAATACATGGTGACCTTTGGTTTCAATCTGGGTATATCGGGCTCTGCCCAGGGTGACTTTTCTGCCCCGAATACTCGTGGGAATCAAAAATATTATGAAATATTCCCTCTGTTAACTATTTCATGCAGGAATAAATTGGTGTTTGTTATGCTGCACTGTTTACCGCGGTGAAAGTGGACTATTTATGCTTTTAGCCAAACAAGTATTCCTTATTATAGCACACTTACCTTGTGACAAATATTAATATGTAAAAAGATTGTAATTGGAATACATTTTTGGATGAACTGAAAAATGAAGAAAAATCTCTTAAGCTAGGATTGCACATGCGTTTTTTGATCGCATCTTGTGGTCATCTGCCGTATGATTATTCAGACGCAAAAATTTAAACACAACTTCTTAGTTCTTACACACACATATGCGACCAAATAATCGCGACGGCTGACGAACTGTACTAGGTTGACGATTGTTTTGGTGCAAAATGGGTCATTAAGTCTCAGGCACTTCCGACATGCTTCTTGACATGTTATAAAGGTTATTAAGGGCCGATGTTGAATGTGAACCACACCTTAACTTCAAGTGTTTTTCTGTATTTCATTTGACATTTCTTTATTTCAGACTAACTCAATTTGAACCATGAAAAGATACACAATCGAGCAACGCGTTAAAGTTATTCAGGCTTATTATGAAAATGGGCGTTCAAATCCAAATGCATATCGTCCACTTCGTGATTTTTTCCAAATGTGCGTGCAATCGGAAAAATCGTGCAACAATTTGAGCAAACCGGGTCTGTAGGAGATGTGAAAACACGAGTGCATGCTCGTACAGCTCGTACTGCAGAAAATATTGCTGCTGTTCGCGATAGTGTGGCTGAAGAGCCGTCCACCTCAACTCGTCGTCAATTGCACCTCCACGCTCGTCGTTGATGAACATTATGCATAAAGACTTGCATTTACACGCTTACAAGGTGCAATTGACTCAAGAACTAAAGCCTCTTGACCATTTCAAGCGTCGTCAATGGTCAGACTGGTGGCAAGAATTGGCAACAGTGGATGATCCATTTTCGGAGAAAATCATCTTCAGCGATGAGTCACATTTGTACCTCAGTGGATTCGTCAATAAGCAGATGCAGATGCAGATGCAATAAGCAGATTCGAAAAACCAATGCACCCACAAAGAGTGACTGTTTGGTGCGGCTTATGGGCTGGCGGCATCATCGGGCCGTATTTTTTCCAAAATGATGCTGGTCAGGCAGTTACTGTGAATGGTGTTCGCTATCGTGAAATGATAACAAACTGTTTATGGCCCGAATTGGAAGATATGAATGGGGACGATATGTGGTTGCCACTTGCCACACAGCTAACGAAACAATGGCTCGTTTGCGCGACAAATTCAATGGCCGTGTTATCTCACGTGGTGGCGATGTCAATTTTCCGCCAAGATCATGTGATTTGACACCGTTGGATTTTTTTCTTTGGGGTTGCTTGAAAGAAAAGGTGTTCGTCGATAAGCCAGCAACAATTCAAGATCTAAAGGAGCTAAATTTTAAAGGTACCTCCTCCTTAAGCTGTGGTTACCTTGACTTTAAGTTTTCTAAATTAAACTCTTGTATATGTGTTAAAAAAGACTGACGTGTTGGCGCAATTGGTTAAGTGCATGTCAAAATGCTTTTATCGAGTTTTCAAATCCAGTCAGTCACCATTTGCCATTGGGATCAAATGAACAGCACTGTCACTGGAGTTGGTCGTTCAGTGGTAGTACTCTGACCGGAGGGTGATGCCTGGCAGTACAATGGAGTAGTGTTATGTCTGAGTGCTCCAGCCTGTAAAAATTGTTTTAAAAAGAATACAATATATTTATTTGGTCAACTGCTGGTGTACGAAAAATCGGCCATGGGGGATGACAAAATTAAGAGAAATTGCACAAAACGAAACTGGTGTTCGTCGATTCGGCGAATGGACTCAATATTTTGTGCGTCTATTTTAGATTTTAACAAAAGCAACAACACAATCCATGCTTCCAGGTGAAATCCATTTTTGTACTCACAACTTGCATACTCCTCTGGTCGCAAGTGTGCTATGATTCATGCTAACGCATGTGTCCCATTTAAATTTGCAGCAAAAAAATTGTGTATAATTTGGGGTTTGTTGCATTTTGTATAAAATAATATGTCTCATTTTTTTGCGACTAAGTTATGATCCGGTGGAGACCCTAAGTCTCCTTTTTGATACGCACTTCCCAGCCAACTACTCTATCAGAGCAGATAATCAAGGCGTATCTCCTTCTAATACCACATGTAAATCTACTAACATCAGGCACACAACTGCCATGGGGGCACTGATGAGCTTTTAAACCCTTTAAGTCAGCGGTACATGACGGCATTATCCCTGCCGAACTCCAAAAAACAGCGGACCTCATCATGACATGGCTTCTTAACATCTTCATAGGCTGCATGACACTAGGCCATGTTCCCAACTCTTGGAAGAGGGTAAAAGTAGTTTTTATCCCAAAAGCAGGGAAATGCTCTCATGTCAAATCTAAAGACCTTAGACCTATCAGTCTCTCTTCATTTCTCCTGAAGACCCTGGAGAAACTAATAGATGAATATATCAGGCAAACTATCCCTTTGTGCAGACTCTCAGCTGCGCAGAATTCTTACAATAAGGGCAAGTCTGCAGCCCTACATTCCTTAATAGGAACAATTGAAAAATCTCTTCACTACAAGGAATATACCCTTGTGGCATTTCTTGACATAGAAGGCGCTTAACAACCTCGGGATCGGAAAGTCCTTAGTGGGTTTCATCCATCAGCTTCTCACCTGCAGGGTAATCCACTCTAATCTGGGAGATGCTACGATCCGCAGAGGAGTTAATAGAGAAACCCCACAAGGTGGTGTACTCCCCCCTCCTTTGGAACGTAGCGGTTATTGAGCTGCTCCTAATACTGGAAGAGGCTGGATGTAAAGTTGTTGCCTATGCGAACGATGGTGCCATGACTACAACTGGCAAATTTGTCTCAACCTTAAGCAGAATGCCCTCAATAAGCTAGAAGCATGGATACAAACATGCGGCCTCAGTGTTAACCTGAGATCCGAAAACGGACCTCATACTATTCTGCAGAAGGTACAAAATCTCTCAAATTGACCCCTCCACGTAGTACGGCATCACTTTAGAACTAACCGCCAGTGCGGAATTTCTGGGTCTCATCAACAGTAAGCTAAGCTGGAAACTCAATATCCAGGAGAGGGTCAAGAAGGCTTTTTCTGCCCTGATCAGCTGTAAAATAGGGCTGCGAATGGGGATTTCAATTACGCATCATCCATTGGATCTTCATCTCAATTGCCAGACCGACACTTCTGTATGTAGTCTCAGTTTGTTGGACAGCACTAAACACAGCTGGCAACTTCAAGCTACTCAAACGGGTGCAAAGACTCGCCTGCATGTGTATCACCGGGGCACTGAAGAGCACTCCGGCGGATGCACTCAATGTACTCCTTAACCACTGCGAACCTTCAGTTAACAGAGGGCAGCCAGCATAGCCCTGAGACTCAAAACGCTCCTACTGTGGTCCGAACTCTCCTTCGGCCACTCAACAATTCTAAACGAATTCAACTCTCTCAAGCTATCTTCGTGAAGAAATTCTCCACCAGCATCCCCGCCAGACTGGACTGGATATCTGATAATCAGACGATGGCTGAGCCCCTGCGCATCTTCACAGATGGGTCGAAGACAGACGAGGGTGTAGGTGCTGGTCTCTATTCTCAAGACCTTAACATAAGCTATCGCCCTGAAGCTCCCTGATGACTGTAAAGTATTCCAGGCAGAAACCATTGCGATAAAGGAGGCGTTGTCCTGGCTCAAGAACAACGTAACATCCAAAAGAGATATCGCTATCTGTCGGACAGTCAGTCAAGTCGCGGGACAACGTCATGCTTAATTCGAAAACATCCCCTAATTGCAGGCTGTCTCTTAACGAGATGACTGAGCATTTTAACATACACCTCATGTGGGTGCCGGGACATACCGGCCAATTGCAAGCCCGGCGAACTCGCTAGGTGTGCCACATCCTCCACCCAAGTAATATGAGGTGTTCCACCTTCCATGCCAATTACTAAAGCTCACCATCTATTAAAAATACACACAATCAACATCACTAGTCGTATATGGCTAGAATTTAACTAAAGGGCCTTCTCAACACCATTCGTGTTGTGCGTGCTATTGTTTTTGCACGTGTTGAAGGGACCTACACGCGTTCACAACGTGCCGTACTAGAGGCTTTCACGGCGATTGAAGAACAGGCGAAACGAACTCATCTCAAGGTCAATGAGAACAAAACAGAATAAATGCTGTCGACCAAAAAACGTTCCGCCACACCACCTTGGACAAAACATCACGATCGAAAGCTACAATTTCAAGTTAGTAAAGGAGTTTGTCTACCTCGTGGCAAACGTGAACTCCACAAATGACATCACAGTGGAGACCCGACGTAGAATCGCCCTAGGCAAGCGGTGCTACTTCGGATTGTTGAAACAACTGGGCTCAATACTTCTGACTCGAAGGACCAAAACTCTCATTTTGCCAGTCCTGCTCTATTAAGCCGAAGGCTGGGCGCTAAGCAAAACTGCAGAGCTTATTCTTGGTGCCTTTGAAAGAAAAATTGTGCGTCGGCGAATGGACACCAATGCCCCAGCTGAGAGTGTTTGAATACGAGCCTCCTGGGTCGATAAGGAGAGGTAGACCGAATCTCCAGTATAAAGACCAAGTAATCGCGGATGCAAGACAGATTGGTCTTCATGACTGGAAGCAGCGTGCCCAGGACCGTCAACGATGAAAGGCAGCAATTGTTTAGGCTCAGACCCTCCAAGGGTCGTCGGCCTGATAAGTTTAAGGAAGTAAGACAAGTCCAGATCAAAACAGCTCGAGAACAACGGATCTCTAAGGAGAGCTCTTACAGCAACCATCTAACAATGACAGGTTTGTCAAATTTATGCTTCAATAGCTGATACATGACTGTCACAGTATTCAGTAAGCTTTGTCATTTCATCATGCATCGTTTCATGCTTGCCCACAGTGCTAAAGCTATTGATAAATACTACCGAATACTAGTTGTAAATACCCAACAAGAATTTATCGTGAGTTTGGTCGGTATCATGGCCAGTTATCATGGTAGTTGTGAGCATGAGTACACTGTTTTTGACCTTAAGCCAACCACCAGACAGAGATTGGTACGAAATGAAGAAAACAGCCGCCGAGCAGCCAGCAATATTCTGCGATTGGATTTGAGCCTGCATCCATGTAAAATTGTGTTGACACAAGAATTGAAGCCAGACGACTATAGGCAACGCCTTAAGTTCTCGTATTGAGCTCGGATTATGACCAAAAAATCATGTTCAGCCATGCCAATTAAAAATAGTTACCATTATTGGACGAGTGCAATCTAAAAGTGACCGACGAATCATCAATGCGTTCAAAAATATGCGATCTGTGGTTCCAACAAGTTGGCGCCTAATGCCACGCAAGCGACGCAGCTCTCGAAATTACAAAAGACAAATTTGCCGACTGAGTTATCTCACGACAAACGTTCATCAAGCCCTTAGCTCCACGCTAACAAGGCAACCACTTTGGGCAAGCTGGAGGCCAAATGCCCCTCATTAATGGCACCTTGGACTGAGTTATCAAAAATACTCTTCAGAATAACGCCAGAATCAAATTTATACCTCGCACCGTTGTTGTTTTATTTTAAGTTCTTCTCCTATCGTTCTTCTATGGTCACCCTGTATATGGTGTGTGTTGCACAATTCAGCTGATACTGCGAATCGGTATCAAAACCGCACTTAGTGCCAATAGGGGTGTCTCTGGACTTTTCGAAACCGCTGGCTCCATTGATTTGAAACACTAAACTTCGTTTTTGCGGCCTCACCCTGTTCGAGTAACGAGTGATGAGAACATCATAAGAAGCCATTCCGTGTGAAAACAATGGAACCCTGCAGAAACAGTCAGAACTACTGTAGTTATTTACGAATACATTGCGAAAAAATGACGGTAATTTTAGACAGTTGAAGCAATCAAGCACGTTTAATGTCGACCAAAATTGCACGGCACAAGAAAAAAACAATCAAATTTAAGGTAAACCTTGTCACGAGCAGGCGCTCGTCGTTGAATGCTATTGAAGGGAATTAAGACACGATTTAATTCAATTCATTGGAAAAGGGTGCACATACAGACATACCTAAATATACACAACAAAGCATTCACATCCCGAAAGAGAAGACACAATAATCCTCTTCCTAAACCAGGTCACTATTTTTGCATATACTCACGTCTACTGGCGCGTGTGTGTGTGCATATTCTATTCGGGACTGAATAGCCTTCGTATTTTCCAATTTTCATTATTTCATTTCACATTTTTTTTGTGTGTTGTGGAAAGCCAGTTTCTCAACACACCCGCCCACCCAAATGCGAGAGTGTATATCTGCCAAGGACATTATCAATTCTGTGCCCAAATCCAGGCGAGAAATTTAAAAAAAGACCAGAGTGAAGCTTTATTTTAAATTTTTCATTTAGAAGCACGTCCATACACACCATACACATACAGGCATATGCCCATACTCAAATGAAACGTTAAGGCCCTGACATCCAATAAAGCAGTATAACGCACTATTCCAACAAGCACGGACTCAATCAAAATAAAGAATTGGGCGGCGAAAAAAGGAGAGCAGCACAAAAAACCTAGGAGATTCAAAAACAGACTGGTCGTCATATACAGTCCTACAGTCATACGCACACACCAATTAAATTGAAAAACCTACACTTCTCAGTGTTACACAAAACGTCGCACTTACCCGCGCAATTATTGTAGCATTCACAAATTGAAAAGCGGCAGAAATCGATTTAGAGGAATGCGTTACCTGGTATCCTTCAATTTATTTGCGCCGCCCTCTTGAAGGATGTGCTCCTTACACTGTGTGTGGTGAAGCTCAATGCACCTGATACTGTAAAAGCTGAAACGGCACATAAATCACTAACCGTGATCCGACGCCATTTTTCATCCTTTCTCCAATTTTGCACGTCGTCTGGAATTTGATGCGTCGTTTCTATGCATGAGCACCTGTGTGACTGTGCGACTGTGTGTCTGTACGGGGATGTGTGTAGCTTCGGCAAAGTCTGTATGTCATAAACAGATTGTCGAATGTGGCAGCGAACGGATCGCGTTCTTGAGCCGTCACTGGGATTACGCGAGTAAACACGACGAGGGCAATTTCTTTTTTGATGTACTGCGTACGCTTGGGCGAGCAATGGATAAAGCTGGACTGTGGAAACGTTCCAAAAAATCTCAACCTCGTTGAACTGGTGAGCAGGTGAGAAGAAGGACTAGGGGCACGCTAAACCAGGAGCACACCTTCGTGAGTACTTCGCTTTTGCATTCTGCCCCAGGGCTGCATATCATAAATATGTTACTAATCCTTCATATAGCCATCAAAGACTGCAGCATGGAGATAGATGAACTAGCACGAGTCCCGGTTGGGCGGACGAGGAGGACCTGTTACTGACATTTTGTTCTGATCCTTTGGCTGTCGAATTGTTTTCCATGCACCGCCCCTGCGGCGGTCTGTTTCGAGTTTTACTTTTTTGTTTTTTTCATTTCTTCATTTTTCTTGTTGTTGTGTTCCTCCTTCCCTGATGAGTTGCTATTATTGATGCAAGAGATGCATGGACATTGATGGAAGGTGCTGAAGCAGAGTGTGTTCTACTGAAATTGATGTCGTGTCCTATTTTTATAAATGCATATTCCTTGATCTATCCATGCATCATCCATTTCTTGCTCCAGGGACTTTATTCTATTTTTGTATTTCCTGGCAGAAATGACTGCGATGAAGGTACGCTTGGCCGTAAATTTACGGGAAAGTGTGCAGGAAGAATTGCCGGACGGTTTCTGGAGTCAAATGTTGGTATTCTGAGAAGCAGTTATCCGATATTATTTATTCCAGCTCCTAGGTGGGTGCCAGTCGGAGTCTCATCTGTTGTGAGTTTTGACAGCATTCACCAACCGGATCTATAAATAAAGTGATCGTGCTAAACGCCCTCCGAAAATGTAAATAATAATTATTTGTGCTAAATAAAATCGAGTTGAGTTGATGTGATGTTGAGTTGATACTTCTCGCTGCAAATTGTTTGTTCCGAATTACAAGCTTAAACGAGAAACTACGTGTACAAAAAAGGATACTCTGTTGAAATGTAATTGCATGGACAATTTAAGCACAATTCTGCTGCTCAAATACGGCTGTTGAATTAGAATCGAGAAGTACACGCGGCATTCCTCAGATAGAATACAGCAGTTGCAGGAACACAGTTTACTCCGATAACTTGGAGGTAACAAGAAAACTTCACCCCAGCTCTTCGTGATCCGATGTAAAATGCCCCCACGAGATGGACCAGCGGATGTGGTGCTGGATCCTTGGAAACAAAAATGAAATAGATTTGCTCTCGCGAGGTCATCCGATTCCATGTCATGTATGTAGAATTGGAAGTGCTTCATAGGAAGATTCAGGTAACCTTAAACGAAGGAACGAACAAGCGAGAACCGCATTTCAGGTATCAAGCCGAAAGTGTATGGGCCGCAATGATGTGGGTGGGTGCGACTCCTGCGCTGAGCATTAATGGTCAATTTGCGCTCAATAAAAAAATAATTCTAGGTGTATACGAGAGTGGATCAGTAAATGCACGTATTTGAATGCAAGTGGCACGAAATGCCAAGTATTTAAATCCCCAAACCAAACTACCAAATTTGAAATGGAAAAGAAACTCTGGTGCATTTAAGAGTATGTCAACAACCGTCAGGCAGGCGGCTGGAGCTGAAGTTTGTTTGTATTTACTCTTTGGTATGGAATTATGGACATATAACCCATCGCAATTCTCTTATTCGCAGAGAGCTATGGGTAGAATTTGCGAGTCGCGTTTGCCGCTTTGTGAAGTGTTCTCAGTTTGACAGATGATAACTGAGTACAAATAAGATGGAATTTTAAAAACACAATAGTGCTTTGTTACTGCTTTCGCTTTACAGAGGCTAGTCCTTCAGACATACTTTGGAATGAATCTGTTAGTAAACAATTCCTCATCACATTGAATGTAACTACCACAATTGAATATAGATTCTTCGATAAATTAAACTCTAAGAATTTAAAGCAAATTAATCCTATTAGAAATTCGCTTTCGAAAATTATTGATTTAATTTTTGTCTGTACTAACGTTGTTGAAGCACCATTACCACTTTTAAACGATTCAATAAATTATAAGCAAGTCTGTGCTAAATTATCCTTGTATAAATATTTGCAACACAAAGACAGGGAAGTGTTGAATTTTTTCTGAAAATTAACTTTGAGCTTAATAATGTAAACTGGCTTGAATTTTGCCATTTAAATTTAACATCTATGCGTTTGTAGAAATATGCTTTCACGAAGTTCGTTCCTCTGTCAAAGATGCGCGCATCGTGTAAGCCACCTTGGTGTAATAAGCAATTATCAAACCTCAAGAACTTAAAAAACCAAGCATTCAAGAAATTTAAAAACTCTAATAATCCTTCTGATTATGAATCATTTAGTAAGTTACGTAAAGACTTTTTCGTCCTGACTAAGTTTCTATGCAAACCTTACATTCTCTCTGTAGAAAATAATGTAACTCATGATAGCAAATCTTTTTGGAAATATATTAACTGCAAAAGGAAATCCACAGGAATTCCTAACTAAATCCATTTCAAGGAAGAAACCTCCGACAACATTGAATCTACTCTCGAATTATTTGCGAAATTCTTTCAATCCGTCTTTTCCGTTTCCAATCCTAAAGATATTACTTGCAATAACGTGCCTAGCTCAGTAGACATCGGATCCTTAGCTTTGAATTCGAGTGATGTCACTCTTGCACTTACAAACTTAAAGCCAAGAGCAGCATTTATCCTCAAACACTGTGCCGTTTCGCTTTGCTATTTATACAGATTTCTCTAAAGCTTTTGACTCCGTTAACCACTCACTGTTGATTAACAAACTCAAAATTTACGGATTTCACTCTTAGTTCCTTTGCTGGATATCCTCTTTTCTTGTAAACCGAACTCAAAGAGTAAAAATCAAAAACTTTATCTAGGATAATAAAATGTAGTTGGGATGTTCCGAAAGGTAGTCCATTTAGGACCACTATTATTTAAAAGGAGATTTTTTAGCTATTATCTTTTTGGCAACACTGGTTTAAACAACTGACGCACGTTTCGTGTTTTGTTTCACTGTCAAACATCTTCAGTTTGGTCTATAATTTAACCATGAATTGTCTTACAAACGAACAACGCTTGCAAATTATTGAATTTTATTATCAAAATGCGTGCTCTGTTAAGAAAGTTCATCGCACGCTTCTTCCATTTTATGGTCAGTTTAAGACGAAGCTCATTTTTGGCTCAATGGGTACGTAAATAAGCAGAATTGTCGATTTTGGAGTGAATATCAGCCAGAAGCATTGCAAGAGCTACCAATGCATCCAGAAAAAGTCACAGTTTGGTGCGGTTTATGGGCTGGTGGCATCATTGGACCGTACTTTTACATTAATTAGTGAGCATTGCATTTATTAGTGAGATACCGGCCGCGATGTTGGAAAGAGTATGCCAAAATTGGACTGAGCAGATGGACCATTTGAGGCGCAGTCAAGGTCAACGTTTGCATGAAATAATCTTCAATCATTAAATTATATGGACCGTACTATCGATTCAAATAAAGATTTCATGAATTTTTCTGAATTTTATGTGTTTTTCTTTGAAAAACGTTAAAAAATCACCCTTTATAATCTTCATTGATGATATTATTCGATCGGTTAACCATAGTAAGTGTTTATTACATGACATGAAAATGTTCAGGAGCATACAAAATGTTAATGACTGCTTTTAACTACAGTCTGATATAAGTTACTTATTTGATTGGTGTATAAATAACGATTTATATCTTAATTTAAAGAAATGCCATTCAATATCGTTTACGAAATCAGTCTATCCTCTGCAATTCAGTTATTCCATTAGGTCTGTTGCTCTTTCTATGGAACATTCCGTATCCCATATCTTATCAAAAGCCAACTCAGCAGTAGGTTTCATAAAACGGAACACCAAAGGATTTACTAATCCATTCGCCTTGTTTTCACTTTACATTTCCTTGGTAAGGCCCTTCCTTGAGTAGGCAGTTGTAGTCTGGAATCCCGCCTTCACTACTTTTTCCGATCGTATCGAAAAAGTACAAAGCGATACACTAAATATATTTTCTTTAAGACGCATTGGGATTTTCACCCGAGCTATAAGGCTAGGTGCCAGCAGCTTGGCATAAAATCCGTAGCAAGCCCCTTGAAGATCTCTTATTGTATTTATTTTCCCAGTCGTTCTATATGGAGCCAAAAGTTGGACGATCAGCAAAACTGTAGAGGGGATTCTGGGTGCCTTCGAAAGAAAAATTATACGTCGGAAATATGGTCCATTGACAATGGAGAAGCAGAGCGGGGATCTCTAGGAGATGTATCAAGATGTGGATAAAGTCCGGAATGCAAAATACATCGACTGCTCTGGTTTTGCCACACCGAGCGCATCAATACTCCAGCTAAGGAAGTATTCGAATCCGAGTCACATGGTTCGAGAAGAAGAGGAAGATCAAATCTCCAGTGTAAAGACAAATCGGGGACGCTTGGTCTTGATGACTAGAAGCAGCGACATGACCGGGACTGACCGGACCGGACCAGACTCAGACCTTCTATGAATCGCAGACCTATAAGTAACCAACAAGCGAAGTCATACAAAATATCTTGCCATTATTGAGCTGATAACATTAGGTGATCATTGGGTCGTTCGCGAGTAATCAAATTGGAACTAGAGCTTATGACCCATCCAAAACGCAGTTGACTCTCAGGGCAAGGAGCAAGCTTATATTTAATGTAATGTGGGTAAATTTTTGTATTTTATGAACGGCATTCAATTTTTGGAAAAAATGTATCATTTTGCGTCAATTATCAATTATGACTGCGGGCACATGGTTGACACACGGGCTATTCTCGCTGCCCCATCAAGCTCCATAAAGAACTTGCGGAGAACTTTAATGACGAACTAAAAGAACTAAACGGCCAGGGGAATCCTTGCTTTGGAACTTTTTCAACCACATTTCTCAGAATATCTTGCAACACTTTTTCATTTGATTTGTTCACACTGTCTTCGTGCTTCTTTCAAACTCCGTCCATTATTCATGAAAAATACGGAACATTGGTGGGTGGAAATGATGTACAAATGGTTCAATTGAGAAATGGCAGAAAATCATACGTGACAACGGACAAACGGGCACCTCCTTATCAGAATCGTAGAGAGTTTAACTGGAGTATGTAGGCGATTCTCAGTAGTGTGTATGCTTAATACGAGAAATGAGTGTGACAAAAAATTGCTACAAGAACATTACGAATATTTATTCTCCTGTTTGTGAATCTCTAGTTCTTATGTGACTAATTTTATCAGACCCCGAACATGTATGGAACCTTGTAGGTTCGGGGAATATTGATGGAACCTCGCGGTTTTCGGTGGGAACGTAGCAATAAAGTCGCTTCCGTCTAAGTCGATTTTCCACCCAGCTCAAACTAAATTCGTGCAAATTCGACCTTGGGGTAGGCGACTGTGAAGGAGGAGTCGTGAGGCACGCCATGGAGTCGATATAAGGATGGTGCTGGACTAGATATCTCCGACGGACTATGGACCAATCGCGGCTGCTCATTTTCCAACTATTTAAGAAAAGTTCCAATTATATACCTTGTACTGCATGGGCAACACTACGGTAGAGCGTGGAAGGTAATCTCCGATATGTCATAATACTCAAGACATGCATTTTAGCACTCAGCTTTGTTGCCTTGTGTGCATGTCCAATATTGCCTCAGAGCGGTTGTGATCTGACCACCGACAAGCGCGGATGTACTGGCGAGCAGACACTACCCACTTGAAAAGGGGACATTTCATTCGTTGTACATCCTTATCCGACTAGCAATCCTTAACGATCCGGGGCGCGCTGTTTCAAATCATCAGTCCCTTGGTTTTCCTGCCGGTGGTTCGGTCTTCCTCTCCTTCTTGAATCAGGGATCTAAGACTTGAAGACCCTCTTAGCGGGAGCATTGGTGTTTATGCGCCTAACCTGTATAGTTGACGGATGGTTTCCTTCCTGACAACATCCAGTGAGTGCTTTACGAAACTACTCACCCACAAAACTGTCATAATACATACAAGGATGTACATACACATGGACCTAGGACACAGAATAAAACACATTTTCCTTATGCGGAAATCCTCATCCTCCTACACATAAGTGTGTTTGTTTATTGTACATATGGCTGCGTAAGATTCCTTAAACAAACATGACCAACACAACCACAATTTAAGGTCGATTTTATTGTTCCATCAGTCAACAGACGACGAATAACTAAGGCCAACCGAACGGTAGAGAGAAAAGGGTAAATGAATGGTAGATATTTGCATTTCTATCACCTGCAGAAATTCCCATCACAGAACCTGAATTTTTCTTAGCTTCTAGTGAGTAGTGAACCATCGTATTCGTACCATTCTCTTGTCCGCCCACTACGTTTGTAGGATACGTAGTGGGCGGTTTCGTTCCACCTACATCACCTGTGCTCCCATTCAATAGGAACGACCACTTCCTTATCTCGAAAGGGCAGCCGCAGCATACACACACAGGGAGCCGGAGGAGCACCAAAGTGCCTGTGAAACTGAAACTAATGCATAAATCATCACGGAACAATAACATAATTGCAAAGTCATGTCCTCCGAATGCCAGCAAACTTAAAGGATGACATTTAATGGTTGTAAATCTCCCCAAAACCTTTTGACAAACTTGAGACCTTCCCTCGCCACCTAGACGATCCACATTCACCACGTTTTGTCACTTACATACCTCCTGGAGTTACCGCCATCTCGCCACATCGCCATCTCGCCACCCTGTCCCACAATTCTGTCTCAGAGAAAACAGACAAGGATTCTGCACACATGCATATGTGTGAGTGCTTCGTAATTTTATTGAAATCCGATGTCGAGGTGAATGATGCCGAAAGGGATTAAAGGATGTGCGGATGTAATGCGGGTTACTCACTCATCAACGCATGTTGTCATATTCAGACATGTGGAATTCTTTTAATTGAAGGCGATTTGAGCGCTGGTGTGTGTGTGGGGGCGGGGGTGATATGCGAATTTCACAAACATCCACTTCTTGGATCGAAGGATGTGCAAGCAAAGAATCCTAAGGAATGGTTTTTAATCCTTGGCTTTCGTTTCCCCGGAAAATTTCCCTCTCGCTGTGAAAAATTCATCTATATGATGGAATTTCATTAATTCCGCCAGGGTTGAGGATACACTTTCACAGTGCGTCAGTCAGGGGCTGCAGTGCGGGCGCAGTCGTGGGTGAGGAGGGTACACATAGTTCGAGGTTCTCTCCTGGGACGTCCGTATGTATATATGCTCGTGCTCATACATGAATGTGAGTTGGAAATTCATCCAAGAGTTACTAAAATTTGTACCTCGGTGTCGGGGGAGAGAGGAACGATCTTATACTCAAAGTGATTTACTCTGGCCATAGCTGAGTACTTTTGTTCTCGGGAGCTATTTGTGTGATGAACATTCATCGGTTTTACGACTGAAGTGGGTTCGGCTATGATAGACTGGAAGATTTAATTTAAGGCAAGCAAATAAAAAGTTTTTTTCTTCGTTTTTTCCAAAGGTTCGGTCTGCAGTGCAAAGCATTGCCACTTCTGGTTTTGATGGGAGCTTACATCTGAGCAGACGTACTTGGGAAATATTCTGAGACGCAGAAAATGGGTAAAACTTGAGTTCATTAACGAATGCTCAACTAAATTTGTCACTCAACTGTGCAGTGGGTGTGGAGAGTATCTTAGTGGATTATCGGTACGAGCCATCATTGAGCCATCATTAGAATATATCAAGAACATTGAGACATCGCGATTTTACTTGAAACTGGCCACGTTCACAACAAGCACCATAGATAAAAGTTATTAACGTGTGGTTATTCCGAAACCGAGAATGTTATGGTTTGAACTTATTTTGCCTATAAAACTCAATTCAAGGCAACGTATAGTGTTTCGTCTAGTACATGCTAGGCGGACAAAGGTAAAACAATTCAATGTCGTGGTTCGAGTTGATATTGATTGGAAATTGTTAACAACACCCCGTGTACCAAGATTGGAGTAATTTCGGAAAATCATTCAATGTTGTGCAGTCAAGGAAGGTCACATTTGCTATCACAAATGGCGTGACCTCAACGTCTTATAGCACCTTTAGTGTTGAAGAATTTATATATTTAAAGTTGGACTGATGAGTTCAAGACTTCAGGGTTAGTATGATTTGTTAAATTTTTATTGTAAAGAAAATGTGAAGAAAATGGGGTCGAAAATCGCCAATGCGCTGTCTGTTTTTTGGCAGTCTTGGGGTCTATCAATAAAAAGATCTATGTGCATCCATACGGCTACAATAAGGCTCCTTCTCTCCTACGCATC
Source organism: Eristalis tenax (assembly GCA_905231855.2). NCBI lineage: Eukaryota > Metazoa > Arthropoda > Insecta > Diptera > Syrphidae > Eristalis > Eristalis tenax. The sequence continues at coordinate 116,334,468 of HG993124.1, forward strand.
AATCTTTTGATGGAAGAAGCTTTCAAGTACGTAACGGCTGCTTTCACTAATCTTCAAAGAACCGTCTGTCAATGCTGTATATGGACCTTCCCTAGTACGCCTGGCTCTGTTGTCGATGCGTGATGCCTCCCCCCTCACCATGATACTCACATCATGGGATGCACCCTCAAGACCATCTCCCATCTTACAAGAAGGGGTCTTTGGTATAACACGCACTGGAGTTTCGAGGACCTGCGCACAACATGTCATTCGACTCCAGTCTTATGAATATGCCGTCGACATAAGGACATTAGCATTTCATTTGCGGCGCCCATACAAAGTCGACTTTCCATTCACTCAGGACTGGATCTGGCCAGAATCTGAGCCAGGAAAGGAGTGTAGTCGAATCTTTACGGACTCAGGTCTGGATCTGGCCAGAATCTGAGCCAGGAAAGGAGTGTAGTCGAATCTTTACGGATGGCTGCAAAACCAATGAAGGATCTGGCACTGGCGCCCTCGTGGAGGGCGATAACATTAGATTGTACACCTCATCAGGTATATTTGGGTCGGTTTTCCAAGCGGAAGCCTATTGGCTATAGGCTATATTGTAAGGAACAGGTGGAATGGAAAAGGTATCTTTGTCTGTAGTCCTAGTAGGAATCAAGTTCTTTCAGAATTTGCCCAGCAGTCACAATTCCGGGTCCCGGGTCATCACGGGATCGGGAAATGAGATCGCCGGTGAACTTGAACAGAGGACTGCTCTCAGGACTGCGCTGGGTCTACCAAGGTTTCTGGTTAGGGCTTGCACTGATGGTTCGGCCTCTCGAGAACACAACCGAAGGTACCATGGCTGTCGACGATGCAGACAGAACAAGCACATGCTCCCTAACCTCTGTAAAAAATCCTCGGCATTCTTGTTATCCCTTGGCAGAGAAGACTTCAGACGACTTACAGGCGTACAAAAGGGACTCAACTTTCGCGACGAAGCCCTCTGCGATGCCTGTGGAGAACACAACGGCACTGCAGAGCACTTCCTCTGCCACTGTCCAGCCTCTACTTGGATCAGGTGTCACTTTTATTGTTGCTGATGTGGTGAGAGCTGATGGTGTTTGCTTTTCATTATAAAATCGCCTGATGGAATAAAAGGAGACGTAATAAGGCCTAAGTTTATTTAATTCAAACTTAAATTTGTAGATTATTGTAAAGGAAAAGTATTAAATAAGTTATGTGCATAATAAGCAATTGCAGTCGAATTTAATCAACAGTGAATTGTGTTTTTCTTGCGTTACCCAATGATCTTTCCGAAAAGTCTCCACGTCTGCATAAAATCTTCTTTATTATTAAACGAGACTTTGCAACGCGAAGACGTTGCTTTTCTTTCCTCAAGCTCTCCTATACAATAAACATTATAATATTGGGTCTATAACTTAATTTGGGTTTTTTTTTTCAAAATTTGAACGTTTATTTAAGACAAACATGTACAATAGTCTTATTCAAAGTATTGCCCATCTGAAGCTATAACTTTTTCACATCTTTCTGGCAAAAGAACTGCGCCTTGGCAACCAAGTATGAATCAAGCCAATTTTTGATATTCTGCTCTGATGTGAACCATATTTCAGTGAGGGCGTTCTGCATCGACCGGAACAAATGGTGGTCAGAAGGGGCAAGTTCTGGGCTATAAGGTGGGTGGGGTAAGACTTCCCATCCACTGTTTTCCAAATAGTTCTTAACCGGAATAGCAACGTGGGACCGAGCGTTGTCATGATGGCAAATTATTGCCTCGTGTCTGGTCGCATATTCCGGGCGTTTTCTCTCTTCAAACGGAATAATTGTGTTCGGTAGCGTTGTCCATTTTGTTGTCCGGTTTTAGCAGCTCATAATTCAGTACACCCTTCTGATCGCGTCATAGATATTCGGCTTTGCCGTTGATTTGGCTGGTTGGCCGGGTTTCACATATGATTTTTTTGCGCTTGGGGTTGTCGTAATTGATCCATTTTTCATCGCGAGGAACAATCCGATGCAAAAATGAATTCCTTTAGTGGCGTTTCAGCCGCATTTCGGGCAGGCAAAACCGCCTTTCGACGTCTCGCGGCTTGAGTTCATGCTGAACCCAATTTCCTTGCTTTTGAATACAACCAGCTGCTTTCAAACGTTTTGAAATGGCTGCTTGAGTGATACAACAATCTTCATAGAGTAATGCTTCCAGTTCATCATCTTTAAACATTTTTGGCTACCCAGGACGTTCAACGCCTTCCAAGCCAAAATCACCACTTTTAAATTGTGGAAACCACTTTCGCACGTTCGCTCAGCTAGCGCATGTTCACCATAAACTTCCACCAAAATATGATGACTTTCGGCAGCAGTTTACTCCATATTAAGGTGATGAAGAAGAACTCCCCGCAAAAACACTTTTTCAGGCACAAAGTTCGACATATTTGAGTGAAACAAAATTATTGTTGTTTACGCTTCAAATGAATGACATATACTGAAATGACGTACAATGACAGCAGCTTTCCAACGCATGTTCCAATGGAATAATACAAGTTACGCCATCTCTTAGCAGACCGTAAACCACGCAAAAAAAGTCATATACCCTATATAATGTTTTCCTGTTGCACAGTACTCACAGTACTACAGACGAAACACTCTGCAGCGGTTGGAATTTTAGCTTATTCATGATATACACAAATAGTTTCCTGAAGAGGTAAATAAGGCATTTCAACAAGAACGTGCTACTGGTCCAAGCCACGTTATGATAATTGCAGTAATTTCCAGTCAAGTTTCAACTGACAGCAGATCATAGTCAAAAGATGGAATGTTTTTCAATGATCTGATGGTGACTGTCTCTAGTGATGGCATCGTGGCAATGCGGCAGTGGATTTCAGGAGCACAATTTGTTCTTTCCTCGATCGCATCGAAGTAGAGTGTATTCATTGATCTATTTCAACTGCGCACAACAACTGACACACAGTGTGGTCGGCAACTTAGGTAGATCCCAAAAAGGGTATTTCTTATTTGGTCATGAACATTTTTCAGAGTCAGACCAGAAGCTGTCAAATTTCATCCTAGCCCGTCCAGCCATTTAGTCGTGATCTTAGATCCACCAAACTTTCAATAAACTTTCGTGTTTCTCAACTTTAATAGTTTGAAGTTTATTTGTCCGTCTTCAAGTGAATAGAATTATGTTTGTTTTAATTTGATGGAGAGTCCTTCTTCCTCGCACCAGTTCCAAGTTAATTCTAGGGCTTTTCGCAAAGTTTTCCCTTAGTGTGAATATTATGTATTGGCCGATGAGTGCGGTTAGGTCAGTGCAAAAGGCTGTGGACAGTGTTTTTAAGGGCGAAGGAGTTCTCCTTTTTAGTTAATTATTTTGCCAGAACCAACGGTATTTTGTTTCCCATTTCATTCATCCAGGCATAAGAGAAATAAGAAATGAGAGCAGCACACTCGCATTGCTTGTAATTCACTTTGAAAATCATTCTCCGCATAGAATGTCAAAGCGAAATCAAAGCAAAGGTACCGTGTGATACACAACATCTACCCGAAAACCATATTTGGTGCAGACACATCGCCGCCCTCACTGCAGTGAAACCTTTCACTTGTTTATTAAAGCTTTAATGTCCTTCCGGTGAAGTCGCATGGACTGCCTTTGAAGTCGAGTTGCTGCTAGAACTGGTAAACGATTGTATGGCATGCCGAATCTGCACAGCAAATCATACGCGTGGGAATTTTGTGGAAAAAATGTGTGTAAGTATTTCCCTGGGTGCTTTAAGAAAGCGATATCACTGCAATCATTTGCAGCGGTTCATTTGATCTATTTAACTCTCCACCCACTGGATTTTTCGTGAGGGCACTGATAAATTCCGAAGATGAAATATTGTGTGTTTATCGTATTCCTTAAGGACTTCTTCCGGAATATTGGAAGCTGATCTCATTTCTTGTCGGAATATATTGTACTTCTTTTTCGTACACTCCACTCCCTGTGCGCATACCTGAATGACTGGATAAGGATAAAAGTGCTTCTGGAGTCTGAGGATGCTACTGTGACTTCCGTCAGCGTTGTCGACATCTTCGTCGGAAGGTCTGGACGTGATTTCATGAAAATAAACAAAATGATATTCGTATTTCTAGACGAATGAATCGGTGTGCGGGTTTGTGTGTGCCTCTGTTTCTGGGTCAATGAGATGCAGAACATGGATAAAAGAATAGTGCTGCTGCTGGAACATATAATAAAATTGTATCCAGCTATCCGAAGACCTCTTGGCATGTCTCTCAAGAGGGTAATCCCCATCAGCTATTGTGTATCAAAGATTGTGCAGAGCTATCGGTTGAAATTAATCTCTGGGTGTTTTCGAATTTCTTGTCCAGGGTTAAGCATATTGGCTATGAGGTGTCAGTTTGATGTCAATTAATGCCATCCGAAAATTAATGCGAATACGAAGTATTCGACGTCTTCGCCTTTGTCACTTTTGGTAAGTTATAAGCAAACGTACGTATATTCTGTGTGTGTACCACAAAGGCGGACTTTAGCTCAACTTGACTCTCCTCTAATGAAAGTCTTTAATAAAATATGTAAATTGCAGGTATGACGTGTGTGTAACATGGACTCAAAATGTCCTACTTCTTGATCTTTAATTTGATGTGGTTTGCTTGGTGATTGCTTCTAAGCTTTCAATTTGTGTTTGCTCTCTAAAAGTGTGAGAACTAATTGTCCCGAAAAATGGTTAATCAGAATGCTTACAAACTAGGTTACGGAGGTTATGTTATGAACACCCCATCCGGCAAATGAATACTTACCGATTTGTCAATCTCCGCCCTTCAACGTGTGGGTCTTGTTGCGAATGCTGATACAAGCCATAGTTTACTTGACCAAAGTAAGCTCGAAAATAATAGAAAATAATATACTGTACATATCGGGTTTTCCGATTTTGAATTAATCGCAAACTATTTGAGATATCTCAAACAATTGAGATGTCTCACAATGTTGAGGTTCATGTCAACTTCCGTTTAAAGATTGAATGGACTTTTTGATTGAATCTGACTTTAGAGATCGATTGGAGGTATTGTTCAGCAGCTGTTGTACTCTATCCACGTGTTTGTACCAACCTTTGTGGTGTTTTAAATATAATTTAGTTAGCAATGGAATAAGTGTTTGATTAACCCATTCCATCTGGCCATTCCACGCACCTTATATGTTCCTCGAACATGTGCGATGTAACCGCAGTTCCTCCATCGGAAGTTATTCTTTTCGGTAGTTGCCAGTATATTTCATCTGGATATCATTTCGCTCTTAGAGTGGTACAACCACACGAATGCATCCAGAGAATTGCGAAGCGCACGAACTCGCTAGAAAGTTCACCACCTCCACAATTTTTCCCGATGGGGAACTGCCGTCCATGCCTATCGCTACTACGTCTAAACGTCTCCTAAAGCTTGAAGAGCCTACTCACACCAAATGTAGCTGGTCTCACGGCCTACTATCGATCCAAAACGCTCACGCGACCTTATGAGAATAAGAAGAGAAGAAGATTAGAACTCTGACCATTGGAATTCACGCCTCAAGACTAGGTAAATAACAACTTCTGCAGAAGGTGCAGGGATGAAGCGTGCCAAAAGTTCCCCCTGATGTCGCCAACTTAGTCACTTGGAGGCCCCATATTTCTACGACTTAACATAACTAAGTACTATTGGCATCAGTCAACTTCATCGTTTTATTAAAAGCCCCAGATGATTCGCGGAATAGAACCTATTCGATTTTTCTTTTAACACAACGGGTCTTCGTGTGGCTTAAGGTAGTCAGGCACTCTAACCTACCCTAACCTATGTTCAAGTGCATAGGAGGCGAACAAAACTTTTAAGTCGACAATTATACCCAAAAATAGAAACAAAAATTTTCCCGTGTCCTGTCTAAACAGTTTTCACTTAACAGGCCTTCTCTCATGGCGCAAGTATAGACCATACTTCTCCTTCTCGAACCAGATGCTCGGTTTCTAAGACCACCTTAGATGGAACAGTGATGTCCATGCGATCGATGTGACCGAGCTAGTGTAGTCGACGGATTTGTACTTGACGCAGGGCCGCCGCGAACCAAGAGAGCGCCCTATGCAAGCCCTATGTTTGGCGCCTCTTCTTGATTTTTTGTAGCATAAGTCGTTTTCAGATTCAGGACAAATGCACTTTCGCACTCATACAGTTGCAAGACTTCTCAAAAATCTCGACGTGCACAAATCCGCTGGCTCGGACGGTATTCCCCCTATACTACACTTCTGAAGAGGTGTTCTTCTGTGCTGTCAAAATCACTTCGTAAGAATTTTCGTTTATCCTGCTCTTTAGGTCTCCTTCCGAACAGACGGAAAACAGCATTTATCCAGCCCGTCCCTAAGAAAAGCGCACTTTCGTCACCCACCCATAGCATGATCGTTTTGCTTGATATTTCTAAGGCATTCGACAGAGTTTGGCATCACCTCTCTTGTCGAAAATGCGTGCCGATGGTATCGATGAATCACTTCGTCTGTGGATTACAAATTACCTTTGGAACTGTTCCAATTCCAGTTGTTTTGGATGGGATCAAGTTTGATATCCACCAAATAAATGCTGGTGATCCTCAAGGCTTTGTTGCGTCTCCGACACTCTTTCGCATTTTTATAAATGATCTCTTGGCTGCTACTTCTAATCCAATGCGATCATTCGCTGATGACAGCACCCTCTGCTTTTCACATTCGTTCCAAGACTCACGACCCCAGAACACCTCTTCAGTTCACAATTCCGCTTCATTCTTCGACTAGTAGAAAAGCCTGTCCTACGGCAGGCAGAATGTTATGCTTAGCGGCCATATGTGTATTTTTTTTCTACGACAAATTTAATTTTATTACAAATAGAATATTTTGGAAAAGAGAATATAAATTATTTTTTTCATATAAAACAAAACAAATAAAGGTGAGTATCACAAAGAAAGACCTGAAGAAATGGGATTCACCAATCTGTGGATTGCATTAGGGAATGCATGGGAACCAATGCTGATGCACACACGCGTGCGTTCTATTACATTCACCGAATACGCACCAGGTGGAAATACCTTTGTCAGCATGGGAACGCGAGTACGCTGATCGACGAATCCGGGCACGTGGAATGGGGTGGTATTTTGTCGGTAGAATTAGTTCGGACAAGATATTCGTAGAGTTCGGACGGAATAAAATAATTAATATGTGAGTAATACGTGTGTAGTAAGTCGGGCTGTCGGAATTCGTTAATTAGTGGTACTGCCTAAAAAATTTAATAATAATAATACCTTCAGCCGGATTTGAACACAGGATCTGCAGAAACCGTGAGCAACACACCAACCCACGAGAGTTGGGTCGTTCCGGACCTGTATAGTTCCTGGAACTATATCCACTGTCGGAACTATTTCCGATCCTTCCGCATTCTTCAATTAAACATGTTGATTTCATCTAAATAATTCCAAGTTCGAGATATACACAAATGAAAAGGAACATATGTCTGTATGGGCATGTAAAATTGAAAATAAAATCCGAACATAGTCGGACATGGGTGGTCTTAGAGAAATACTTCTCCAGTAGTCCTACGAATTTCGCTAAGGTAACCTTCACACAAGGCGGGAAGTGTGCCCAAGATCGTTATCAAGCTTAAGAGGACACAGTACATATTTAGTGGCACTTTTTCTTCGGCAGAAGAGATCATATGCTAGTGAATAATAAGCTTGTATACATCTACGAAGATCCGAGGCGAAACCATCTCCCAAGCTTGGAATGAAAAAACGGGTAAAGAGGATGAAGTACCCAGGAAAGAGCCTTCAAAGAGACGCACGTATACTCCTTACAAAGATGCCGCTATGGATATCAAGATGGCTGTCCTAACACCAGATTTCCCAAACACAGCGTTAACAACGTAACAGATGTCTACCATAAAAGAGGCAGTACTTGACAAGGTGCTAGTCCAAAAGGACAGCAGGAACAATCCACGGTTCCTAGGGGCTACCTCAAGGCAGGATGTCTCACCTTACACTGCAGAAATGAGACTAAGGTTGAGTGAACGATTACTGAAAATTACTACACCGCTGGTGAAGCCCTGGGAAGAGCCCAACTATAATTAGAAGTCAGTTCCTCAACTATGCACCCTTGTTTGCTTCTTCCTGAATCCTGCAAGCACACCCACAGAAAGAATCATGGAATTAGTTCAAGGACATAACGAGAGCTTGAAGGCAGTATCCTGGAGAACCCTAAAAAAAGTAAGCAGGGGCACCTCTGCCATGTTTGTTCTTGTTATGGGCATAGCAAAAAAAAAAAAAAACAAAATCTGAAAGGTTTGGACTGGTCTCGTTAAGAAAAACAGCTCACGACAATAGAGGAACAGAGGCTTCAGAACCCTCAGCCGTTGCAGTCCTAGAGGATAGGAAGGGAGAAAAACGCCCTCAAAATCCTCGCGATAATGTTGAAGATAATACAAGCAAACCCGAAGCTGTATCGGCTGAAATATGAACAAATTATGGAGGTATCTTCAACGTAGTAGGACTTGAGGTCAGGTGGCCTGGGTCAATGCGGGCAAGATATCGGAGTCAATATCAAAAGCTGTAAGTTATCCTATGTCAGTTCACCAGAACTATATAGATTAACAATTATTATAGATGCTTCCTATGTCTGATTTAACAGATAAGAACACGTTGACAATCCTCGTGAGTGTGTCTGGAGCGGAAAGTTCAGAGGTAGCATACTTCCCAGGGGAGGACAGCAAAGCCCCACCGGACGTGATAAAAAGATTAGCTGAATACTGTCGGAAGGAGAGTAAGAAGCTCATCTTAGGCTGAGTTGCAAACGCTCACAGTGAACTCTGAAGCAGCAGGGACACAATGCAAGAGGTGAGTGCTTGGTAAAATATCTAGTTGGTACGGACCTTAAACTAGTTAATAAGGGCATGGAACCAACCTTCCAAACTTCAATAAGAAACGAATGCATTGACCATTGGGAATAAAATAAGGACCCTTCTCAAATCATAGTAACATTAGCTATGTGCTGAAACTAAGTTCAAGCTAAATGTGGTACAGAATACCAAAAGCTAATTACTGGGGACAGTACAATGCCTTGCTTAGTTGTGAACTAACTTTATTTACATCTAAACAAAAGCATCCCAGAGGAATTGGTTAATTCTGTTGAATGTACAATCCTATCTTCTTCCTTTCACACTAGTTGTGCAATAAAAGAAAGGGTCACTAATACATCGGTACCATGGTGGAATTCTAAACTTCAGAAGCGTATGAGTTGCGTTTTCCGTTATGGCATCTGTTTATACTACCTTACCGACACCTGCTCACTTTCACGATTGCGTTTTCAATAATAGGAAATCAAACGGATGCGAAAATAATCCTTCCGCAGTCAATCCGCCGTTTTTCATACTTGGCATGAATATCTCAAATAGATATCTTTGCAGCATTTCCCCCAGATCGGATTGGAAGTCTGACAACCAGACCAGAAACAAGATAGCACCTACCTCCTTCCATCTGACAGCGTTTTTATGCGACGTGTCTGTGAATACGTGCGAGCTGTTGTGAAAAACTTAAATCCTTCTTCATCGGTGGTGAGTGGGTCCATAGATTTTCAGACAGCGAATCTCTTTTTTCGTGGTCGTAGACAAGGGGTAATTCTGGCCAAAGTTGGATATCTCCTTGCGCTCTTATCTCGCAATCAGATACTGGCAAAGGAAGGACGAAGGGTTTAAATTGCCAGGGACAGGCAATGAGACCTCCAACCATTGCATGAGTTATCAATTAGAAAACTTAGGAGCGTCCACAGGAGTAGCTTACAAGAGTAAACAGATTTCCATAAAAGCACAAGCTCGTTAAAACTCTCAGGAACTTTTCAGTTTGCACCCGCGAATGAATCATTTTCCCGACCACCGGCACTCAACCATCTCAGGCGATACTGTTCTCTCGTGCCAATTTGTATTTCATTTATTAACAGAGCCCAGAGCGTATTCAATGCTTGACTCACCAAGTAAACGGTTTGGTCGCAAGGAAACTAAAGATATGACTTTCATCAAACAGAAGATAGCAGGACTCAGTTTACGATCCATTCGCATAATTGACACGTAGACAGAATTTGAGTGAGTAGATCTTTAAAGGGGCTTTGCAATTACTCGATTTGAGCAACCCACTTAATCAACTTGGATAAATCTTCTCCATTTGGCCTGTGATTGACCCGAATTACGGCGGAATACGAAAGAAATCAAGATGTTTGCCATTAAGCAGATTCGTGTGGAGTGCGTCATTAATTCATTACCATTCCGCAGACGCATGTGTGTCTCGTTAAAAGAGTACACATAGCATTTTAAAAGGCCAATTCAGTGCCGGGTAATGTTCTTGTAAAGACTTCAATTCAATTTCGCCTAATGTATTGTTATTGGATTTGCATTCCCCCGCAGCGCGACGACACAGCCAGAGGGGGAGCCAATAGATATCAGCATAAACTCAGACCGACAGGTGCTTACTTTCCATTCTGAAGCGTGTGTGTAACACTGAGTTCGGGAAAATTAAATTTCTCCCCTTTTTTTGATGATCCCAACAAACGGAAAAAACAACAGGAAAAAACTTAATCGCCCATCATTTGTTCTGACAAAATCCTTGATTTGCTATTAACAACACAGCGCAGAAAATAAATGTGAACCATCTCGGCGGGCTCAACCGCGCCGAGACCGAAGTAATGCTCGTAGAGGATCCTCAAAATCGAATTGATACAAATGGATTGTATTTTTAGGGCGTCCATAAATTCAACCCTAACCGTTACATTCGAATGTGCTCGGCTGTATACAAACATATCCAAATTGATGACATTTATTCCGCACCTCTTGTGTATAGGTCTCGGCTGGGGTTGACGCGGTTAGGACACACATACAACACACCTGGCAGTAGCGAATACCAATGAAACCCTACGACGGCGTCGATAAAATCTTTCCATTTCACCCAGTTGACAATCTGATAAATTGTAATAGGTTGCGCCGGAAGCGAATCAATCAAGTTCGACTGTTAAAATCTCAGTCTGTACACCGTACACCCTCGGAGGGCGTAGTCGCGTCGATCACACTACACCCGAGCTGGCGATGGTGGTTGCGCTGGTATTGGGGTAGTGAGGAAGTTAACGAGAAAGGGAAAGGAAACAAGCATTTGCCCGAATCGGTCAGGTTTAATGATATTCAGCTTCGCGAAAGGCACAGACGTGTTGAAATTAATTTGAGGCGATGAGGTGAGCACCCCTCTTGCTTGGTGGCGCGGCAGCGGCGGGGCTAGCAAAGACATAAAACCAAACGGCAAGCACTTTGCCTCATTCGTGTCGATGTCGGTGGCGGCTCCCTTGGCAATGTGGAAAATTTTATCACCGAACGTGTATCACAGTTTTCGTGTAAGGATAATTGAAAGTTATTTGTAAATGCCTGCCGTGGGGCGGCCGTTTCGTTTGTGCTTGTTTTACCTTCAGTGTCCCCTTTCATGCCGACAATGGGGATGGTTGTATTTGCATATCAAGTTTAATAACTTTTTTCCCACTTAAGTGCGAACGAGAAGGCGATGCGCGTGTCCTAAAAAATTGGGTTACCATTATGCGGGCGCTTTGCGATTTTATGTTCACACCGCTGCTGCCAATGAGGGAATGATTTATGGGCTCTAATCGAAAGTATGAAATGCTAGCGGACGGGGACAGCGACGGACAGGTCGCAGACTGGGTGCGATAGGATAGCAGAGTGCAGCGTGAGTGATGTCGGATAAAGATATTCGGGGGCTGGTTAAACTGCAGATGTGCTTGGGACACGCTCCACACGAAGGTTGTAGTGAGTGTCGAAATTTGGAGATCAATCAAACTAAGGGTAACGCCTGTTTTAGGGACGGATGGAATCAGCATAACAGAGGGAACTTTGATCGATTGTCGAGACTTCAACAAACTTGCGGTCATTTTTATAAGAGAATTTAGCAACTTTATTTATTGTTAAGAACAAATACGATCACCACATATGGCTAATTGGAAATCATCGTCATTTCACTGCTGTTGAGGTCCCTAGAATACGCTACAACAACTTACATTTTTAGTGGTCAAGCCAAGTTCCTTAGTTATCAAGCCTGAGACCTCGGGAGCGTCTGAGCCTGATCTAAAGCTGCCTGCCATAATTGACGGTCGGGTACCCGTTACGCTGCTTTCCAGTCATCAAGACCCCGATGACTTCGTCTTTATACCAGACATTAGGTCTTCTTCCTCTTCTTCTCCTCCGCAGGAGCGTCGGATACGCTCGTATTAGCTGGAGCATTGGTATCCATGCACTCCATGTGACCGAGCCAATGTAATAGACGGATCTTTAATATTTAATTTTTCTCGTAGTCAGGACTGCAATACCGCGGCTCAGAATTTTGTATTCGAAGGCACCAAGAATTAGCTCTGTTGTTTTGCTTACCGTTCTGTCCAGCTTCGGGGTCCGGGCAGGACTCACAAAAGTTTTGTAGAGCATAGTGTTAACCTAAAAAGTCAGGAGTTTTAAGCACAGTTGTTTCCACATACAGATGGGATATGTGCCGCCATGTTTATTTCTAGCATTAGTGCAAAACTCGTAGAACTATTCTCGTTATCGTCAAATGGCTTTTGACTGATGATTATGATCACACTTACACACCAAAACTAAAGCCGAGTTCTTCCAGAAGTCTGTTCAAATGTAAGTGCATGCGGATAACATTGATGTTAATGGTAGAAAGCAGATAGTCATCAATGAGGGGCTTGCTAGCATTGAGAAGGAAGCGACGAAAATGGGTCTGGAGGTGAGCGAGAGGTGCAAGTATAAACAACATCAACATACCTATTGGACAGAGAGTCGCAATGAGCAGGGATTTCATCTACCCCAGCTCCGCAGCAACAACACCCCAGCTCCGCAGCAACATCATCGATATCAGATTATGCGTTATTAAAGCTCTTGCCAACCGATGTTTGTTCGACAATTGATTCATATAGCCTTCTCTTGATATATCAAGCTGGGTTTATACGACATTTTTCTTCCCACTTCTGTACGGCGGCATGGACAAACTCAAAAATGAATAAAAAAGTCCTTAGAGTCTTCGAGAGACAGCATCAGCGTGCGATCGTTACTCCTATTTGCTACGCATTGAACTTGTAATACCGCGACATGAGCCTTGCGAGGCGTATACTGGCCTAATGCCTCAGGTGGCTGGGCTATGAATAGCTCATGGACAACTTAGCTCCGACTCGAAGTATGTTTGACTGCGAATTGTGGATAAAAAGGAGTGCGAAGCGATATACTTTGACAAGGTCCTTATATTTCTCTCCAGCTCTCAATCTAAAAATGATACCTGATTTATCTTCACTCGTAAATATGTACTTACAACTTTGTCATCATCATCATGTCACGCAAGAGAGATCTCCAGGCAACTCGATCCTCCGCCATCGACTCTAACTCATCGTTTTTCGTCTTGGTCCAGCCATCTCGTCCTGAATCTGCCATGCGGTCGCCTACCTGTAGGTATCGCATTCAACGGCCGCCACATTCGTCCTACGTGACCAAACCATCGAAGCATATGCTTCGGCTTTTGTACGGGCCGAATAAAACTAAACTGCCACCAATTGTCATACAAAAAAATCTGCAAAAACTTAAAGAAACTCAAAACGAACAATAAGCACAAAACAAAGAGAATAGCGTGTCAACCAAGAACCAGAATTCCAAGACGTCGAATAGGCTACCCATGCAATCAGTGGTGACAACACTTACAGGTTTTTGTTTGCAGACAGGCTGATCCAGGGACCGGTGAATGTTCTTTAAGGATGTGTCGATAGTTCGTGAGAACGTAAATGAAATTTGTTCAGCATAATCCGACACGAGATTTATCAGGCATGACCTCAGCCAGCAGAGTGATGAACCAATTTATCACTACATCCTCATCACGCTGGAAGTAGCGGCGTAGGTTTATATCGAGACAGTGAGGTCTTCCAAATTAACATCGATGAGTTATAGTATAAGATAAAAACGGCTAGTCCAGTCTAAGTGCAGCAAGTTAAACCTGAGAATACAGTCTGCAGTCTTCCGTCTTTAGTGTTTTGCACTCAGTACTGAACCTTCAGTTTCATCTTCAGCACGTTCAACAACAGAACTACGCAGAATGTCGGAGACGTCCTGTCGGGTCCTGATTCCGCTGTAGAGATACCAACCATACGCACATGAACTATCTTCAGTCTTCAGTTCAAAGCCTTCTTCTTCAGCCATCTGTCTTCCGTCATCAGCCGCCAGTCTTCCTCCATCAACCGTCAGTCTTCCGTCATCAGCCTTCAGTCTTCAGCCATCACCCTTCAGTCTTCCGTCATCAGCTTTCAGTCTTTAGTCATCAGTGCTCAACCTTCAGTCTTCAGTCTGCAGTCTTCAGTCATCAGGCTTCAGTCTTCAGCCATCAGCCTTCAGTCTTCAGCCATCAGCCTTCAGTCTTCAGTCATCAGCCTTCAGTCTTCTGTCATCAACCGTCAGTCTTCAGTCTTCAGCCATCAGCCTTCAGTCTTCATTCTTCAGTCATCAGCTGTCCGTCTTCCGTCTTCAGCCGTCAGTCTTCTGTCATCAACCGTCAGTCTTCCGTTATCAACCGTCAGTCTTCCGTCATCAGCCTTCAGTCTTTAGTCATCAGTGCTCAACCTTCAGTCTTCAGTCATCAGCCTTCAGTCTTTAGTCATCAGCCTTCAGTCTTCATCAGTGATCGTCTTCAATCATCATTCTTCAGTCATGAGCCTTCAGTCTTTAGTCATCAGCCTTCAGTCTTCAGTCATCAGCCGTCAGTCTTCCGTCATCAACCGTCAGTCTTCCGTTATCAACCGTCAGTCTTCCGTCATCAGCCTTCAGTTTGTAGTCATCAGCCTTCAGTCTTCAGTCATCAGTGATCAGCCCTCAGTCTTCAGTCATCAGTGCTCAACCTTCAATCTTCAGTCATCAGTTTTCAGTCATCAGCCTTCAGCCTTCAGTCATCAGCCTTCAGTCTTCAATCATCACCCTTCAGTCTTTAGTCATCAGCCTTCAGTCTTCAGTGATCAGCCCTCAGTCTTCAGTCATCAGCTATCCGTCTTCCGTCTTCAGCCGGCAGTCTTCCGTCATCAACCTTCAGTCTTCCGTCATCAACCGTCAGTCTTCCGTCATCAACCGTCAGTCCTCCGTCATCAGTCTTCAGTCATCGGTCTTAGTCTTTAGTCGTTAGCCTTCACTCTGCAATGTTGCTGCCTTCCCCGGTGTCTGCACTCGGTCGATCGGGGACGAACAAAAGTTCAAGTTGGCCGAGTTGTTGCTATTAACTCTGTCACTCTTCGGCAACCTTCCGATAAGAAGCAACTAGACTAGAAAGCTAGATTAGACCACACTAAACCTGCAGAATTAAAATATCATTAAATTGAACTAAAATTGTATTTTGAGAACCGCACTCAAAAACCACACGTAGGTACATTCCCAAATCCATTCAGATCGCCCCACCATTTGTTCGCCGCACAGAAGCACATCACAAAACACTCCCGCATGCATTTATGAACGCTACACAAATCTAAATTGACAATCTACGCAAACGTAAAATAGTTAAAAACTTTAAACTCGTCGCATGTTCCCAGCGAATAAAAATTTTTTGCATTTTTTGTAAGTTTTTTGCTTAACTACACGGACATGCATATGAATTTGTCCAAAACAAAGGTTACATTCGCCTAACATGCGAGAGTAAGCCATTTAAAAACTAGTAAATTAAATAACCACTCACTTGCATTAGATTGTGGCATTTTTTGTCCGCCGTTGTCCAGAGGGAAGTACTATAACCCTTTGCAGAACATGGGGGTCAACATGAGAGGAAAAAAAAGCAGTCCGAAGCATCCCCCATGGCGTACAGGACAGAAGCAAAGCCCACACACAGACACGGAAAATGTGAGGTCCATTGAGAATTGAGGACGCTACAATCTCACCTAGGCGTCCGCAAGATGCTCGACAGTTAGGTCGCCTGGTGCATGTGATAAGTTTTGAAGTGTTTCCACCAATGTCCCCACACTTGGGCATCTGTGGTTTCCATATTTGCCATGTGCATTCGTTTCTTTCACGTTCACGTTCACCCTGTATACAGTCGATGTGAGTGCAAGGCTTTTTGAGCCCTGAAATATTCAGGATATGTAATAAAGCACAAATGAAAAGAAAACAAGAAGTGCTTTGGTGCTGAGCACATTTTTCCATGAAGTGCATGTATTTTCCACTTGGGAATGAAAACTTTGCGCGCCCTGTACAAATTCTACTCGACTGCTCGTTCAAGGATTTGTCTCACTCAAAGGATTTGCGCACAAATACAGGCATCAATGCGGCCGCCACACGGCACACACATACGAGTACTCTCGCGGCGGGGTGAAAAATCCATTCTGTTGATATCAGGACATGTGCAGTGGCACGGATGTATTGCCCACCTGTGCATTCGTCTAGGGCTGTTGTGTGTCGGAATGTGCGCCACCTGTGACATCACCTTAACCAAGCCGAAAGATTTTACATCACAGTCATCGTGGCGTTATTTTTCTAATTTTTTTTTTCTTTATTTTCCTGTTAGTCACTGCGGAACGCCCTTGTCCTGCTTGAACGTGGATTTGTGAGGGTCGGGTTAGATCTTTGTGCCGTTTCCTTCTCCTTTTGCGGTTTGCTGATGTTATTTGGGAATTATTTAGTACCAACTGGAATTTGCGCTCCTTGCCATGTCCCAGTGTCGTGATTGTGGCATATTGATTGGAATTTGAGATGAATGTATGTGGATTAGATTGATTGGACGTTCCCCCAGGAGAGCTGTTAACTAGAGTAATAGTCATTTGGTCTCTTTTTTTATTTTACACAAAAATAATAGTAGTTTTTGCATTATTGATCTTGGGGGCTTTTTTATGTGACGTGCTTCTGAAGGAGAACTCACTGGGGACGATGTTTCGTTTGGGGTACAAAATTCTTAAATTACATTTCTATAAGAAGTATTTACATACAGGAGCGGAGAGGACGGGTTAGGGTCTGCTTAGGACGAGTATGTATCGAGGGAGAAATAGTTCGGAAAGAACATAGATTCGTTGTACTCGATAACTTTAAATTCATGTCATATGAAGGTGGGGACAAAGACTTGAACATTTTATAGCTGCTAGGCGAATGTTTGACTTCCTTGCTACTTGAGTGATTCAAAGTTTATTCAAAGTGAAGAAAGGAGTACACAAGTAAGGAACATTTTTGCCAATATACATGCGATTGAAAAGATGTAAGGGGAGCTTTATTTGTTATTTGTATGACAATACAATAACATTGTAAATTGGAACAATGCTATAAAGGATGTTGGTCAAGTCCCCTAGCAATCGAAATGAACAGCAAAAGGAATAGCTCATCTCTAAATTGACCGCCTCGGATTCGTTGACAGTGGTTCAAGTGGTCGGCACAATTTTTGGTGGCTCGGTCCAATATGTGCGGCGTTATTCTGTCTCCAATGTTGGTCTCAAGCTGTCCCGAAGTGGTTGGCTTGTGATCGTAGACTTAGGACTTGTCACTTTACTTAGCCCCGGTGAAAATAATCGGCAATATAACGAAAACGAGAACAAAAAAGAAGTGGTAGGTTGTACGCATTAGAAGGAAAGAGAGAGTACGATATACAACGTTACCGATGGCTTCGGTTGTAATTTGGCTGTGGCGTCCTTCATTTAGTGCACAGCGCGCGTGCTTGGACAATCGCAAGCACATGGCTTCGGCTTGGTTGTATCGCTTTTCATTCAATGCACAGCAACATCACGCGAGAGCTTAAGATTGGCTTGGTTTTACCGCTCTCCACGCGAGTGGCTTATGCGCATGTTTGGAAAAGTAGAAAAACTGCCAAGTACAGTCTGCACCGAATGCCGATAGTAAGCCATGTCACTCGCGGCGCGCCTTAGTTTTCACTATTGTCATTATCGTCAACTGCCATTTATTCTGACACAGATCTATGGTCATCGAAGCAATCAATCAAGGGTGAAAGAAAGCAGTGTGTAAACACGAGTGGTTGCTGAGAAGCTAGGCTCTAGAATCCTACAGGCTGTAGCGCCATCAATATTGTAGCATTCTAGTTGTTTCAATTAATTTATACAAATGAATGCCCGTGACAGTCGACCTATTTCTGCATCCGCGAATACTTGATCTTTGTACCGGAGATTCAGTCTTTCCTCTCCTTCTCGAACCAAGACGCCCGGATTCGAAGAATCTCTTAGCTGGAGCTTTGGTGGCCATGCCCTCGAAATTATCGATGCAGTGTAGTCGACGGATTCTTGCCTTGTAGAATGTGGACTACATCCACATCACATTCACCTTCCTGGCAGAAGGGACCATCCGACGTAGAATTTCTCTTTCGAATGTACCAATAATCGGATTTGCTTATAGTCCAGATCCCATTTAGCAGGGTTTGCAAAACACGATTTTCGTAGAGCATGATTTTGGGTCCTTCGAGTTTGAAGCCCAGTTTTTTCGAAGTCGAAGTAACACCGGTTGGCAACATCGGACTTCCACTGTAATGTCATTTGTCGAGTTTACCCTTGCCCCGAGGAGACAAACTCCTTTACTACATCGAAATTGCCGATCGCGATATTTTGTCCTAGATGTCTTTCGACGGAGTGCTGAACTCCAATAAAATTGGTTGGCAATAGCGCCAAGACTGAAATTTACGTGTAATTTGTTCTTGATAACTTGAACTTCGATTACGAACGGATTATTTGGCGACATCGAATTCTGAAGGGGAATTTCCGCATTCTGCGTATTTTAGAAGTTCGTTTTATAATGAATCGCCTTCGGGGAACTGTGTTTTCATTTTGATTTGACCTGGTGTACGTAAATACGGTGCCGTAAAACAACGCCTCCATAAAGAGAAAATTTTCATGTTTGGTCTTCATTTCACTTTCCTTAAGCGAAATAAGGCCGAGTCGGCCTTATTTCACCTTTCTATACTAATATTATAAAGAGAAAAGATTTGAATGTTTGTTTGTTTGTTGTTGCTCAGAATCCTACATCCTGATGAACATGGGCTGTAGTATATAATATTTTCAAAACCCTTAGGGATCCGTATGAAAAATTCCATAATGGAACGCAAAGTGTAAAAATCATACCAAGCATACCTTTGAAAGAAAGTCCGCTGTATTTAAAGCATGAGGGGTTGGTTCGGTTCGCTAGCTAACAGGATTTTAACCCCCCTTTCCGCAGGGCTTAACCCGCTCACGCGACTTCTTTGCTCCGCTAAGGGTATGCCAACGACTGTCAGGCAGGCGCCTGGAGACAAAGTTAAAACATATTTACTCTGAGGTATTCAGCAGTATATTTTCAGTCAATTACAACAAAAGAGATTTTAATAATCAATACTTTGGTGGTACTTTGAACCATTTTGTCTGACAATGCCGTGATGCCGTATAACAGTTCAAACACAGTTTAAAGTGATTACAAGGTTGTAGAAGGATACTTCGAGCATTTTCACAGCATATAACGCACAGTAGAGATGTATCATCAATATTCAAATAATTCGGTTCTACTTCACATAAGTTTACATTCTCTTCATCTTCATCGTTGCTTACACTTTCAACTAACAAATCGTCAGAAAGTAAATTGTTACTTTCATTTGTCATTTGATTTAGAAGGGGTTGAATTGATATACAATTCATACACAAAAACTGATTCACCAAGACTAGCCATTTTAACGTGTATCACTCAATGTTTGTCAACTAATGAGATGGCTGCACATCGAGTTACAACTCACAAGCATTGATTGCGGTAAAGTTCACTTGTTTTTCTAACAAGTGCAGTTGGCTTTTTACGTTCTCTTGCCTTCTCTCTGAATGCGGCTTTATTTCACAAGTAATGTTCGAACATGAAAATTTGTTCCAAAATTCGGTGTTATTTCACGGCACCCGTAAATACATATAGAAACTCGCGATTTCCGATTTTCCAATTTCTTGGTTTTAGAAGTTAGAACTTAAGCCTTAGTTTTTATTTTTGGAGAAAAAAAGTAGGTGCCGACAAACACACAAAGAGGCTCGACACAGCGATCCGATGACAGCGTCCGTGATGTAATAGAGAACGATTTGGAGGATGATGTTTGAAAATTTGTGATTATACATATATAGTTTGCTTAGAATAATAGTATAAGATAAATAATAGTAGCGCGCCTAGTTATATTGGTAATTTAAGCTTTGTCGAGCTTATTTTTGAATTTCATGTACATACGAAGTTTTTATTCTTAATTATAGATATAAAAGGTTTAACAAAATAATTCATTATTAATTGACAAAATCTAAAGCTTGGAAATAAAAAATATAAAGCAACAAAAAACTACAAACAAGAATTTCCCAATATAATAGTGTGTGGATTGAAAGTAAAAAAAAAAAAAAAGTTATTAAACATCAAACAAAAAAATTGGTCTTAAACAAAAGATAACCTTGTTGTAAACTTGGTTGTAAGCCCCTTATTCTCTAGGACTGATTTGCACCGACGTCTACCAAATCCTTGCATCTCTTGGTTGTAATATTCTGCCACGCGCTTTGCACTACTTGCCAAAGTTCTCTATCATTGGTTGGCTTTGCGTTCGCCACTGCTTTCTTTAAGTCACACCACAAGTTTTCTATGGGGTTAAGGTCTGGTAACTGTGCGGGCCACACCATAACATTAACCCCATTGACCCGAAACCATCCCTTGGCTTTTTTGATTGAATGTTTCGGGTCATTGTATTGCTGAAAGACCCACATTAAAGGCATTTCATATTCTGCGTAAGGCAACATTACCCTTGCAAGAATATCAACATACACAGTCTGGTCCATGATCCCAGAAATAAGATGGACAGGCCCAACACCTTGGTAGGAAAAACAGCCCCAAACCATTATTTTTGAACTGCCTTGTTTTATGGTCTTTAAAGTGTATTGAAAGCGATATTCCGTGTTTGGAGGACGCCGAGCCTATTGAAGGGACCCAAATGCCCCAAAAAGAACAATTTTGCTCTCATTAGTCCATAATATATTGCACCATTTTTCAACAGGCCAGGTGATGTGTTCTTTGGCAAAAGCTATCCGAGCTGCTATATGCTTTTTAGAAAGGTACCTTGCCGAGACTCCGAGCGTATAGCCCTTCATTTAACAGTCGCCTGCGGACTGTGACAGCACTAACACTTAGCCCCAACACCTTTTGGATGACATTTGAAGGTGCAGAGGGGTGCGTCTTGCTATATCTTACAATTCGCCTGTCCTCCAATGCTGATGTTTCTTAGGATGAAAGATTTATTTTTTGGGTGCATCCTATGATTTCTTGAATTTTTTTATACGTTTTTCCATCTGCTCTTAATTTTAAAATTAATTTTCTCTCCTGCTCTGGGCAATGCTTATTGCCCCCCACTGTTTAATTAAAAGTTCCAGATTTTACTATAATCTAAATTAAAAATATTTATTTGTTCTTACTTTCATGTTTCTACCTTTAAATTTAATTTTTTATCAAATTTTAAGTCAGTTAACTAGAACACTACTATTTTGAGAACCAAAGCAGAGAACCAAAGCAAAGAAATCGCTCTTCAGTCAGGCATAACAGTTCATTTTATATAATCATTATGTTCCTCTACGTTTTATGTGTCATAGTGCGAATTAATAAATATGTGTCTATATCAATTTTGTATTATACTTTTTGTATCTTTGTATATTATACTTGTTATCTCGAATTTTTCTTGTGGCAAATGATGGTTCGAGTTATCGACGTTCGACTGTACAGTACAGCCTTGGACTGTACTGTAGTCCGGGCACTCGTTAGACCAGACACCTCTATATTTTGGACGCTTTCAAAACTGTACCTCAACAGTCCGGACAGTGTATTAAAATGCGCACATATTTTGACTCTATTCTATGTAAGTACATGTGTAAGTATGTTCATACAATTATGGGATTGGTTGTGTCGATTTCAGTTGGCTTGAGTATAGACATTGTGACGTTACGATTTGCAAGCCAACGTATGTGTCAGCCGATTTTTTATTAAATGGCCGCAGTTGGATATCTCTTTCCTCCGTTATCTCTGTTTTCAGGATAAGACGTATTTTCTGCGGATAGGGTTTACATTTTTCAGTGAATGTTTTTACATTCACATACTCTTTTTTTTTATGTTTTTGACACTGTCAGAGAAATGTAAAATATTGGATAATATTGAAACTGGCAAATCAGTTATTCAAGTAGCTGAAATTCTGAAGATTTCAAAGTAGACATAAAAGCCAACAGTAGGAAATTTGGAAATTTGTATCTCGCTCATTTCAAGGATCAGACAAGCTGAAAATTGAAGTCCCAAGAACATGAAGATCAGACAAGGTGAACATCCAGCGGTAGAAGAAGCTTTGATGACATGATTTATCCAACAAAGGAATCATCATGTGCTAATTTCAACAGATATGGTTCAAACTTAAGATTTTTTGCAAGGAGATGACAGGAAATGAGAGTGGTTTGTTGTTTAGACAAATTTAAATTTTGGCATGGAATTCGATATCTTATCTATTCGTGGCGAAAAAGAATCGAGCGATGTTGCTGCTTCTCAAAAAAATTGTGAGTGGTTCAAGCAATGAACAGAAGGGAAGAACAGGTTTATAATGCTGATGAGTCAGCTGTCTTCTGGAGGTTTCTTCCTGGAACGACATGGGTTCATGCGAATGAAAAATCTGCTCCTAGCATAAGAATATCCAACGACCGCGGTACTTTTATGCCATGTTCTAATGCTACAGGAACTCATAAGTTACTCGTCTTAGTTATCGGAAAATCAGTTAATCCGAGGGCATTTAAGAACGTTATTCTTCCAGTAGCATATAAAGCTACTAAAAAAGGATGGAAGTGACAACAATTTTTTCTGACTGGTTCAAGAATAATTTTATTCCCAGTTTGAAAAAGTTGTTGACAGAGATTGATAAGTCATTGAAAGCACTCTTGGTTTTGGATAATGCCCCATCTCACCCTAAGGAGGACGAAATAAATATTAATCGAAATAAATATTGCGAGATGCGGCTTTCTTTCTGGATTCCGCATGTAGAGGCATTGTAGTGAAAAATATTAAAAAGACTTGGTCAATTTTATGCTCAGAATTGGCATCCCGATGGAATAATGAAGACCTTATACCACTTGCACAGTTCCGACATCAAATTGAATCTGATTTTTCGCTTGCTGATTTAAATAGAATTCGTGGCATAATTAGAATAATTGATCCTTATGGTAGCACATCAAGAGATGAAAGAAATAAATGGGCAAATGGGATGGACCTCTGATGAAGATACTATTCAGTCTGCTTTACAAATCCAACAAAATGCTGATGAAGAAGATGACATTGTAAACAACCAGGGGCGTTCAGTGGACAGAATAAAATAATGAGGCTCAAATAGATATCCCTCTACTAAAGGCGTTACACGAAAGAGCCGACAAGTTGTGAAACATGTACTTTCCTGCTCTTTAAAGATTTTTTTAAATGCGTACATTGTGCATACATATATTCATATAAATTTCTATCCAAGGTGTTTGAAAAATTGTCGGTCGTACACGTAATTTTTTCTCTATAGTCCGGACATTTCGCTAGTCCGGACACACCCTAAACTTTATGTGTTTGGACTAGCTACGCCGTACTGTATCTTGCTTCGTATTTATTGACTAGCTCGCATCGTCAATTGCAATGAATGCTTCCACTATGACACGTTGGGAACGCGCTTCTATGTCGATGCCATCTGCATATCCCAACAGTTAAACTTACTTGTAGTGTACCACGGGTTTCTTGTCGGGGTGGGCTTTAGACTAAGGCATTTCCATCCTGCTTCTTTGATGGGCGAGAGCTAATGCAACTCCATCCCGTTGACAAAAACCATTCTCTCCTGGGGCCTATTTCCCAGATCATGTATCACATGAATCGTATGATCCTGATATGTCTGCTGTCATTTCTGTTTCTCAGATTTGATGTATGAACTGCTGTAATACAACATGCATCACTTAAAGATTACACTGGAAATATGGGAAAAATGTTAGTATAATTATGTTATACAGAAATATATACACAACTACAACATACAACAGTTTTTTTCAAACTCCTGTAGGCACTCCCAAAATGAATGCTTCATAAAGAGAAAATTCAGAAAAATAAGACATATTTCGGTTTACAATTTTGAATTATGAATTTTTGTTCATCTTTTTTTCAAATTAGACAAGCAAAGAATAAATGCTTGTACTTCAAAAATGTTTAAAAAAAAAAAACATGTACTACAGTGAAACCTCCTAAATGTGGTACTCCAAGGGACTAAGAAAATGCGAACCAATTTGGAGGTGCCCCGATTTGAGGGGACCTCTTAATTGGGCCTAAAATCATTATGTCCCGATTTTACACAGCTCTGACTTAAAATGTTCCTGACATTTTCACGGTCCATTATAAATTATTAAATATAATGTACGAAACACTACTTAAATGAAAGAGTGCTCTGTGGCAACAGCAGAACAAGAGCAAGGATTTTTTTTACAAACGTATTTCCGACATTCCGGGAAAATCGCCTGTTTTTGCAATCATTGCATGTGTATACGTGAATAATTTCTACCTCTCTATGTTTGTCGCAATTTAGAGGCTGTTTTCAGGCAACGCAAACTTTTTTCCAACGAAATCGTTGCCCATTTGCAGAGGTCCACTTATATGAAAAACCGAGTGTATGCATGAAGTGCGATCCCTTTCGGAGGTGCCCCAATTAGTGAATGACCCAATTTGGACGATTTACTGTATTTTAAAAAATGTCGGGTTCCATTACACAAAAACGGTTATTTCCGATGCCTGAAACGTCAAAATAATACACATCATAAAACAAAGAAGAAATCATACAACACTTCCAGTGGAATCTGGGAAACAGAAAATGGGATGATATTGTAAGAAATGTATGTAATGTATGATCTGTGAAGAGGCAGGGTGGGCCTCCGAAATTTACAGACACCTACTGAGGCATTTCCCATTTTCTTCCCGAGATAAAGATTTAAGGTTGTTTTGTTCACTTAACTTGACGTGATTTTTCTCTTCAACTTCTGTATTTGCTTTCATTCACTCAAATTGTTTGGTTTCAACTTTCAAATTACAACTCATGACTTTATCAACTCCTCATTTTCTCAACTTATGGAAATAGCCGAAGTTAAGCGATCAAATCGGGGATCTTGCTCTCACTCTCTCTCTTTTCTTCCATTGACGTAGTTACTAGATTGTGTGCGTCATTTATCGTTGTCGTCTCTCAAAGCGGACAAAAATAATCGTGCTCGAACTAATCCATGCTTTATTGCCGTGAAACGAGAGAAGATGCTGGCCCTTTGATTTGAAATAATGAAGTATTTGATAGAATCTTTTTCATTTGTTTACAGGCCCCGTAAATTACGGGCAATTACACACTAAGCAATCGTCAATATTATTCGCAAAAATATATTAGTGCAAGCATTACAAATGTGCATAGTCGCTTGTACTGTTCACCACAACATGCCGGCAGAAACTGATCACTAGACGTAGATACCCAACCATTATCTCTGCCGAAATAGTTCGCTCTCAATTCTCCTTATAATAGTGCACACGAACAGCACACACTGTAAATTCAAAGTAGAAAATGACATTGCATGTGTGACTTGTCAAAAATATCCCAGGGGAAATTTACAAAGAGAAAGTTGGACAACTTCTGGATTTTATATTCAGACTGTGAGTTATTGAACAAAATCAATTTTCAACTCGCCGATTAAATAACGAGTTGAGACCAACCCCGAAGTTGATCAACTCACAGTTCTCCGGTAAGTGGAACAATTGTAGGTTAGTTTTCTGCTTTTTTTTTTACCAAGGTTTTATTTTCTCCTCAAAAGGTCCTTGTTTTTCTGGAGTGTAAGCACTTTTAGTATATGCATTTTTTTTCATTTGCTCTGCCTTTAGATAAAGCCTCTGAAGTAAAAGATGATATATGCTGTCCTCATGGTCCCGGTGAGCACAAAGAACCCAATGAAGAAACTAGTTGTTTGCCTCAAGTCTGTTTTACAGCATTTGTTTTTCGTTTGCTTTACTTTGCATGTTGTCTGTCTTTTGTTCCACTTTAAGATGTTTATGATCAGACTCTGATGGATTTGAAAGGTCGGTAACAGTTCATTTAGACTTTTATAGGAACGCATCCCGCCTTCTTTAGCCCATTTATTCTGTTGGTAGGATTAAAGGCATAGTGCAGAGCTTTCCTAACACTCACTTCGACAACTACAACTAGACAACTACAATGGACACTGCGTTGTCCATCGCCGTTCGGCTTCAATCTTATACGTATGCAAATAGACGCTAAGTTCGATTTCTTTGGTGGAACGGAAATGCTAACTAAGTATTATTTAATTTGACACATGTCACGAATCGCGTGTGTGCTGTCAAAAAAGAGCACTTTTCAGCTCTAATCTCCGTACAATTTAATGTCAGTTCTTACGACGTTATCTGTTTTGTTCTCCTCCTTTTGGCTAAGTTCCGGGAAAAATTTCAATACCGTATCTCGACACACCCAAATTCCCTAAAGTGAAATTTATTTTATTTCACTCTGCGTTGGCAACATTCTCAAACCAAAAAAAATGGTAGAAATGCCAACGCTGCACCGTGAACAGTTACCACAGCCATATGAACGAGTCTACGTGCACACTTCGGTTGAGCCATTTTATATTAATACAGAATGTTTAGAACGTCATTACCGTGCAAAGAGGAAATATTGCACTTTCTGAAATTGTTTAGATCATTAGATGAAAATCTTATTCAGTTGGTACAGCAGCAGACGTCAATTGATTCCGTGATTACGCGAACGTGATATTTCGTAACCGCTGTCGCTTATGGTGTTATCGAGGAGTTTACTTGAATTCATCGGGGGTGAGTGTGGTTATGAAGGTCGGTGGTGTGACAACGGAAATTGCGCCATTGTGCAAAAGCAGCAGCTTCTCCAACAAAGCCGAGGTACAAGGTAAGGTTGGTGGCGGTGTGAGAATGGAAAATGTGATTGAAGGAAATTTATTTATTGTGGTAAAGAGTTTAGAAGGGTTTTTATGGTTTACGGATTTATTTAAAGATTTAAGTTTTAAATCTGAGGTTGTTGGTTCTATGTCAGCATGCTTTCGTTACACGCTACACGACTACATCTAAGACCTTGTTATTATTGCAATTACTGGGTGAAGTTCTTCAGAAATGCTCTCATCGTTCAGACGTCAGGAGTGAATAAAGCTCTCAAGTAAGTGTATGGTTAAGGGTTAAAGGGGTATTTACATTTGAAATACTAGCACGAACTACAAATTGGAGAACTTGGCTACTGCCTCACTGGGTGTATTATAATGCATGTATTTTCACTTTTATAAAGAAGCTTTTTCTTTAATATTGAGTGAAAAATTGTTTAAAAAGACTAAAATTGTACTTCGTACGTAAGTCAAGAGTACAAAAATCATACCTCGCCCGAATCCGTGTTAAATCAAATTTAATGTTCAAGATTCTGCGGGAGTGCACTTCAAGCAGGATCAAGAATATAGCTAATCTCATGGCACAGGGCACACATAGATTAGTTCATGTCGCAATAAGAAGACAATCCAGACAGAATCCGGAATTCAGAAAAAAATATTATTTGAGAACACTGGAATTGTGCATACCGATTGGGAAGTAAAAACATAAATTGCACGCAACCTTACAATTCTGCACAATTTCCAAGGTTTTCAGACAGCTCAGCTTCATTAAAAATAGTGTACAATTCGTTTTTATTGCCAACTAGTAAAAAGCCTGTCGTACGAAAACAAAACAAATTCGAAACAAAACAAAAAATTACCAGAGTTGTACACAGAAGAGTTGCAAAAAGCGTGAGCAACGCACCAACCAAGGGACCCGATAACTTCCAGGGGTTGTTTTTCTTTCACATTCGGTATAGGAGTGACAAACCTACATACTTACATACTTACACATATAGCGCTTTATTATAGAATGATTAACATTTTGAATACACTTGCAATGCAGGTTTTTGAAGCTTCTTTGTGTGTCAAGTAAGCCTCTTCCGCTAGCCCGATCACTAGCTGCTGCTAGTTGCCTCCAATTTCTCACGCCAACTTGTTGAGGTCTGCCTTAGATGCGGGCGTTCTCTGTTGCAGTGCCCAACCGACTTAGAGTCGAAGGCTCTTTTCTTCCATGCGCTATACACGGCCCAGCGATAGCGTCGGATGCGTACACAGTAGTCTCATGTAGCTCAGTAATACGTGGTTGAACATTCACTTTCAATCATTTTGAGATTCTCCATGCCACTGTACCGTGCAGTAAAATCGAGATGAATGATATCTCATAGAAAGTGACTACCTCGAAGTTGTAGCTGTCTATGATGACGCTCTGCCCAAGATGTCGATGTTGTGTGTTCTTTCCTGAAGGCAATATAACATTCTTCGTTTTCAATTAATTCATTGCCAGATTAATTTTAGTCGCTTCCGCGTATTCTAACATCTGGATGGACATCTGAAAGACCGTCCCTGTGCGTCGGTGTTTGAGTTTTGCACGATCTTCTTCAGAGTGACATGAAAGAAGCCACATGATGGAGCATCGCTGTGGACAGTATAAATCTTTTTTTCAGATTGATGGTTTCGGTGAGTTCATTACCGACTTTGTCGGAACAGCGACAATCGTCCATTGTCATGGAAGCTACACTTTTTGTTTGCACAAAATTTCCGGATCTATCAGTCATCTGGGTCAATCTGGTCGGTCTCCAAGCAGTTGGTAAATGCAAAGCATAGAGAGAGAAATTTTGAACGGCTCCATTTACCAAGTAGGCAATGAATAGAGGCGTTGTAGGCACTATGTCTTCAGCAGAAATGAAGTATGATGGAGATGTCCAACTTCACAGCTGATTGGCCCCTGACCCAGCTCCGAATTTCAGAGGCTTTTTGACAATTATTCATGAATTTTTGACAGTTATTCACGAAATAGCGCAAATGCCGTTTTCTGATTGGTCAATTTGGTTTTAAAAAACGATATAAAAAATGGTTGTCTTTTGATGTTAAGGGGTAAGAGAGGTAGAAGTTGGGTATCTCTATCATACTTCGTTTCTTCACCGTATAGCAGTCGACTGCACCTGCAACAATCGGACAGCCCAGCAGCAGCTCAATTAATAATCCCTAATAGTGATATGATGATATGATAATCCGATTATTTGTCTTTAATTATTATGTGTATATGGATGTGGACGAACTTCGGTTTCAGTAGGACATTGGTAATACAATAAATGCTAAGACTGCATGAGTTGTTCTCTGGTCGTTAATTTTTGACTAGTTGTTCCCCGCGATTTCACTCGTCGGGGCACAACTTAAATTTGGAATATATAATGGTCACTAAACCTTCAATAATTGATATTGCAAAATATTATTGTTCGTCTGTAGATATTGGGTCTATAACTTAATTAGTGCGATTTTTTTCCAAACATGAGCGTTTATTTAAGAAGAACATGTACAATAGTATTATTCAAAGTATTGCCCATCAGAAGCTATGACTTTTTCCCATCTTTCTGGCAATTCGTTTATCCCATCCCAAAAGCACAGCACCGGCTTGGCAGCTAAGAATGGATCAAGCCAATTTTTGATATTCTGCTCTGATGTGAACCGTATTTCAGTGAGGGCGCTCGGCATCGACCGGATCAAATGGTAGTCAGAAGGGGCAAGGTCTGGGCTACAAGGCGGCTGGAGTAAAACTTCCCATGCACTGTTTTCCAAATAGTTCTTAACCGGAGTAGCTACGTGGGGCTATAAAAAAATTCAATTTGTTATTTACGCTTCAAATGAATGACATATAGCGAAATGACGTAAAGGGTGATTTTTTAAGAGCTATAGGAAAGTTTTTCAAAAAGAAACACATACAATTCAGAAAAATGCATGAAATCTTTATTTGAATCGATAGTACGGTCCATATAATTTAATGTTTGAAGATTATTTCATGCAAATGTTGACCTTGACTGCGCCTCAAATGGTCCATCCGCTTAGTCCAATTTTGGCATACTCTTTCCAAAATTTCGGCCGGTATCTCACGAATAAATGCTTCAGTGTTGTCTTCCAATGCGTCAATTGAAGCGGGCTTGTCTGGGGCTTTAACAAAGCCTCACAAAAAATAGTCTAAAGGCGTTAAATCGCACGATCTAGGCGGCCAATTGACCGGTCCCGAACGTGAAATAAAATGTTCACCGAACTCGCCTCTCAATAAGTCCATTGTTGCGCGTTCTGTGTGGCATGTGGCACCGTCTTGTTGAAACCACATGTCATGCAAGCCAAGCTCTTGCATTTTGGGCAAAAAAAAAGTTGGATATCATCTCACGGTAGCGCTCACCATTCACAGTTACTCTGACGTTACGATTCGCATCATCTTTGAAGAAGTACGGTCCAATGATGCCACCAGCCCATAAACCGCACCAAACTGTGACTTTTTCTTGATGCATTGGTAGCTCTTGCAATGCTTCTGGCTGATATTCACTCCAAAATCGACAATTCTGTTTATTTACGTACCCATTGAGCCAAAAATGAGCTGAACATGTGATGTCGCGATGAACTTGTTTAACAGAGCACGCATTTTGATAATAAAATTCAATAATTTGCAAGCGTTTTTTCGTTTGTAAGACGATTCATGGTTAAATTATAGACCAAACTGAAGATGTTTGACAGTGAAACAAAACACGAAACGTGCGTCAGCTGTTCAAACCAGCGTTGCCAAAAAGATAATAGCTAAAACATCACCCTTTATATCTGTGCTTTATATCTAGCAGTAAGAAACACTGCACTACATAATACGCATACCTAAAATCATAGACACATAAAAAGAATTAGGACTCGTAAATTCGGGGATCGAAGAAGTTGACTGTAGATTTAATTCGGGTCTGTCGACAATTGAGTAGATACGGTTTGGTTCTACGATTTGGATTCCAAACTTCCAGAAAATATTGATGTTAATAAAGTTGAAAGCATTAAATGGGCACCACTCGTTTCAGGTGAAGTAGGAAGTTCATTTAACTCCTTAAATACGCTTCTAAGAGACAACCTTAGAAGATGTCAAATAGCTCTTGCTACTATGACTAAATGTGTAAATATACGTCCCTTTTAGTATTTTAAAAAAAATGCCATTTTTACTTTTTTAAGTCAACAAAATTCGGACCCTGGTCAAAAACAACCAATTAAAAACTTATTTTCGCAATTTTCGAAAACAATTGGTCTTCAAATGGGAATTGACTTGCATGGGAATTTTTCAAAAACTATTGACATATTATTTAACTTAAATTTTAGAATTAAAAAACAGATTTCACGTGATTGCCGGTGTTGCCTTTAGTTTTCAGTATTTTTTTTCATTTTAAATATGTCCCGGGTTGTTACAGATCCCCCCCTCCTATCATAGAAAAAATTGCAGTTAAATTTTTGGCGCCAGCTTTATTGTATTCATCCCCGGGAATAATAAATATTAATCTTAATGCCCGATAAAGATTGTAACCAGGTGGCGCCCAAGTGAAGATTTCAAACCGCATTTCCTCAGTTTTGCCATTATTCTTACTGACACGAGCTATACAGTGACATTGACCGTTCGAGGAGTTTTTCTATTGCATTTTAGCCGTAATTTGTTTGGAAAAATTACACCTATTCGTCATCGGATTTATTGGGGTTCATTTCAAAGCCGTACACAAAAATTCAAAGCCCGTTGCACTTTTGCCATCAAAAATGCAACGCAATTTGATTCATTATTTCGAGTGCTAGTTTATGGCTAAAAATGTTCATTTTACATCTATTCTAGATTACCACTCATTTATGCTGCACTTTTTATTTCATCGAATGCAGTAATCGAATACAGTCGGAATTTGATTATTTTGTGTTGGTACTTGAATGTTTCAACAGATACAAAGAGCTTTGTCGTCAATTGGTAGTAGCTATTCCTATTTGATTAAGTTTTGTGAGTTAGAAATGAAAGTGGATTTCATATTTGCATGGAATGGAGATGAGAAAAAAATGGACGAATGATAGTTGCTCATAAAGAGCGCTATTCGACTTGAAGTTACAGGCAGCAAGAGGGATCATATGATATATTGTGTCTTTTTAAAACACTCACCATTCAATTACCATTGCGGACGAATATGTCGACAAAATTATGAGGTTACCGTGCCACATGTTGATATGAAGAAAATCACAAAAAGAACTATAAAACTATCGTGGATGCAAAAGCTTCATACTACGGGGTGGGTCAAAGGGTATCTACCCATGTTAAGAATAACTGGTATAACTCATATTATAATGATTCATTTTTCATATATGTAATAAATTTCATGGACATGCTTATGCACTGTGTATGAAATGTGACATTGACCCAATTTGCCACCGCCATTTTGCTCGATATAGACATCGCTCGAAATAACTTTTCTGCCAAAACACTACATGACACAGTAAATCTTATAAGGTGTAATTTATGGCTGTGTGCTGCTAGTGAATTCTAGGGGTCCCACAATCTGCAGTTGTAAATCCTAATCATGAAAGTTGTAGGATTATTATTACCTGCCAAGAATTATATTTTGAGACTATAAA
Source organism: Eristalis tenax (assembly GCA_905231855.2). NCBI lineage: Eukaryota > Metazoa > Arthropoda > Insecta > Diptera > Syrphidae > Eristalis > Eristalis tenax. Next base: position 116,367,038 of record HG993124.1, read on the forward strand.
TGGAACACTTGCAATATTCTGGGTATTTATTTTTTGCACGACTTTCCTTTGAGAAATCTGCCACTGTACCTCCAGAATCAGCAGAGACTTCTTCTGATGCTCCTAGTTTCCTTAGGTGCTCCCTGAGTCTGCAGTGCCCTGTTAAGAAGCCTGCTATGGATGTGGGCGTTGTTTTTGCTCATTCTGATGAACGCCTCAAACCTCTTCCGGTTATGTAAGAGCTTCTTGGCCTGCTTCATGCTGCGAGCGTTAGTCCAGGTATCTGCCCGGTTCCTTCATTCTCATCTGATCTAAAAAATATCGTGATGACGAAAATCTTTCATCATTATCTATAGCCATGCCCTCTTTACTAATTTGCAATAAAATACTGGCAAGCAGGCAGAAGGGACTACGAGTAAAATTATCATACAACCTATAAGCCCAACGTTTCGCGATTCTTGTTTATAAACCGCGTATGTGAGTATGTAAGTATGTCACACCAGCAGTCCGAATGTAAACCAACAGAAAGCCTTGAAAGTTATCGGGTTAGTTGGCGGAGTCTGGGTTGGTTACTTTGCCCACGGGTTCTGCAGGTTTTTTGGGCAAATCTGTTCTTGCGTGTTCTAGCATTTGCATCCCATCATTTTGTTGGGGAAAATCAAATAAATATTTTTAACATTGATTTGATTGGTCTATGTTAACAATCGACTAGCAATCAATGAAAGAATCGAAAAATACACGCACTAATTCCAATTAAAACTCTTTTAAGGAGCAAATGCCGACAGATTCAGGCCGACAGAGATCAGAGGTTTACAACAGGGACTTTTTCATGGAGGGATCAATTTAAGGAACAAGGTATTGCGCCGGAATTCATAAAAGCATTGAATGTATTTTTATTCTCAGCTTTGGTCATCGGTGTGTGCGTGGGAAAACAAAACTCATATGCTGTCGACATTTGCTTTGAATTTGAATTTGACGCTTACGATAAATGGCAGTGTTTTGAGGTGTAAAGAGTGTAAAGAGGGACAATGGCAGCTTAAGCATTAGCAAACCCGAAATCCATCCCATCTTCTGCGAATGATTACAGTAAGATTTATGCTGTGAAATTCGTTCTTTCAATACCGCATGGGAATTTCTCCGAATGCGATGGTAGGTAGGGACTATCAGATAGATGCAACTTCTACGTCTCTGGGTTTCATGTGACAGCGTGTTTTATAACACGTGCGAGCTAAGAGAAGCTGATAACTCCCTAGTCTTCTATATCATCAAATCTATGTCCATTGCGTGGGAATGCCTACAGAAGCTTAACGAGTTGAACATAACTCAAAGCAGAGTAAAACTCTACTGGATACCTGGCCATACGGGGAAAGAAGGTAATCCCCAGCTAGAAAGGTGCATCGGGGCCTGTGAAAGATTCCGTAGCTCTAAAGCATTAAGAAATGTGCGCAAAAGTAAAGTTGTATGCGTGTCTTTAGAGCACAATCAGCGTTGGGGTTTTCACTGAAAAGTTGAACACCCAGTATATGATTTATGGTGACTCGAAAGGAACCAAAGAATCCTTCGACCATGACAAATTACAAATTTTTCGGAACCACAATGCCGAAAAAATTATTTATTTTCACATATAATACTTTGCCACGTATAATACTTTGTTTACAGTTTGATAGAATTGAATTAATTTTCAGGTTACGTTGTTTGGCTCTGCATATGCACATTTATTTTTAGGGGCAATTTGAAAATATTCATAGCCTTGTCATACAATACTCATACAATGCAAAAAAATACAAACATATACAATGTACACATAAATATATGTGAACCAAAAAAAAAACCCTTCAATCACATCGGGTCCGTTGGCGGACTGGGTTAGTGCGTTGCTCACTCTATCCCTGTGTTGAATCTTGCTGATGCTATCCTTTTTTTAAGGAGTATTGTTTTGTTTTGTATGTAATTTAAATAATGCTAGATTATTTTAATTAAAAAAAAAAACTTTATTTTTATTTGGGCAGCCTTGCCCCTAACAAGTGAAAACTTAGACTGAAGTACAAATATTTGAAATCTACCATAAATACTATTCCACATGATCCAATCATACACCCAGCAGCGAGGACGTTCCCACAGGGATTCTCCGGCTACTGTCGCAGTACGTGATGGAATGCACGGCATTGCACAGGTGTCAGGTAAAGTGGGTCCAGCGGTGATTGAAGGCAAAACAAGGTTATGATGTAGTCAAGAAAGGACATACAAACCAAGGCTCCGCAGTATACAGCACAAACAACATCAGAAAAGAGATCAAACGCGGAGTTCCTCTTGCCTATCGCTGTTTCTATTGGCTCAAGAGGCAAATTGAGGAATAGAGCCCTCTCTCGAAGGACCAAGCTGTCTTTCACTGATCATCTCTGTCGTGCTTTACTCGCGGAGACATGAACAGTCACTGTCAGGCAAGATTCAACCACCCACATGATCCTATCCAGGCGTCTAGGGTTGAATCGCACGTAGCTGGGCATGCGCTCTGGCAAACTCAGATCCCGCGGAGAGTCTTCGCCTCGGAACCTCTGGGGCAACACAGTCGAAGAAAGCCGAGTCTAAGATGGAGCAGAAGGACCCCAACCAACCTGCAGTGCGAAACTGAAGACAGCTAGGTAGAAATCGAGGTAGTTGGAGAGGCTTATTTGCTGACGTCCCGGCCGGATAAGAGTCTTGCAAAAGATACTAATACTAAATGTCGCGCATCATAAAGATAATATAAATTCCTTAAGATGCAAGACTTCTGGCACTTTTCTGTTCTGAATTGGAGATCACTTTTGTACAATGACAAGACTACACAATCTTTAAAAAATTTGAGTAAATTCTTTGGAAACACCAAAAAATTCAATTTAAATAAATTTTCAAGCAAACCGATTATTATGAGAAATGTACATTGCATGTTTGAAAATGTATTAAAGGCTTAACGCTGAACTAAATCCGTTAACAGATAATCTGGTTAAATTTAGCATTAAACTGAAGCACAATGTCAATAGTGTATGCTGTCACACTTGTTTGTTGGCAGAGTACGGTTGAATTGAATATTTATATCGCATAACACTGAGCATCTGCGGCCACCAAAAGAACAGGATACGTTGAATTATTCAAAATTCACTACAAACTCTAAATTATTTACATTACCGCAGCGGACAAACGCAGCCGAAATGCATCATGCAAATTATTTACCATTGTTTTGCAATCAATCGAAACATACTGATTCTGAACTCCCGCATCCGTCGGGCGAAATTCATTCAATGACAAACAAATACACAAACAGTCGCGAGCAGGCAGACAGCAGAAAGAAATACATCAGTTGTGGAATGAATAATGACTGGCAACACATCACATCAAACCGTCATCTCGCAAATCAGAGATTTTCTCCTCAATTAGATTTATTTTGAAAAATCCCATTTAATTCAACAGAGAGGGCACACAGAGTAACGCCCCCCGTGGCCGATGTGGATGATGCGACGAGGACGATGAGAAGCTGGCAAATGGGGCGTCACCCTGCTTGCTATTTAGTCAACAGTACTAATAGTACATCAATCAATGTCGGGGGCGAATGTAAATCATTATGCCATTGTTTACAATTGCACACAACAGCACAAGCACAACCTATAGAGGCAAGTTTGCACATAGATGTCCCCGCAATTGTACGACGTCCATACTCGCACAGCCGCATCTATGAAAATCAGAAATATATCCCGCATCCGGCACGGATCGACATTCGTACGTATTGAATGTGAATTTGACTACCATAATCACATCCTGTGCGGGACAAGTAATTAATTTGCGGGCACATAATTGTTGGGCGCCCACAAGGAAAACTACTCGCCCACTCGCCCACTACTGCAGTAGGCAATTAGAGGTCCGTGCGTCAGGCTCGGCCGTATCGTTTGCTACAAACGGCTTTGTGTTTGGACACAATTAATTTTCTATACCTTGTGATGCATGTTCCGTTGCCAATTACAAAACAAAGTCATTCACAGAACTTTTTTTTTCCGATTGATACTTCCGTACTCGTTCCGGCAGAAATACGATTGAGATTCAGCCAGTTAGAATGGAGAAGGTGTGCACAGGACTGGATTTGATTTCAAACAAAGAGCCAAAGACAGACCTCCTGGCAAATGTTAGATAAATGATCATGGAACGACGCACAAACTACAGGAGGCAGCTAGAGGATGTCTGTTTTCGCTTTTCTCTTCATTTTTTTTTTTTTGTTTTTGTGGTAGGGGGTAAAGCAAGAGAGTCCAAGTGCATAAACATTTATTTTCAATCTCGAGACAAATTCAATGCCAGTCATGTGGAAAAAAAGTTTCATTTAGTTTTGGGAAATGTCTCCTTTTCGTGCACAAGGCCTGGGAGGTACGCTGGCTTGTCGATAGGCGACTTCGTGCAGATAAAATACACGGAATACATGGAATGCACAATGTTGAAGACCGTAGGCACTAGCGACGGGAAATCGGTTCCCAAATTGGTACAGTCGTCTTGTACACATGTTCAGATGAATGTAATTCAATTTAAGAACGTCATTGGAAGGAACAACTTGTATTCATAACTTTTCCTAGAATTTCCATGACCGAACAACTGAATGTCATGTGTTCTCATTCAAAAATGAGTATCAATCTCTTGCAAAGTGTGTGCGTGGGAATGGCTTTCTCAGAACGTGGGGAATACGGGAAGTGCCATGAGCAATACGTTTACTGATTCTCTACAATTGATGCAACGAGAATGCAATCTCGTTGTTGCTGGCTCTTTTGTGTCTGCGGCTACCCTACAAGATTTGCGTTCTTAAATGTAAGTAAACTGCATTGCCTAGGTATATTTATTTTTATTTATTATTTGTACTTTAAGAATATACTATTCTTGTGTAATTACAGAGCTTATAATGTTACATTGATTGAATACAGGTGAATGTCAACAGCAGCCCTTCATAAAAGCAAAGTTACAGTCGAACTGCGATCGTGTTGGTAGGGTGAAGGCACTAGTAGCCGGACAGTTAACACAAGACTTAACATTAACTTCTTATTTTTGTTTACAGTAAAAGCTTCAGTGAAGAGCTTTGGATGTATAAACAATGTAGACTAAATTTTTGAAGAGGTAGTAAACCTCCTCAATCGTTTTTATTATTGTGGATAATTGTTTTCTGCTTGCGCAATTTAGGACGTTTCAGATTCAGAAGCCGGACACCAACATTTCACGTTTTCTTTTGGCTTAATGAAACATTTTGTATAGTTTTATACAAAAAATAAGATTCTTTCACTGTTTTATTAAATAATTATTCACATCGTAAGTACATAAAATGTGTTTATATACCCTGAAGAAAAAAGAACTCACAACTCACAAAAGGTATTTAATAAAGGGTGGCCGATGTTGATTTTGAATAAAACACAATTATTTTATTAATATTGGTATGGTTCAATTATGTATGGAACAAAATATCGGCCAAATGGCCGCCGCGACTTCGGCGGCACACCTCCATCCGATGGTCCAAATTTTCGATGACGCTGAAGCATAATTGAAGTTCTATGCCGTTAATGTGCCGAATTATCTCATCATTTAGCTCTTGAATTATTGCTGGCTTATCGACGTACACCTTTTCTTTCAAATAACCCCAAAGGAAAAAACCCAACGGTGTCAAATCACATGATCTTGGCGGCCAATTGACATCGCCACCACGTGAGATAACACGGCCATTGAATTTGTGCCGCAAGTGGCACCGTCCAGTTGAAACCACATATCGTCCACATTCATATCTTCCAATTCGGGCCATACAAAGTTCGGTATCATTTCACGATAGCAAACACCATTCACAGTAATTGCGTGACCGGTCTCATTTTGGAAAAAATACGGCCCGATGATGCCGCCAGCCCATAAACCGCACCAAACAGTCACTCTTTGTGGGTGCATTGGTTGTTCGACAATCACTCTTGGCAATTCGCTCAAATGCGGCAATTCTGCTTATTGACGAATCCACTGAGGTGAAAATGTGCCTCATCGCTGAAGATGATTTTCTTCGAAAATGCACGATATGCATTTTGATTTGAACGCCCATTTTCATAATAAGCCTGAATAACTTTAACGCGTTGCTCGATTGTGTATCTTTCCATGGTTCAAATTGAGTTATGTCAAATGAAATGCAGAAAAAAAACTTGACGTTTAGGTGTGGTTCACATTCAACATCGGCCCTTAAAATTTATCACCCTTTATAAGGATATCATCCTACCGCTCTTGCATTTCCCTAGGATCCCTGATTGGGGCATACTTTTAACAATGTCCCTTAGAGGACGTAGGTATGAGAACACTGCCATTGATTCAAAGAGTTTCCCATCAGTTTGTTGTCTTTTCACCAACTAGAGTTTTACCTTTAGTTTCACCATTCTTAAGTAATTAAATCTTAAAATATGATTTTTTTAAAGTTTTACAGTTTCAGTGTCCGAAAAATAAAATTAGTATAAAACGTGGGCTCCAGTATCCGGGCATCAAATAACTTGTGTATAATTTAACATTTGTCTTTCGTTTTTTAAATTAACACGCAAATTATTTATATTCAGGCAATTAAAATTAAACCAAATTTTATGTGAAAATTTAATAATAAATAAATAAAGTTTAAAGGGCCTGGTCAGGCCCAATTTCAGTTTGAGCATATAAAGGGTGATTTTTCAAAAGCCATAGGAAAGTTTTTCAAAAAAAAACACATAAAATTCAGAAAAATACATGAAATCTTTATTTGAATCGATAGTACGGTCCATATAATTTAATGTTTGAAGGTTATTTCATGCAAATGTTGACCTTGACTGCGCCTTAAATGGTCCATCCGCTTAGTCCAATTTTGGCATACTCTTTCCAACATTTCGGCCGGTATCTCACGAATAAATGTTTCAGTGTTGTCTTCCAATGCGTCAATTGAAGCGGGCTTGTCTGTATAGACATGAGCTTTAACATAGCCTCACAAAAAATAGTCTAAAGGCGTTAAATCGCATGATCTAGGCGGCCAATTGACCGGTCCCGAACGTGAAATAAAATGTTCACCGTACTCGCCTCTCAATAAGTCCATTGTTGCGCGTGCTGTGTGGCATGTGGCACCGTCTTGTTGAAACCACATGCCAAAGTTGGATATCATCTCACGGTAGCGCTCACCATTCACAGTTACGTTACGATTCGCATCATCTTTGAAGAAGTACGGTCCAATGATGCCACCAGCCCATAAACCGCACCAAACTGTGACTTTTTCTGGATGCATTGGTAGCTCTTGCAATGCTTCTGGCTGATATTCACTCCAAAATCGACAACTGTGCTTATTTACGTACCCATTGAGCCAAAAATGAGCTTCGTCTAAAATGACCATAAAATGGAAGAAGCGCGCGATGAACTTTCTTAACAGAGCACGCATTTTGATAATAAAATTCAATAATTTGCTTGTTGTCCGTTTGTAAGACGATTCATGGTTAAATTTTAGACCAAACTGAAGATGTTTGACAGTGAAACAAAACACGAAACGTGCGTCAGCTGTTTAAACCAGTGTTGCCAAAAAGATAATAGCTAAAAAATCACCCTTTATAACTTCTTTTTTTCCAAATCAACCGGACCGAATCTCCTTGACTTCTTGCGGCGATGTTTGCTGAGCACAACGAAACCATATCCGGATAGTTCCTGGCCCAATACCGGGAAAAATCAATATTTTTGTGTGCGAATGTCGATGAGCTGCAGCTGGGCCTAAGTAGGCCCAAAGTAAACGCGTGAAGTGTCTGCTGAGAGTGTAAAATTATAACTGATCAATACATTTCTTTTGGTAGTAATTATTACTTTTGGCTTGCATTTTTATTGGTTGTGGTTTCAGTAGCATTTTTGATGGCTAATTTTTGGCGGAACAAAATGAATTCCATGTTGCTTTGGATTTAGTTCTGAAACTGGCAACCAGATCTGGAGGGCTAACTGCAGAACTCATAGCGGCATTGTTGGAGGAAGATGTTACTGAGGAAAAGGATGAATTTACTGATGGTGATGTTGATGATGATGCTGATTAAGTGCTGCTGATGCTTCTGATATTGAGGTCGATTTGGAAGTGGCAGAGACGGAAACTGATTACGATGATGATGATGTTGGCCGATAATGACAACATAACCGTTGACTAGCAAGTGCTCCAAAATCAGCCAAATACAGCCTCAATTTATGGTGAATATGCGATACACGCACAAATTATCCAAATTAACGTACGTGCCAAAGCCAAATAAAGCCGTCATTGTGTTGTCGACTGAACATTATACCTGTGTTTACGACCAAGAAGGGGTTGATACCACGGACCAAATGATCTCCGGATATTCCTGCAAACGTAAAACCAATCGATGTCCATTGGATATGTTTTACAATATATTCATCACATATCCTTTACAAATTTCGCATTTCGTTCATACCTGTCCAGCACGAATAGAGCGTAAAGGGCACATAAGTAACAACGTTTTGTGTCGAGTGTAGTAAATACTAACCAAGAGTAGTTATGTTGCCGAGTATGAACGAAATGGGAAATTTATATTACTTTGAGATTTTATTTTAAATGAAGGTTTACATGTCCTCTAATGAACTAAGATTTGGCTCAAGTGCACAAGAGGCCTGCAGGAATTGCTAAGTCCACAGAGAAATTCACTGAAGTTAGGACTTAGGGAGCAAGTGGAAACACATTTTACGGGTGGTTGATGTCAGTTAAGTAAATTATAGAAACACAAATGTGGTTCTCAAAAAGTTAGCGTCGCCACTGCTCGTTGCAATGAACACATGCATATATTTTTTCATTGGAACATGAGTTGGAAAGAACGTCATTTCAGTATATGTCATTCATTTGAAGCGTAAACAACAATAATTTTTTTTTTTCACTCAAATATGTCGAGCTTTGTGCCTGAAAAAGTTGATTTGTTAATATGAAGAAAACTGCTGCCGAAAGTCATCGTATTTTGGTGGAAGTTTATGGTGAACATGCGATAGCTGATCGAACGTGCCAAAAGTGGCCGGCCAACCAGCCAAATCAATGGCAAAGCCGAATATGCATGGCGCGAAGGTAATGTTCTATATTTGGTGGGATCAGAAGGGTGTGCTGCATTAAGAGCTGCTAAAATCGGGTGAAACCATCAATGGACAACGCTACCGAACACAAGTAATCCGTTTGAAGAGAGCAGTAGCCGAAAAACGCCCGGAATATGCGACCAGACACGAGGCAATAATTTTCCATCATGACAACGACCGGCCCCAGGTTGCTATTCCGGTTAAGAACTATTTGGAAAACAGTGGATGGAAAGTTTTACCCCACCCGCCTAATAGCCCAGACCTTGCCCCTTCTGACCACCATTTGTTCCGGTCGCTGTAGAATGCCCTCACGGCCCTACGGTTCACATCAGAGCAGAAGATCAAAAATTGGCTTGATTCATTCTTGGTTGCCAAGCCGGGGCAGTATTTTTGGGATGGGATCCTGAAATTGCCAGAAAGATGGGAAAAAGTCATAGCTTCAGATGGGCAATACTTTGAATAATACTATTTACAAGTTTCTCTTAAATAAACGTTAAAATTTTGGGGAAAAAAAAACAGCACGAATTAAGTTATACACCCAATACCCTTTTCGGAAGCAGCAACTGATAGCAACAAATTTGTTTATTTAAAAAGTGTTGGTTTATGCGGCGTTTAGTTAGCAAATTTGGGTTGAATTAGTCGGTTTACATTGGTAAGCATGTACATGACAGCAATGCTAACATGTGGAGTTTTGTTTCTAAATACTATAAAGGCCTTAGCTGGAACCTGTTTTGGCGAAGAAAACTTTGCGCGTCTAGAACAAATGAAGTATGCAACCAATTCTTAAAAATTGCTGAGGTGATCCAGGCCGGTTTGGATGTCCTGTAATACACAGGCGAGGACACAATTTAAAATGAACGATATTTCTGTGCGCTTCTTATGACAAGTGCTTGCACTTCATGGTGACCTTGGCAATAGCACACTCTAAAAATTTGTTCTACAAACTTGTTTTCTGCTGAGTAGTTTTTTTTCTATGTCCCTTCCTGGAGACCGCTGAGACCTGTTTCATCAGCACTGTTCAGTTGTTTATTTAGGCGATGTTGACTTATGGATTCTTATGCATAGCACTAGTGAGTTTTAGAAGTGTTCTTACATGCTAAAAGGTTCAAAGAAAATACAAAAACATGTCTTCACTACAGCGAGATATATTTATTTTTTGTTTACTTTTTAGAACGTTGCAGTGTTCACTATATCGAGCGTCTACTGTGTTAAAGTCGCATATGTAGGATGTCACAGTGCTTTCTGCAGTTTTTTGGTTAATTACTTCGAAGAAAACTTGTTCATGTGGGTATCCAAGTAATTTTATTTTGGTATCTTTCATTTATTCTCTCACAAAAAGATCCTGTAAATATTCTCTCTTAATTTCAGTATCACCAATTGTACACAGTACAGTACATCTTAAGGCTTAACAAAAAGTGCAGCACAACTGTTGTCCGAAAATAGAAATACTTTTCCATACCAGACATACATCATATCAGGATACATTTGGAGAGCAATGATTCAAAAAACTGCTTCACGTCTGCCTTACTTTTATTTATTATTACCTTTTTCATTCTCGTATTTCAGGTGAACATGCTGAATTCATTCGCAACATCATGGTGGCTACTCGGCGGATACAATTTGTGAACATGACCGGGACGTGTACACCTTAGCATGTACACGCATTGCCACTCACGAAATGTTGAAAATATGAAATTTTAAATTTTCGTTGAATTACAAACCACGAAATGAAACTGATTTATGTTCGTGTTTCGTTATGTGTCCTCGTATGTCAATAATTCATTTGTAATTGCGGCACACTGTCAAATTGAAAATGTATACGAGTGAAATTGTAAATTATAACTCAAATTTGAAGACACCGACGGACAGCGCCTGCGGTCGCTAGAATCATCGTGTTGACATTTATTTTTAAATTCTTTCGTAATTAATATTCATACAGTAAAGTGTGTATAAAGTTAACACTTTAAAGCAAAACAAAAGGGAATGCATTTGCGTATCCACATCTGTGTAGATAGCATCTTAACGATTGAGATATGAGAATGATTGCTTTGAGTAAACTGACAAAATTATATCTGCACGGCTAAATAATCTGCGAGTTAGTCTGCTTCTACACCAACCACCCGCGTTATTGCATGCTTTTATTTTATCACGAGTTGATGGGACCTACAGTTGTATGCCAACTCCGAACGGCATAGTTTCAGAATCTTTTTCTGGACAAAAATACTCTTGGATAATTGTCAGTGACCCGAAAGAGGTGAAGCCGTGAAGCCGCTTCTTGGTCTCGGGGCTACGCTGTATACTGAGTTTGATTTTGGTTCACGTCGGTTATTTACGTTTTTCCTTCGTTTGGGTGGACGTGCAGACGACACGCACCGACAACTATTCACTCACCAATACACTTCGGTGAGGTCCCACTGAATTATAAAACTAAGTACATTTAAAATTATCTTCAACACTTCTTCTAATTTTCACAAAAAATACAAAGAAAAAATCTGATCATAATTATTTTTGCTGTTAAAGCATAAGAGAGAATGCCACTGCCAGCAAGCCAGCCATGAAATGTTCGTTTGAAACATCTGGCAATTTGCAAGGAGGAGGAGGAATTTCGAATGCAAAATCTTGAATGGTATGCAAAATTATCCGCTCAGTCTTGACTATCGTGAAGCATGCTTAAGATGCCCAAAACGAAAATACTGAAGAGCTTGGCTGTCCAACGTAATAATTGTCCTACAACGCCACTTGCTTGCATTCACAGGAAATTTTAAATTAAATTTGTTCCATAATCCACTTTGCTGTTGCTTGTGAAATCAACTTGTGAGGGAGATTATCGTTTACATAAAGAGGCGGGTGCGCCCCGAAGACTCTGTGGACTATTCACGGCATGGCAAACGTAGTTAACTCTCTTTGCAGTTTTCACTTAGTCGCTTTCTTGTTTGAAAATTGCCATTACATGCGTTCCAAAGTGTTACCACATGTAGACGCATCTACCACTGAATCTACATCTACACTCAGATAAGCACGTACTCATGTGCATGATGTTCAAATAGATACACTTTTGTATGTGCCTGTGCTCGTACATCTATCCGTACAGATATAGATTTCTTATTTTCGCGTTTGGGTAAACCTTGTTACTGCTGGGATTAGAACGAATTATTAAAATGGTTGGCGGTGCTGAGTGTGCCTTGCAATTATTTTGCCCATTTAATTCGACTGAGAATTATTTTTTTTTTTACCGAGGAAAGGGACTCTAGGCGGAAATAAAACGGAGTGAGTTTACGCAGATCCCTTAAGCGTTCATACGAATGTACGGTGGAATGTGTTCATTTGTACACACACACGACACGCCATGTAAATTTGGACTTATAAATGTCAATTGCCTTATTTGTGAATGCTTGGTACCCTGATTCAAAAATGAAGGCAAAATATAAATTTTCAAGGAATAAACATGTTTAAAGTATAGATAGTCCGGGCATTTAACGGACTGACTTTTCGTCTGTGTCTGGAATAGCGATATGTACGGACTGTAGTTAGGATTAATTCGTAGGATACATAACCATCGCATCTATCCCCCTTTTTGAACCAACATTTTCGAAACCTCCAAGACTCCTTCCTCGCCCTAAATCCTCCCTTTAAACTCCAATCATCCTCCTTGCTTATAGAAATTATGATACCATTTTTCTCATTGAAAATCAATTTAAATTACGTCGCTGTAAACATCGCAATTGAGTACATTCTCGTCCGACTCAACTACTTCGGCAGAAAGAATGTTTGCTGCGTTGAATAAGTTGACGTGAACTGTCGAAAAAACTCAACTAAAGGGTGATTTTTTAGCTATTATCTTTTTGGCAACACTGGTTTCAACAGCTGACGCACGTTTCGTGTTTTGTTTCACTGTTAAACATCTTCAGTTTGGTCTATAATTTAACCAAACCAAACGAACAACGCTTGCAAATTATTGAATTTTATTATCAAAACGCGTGCTCTGTTAAGAAAGTTCAAATTTGTTCAAAATTCAAAAATTGTGTTCAGCGACGAAGTTCATTTTTGGCTCAATGGGTTCCTAAAACAGCAGAATTGTCGATTTTGGAGTGAATATCAGCCAGAAGCATTGCAAGAGCTACCAATGCATCAAGAAAAAGTCACAGTTTGGTGCGGTTTATGGGCTGGTGGCATCATTGGACCGTACTTCTTCGAATGATGCGAATCGTAACGTAACTGTGAATGGTGAGAGCTACCGTGAGATGATATTCAACTTTTTTTTGCCCAAAATGCAAGAGCTTGACTTGCATGACATGTGGTTTCAACAAGACGGTGCCACATGCCACACAGCACGCGCAACAATGGACTTATTGAGAGGCGAGTTCGGTGAACATTTTATTTCACGTTCGGGACCGGTCAATTGGCCGCCTAGATCGTGCGATTTAACGCCTTTTGACAATTTTGTGTGGGGCTATGTTAAAGCTCATGTCTATACATACAAGCCCGCTTCAATTGACGCATTGGAAGACAACATTGAAGCATTTATTCGTGAGATACCGGCCGAAATGTTGGAAAGAGTATGCCAAAATTGGACTAAGCGGATGGACCATTTGAGGCGCAGTCAAGGTCAACATTTGCATGAAATAATCTTCAAAAATTAAATAATATGTACCGTACTATCGATTCAAATAAAGATTTCATGCATTTTTCTGAATTTTATGTGTTTTTTTTTTTGAAAAACTTTCCTATAGATTATAAAAAATCACCCTTCACAACAAGCCATAAATGTACAGAATGGTTTCGAAAATGGAAGAGGTCTGGTCAGAACTATTCATTGACGGACGTGTTAATATCATCCAATTTTTTACACTTCTCAGAATCTTTCAAAGTAATGTGCTTCTCTTTTGTGGATGTACCACAATAAGCAATACATCCAGAACTTCAAAATAATGATAAGGAAACTGACATGGTTCTGAATGAAGTGCAACAGAGTCTGAAAACATGTCTAGATTAAAGAGGTGACTACAAGCAAAAAAAGCTAGTAGGGGAATTCCAGTAATTGTACGACGTAACAATACCAACATCCACAAGACAGAACATTATACACTGTCAGGACTGCAGAGGTACAATTTTGAAAGTGTCCGGACTTGCGAGTGTGGACAAAATAGATGATGCGTTGAAACAGGCCGGAAATACCTACATTACAAGAAGAACTCAAAAAGCTATGGTCTTTGCGGTAACAGTATGGATCCTTTTCTGCTTTTGGTGTCTGCACCCATTTCTTACCCGGCAACCTTTGAGAAATTGGTTCGCAATAAATGAGGAATAAATATTGCTCATCTTCGTCCTTGGATGAGGAATCTAAAACCTAGATTTTTTACATAATGCCTTTGATTTCTGCTAAGTCTGCTTCCTTCTCTGGTGCATCTGATAATAAAGCTGATTCCCTAGTATCGTGTTTCTTCCTTTGTTCCGCTTGCATCTAATATATTATTTCTTCACATTACAGCTTACTCAAGAGAAATGTTACATGCTTCTTAAAAAAAATTTAACTTCTTCCAAAATACGTCACAATCCTCTTTGGGCACGGATCCTTAACGCTTGTCATTCAATGCGCAAGTGAATCGTGGTGCCTGGTATAGCCCTTTCAATCCACTAGCTCACAATTGTAAGCTTTCGAATTGTTCCTCTAAAATTAACTACAAATGAATAATTAGATCAACCAAAGGTCTAAGTCACTTTCGTGCACGTCTGTTGTTCCAAATTAATTAAAATTAATTAAATAAAAATGAAAAACTTCAAAGCTATGTTTATAAACAAGAAGAACGAATAACCAGACAGTCTTAGCTTGGATTTTCACAATTGTCAGCTGCAGCTCTGAACAGTGCAAAAAGTTATATTTAAATTTTTTCGTTTGCTTGGTTTAGTGTGACTCGAAATCATTTTACTGAATGATGATGCGCTATCTATGAATTTTGATGCAAATAATGAAGTAATAGTCGAAGGTGTGGAATGGGAAGCGGAATCAGAATGTGATTCTACCAATGAGACCCCACTGGCTCAGCAAGGTCAGCCAATATACCGTCAAACGCCGGCATAAAGAAGCAAATTCAAATGTTGATGTTGCGTGGTCAGCAAGTGTTTCATCATACAATTCTAGTATGGGAGGAGTGGATGCTTGCGATCAACAAATTGAGTTATCGTAGGTGGTTAAAACCAAAAGTCAATTTTTCACTTATTTAATTTGAGTATTGTAAGCAGCTAACAAGAATATATTCTCGTATGCAAAGAAAAAAGAAAGACGGATTTGTTCATGCTGGAAGTCGGAGAATAATTGTTGGGTGGGGTCAAAAAGCAAGGAGATGGGCCAACAAATTTCATCTATTACCAGGACAAGACAAGAAGTTTGATGGCTTTAACCGCTGGCCAGTTGTGGAATCTTTTAAAGCACCTCTTAAGTGCTTCTTAAGTAACAAAGGATGGCTGAAAGAAAGGCTTGACAAAGGATTCAAATTACTTCAAACAATTTCACATGAAAAATTCAAAAAATTATGTAACACCCAGAACTTGTTAAAATTAGTAATGAATAAAATTAAAAATATTTTGTTGGTTTAATTTTTTGATTTTATGCCCTTTTTGGTATTGGTAGACTCCTGAAGCTCACAAATGTGACTGCCCTATTCTCAGGACTTCTTTGAAAACTAATTTTAATTCCATATGTTCAGCGCAGGTGTTTGCAGAAACCAAATTAAAAAAAAACACATTTTGAACAAAGCAGGAGGGAAATGGATTGAAGCATTAGTTTTTTTACGGGTTTCTAAATTCGAGAGAAACACTGTTTTTTGGCTTCTATGTGCTAATCCGTCAAGGGTCAGACGTTGAGTTTCTTTCAGTTTCCTTAAAAAGAAAATCACTCATACGCCATGCCAGGGCCAATAAAGGCTCCAGCTCATAGAATCAATTGTTAACAAAAAAAAAAACGTATTTTCCATGACGTATTCATCCGTCGAGATGCATTCCACTTGTGGGTTGCATTTGCTGTCTCTCCCTCTCATTAGGACTTTTAAGTTGTACGTTTTTGACAGAAAGCAACGTATGCAACGGATTCTATGGGCTGGGGCCCTAAGTACTTGACGACTTTTATTAAAGAAAGGGCCAACATTTAATTATGGAATTCGACGTCATTCATAAGTCTATCATGGGCACGTTTCCAGCGGTCAATTCGTTGAACCGATTTTCGACGACATTTCGACGAAAGCAGCCGCTATCTTTCACTCTTCGAAGCACCATTGATTTGAAGTAGCCGCATACAATTCCAATGGAGTTTTCAATAAGTCGTCTGTTAAGCCTGCTTTTGGGTTGGTGGCAACGTCTCATTGAAACCACATGTCATTAATGTTTTGGAATAAAGTTGCATCATGTCTATTGCCTGCAAAGTGACAAGCCTTTGAAGAACGTCTCCTGATATCATATCTCCACAAATATCCCGTGCTGAGACAATATTAGCCGTTGAAAACAGTCGCCATTCCTCCTCTACACGGGATGGTAGATTTGGAAGTCGCTAAAGCCTTTCAGATATGTACCAAAATATATATGGCAAAATTAAGCCCCAACTCACTGTTCTCTTTCTCCCACAGTATGCGTGTAACCACTCTAGGTTTCCGTAGAAGAGGTACTTAATCAGTGAGGTACAGCGTACACAACACCGAGTGATTATCAGTTGACAGTTCAGCCCCTCTCATCACACAGACGTCACAATTTCACACACGATCATTCACCCCAAAGAGATATATCAACGACTTCTGTTGAAGACTCTGACAGTACCACTAGATGGTCAATTTCCTAGGAATTGCCAGCACTGCTTCACAGCGCTTAGAACTTGTCTTTAATCTTCAAACTGTACTGAACATATCCCTTTAAAAGAAAACAATCCAAACCTGAAACAAGGCAATACAGATTTGCATTTTTACACGATCCTAAGTAATGTACTCGTTCACATGCCCTTGTGCATGTACACAAACAATTCGCTACCACGATGGGTGTGGGAGCAATTTAACACAAAAGCCCTTGAGTTATGGTATTCAAATGAATTCTTTGATAAGACGCAAACTAAACCCCCCCAGATAGGGATACTTTCGAAAACTTTTCAAGGATTTCATCTACAAGCCACGTGGCTAAACTACACAATTTCTGTTTACTACAACAGTGCAGCGAGTACGCCACATGTTAATGACAAAAGAACTGCGAACGCTAAGTGCACAACATAACGGCAGTCGGAAAACGACGTCCGTTGCAAAAATGGAGCCCAGAAGAAGCTGTGCATAAATAATACACAAGGTCCGATGAGAGATGAAGTGGCGATCTGGCATCGGTCCCAGGGCCCGGCATGTGAATGTTCATATGGTTGGTTGTGCGAAGATGAATGGATAGTAGGTTGGGTTGATGCTTTAGATTGCGCTTACAAAAAGTAATTCCCTTGGCTCGCCCTCTCTCTCTCTCAGCTGTGGGAGTCAAATTGCACTTGCAGCTGGAATAACAACACCATCATGAGCAGAAAATCCTCCATTATGCATAATTTTTCACCCACCCACTCCGCACCATTTACTCTATCCTATCACCACCGACGAGCATACGTATGGCCGACATACATACTCGTACATACGGGTGTACAGTACATCCGGTTGCTCCCAGCCAGCGGAGAGGCACGGCGGCGGCGGCGGCGGTCTATCGCGTCGCCAGTACATCTCCACCGTATGTGTGTGTTATAAACTCTTTTTCCAAGTATCGCATCGCAGCTACCACCGAAGCCGCCATCAGGAATTTTCTTATCGGAGAAATTATGCTAATTTGCCATCATTGAGCTGCGGAGATGGGCATGGCATGCGACGGCGAGGTCAGAGGGTGAATTGAAATTACATGATTCAGTAGATATTTTAACCTTTGCCAGTGTCCCCGGCGTTTATGTGGTTTATGGGGCCATCAGACGCTTTGCATGCTGGAGTCGCCGCAACAGCGGCACAGCTACACAGTGTTAAATCGGTGGTCGCACTGCTCCTCTCACTCATGACACACATAGTACTGTCTCCTGGTGGAGGTTTTTGTGCATGTGCGGTCCTAGTTCTACAAATAGTGTGAACAATTAAAGTTTCGTTTTTTCCCCTTCCTAAGCACTCGTGCGCCGCACCGTCCCGAAATATTTCCACTCTGAGCAGACCGGGAGTCATACTCCTGCGAGCTAGAGCATTTCAAATGGTCGCGCTATTTCTTGGTAGACTTGGAGACCGCCCGACGTGGTCGCATTTTGCGTGTAAGGGGACTTCTGGGTGCAGAAAAAGGAAAATCCAACCAGAATCCACTACTCAGTGCTGTGATAACGATGAAATAGTATGGGTCGCCTCGATATATTTTATGGTTCACGGAAAGATGCTTGTGTGCGCAATATCGGATGGCCCAATGCCACAGATCCGCTCCGCACATACAAACGTGTGCATGGACAGAGTGAAGGGGCCGCATATCACTGAGGAAGGAATTTATTAATATTTGTAAAAGGGTTTGGGAGATAATGCCGAGGATAATTGAAAGAAAATTTATTGCACGAATTCATTACAAGAAAACGATAAGTATCTGATGCTGGAAAGACGACTCGCCGCCGCGCCCTCTTACCAGGAAAGGTGCAAAAACAAGTCCCAACGAATTTGTAAGCTCTTTAAGTCTGTTACCACATATCCTGATGTGACATCTTAGTTCTAGATTGCGGATGGATGTTGCGTACCCAACCCTGATCGTGAGCGGATAACAGGGGAATCATTTTGTTAAATTTTGCGCACTCTAACGAGTATCCCTTACGATGCCGTGACAAAGTGCGAACCCAATGCGGGCTGAAGATTGGCATCTGGGAGTTCTGGGTTCTTTTGGTTGACTTTCGCGGTGATGGGATGAGTAGAACGGAACAGATTTTTAGGGTGAACTGATGGGCATTCTTTCTTGTTAAATAATCTCATTAATTCTGAAAAGAAAAACAAGAACTATTTTGAGCCTTGGAGTTTGCAAGTAATGACAGTGGACTATCTCCAATCGAATTTGCATGGGATACCATGGTTTGTTCGAGTAAGAGAGAGAGTTTTGGAAAAGACAGATTTTGTTTTGTCTTAAAGCATTCATTTAGTGAAAAAAGCGTTAACTTAATTTCTTGCTTGGTTTAAATTAGAAAAGGACGTAGTAGTTCATCAAAATATAAAAAAAATAATTACATAGAAAACAACTTCTCACTGAATTAAAATTATTTTTTCCTTCTTTATTTGGCGTGGGTGGACCCGGGCCTCAACCAACAAGCCTCTCCAACTAGTACGATTTCTGGCTAGCTGCCACCAGTGCCGCACGCCCAGTTGGTTGAAGTCCTTCTCTAACTGGTTGCGCCACCTTAAACGCGTCCATCCTGTGTTGCGTTGTCCCACAGGTTCGGTGTCGAAGACAATTCAGCCCGGAGCTGAGCCTATCCATCTTAGGAGTTGGATCCATAGATGGGTGAGTAGGCTCATGAAGATGGCTGAGTAGGCTCTTCTCCTCAAAAGATCTTCAACGTCAACAGGACCAAATGTCGCATGCAGAACTTTTCTCTCGAAGAGACCAATAACTTGCGGATCCGCTTTTGAGATTGTACATACCTCCGCGCCATACAGCAGAACTGATAAAGGTCTTATATAAAGTCAACTTTGTCCTGAGATGGCTCTACTACTCAATTGCCTCTTGAGCCTATAGAAACAGCAAGGGTTACTCTGCATTCCATTTCGGTACTGATGTTGATCGTACTATTTACTGCAGAGCCGAGGTACGCTAGACCGTTCAACGCTAGACCTATTTTAGCCGCCTCCGGCATTGAGACGCCAGCAAACGCTTTATTGACGGCTCGTAGCGAATGCCAATGACGTCAATGTGACCTGCGCATGCCAACAGTTGTACGGACTTCTGGAAGATCGTGCCTTTAGTGTTGGCGAGTGGGTCTTGCACGATCTTCCCCAGGATGATGTTAAAAAAGTCACATGATAGCGCGTCTCTTTGTCCAAACCCTTTTTTGACGATCTCTGAGGTCGTTACCCACCTTGATGGAGCAGCGAGAGTTCTCCATCTTCATCCGGCACAACCTGACGAGTTTGACAGGAATGTAAAAACTAGACATGGAGTTGTATAGCTCGTCTCTATGCACGCTGTCATAAACGGCCTTGAAATCGACGAATAAGTGGTGGTGTCGATCTCAACTCCTTGGGTCTTTTCCAGAATCTGCCGCAGCGTGAAGATCTGGTCGATGGTGGACTTCCCTGGCCTGAAGGCACACTGATATGGAATAGATTGCTTGTAAACAGCTTCAGGCGGACACATTAAACGCAAGAAAAGTTGTGCGAAGTCGAAGGCGTCTCCTTTCTTAAAGTTAAGATGAGGCATATAAATTCATATGCGGTCAATCTTATGTAAATAACTTCACTTAACAAAATTTGTCATTTTTGATTGGGTCGTTACACGTGGAGAATTCTTTTTTTGGAAAAATTACTCTAGTTTAAAAAGACAGGCTTGTACTTCATCCGATACTTGGCCAGTCAGTTATATTCCACGTTCTCTATTTCGGCTTCCCCAGGCATTTCTATGTTAATAAACTCGGTTTTTTCTTCACTTTCGCTTTCCTTTGCGAAATTTTCAGCATTAATTCTCTTCCAAAACAGACTGATTGTCAGGTACTTCGGTATCCACGATACCGTCATCGACTTCCATAAAGTCTTACCATTATAATTCGCTTCTGTTAACTTGTTCCACATTTGCTCGGTTTCATGGGGATCCTCGTTCTCAGATCTAATACCATCTTCTTCGTCCGAATCATTCAATCATTTTCTAATACCATCTTCATTCGTCTCTAAGCTCGGTCATTTTAAGACAATTTTCAGTCGTTAACGGAGTTATACCTTCTACCCATGCTCTTAAAATTTCCCGTAGACAGTCTAGAAGCGATAATCCTTTTTTTTTTTTTTTGATTTCCCAAGCCCTTTAAGTTTTTGTTAGTATACGGTGCTTACAGTGTACTTTAAAATGTACCAACAAATGTTTGTTGTTGTGTACTTTATTCCCGTTTCCATTGCCTGAACTATTGAAGCCCTGTTGGGTGGGAAGTACTCGAGAGACTTCAGTTTATCTTTTTACTTGCTTAGGATGCGCTGAGCAATTTTCGATGAGAAATAAGACCTTTCGAGTTGATCTTCCGAATTTGGCGACGAGCTTCAGGAGCCAAAAAGCGTAAAAAGATTTGCCGTCATCCGAGACTACTGGTTGGCTACGCAATCCACCGGAAATGATTGGATTTTCCAATCTGCATTCCACTCTGATGATGTAATACCGTAAAAGTTTAATTTACTGTTGTTCAAATCTTCTGTTCCAACTCAACGCCTCATTGCCTTAAAGCCAAAAACAATGCACATGGGCCTAGAACTTAATTCGTGCGTTTTTTCCAAAATTTGAACGTTTATTTAAGAAAAACATGTTCAATAGTATTATTCAAAGTATTGCCCATCTGAAGCTATGACCTTTTCCCATCTTTCTGGCAATTTGAGGATCCCATCCCAAAAGCACCGCAGCGGCTTGGCAGCCAAGAATGAATCCAGCCAATTTTTGATATTCTGCTCTGATGTGAACCGTATTTCAGTGCGGGCGTTGTGCATCGACCGGAACAAATGGTGGTCAGAAGGGGGTCTGGGGTATAAGGAAAAAACTTCCCATCCACTGTTTTTCAAATAGTTCTTAACCGGATTAGCAACGTGGGGCCGAGCGTTGTCATGATGGAAAATGATTGCCTCGTGTCTGGTTGCATATTCCGGACGTTTTTCGGTTACTGCTCTCTTCAAAGGGATTAATTGTGTTCGGTAGCGTTGTCCATTGATGGTTTCACCTGGTATTAGCAGCTCATAAAACAACACACCCTTCTGATCTCAGAAAATACAGAGCATTACCTTCGCATGGATACTCGGCTTTGCCGTTGATTTTGCTGGTTGGCCAAGCCAAATCACCACTTTTAAATCGTGCAAACCACTTTTGGCACGTTCGCCCAGCTAGCGCATATTCATCATAAAACGATGACTTTCGGCAGCAGTTTTGAATGATTGACATATACTGAAATGAAGTACATTGACAGTAGCTTTCCAACGCATGTTCCAATGGAATAATACAAGTTACGCCATCTCTTAGCAAACCACACGAATTAAGTTATATACCCAATATATCTTACTACCGACTTGCTCACAAAAACTGCATCAGCTCTGTTGAACTGCCTGCAATCCACTGATTATCGAATTCCAACTGGAACGAAAGCAAGATTTTTTTAGATGGATTTCCATTGCTTTGAAATAAACGAACAGCACTAGGAAAAGGATAAGATTGTTTTTTTTTTCTGCCCCTGACAGCGGCTCCATTTTTTACAAAGGCCAGCTAAATTCGTCGCCGAGTTTTCAATGTTGTTGGCCAGGGAGGTGAGGCAAAAGGAATAACACACTTATTGAAACAATATTGCTTAGAATTTTTTAGAAATTGGAAAATTAAGTTAGCCAACAGTGAAAAATTTTAGCACAAATCTAAAGCTAAATTATGCAGCTCGCTTAAATTTTACTTAAAAAAGTTATGCAATTTAATAGGCTAACGAAGGTGAATATTTTCTTGATAAACTTTTGCTGCTAGCACAGATTACCTGTGTTTTTTCCCAGACTTGTTGAATATTCTTAAATAGTTCATCCAAACTTTTGGTAGTTTTGTTCTTCTGAAGGGTTTCAATAAATACCCAAAGGTTTTCGATAGGGTCTTGATCAGGTGTCTGGGCGAGTTTTTAGGATCGTTATCCTGCGTAGAAACGAATGGAACAGGCAAGTGCTCATTTGCAAATGACTTCATCGTGTTCGTCATGACGTCTTTTTACACTACCTGATACATTCGCTGTGTTATGCTGTGAATAGGACCCACGCTAAACCATGAAAAAGCCGCCCGAACTGCAACACTTCCTCCCACAATCCTGTACAGCTTGTAAGGTACATCGAGGACCGACTTCTTTGTTCGTCGCTTCGGTTTAAGGCTCACTGTAGACCGTATGTATCTGAAATGAAAGCGTGTGTGTAGTAATAACTAAAGAATACGATAAGCATCCCATATTGGGTAAAGAACATGCTCCATGACTATGTAGTGTCTACGTAGGTGTTTCTGCGGAGGTAAAATAATAGCCAACTTGTGCCCAACTTGCCTGCATGAACCTAACAAAATTGAGAAGGCTCTTCTCTAGCTTGGCAAGTGGTGAATGGTGCTTAGGACTGTCATGGGGATGTGTTGAAAGGAGAAGGAGATGCCCTCTCAATCAGATTACAAACTACCCCTTGCACGTCTGTTAATTACCGTATCCGAGTTGGACTCCATCGAATCAGGTTCCTGTACTAAAGCTTCACTTAAAGCACCGAGATTTCCATCGATTCAGCAGTCATATTTTCACAACAATTCCAGTTCGCACATGCGGATGTGAAGCCACAAAAACTCCCTAAACCACATCCGAGGGCATGGTCACGATTGTCCGCCACCACTCGGCAGAAGCTGGAATAGTATGGTTTTGTTCGCATAATTTTACCAGCAACGCAACACATGTTGCCATGACCCGCGGTTGTACTTGAGCGATCTCTTGAAATGTCAAACTGCAATGTCTGGGCTGATTACATGAATAAATTATTCGAACCCTTTTTCGGTTTCATATCAAGGAGTAAATCCGATGACACATCTACTTCGCCCAACCACTCACAAAAAATTAAAAATGTAAATATAACAAAAACAGAAAAGCGGGGGAAAAAACAACATCATCATCCTGGCTTAGCATGTATTGCCACCGATTCCAACACGCATGCAACTCTGTCAGTCGTAGCTCACCAAAGTGGGATGGCTGTGGGCGGTGGCGGCGGGAAGATTCGAGCATGAAGACTGTATCGCACTCCAAGTCAAAGGGTGCTGTCCAGCCTATATATCACAGTGATATGACACAGCGTGGCACATCTGATGTATTAAAATGATAATCGCTTTATGTGGTTGTTTTTATTATTAAATGTTAAAGGGATGTGTGTCCATAAATAAATAAAGTCGCATGTTGTTGTGTGGCAGTCGGTTTTTTGAACGACCGACTCAGTTTGGGATACGACTGGCAGCTAACCCGGTCGGCTGCCGTGCTCCGGGTTCCGGTCTTTGCGTTGTTGTCTGCTGCCGCAGTGTGCTGGCGATTCTTTCGCCAAAATAAATTGAATATCTATTATGGCCTTAATAAATCGTTACAGTGGTGGCAATATGATTGCCTACTTGCATACGCAGCTTTTACCGAACGGTGGCAGGCAATAAAATCCTGTGTATATGGACTGATACCATCGAAAATGATATTTTTGTTTTTCTTTCACCCATGCCCAACCTCAACCGGGGCAGGCGCGGTGGGTGGCGCAAACGAAAATATGAATTTAAACACGCGAGGCGACGTGGCTCGGTGTGGCAGTGCACTTTTTGTTTTATCCGAATCAGCACTGTCAATATCCTGCCACGCACGCAATTCGGTTTCTTCTGCTGTTAATGTGATCAGTTGGTGGCGAATAATGAAATTCTGCACAAAATCAGACGCCCAGTGACCGTTGTATACGCGAGGTCAGTTAGCTGTTGATTTGATGAATAATTCCTCATTGATCCCAATTAAGTGAGATGAAAGGTCAGAGAAGTCGCTTTCAAAAGTGTCCCCTGGTTGCTCATAATTATCCACTTGACCTAAATTGTATCCACCGGAGCCCAGCCGGAGTCGAATACACTAATGCAGTCATTCGTGTTCATAATGCATGAGTATGGTCGACCATTGTATTTTGGTGGTTGCTATAGTTTATGAATGAGATTTTGCTAATGTTCAAATTAAATTCGTGTGTAATGCTTTAACAGTCGAAAGGTGGGACAAGCCTCATTACACTTGACAATGCACAGCTTTTGTCGTGTTCAAGGATGAGAGCGATTGAAGACACTGCGAGGAGACTGTCCCTTACGCACCACTGGTTAGAGTTATGGACCATGTGGAATAAATGAAATGAAGAAGGAGTAACTTGATGTATTCCTATGCCTGCGTAGAGATCAGGTCCAATATCAGGCGTACAAATTGCAACGTGAATTAGATTTTGCGACGACTGAAAGTTGATAACCAACGCTTCTTCTCGATCTGATTTCCATCATTTAGCGGAAGTAATCGCATCACGCCTTCACACGGTAAAATAACAAAACTTCGGTACACAATTGTCTGTACTCGGTCTTAGACCGTACCTGTGAAGGTAGGTGATTCCAGAGATGAACAGCATGACTGAAGAAGTGCCTGCGTGACATTGAACTTCATACCTGTTCAATGTCACGCAGGCACTTGAGGGTCATATTACGCCTCGATCGACAGAAGGTGATCTTTTCATATAAATAATTTGGCTGCTTCTTGTAAATAATTTTGAAGAGTAATAAGCACGATCTGTAACCTAGGAATGCTTCCAATTCGCATCCTAGGAGATTCCGACATTGTTCCGAGACATGGTCAAATCTGCGAAGATTAAAAACGTACCGTGTAGTTGCGTTAATTGCTTTTGTCAACTTTTGAGAAGAAGAACAATCACAGTCAGCGAACAACTCTGATCCATATGTCAAGATTGGCACTATGAGTGCTTAGACTTTTAATTTAACGTTGATAGGGAGAATACATTTGCTGATTGGCAAACCTCTTAGGGATGTATATATCTTGGACACTACGCTATCAATGTGGTCAGTCCATGTCAGTTCACTATTGTACATTATTCCAAGGTTTTTTTTTTACATATGTAACATATTCAATTGCGGTCGAGTTAAGTTCAATTGGTGAGAAATTGGATAGGGAAGGCGATTGTTTCGAGAACGGGATGGATTTGGTTTTGTCTGGATTGAGCCATTTTTTGTAGCCCAATTGGCGATATAGCCTAAATCCTTGTTTATTTTAGCAACTGAGTCTTCCACCATACCAAGAAGGAAACTTAAGTAGATTTGAACATTGTCTGCATAGATATGGAATTTACAATCGGACGAAAACATTGGAAGGTCATTGATAAACATTGGAAATAATAACGGACCGAGAATTGAACCTTGAGGAGCACCACATGGAAAGCAGCTTGGACTCGGTTAGTCAGATAAGATAGAATTAATTTATTAGTGGGATTGCAGAAGTTGAGGTGTTTCTTTCTCTCTTTTCGACACACTCGTTACATGCCAGATAATTACGACACCCAACGTACAAAAGAGGGAGTAAGAGAAGCTCTCGAAAGCTGCCCGCACTTTTCGCATCCCATGAAGAAGAATCTGTCGAAATGTTAACGTGTAAAAGCGGCCGTAATTGAACCGCACTGACAGCCGTTAGCTGCTAAAAGAGTACTATTCTTTGGTACTTAGCGGTATTTTGGCAAATACAGAAATATTGCTCCAGTTATGTATAGTTGTAACAGCTTTCTCTCTGGCGATGGCATTGTTTCACAGTACCTCACAACTTGAGACCAAAGTGAAGGTAATCCCCTACATGGCCCTTATACTGCCAGTTCTATAGGTGGTCCACTTTGATTCAACGTGAGTTCTCTGGCGATGGCACTGTTTTACAGCACCTCACAACGTGATACCAGAGTGAAGGTAATCTCCTACATGGCCCTTATACTGCCAGTTCTGGAGGTGGTCCACTTTGATTCAACGTGAGTTCAGCAGATGGAAAATATATGGTTTTTCGACAGACATTGTCTTCTAACCTGTCTCCAGTTATATCGTACACCCTAGTCTGAGCACAAGAAGTTCAATCGGAAAAAGCTATGACTTCTTCTAGCAGTCTATTCTTTGGGCTTACTTTTATTGATGGCTTATTGCCCCGCCCTTATGTATCAGAGAGAGTTGGCCTTTTCGGGTAATTGGCCAAATACAAGATCTAGAATAGTGGATAGGCGCTCTTGTCGACTAGCTTCGAATACGAACTGCAGTTTTACTGGTCGTCACACCAAAACAAGTCGACGCCACTCCGTTGGCTTTTCAAAACGACGATGCAGATTATCACGGTGGTCAACATCATTAGACTTCACGTAGATTTTAAAGAAAAAAAATTAAATTAAAATAAAACCAGAAATCCGAAAAAGCAATAAAACAACAAAAAAAAGGAAAAACAAATTATAAAACATGTATGTAAATTATGTTTTTTGCCATGAAGTTTATTAAAAAAAACAAAATTTGTTTTTCATTGGACTACTGTTCAGTTTATTGTGCGAATCAGAACTGACCTTGGAAACTAAATTACAAATATTTATAAGGCTTGGATGAATGTGACGATGCCGATGACAACTTGCTGTCACTTCTTCAAGTGCGTTCCTAGAAAATGGGCTGCCGATGTTTAGAATATGAGCTGCGGATATTATTGGGCATTGATGAATAAGATGGTGCTGATGACAACTTGTTGTCTCAGCATTTCTGTAAGTGCGTTCTTAGAAGAAGAGCAGCGCATGCTGATGTTTACTGATAGCTTACTTTCGCAGTGCTTCTGAGAATTTCTGCTGAGATTCGATTACAGTTTAATAGTAGAGATTGTTTGGGCTAACGCTTCCCGAATGATGACCGGATGCTTTGAAGCTTCTTGGAACTAAACTGGTGTAATGGATTTGGTTTGGAGAATGTGACATTTATGGTGTTAACTTGTACATTCACCCCTAGCGGGAATTCCTGGGAATTTTTTCTGTTTCCGAAAACTAAATATCGTTTTCAAGGGAAAAATTCTATGGTGACATGGTGAATACGACGCCGAGAGAAAATTGGCGGTGATTTTCCAATTTTCCCGTGTAATTTGTCTGGTGAACTTGGAGTAATTTTGATGGAACCATATACAATTTTTTTTTTATTATGTTTTGAAATGTTGACCCACCCCCGTCTATTGGGGGAGGGCAGCGAATGCATTTTGTTACGCGCAGAGTCAATGAGCACATCCAACGAGTGGTTCTTTGACTTGTTCACTCCAGTACAGAGTACAGTTCCAAAAATTTAGAAAAATATAGTAAAGAATTAGGGTAACCATTTCTATTATTGGCACCTCAAATTGTTGACCCAAATATTGGTACATCATCATTCAAGTGTAGAGTGGGTTGTTGCGCTGCTCACTACTCACACTTTCGTGCAGGTGCTGTGTTAAATTCACTTTTTTTCTTTGATAGGCAATATTTTTTTGTATGATCAAAAATCACTCCACAGATAATATAGTTATACAGATATCGCATGCATAGCAAGCATTAATATTCACTTATTACAGGGCAATACAAATCGCAAACAAAAGGTTTTTACATCAATCCGGTATCCAATCATTTCGAGTTATGTAGTCGCGGATATCAAACATCATCCAGTGTGTAACTTCGAAATACACACAAATTTTGGTCATATTTCATTTTGCTGCAACATCTTCGCCCTTTTCTCATATTCTCATACCCCATCTATCTATGGGTTTACACACAAACCCAGCTAAGGATGTGGGCACCCACGTTACCGAATGTGCTCGAAAAAAAATCCGCGGAAGTTATTGGGGTCTTTGGTGCAGTGATTTGGTGTGTGTCAGTGATCGGTCTGTTGGACAACAGCCCACTTACGTAGCTTTAAGTTAGGTTAAGTCAGACGAAAAAAAAAAAATAAATAAATAAAAAAAAGAAATAAAAGATACAAAAAAAAAAAAAAAAAATTATAGAAAAAAAAAAGGTGAGCAAAGGCGCGTAACTTATATATGTGAAGCATATAAACACCGTACACGCCCTTGTACACACGTCCGCAATGTCACGGACATAGAGCAAGGTAGTTTCGGTTTTATTAGGGTTAGGGTTTAATATTAGCTAAGGTTTAAGTTTAGTTTTAAGAAAATTTAAAAAAAATGTTTAGGGCGCCAAGTTTTCTTGGCCAGTAAGAACAAATAATAAAGATTGTCCACATGGATTGAAAAAAACAAATAGTAGTGTAGGCGCCGAGGCAATTAGTTAAGCAAGTTTAGATTATTTTAGAGTACCTGTGGGTCAGTAGGATAGTCTTTTTAAGAACATGAATTGATTAGATAGTAAGATAGATTTAATCATTTTTGTCTAGTTTTAAGGATCATGGATTTTTTTTAAATAAAAATGAATTTCAAAGTTAAGGTTAAGGTTGGTGTGTTGCTCACGGTTTTTGGCGATCCTGTGTTCAATTCTGGAGGGATACTCATTGCATTTATTTATTTTTTGTTTTGTATGAATAAACACATAATGTTCTGTCTTCCGAAGTACATATATTTGCAAGAAACATTTTGTTTTTCGTCGAAACTAAATATACGTTGTCGCATGAGTGTGGACAATGTACCAGCATTTGTGTGCTTTCGTTATCTTTCTATGTAAATCAGAGGTGATCTCGGGTTTCAAGAGAGCTTCCCCACTTTTCCTTTCCTTATTCATGTGTATTATTCATAAACATCCCTCGGGACCTTTTTTCTTATTGAGAATCCGTCTTTTCTGTACGGAAGGAAATGGAAAAAGTCTTCCTTATTGCGAAGGTAAATTTCACTGACTGAAATTGTTGCCTATTATTTGTCAGGGAAAATTAAATAAACGGCGAAAAATTATGGCAATTATTTGAGAAATTTGACCGTGGATATGGCAGTGACGCATGCGTTAGTAAACCTGAAAGAGAATATCGACAACAAAACATTATCTTTGGCGAGTGATTACACTAAGATTTACGGTAGGTGAAAGGAAGCCAAGGTTACAAGGCAAGGAAAAATATCCCAAACATATTCACACAGAAATATTATTCGATTTATGTTCTTCAAATGCTATGAATCATCTTCTACTTCTCTTGCCCCTTGATTTCATCTGATAGCGTATTTTATAAGCTTTTTGTCCCGTGTCTGTGAATTCGTGTGATATATGCTCTTAAGAATACGAGGCGATTTTTGAACACACTCCGCACAACAATACATGGATCGTGGGCAAATTCGGCAATCTGTCGCCCTTTTCCCACGGCGGAATCGGCCGCCATTGCGTGTTGGATCCATGGTTTGTGTAAAAGTATGTGTGAAATACAAGGGAACACCACTACATCTCCGGTGTGGACAAGGGGCGAAAATGGCCGAAGATGGACATCTCTATCCCTCCATTATCTTTGCTATGGATGGAAGTGAAGTCAAAGGATCGTTCGGAACCATAAAGTCAATAAATAAAAGGTTTTAAAAAATAGGTATGTGGTATGCAAGTATGTCACACCAATATTAAATGTGAACGAAAAAAACTTTGAAAGATATCGGTTCCTTTTGTTGATGCTTTGCTCACACTTTCTACAAGGTCTATGGTCAATACTGGCTCATGCTATTTTTTTGTTTGTTTTTATAGGCAATACCACTCTTTTGTTTTTGTTTGCATGAATAAATATTTCATTATCTGTTTTCCAAAGTGATCTATTTCCAATGAATGTAATGAAGTCTGTCGTAGAGCCAAATGGCAACATAACATTCTGCCTTTTTCCGGCCTTTATACTAGTGCTTTAAGAATACATTCAAGAAGTCGCCTTTAAATATATTCTGTAAAAAATTGTATTATTTTATTAATAAAAGGGTGACAATAATTAACCACAGATATAATTAAGGTTCAATTATTGGCAGCTGGTGCCAGTTCTATCTTCCGACAGTTATTATTTCAGTTTAAACACAATTCCAAAAAAATCTTAAATACGCTGAGAACTTTCTTCGAAACATTTAAAAAAAATAAGAAAAGGAAAATAAAAAAAAATAAATAAAATAAGAAAATATATATAAATCTATTATTTGATAATTTAAAACATCTTTTCTTTTCTGGGTACCAGTAGTTGTAGTTTGTAGTTGTCAATAATTATATCACGGTGCCAATAATTGCAGTTTTAAGTAAGTTTTTTTTAAATTGATATTTTAAATATATCAATAATTAAATCTATATTTATAATATTCAATCAAAGAGAAATTACTGATTTTATACAGATTCAAAAAATTGTATGCTATTGCTAACCAATGTTGAAATTTCCTTAGGGAGCGCAACATAGTAGTCGTTACTATGTTTTGTTATTTCTTACAACGGCTCAGGTAGTACCAAAGATTTAGATTTATCTCTTAGATTTCTCCTGAAGGATCGTTGCTGAGTCCTATCAGTTTCCTCGTTATCTTCATCCGTTAATAAAGAAGCTTCATCATAATTAATTGAATCTCCAGTTGGAAGGAGGGAATAAATCCATCTGACCTTACTTTTGGGAAAATGCAAAAAAAAACTGAAGATTTGGATTTTTCTTTGGGATTTGTTTTCTTCTCAAAGCTAATGCTTTTTAAAATCAAAAATATTTCTGTTATGAAAATAGTTCTTGTTTCTTTCTTTGACCTAAAGTATAGCATCCGCATCACAATAGGTCCAACTGGACCAACTACCCACCGACCTAAACTAACCATGATGTTCGACGTGGAAATGCTGGGACTTATTATTTTCCTACAACTGTTGATTCAATAAATAAAAATTACAATAAATCATGTTTGGCCATCAAAACGATTCGAAATTCGAATACAAATTCTAAAAGGATTTTTACATTCTTACTGTGGTAAGATTGATTCCCAGGGAAAATAGTAAATTTAGTTCCAGAGAACAAAAAATAATCCGGGAAAAAATATTCTGCTCGGAATCACCGATGGGGGTGATATGGTGATATGATATGGCATATATGTACCTACATGATGCGTACGCCCAGAGTTACGTATAACAAGTGGTCATCATTTGGAAATCGGTATTAGTAAGACTGTACAAGACTAGAACATGTATATCTACATATTGATGCAATGTTGGCATCCAGCGTATAGCATAGAGTACAGCATAGATAACCCGAATTTGGTTAAATATATGTCTCGCCTTCATTGAATGGTGCAGGTAACCCAAGTCAAAAACATGCAAAATCCTGTTTCTATCCGAAACCAAAGATCATGGTTGTTAATATGAAACACACCAGTTCTTTCGTTACTAACATAAAGACGAGCGTGGTCATCTCTTGTTTCATACTTTTCTTTTGTTCGGGTTTTTTACTCTCTTTCTCTCTCTCACCATTTTCACTCTATTTATACCAAGAACATAATTTATAATCCACAATATTAGATATAGAATGGCATTGCATTTCATAACAATTCTGAAATTCGTAACGGCTGGACCGGAAATGAAGTATGATAGGGATGCCCAACTTCTACCTCTCTTGGTCCTTCAAATTTTTGAAAACCAATTTTTATATCGTCTTCTAAAACCAAGTTGACCAATCAGAGAACGGAATTTACGTAATTTCGTGAGTAACCGTCAAAAATTCATGAACAACTGTCAAAGAGCCTCTGAAATTCGTCGATGGACTGGGGTCATCATCAACAACTTCACATCATCAACTGTGACGTTGGGCATCTTTATCATACTTTGTTAAAATATTTATTAAATCCAATATATATGTGTATTTATTAAGGAACAAAGAAACTCCACCTTGTTGTATAAAAGGAAAGATCCGGAATGTATAAAAAGAAGGAATCAGAAGATCAAAGAAGAACGTGAATGTGTCAGAAAGTGTTGTAACATTAGTATGACAGAGCGACGTCTTTGTTACAAGTTAATTATTATAAAGGGTGATTTTTTAAAAGCTATAGGAAAGTTTTTTCAAAAAAAAAACACATACAATTCAGAAAAATGCATGAAATCTTTATTTGAATCGATAGTACGGTCCATATAATTTAATGTTTGAAGATTATTTCATGCAAATGTTGACCTTGACTGCGCCTCAAATGGTCCATCCGCTTAGTCCAATTTTGGCATACTCTTTCCAATATTTCGGCCGGTATCTCACGAATAAATGCTTCAGTGTTGTGTTCCAATGCGTCAATTGAAGCAGGCTTGTCTGTATAGACATGCGCTTTAACATAGCCCCACAAAAAACAGTCTAAAGGCGTTAAATCGCAATCGAATCGATCTAGGCAGCCAATTGACCGGTCCCGAACGTGAAAGAAAATGTTCACCGATCTCGCCTCTCAATAAGTCCATTGTTGCGCGTGCTGTGTGGCATGTGGCACCGTCTTGTTGAAACCACATGTCATGCAAGTCAAGCTCTTGCATTTTGGGCAAAAAAAAGTTGGATATGGTAGCGCTCACCATTCACAGTTACGTTACGATTCGGATCATCTTTGAAGAAGTACGGTCCAATGATGCCACCAGCCCATAAACCGCACCAAACTGTGACTTTTTCTGGATG
This sequence comes from Eristalis tenax, assembly GCA_905231855.2. NCBI lineage: Eukaryota > Metazoa > Arthropoda > Insecta > Diptera > Syrphidae > Eristalis > Eristalis tenax. The sequence goes on from HG993124.1 coordinate 116,400,416, forward strand.
CATTGGTAGCTCTTGCAATGCTTCTGGCTGATATTCACTCCAAAATCGACAATTCTGCTTATTTACGAACCCAGTGAGCCAAAAATGTGCTTCGTCGTTGAACAAAATTTTTGAATTTTGAACAAATTTGAACTTTCTTAACAGAGCACGCATTTTGATAATAAAATTCAATAATTTGCATAATAAGACGATTCATGGTTAAATTGTAGACCAAACTGAAGATGCTTGACAGTGAAACAAAACGCGAAATGTGCGTCAGCTGTTTAAACCAGTGTTGCTAAAAAGGTAATAGCTAAAAAATCAAATCAAAATTAGCTTTCTTGGCCAATCCAAATAAAACAATAAAAGATTGTCCGCAATGACAAAGTTAAATGTATTGAAGCCGAAAGCCATGCAATTAAGAGTCCGCAGGACGGACATAGAACGTGTGTTAAGATAGTTAACCAGTCTTAAGTTTGCCCGACATGTAAGTAAAATGAATTAAAAGAAGAGAAGAATGTATTGACAAAAAACATTAGTCTTAATTAGCAAATCGCTCAATTCAAATCGCTATCAATTTCTCTTCTGTTTGGAAAATGTAAAAAGTTTAACTACAGAGATTATGATGCACTGGAATGTTTTAAATGATACACAAAGCAAAGTTTCTGCATTAATTGAGAGCACTGTGATAACTTGACCTCTTAAGTTTTTTAATTTCATCTAGTGTGCTTTAAGATTTACTATAAAATAAATGGAGCATGAATGGGTAAAATGGAGCAAAAGGTCAAATTCTACATTTGGTACGAGGGTTTTCCAAATTAAAACCTGAGGGCATGGGATTATACGTAGCACATTTAAATGCACTTGATTTGTCATCTAATACTTTCTATTTTCTACACAAACACCGGGAGTCATTTATCAATCCTCTTCAAAACCAGGCATAGTTGTCTCGTTAAATCAAACTTTTCGACCCCCCTTCGTCAATGTCACATTTAAACCTTGGATACACAACTTCTCTTAAATCACTGCAAGCGAACCAGAAAAGTGTACGCTACTCGAACAGAGGGAGCGTACACTTTTTCTCCTCTCCTAATCTTAATGGCCCACCCTGTAATTAAATTTAATCCCGGTATTAGGGCCGCAATCCATTATTTATATCATACAATCCCTACGCCTATTTTCTCATTTTTGTGTCAAAGATGAATAAACTCGTGTGTAGGCACATAGGACTCTGTGCACGTGCTTGGCTTTGAATAAATGTAATATTGGAGCGCAAATATTTTTAATCTTTGGCTATGGCGATACAAATTAACGGTGAAGATTACACCTTCCTCGTGTTCGGAGATGTTTTCTTAACTTGTTCACCATACTCGGAAAATGTTAGTTGGGAAACCACCACTTAACGAAAAATGTTAAGTTGGAAGTGCAAAAAAGACGTGAGGAAAATGTTGTGTGAACATTTCTAGCTCTGCGCTTCACGTTCAAATCCCCAATCGGCGTGTGTACTCTGCATTCCGGTCAGTTTTCTTCAATTCAAGGGTGACTCAATTGCAATACACGCCATAATGTGAAGTAAGACAAGCCAAAATGCTCGATCATCAGTTCAACACACATATGAAATGCCTGGACTGTACATGTTTTACGTATAGTCCACAATGTCACAGTATTGGCAATATCGCAAGACATGCCAACGCCTGTCTGTGAAAAGGTTATAAAAACCGCTGTCAGATGAATCTGAGGGGCAAGAAGCGTAGAAGTGGCCCATCCCTTCCCCCATTACATCTGCTTTGGACGTAAAGTACAGCAAATCGTTTGGAGTTAGACAGAATGTTCCACGAGGAGGTGGTGTTGGTGACATAGGCGCCTACACTAAGCAGAGCAACGAAGTTGCTTGTGCGGGACATGGCGCATGCACTTACCGAAAGGGAATTCCACGTAAATTCCAAAAAAAAAAAAAACAAAACAAAAACAGTAATTTTCAAAACTCAAAAAAAAAAAAAAAACTAGAAAACAAAGATTTTTTGTGTTCCATTCAGAATTGTTATAAAAACGCCAATATAGCACATTATTTCACAATTTAGAAAAAAACAAATGGTCCAACCTGTTCAATTAAATAAAACAATTCATGCCGATTGTTTTTAAAAAATTCGCATGCAAACCGGAATTTCTGACAAAAAAGAGACTTTGAATTTTTTATCAGAAATTTGAGTGTGCATGCGAATTTCTTTAAAACAATCGACATGAACTATTTTACTTAAATGAACAGTTTTCTGGCTTTCACACTCAGTATAGTATTTCATTGTTGTTCTGAAATTGCCCCTACCTCTTAAGTGATGCGAGGTGGTGGACACCCACCTGTCATAGGAAAAAATGCGGTCTTAATAATTGCCGCCAAAGTTATTGTACTCGGGCCCATATTTCACAGACCCCTCTACAAAATACAAATAATTTTTTGGAGTAATTAAAATATTTTATTTTTTTTTTATTTTCGGCCTTTGATGAACAAATTTTCGCCTTTTTTTGCGCAGTGACTAGGTACTCTGTTAAGACTTACTTCTGCTTGTTTCTTTATATGTCTTTCATTGGTCAGACTCAGGGATGGATTGTCCGAAGTGATTTGTGAGGATTTGCAGGAACGCGCTACCAAACTACAAACTGCAAATTTGCTACAATTCTCATTGGATACTCGCACCAAATGTAATGGTTGGTATTTTTTGTTCGATCACATTACACAAACGAAGTTCAACTGAACTATCTATCGGATCTCACTATGAAACCGGTTTACTGCGAAATTGTGCATTATTACTACATTATAACACGACCAGTGCCTAGTGACTTTCTCATCTCGGAGCCAAAACATCCAATTGATAAATTTCAAGTAAAGACAAGTTTTCCAAAAACTGATCCATCATTGCTTCTAGCATTCTCAATCAAATATGATTCCATGATACCAACAGAACAGCACAATTTGTCGTTTTCTTCGATGTAAATTGTTACCAAGCGTTCTCTACAATTGTCCCAACTGACACGTACCATTCAACTCGAAACGAAATGACGGAAGAAAATCGAATCTGGAAAACAGAAACCTGAATTTTGCGAAAGAACTGATTGCACTATCTACACACTAAGTACGTCTCAAGTCCTGTACTTGTTACCAGGAAACCGTGACATATCTATTTTTGTATTACTAAAATGAGAATGTCGGATGTACTTTGTGAACAGAAGTGCGACCTTTCGTTTCGAAGAATTAATACAGCGGAATTTGTAAGATTGCCGGGAGTGATGTTCCGAGGGAAAAACATTGTAAGTGCATACAAGTTTCTTAGAGACGTCTACGACTGTTTTGAATACTGAGAATTTGAGAAACTCATTATGTCAAGTATCACTGCCAAGGAGAATATTTTCTTGCGTTTTACGACGATGATGGACAAACTGATGTTCTCCGCTTTAAACTGTAAAATCGAATCTAAAGTTCAACACAAGTTATGGCTCTTGGCACTTTAAGAGCAGTTGCTCACAATTTGGTAGGGCGCATCCACAAAGAGAGACAAATACTCAAATTGAACCATGTTTTGGTTTTACTAAATGTGCAAACTTTGCTCAGCCGTACACAGGACCAAGGGTCACTTTTCAAAAGTTAACCGCAGGATCGAGGTAAACGTAGACAATGAATTTTCATAAACTGGACCGTAATTATGAATTTTAGAAAAAGTCTAGCGCGAAAATTTGGGTAGGTAGATGTGGTTGCCCTTACGGCCTTGCGACCTAGGTTCACTTGGACCAAAAAGTTGATAGGTGATGTTATACTTCCGTAAGTCCTTCTTCTACTCGTTAAGCCACACGGATTCATTTGTTCACCTTACACCTTACACCTTTCATTTCTACACCAATAAGTGCTTTTCCAAGGCCTGGGCATTCCCAGATCCGATGTGGGATAGAATCTATATGTTCCTCATCTCCGCAGCTGTAGCAGAATTCTTTGTGTGGTATATTCTGTTGCGATGCATTTGAACGACTGGATGGCGCAGTCGGTTGTCTGCCTGGCCTTGGTTGGTGGGGTCCCCGGTTCGAATCCCAGAGAAAACAAAGTTAATACGCTATTCACCATTTGCCGTTGGGATCAAATTAACGGTACTATCACTGTATTGCTTCAATCAGTGGTAGTAGTCTGACTGTGGGTATCACAGTGGATCAACATGGTCTAAGTGTGCTGATGCATCGACTTGTGCCCCCCCTCCCCCCTGGCAGAGTGCACGGTAGGGACTCCTATAAGCTTTCGCGCTTCCTTCCCACTTAATGTGATCAGTGATGTGGAACTCTATTTGTTTAGCCTCGTTTACAGGGCCCTTGCTGTTGCTCCAATTTTCAGACTGAGCCACCAAGTTATGGCTCTGCCTATTGCTTCGTCTTTTCGGTTTTACGTTCAGTCCTAGAGCTTGCTTCCAGTCATTCTACTTTGAAGCAAATTTTCCCGATACGAGGATGGCCGCGTAAGCTGCACTTTAAGCCCCTCCTCTTCCAATGTTTTTATGACTTCGTCAACCACGGATCCATTCGCTGATCCCTGCCTTGACTCCTACTTTACAGAGGTTTGATTGAATTGTATCAGTGTTTTTTTATGGGGTGGGGTGCAGTTTTCACCGATCTTCTCTTCATAAAGGCTTGTAGCGATTTAGAGAAAAAGCTATTGCCTACCCCTGACTTAGATGTGTATCAAAGGTTCCAGGGTTTTTAATTAGAAGAAGGGGAGTCTTCTGGGTATGTAATCCATAGCAGTGGTGTGGCTTGCCTTACCTGCCCTAGATATGAAGATCACCATGACCTGCCGCCAACTTTTATGAACATCACCTAGCATTAGGAATCGTCCATAGATGTTACTCAGCCGGGGAATGATAATTGGGCGTATTTTGTCCGGTCCTACTGTCTTTTTGGGGGAGATCTAGCTACCCACGCTAACCTCTTGTTTTTGACTAGCTCATGGACCGTTGCTTGTCCCAAGCCTTTTTATACTGCGAAAGGATCAGTCTCAGCTGTCGATGCTTCTATGCAGACTCAAAAGTGGGTACTAAGAAACCTGTCTGACGTCTCTTCATGACTGTCGGTCCAGCTTTCGTCCGATTTCCAATAGAAGATAAAATTGAGAGCGTTGTTGCGAAAAAATTTTCAACCTGGACGCTTTGAATGAATTCACGGATTAGAAGAAATTACTGCTGGGGTCCTTTTTTCCGAAATAAGTGATCGAAGGTGAGAGTCTGAAAAACACATTTAAAAAGAGGAACAAATTAACAGCTCAACAATAGAGGCCCAACTGATGTACTTTGTTCAATTTAATGTCCTACAACTGCTGGTGCTTACATCGGGTTGTTCAAGTCCGTGTGTCCATGGTGGTCCTTTTGGGAGGGGGTGGTGATGTGCTAGCCGACTTAGCCTCGATAGTGATTACTATCGCTGCTCTGGTAGAATCCATGCAGCTCGTTGTTCGACGTCTTTGGAAAGTTCTGCTCGTTTAGCGGACTTAACGCGTTGAGGAAGCGTTGTCCGGGGACTGTGTGTCTCAGGTTTCTGATTTCCTCGTTACGATGGTTGTTGATGTTTAGTAGCTGCTGTCTGAACAGTGTCACCATGTACTTCTGAAAGGGGAAGATGTGTGCTTGGTCGTAAAGCCTGTTGTGCCTTTGGCTATCCCTGTCGAATTTCAGTCCGGTACATATTCGCAGTATTTTTCTTTTGAAGATTGCGAGCGTCGTCATGCTGATCTTAGAGATAGTGTGCCATATTGGGAAGCCGTACATTAAGATCGGTCGTATCGGTCGTATAAGCTGCTAGTGTAGCAGCAGTTTTGTCCTCTGGCTTATTCCATTTTTCTTGCGCATCAAGGGATATATGCGATGGAAGCTTAGTTTGGCCTTCTTAAGGGTCAGTTTTGAATTACTTTTGAACTTCAACCTTTCTGTGAAGTTAATGCTTGACCTTTTAGTTTGTTAATATTTCTGGACCGGTAGGGAGGACTACCTTTATGCTTCGACATTTGGCTGCTGTTCTGCATCCATCTCTGGATGGTCTCATTAAGCACATAAGTACCGATTTCCCAGCATTGATACGAGTACCCCATTTGGTTTAGTAGTCAAATTTATTCGCTGTTTGGATTTCGACCCTTCGCGCAGCTATCTGTGGTGACGTCGAGCTGGCTTAAGTCAGCGAGTTATCTGCAAATAGACAGCAGTTCACTGTGTCAGTTGGATGTGGTTGATCTGCCGTGTACATGTCCCAACTTTAATCCTTGTGCAATTCCCGCCTTGGTGCCGGTCTGTTGTGTGCTGTCTTCAACTGAGACGCATAATCTTCTGGAATGCGAATTATTCTGATGAGGTTAGAAGGGAATCCCTTCACTCAATCCAGACCGTATCAAAGGCATTTCCACGTGCTGGAAGCACACGACGGTGACATCGGCTACAATGTCGTGGTGGAATTTTTTAGAGGATGCAGCGTTGAATGTTTTTCCCGAAATCCGTACTAAATATCCGGAATGATGTTTAGGTCGGTAGACCATCGCTTTAGTTTTCGCATTACTCCAGGATCTTGCTTTTAATGCTCAAGATCGATATTGGCCTGTAGCCTGAAACACTGGCAGCATTCCCCTTTTTTGGGATTGCGACAATTTTTGCTATTTTTCACTTGCTAGGAAAGTAGCAATTGTTAATGCAATTGTTCATGAGGATTGAACATTAAGTATCATCACTGTTTGTGGCATTCGCTTCACGAAGAAATTCGAAATATTGTCAGCCCCGTCTGCTTTCCTCGTTGGGCTACGTTGAATAATTCTCGCAATTTCTTCGGCCGTTGTGAGGACATTGCTTCGCTGGGTTGGTTTTGCTGAAGATGATGTATGTTGCGGATGAAGTCTCTCTCTTATTGACGTAGCTGTTGACTTCTGTGTTCCAGTGTTCCAGGTCATCGGGCGACCTGCATTTATTCATTCATTCATTAGGTTGGTGTATGTGGCTAAAGATAACAAGCATTTGTTCGTATGGTTGATGTATTAGATAATTTCGAAATGTTTTTTTATCCATAAGTATGCAATTTTTGGTAAATAGATCGTGTCCATGCTATATTTCCCATTTCTGTTTCGTAATCAATTCTTTTCCCTGCTTCTTTCATGCCCTTAAAAATGTATTCAATTAACTAACTGTTTTTGCATTTAAAGTGATGGTCACGCTACACAATCGCAAACCGAAGACTGTGTCCATTAGCGATCAACCATCACTAACGATCGATCAGTAACGATTCCACCCCTTACTGCCACATGTCATTAATGTCGTAGGTGCTGCCAAGATCTTATGATGAATTAATCAAATTTTTTTGTGCACTTATAATTTAAGCGCATATACGCTTGCACAAAAACACATCTAATGTCGTGAAAAAAGAACAACCTCCTTTCGGAAGTCTCTACAAATTGCGTTTAAATTCAATATCCAATGCACATTAAATATTCCCTCCACGCAGAGCTGGTTCTTAAAGAAGCCCCAAGGAAAAACTCCCATCCTAAATAAATCAATGTTTGCTCCTCTAATAGATACATCAAGTACATCAGCTTCTGGACACACCCCTTCAGTGTTCATAGAAACCACACACAAAATGGGAAAAAATAAAATATTTCGTGAGTGTATTCGATTTTTTTTGTGTCCTTTGTAATTTACTCTCATCAAAGTTAGTGCAATCCTTTTATGTTACTGTGTACCTTTGCCGACATACATGTACTCCCTGCCAACACCTCGGTGTAGCTGCTGATTCAAAGTGGAAATCTGTAGTAATGGGAAATTTTTCTTTTCCACCACTAAACGCTTTTCACAAAGTGCAGGCAGGTGGATGTTCTGTCACGATTTTCTACCTCAAGTAACTTCAAAAACTTTGCCAAGAAACACACACTTCATGCACACCACCCGTACATCCAACGGGTCTTTACCAGCAGTGAGGGCCGAGGAGTATACCCTACTAAAAAAAAAAAAAAAATGAAACAAGTCCGAACGAAACAGGCGAACGTATCCTGACGTGTTTGTTGTAGACGAATGGTTGAATCTTTCAAGTTAAACAGAAATCGCTTATGAAGGTGATCTGTCGGCACCAGCTGTTGGAGATAGGTTCTCGCGGTACACGTTATTTGAGAAAAGTTCTCACGGTAAAAAGGCTTGATGTGGGTACGTTGTATTTATGGACGTGTGGAGCAACTGGAATTGGTTTCCATATTTTACCTCACAGGCACACATTCGTGCAAGTGTGTGTTGTGCAATATTGTGTGGTTTTTAATGTTGCTACCAAAAAGTTTTATATCACACACTCCCTTTGGCAACATAGGTTAGGTTATCTAGTATGTGCCAGTTTTCAAAGAAGCACATTTAAAAAAAGAAACCCTCACGGGCACGGGATGGGTTTGACGGGTTTGAAAATCATTTCCCCCCCATGTACCCCATTAACGGTCTTTAGTCAAATTTGAAATAATCCCCGAACTTCCAACAGTCTGCGTATACACGCCTGTAACAAAATGAGCTCCTTTCAAGCGTGGCATGTGGGACCACATTGAAAAAGTGATGTGGAAGCGCCTGTGAGGAGTCCCTAAAAAGTTGTAATTTGCTGCGGCACTTGAAATGAAGATTGAAAGGTGAAAGAGGTTAAAAAAGGCTGAACGTGAATTCATTAAATCTTCAATTAACTTTTCTGGAGATTTACGGTCGGCAGGTGAATGCAAAGAAATTATCACCTGAGGTATTAAGTGGAGTGTTAATGTATGAATGAGACAAGCTGTTCTCAACAATTTCAGACAACTTTTTCTTCTTTGAGAGGTGCTAGAGTCTGGTGTGGTGACTTAACCAAAAAGATTCTTCTAGAGCGGAGTCTAACTGGATCTAAGTTGATTGATGTTTTTAACATTCACGAATTCTCGTAATTTTCGGGTTGGAGAAAAGTCATCCATGATTTACATGGTCTAGCCACCTCAGACGTTGTGGCCGACCCTTCAACTCGGCAACACTGTTCCCAGAGTCAGTCAATTTGACAGGAGAGGGCTGGTTTTTAAGGATAATGCTTTGAAAATGAAAGAACAAACCCCCAAACCCAACCCATTTGCTTGGAAAATAAAATCAGTTTGTCGCACTTACCATTCGTTCGGTCCGTTTGAGGGTTAAATCATTTTTGGAATTTGTGGAGCTGTAGCTGCTAAACGGCTTCTGGAGGGCATGGACCTGTGCATCCAGGGAAAAGTTGTTGATTGCTCTCAACTTGGCGCGGTGCCAATAATGATTCAATTTAACATTCGCCCTTCTCATGGCGTCCTCTGTATAGCCTCCACGGCAATGAAGTTATGTATGAAGACGCTGCCCAGTCTAGGGGCTGCGCTATTCAACCGTTTAGTTCAGAGCTTTTAATAATAATAATAAGGATGGCGATACAGCCCGTAGAGGACTACAGCCCGTTTTGTGCCGACTCCGAACGGCCAATTTGAGAAGCTGTTTCTAGACAGTTATACTCTTCGAGAATTGCCATTGACTCGAAAGAAGAGGGCCGTGCAAGGTATTTGGCTCGTACCGGGAATCGAACCTCTGCTGCGAAGGCTCAACCGCACAGGGGTCGACGCACCAACCCAGAACGCCACAACGCAGAACAAGAAGCCTTGGATACGGACGACCCTACTTCTCAAGGCCATGGACAACGAAATAAGGACAACGATTCTCGATTTTGCACGGGTTCTCAAACAGATTACGTGCAGCTGATAAAGTTGAGGAGGCCCTAGAAGTCTACAAGGCAGACATCAGCGCAACCCAGGCAAAAAGTGGACAAACAGTAAAATCTTTGGAAGATGAACAGATATAAAACCTGTTTTGTTTACCTTTGCAAATTGTTCACCTTTTCAAATTTAGTTAAAAAAAAAACGAAGGTATGTATATCCACCAAAAACTATAAATATTTCAAATTAATAATTTATTTTGTTAAAGAAAAGAACAAACAACAACAAAAGAGAAAAGTTCTTTATAAAAGGTATAAAAACAGACATTTTTACACGTTTCTCACTTAAAATTCGTTCGTTTTATAGAACCGTTAATTTTTCCGAGATTCTACTGTATATGAATCACGGCCACTGTTACAAAGAGCGAAGGCAGCGCTTGTTCAGATGCGTATTCGCTGTCTAAAGTTTTAATGCATAGCAGACGCTCCATAACAATCCGCAGAAAGGTTAGACTCGGCAACATCAGCCTAATTGGCTCCGAATCCACGACGGAGGGCAACGATGAGGATAGCAAGGATGACTACTATGATCTTCTGGAAACAACATGTGATCAATGCCCCTGCTATGAAGCGGAGATCGTTCTAGAAGTATTCGATGAATAGGAAAACACGGTCTGCAAAAGAACAACTCCTTAAACAGACTCAGGCTGTTGGACTTTGTGACTAAGCGAAATCTCTCTGTTGTGGACCGCACTTGTGAAGGTATATGGTTCCACAGTATGAAGGATGGAATGCATGCGTGATGACAGACATGTATGAACATAAGGTTTCAACGGAATATTATTGTATTGGCCTGTTTTCTGTGAACGATTTTGAAGCAAAGACTGCATGATAAATAGTTTAAAAATACTGTGACGTAGGACGATCAGAACACCAACCACCTTTTAGTCTACAAATCTGTCAGCCAGCTTAGTTAAAAACAGCGTGTTTAAAAATATTCATCGGTTCTTGTCTGAGTTTCTAAGTAAGGCAATAGTGATTTTTAAAGTGTAATGAAGCACAAGAAATAAACCAGTGCTTGTAAATAAATTCGTGTATGACGTGGGTAGTGAATTTGTGTGTGTTCAATAGTCAAAATCCCGTGATCGAACAATTGTTGTGGACGATTTGATTAACTTTACGTAGACTCTTTCTGTAGACTCGTTCTGCTAAACGCTAAGCTTTTAACATTTTAACAGTTTTACAATTTTTGTGCTGCGGAATTATAAGTTACGTTAATAGAGAGACCATGAGTGCATTGCAACGTTTTAATTTGACGTTATAATAATAAAATGGGTGTCGCACAACGGTCCGATTAGTAGGGAGCGATGGAAAAAATCTGTAAAATCAAAGCCAGTACACCGATCTTTATGAAACAACGTACAAATGGTATGAGCTCGTTCCATGGCACTGTTTGTCAATGACCTGATGCTGCCACCGGTTGTTGTTGGCTTGCATTTTTCTGCACTCACTTGTATATGTGATTTGAAGTGTGCCAAGTACAGGAAAAAAAAAAAACATTAATTTTTGGTTCTGCTCCTAGTCGGATTCGAATCGGGCAACTGTCGAGTCAAAAGCACCGACTGTTTTTTTTTTTCAATGTAATTTTGATTTTTATTGTAATTTATGTTACTTACTTACTAGACAAAATATACTTAAAACTAGCCTAAAAATCTTAACAATAACTTATTGTATTTAATCCTAACTTACTGACCCTATGCGAGTAATCTAGACTAATCTAATTAATATATATAATGTGCCTTTCGGCGTGTACTACGTTTGTTTTTTAAGTCTTAACAGACTATCAATATTACATTTGAAGTACCAAGAAAACTCGAAAAACTTGGCTTAACCCAACTGAATTAAAAAAACCTTAAAATACCTTAAAAACTAACTTAACCTAACATCAACCTTAAAACTAATTTAATTATGTCCGTAAGACGTGTGCACCAGGGCGTATATTTTATGTATATGCTTAACATATATATATATATATATATATATACATACATATATATGCTTAACACATATCTATACGCCGTGGTGCACCTTTTTCCGGTTTTTTTTTAATTTTTTGTCTTAAAACTAACCTAATTCTATGTAAGCTGGCCACCATGGTTAACTGTCTCGTCGTTTGGGATGGCCAGCATCGGCTGAGACCGGTTCTGGTGCAACCACCAGTAAAAGTGTCGTTCTTTGGCACACTCTCTCCTGTCCCGAGCAGAGATTGCTCTACTAAATCGGAGGAGATCCTCGTGGCTGCAAGCGACATCCGGCTCGTGTAGGAGTCGCCTGCCCACTGTTCGGCGTACAACATGGAAGATCAGATCAGAGTCCTGTTCAAGTTTGCCTCGTTGTACAGGACCTCGTTAGGATAGTACTTCTTGTACTCAGACTCGGGTGTACGATATAAACGGAGTCAGGACCGAAGGCACTGTCTCTCGAACAACCTCATCTTTTCCATCTGGGAAGGACTCACTCTGAACCACAATGGACAACCGTACACCATAATTCGCCTAATGAGAGCCATGTAGCAGATTACCTTCACCCTGGTGTCAAATTGGCTGCTGAAAAACAACGTCCTTGCCACAGCAAAGGCATTTCTGGCTTTCGTCAGAGCAATATCTATATGTTTGTCAAAATACAGATATTGATCCAGCCAAATGCCAAGATATTTAACTACACTTTTCACAGCTAACAGCCGTTCTTACGGGTCAACAATGCCGAACCACTTTTGGTGCGTAACCAACGAGGTCCTGAAAAGGGTAGTTTCACACTTCAGGAAGTTGATAACCAACTTCCAGTCGTCGCAAAATCGCTGAATTTTATCGAAGTCACGCTGCAACAAGATATTACGCAATTAAGTGCGGAATGGAACCTACAAGATCCTGCAGACCATTTTTAATGTCAAAGACCAGGTAGAAGTTACGTCGCCATTTTTCACGACAAACTTTCTACCTGTTATCATGTCATAGATCATGTATAGCAGTGGTTTACTTATGCCGAGCCTGACCAGCTTGAGGAAGAGTCCCTCCAACCAAACGGTATCAAATGCCTTCTCCAAGTCAATCAAAAAAGGCACCCGTGCACTAATTTTTGTTTTTGTTCTACTGAATGTCGGAAACCAGCTTTGACGCGGCATGCATGATATCATGCCCAGCCCTCAATCCGAACTGGTTGTCCGGAATGATTTTATTTTCATCAACGCATTGCTTCAGAACTCGAGAGCACCGACTGTACCTATTCGGCTGTCTGTCTGTTAGAGAAACGTGCACTACTTGGTCACTATGAAATGTCGTCCTTTTATTTGAAATCGAAACACTCGTGAACTGGTCTGTGAGCGACTGAGAAAGATGGACCTTCATTGGTAGACGATGGTGAATACATAAATGTTAATGATGACAAGTCAGTTGCAGAGGGATTGCAGTGTCAGAATATGATCCTGCTAGTGAGACTGATTCGGACTAAGAATTGGAAGTAACTTCAATCAGATCAACCACCACAACCTCGCCGATATTCTCAGAAGCTCGAACACTAGACCAGCACGCAGAATAAAAAATATTAGAATTATACAAACATTCATAATGTTAATGTCAGCTGAAATGTCTTGTATAATAATTAGTGAAATCAATACAAAAGCAAGCCAGTGTTACGAACGCGAACAGAAAAAAAAAAACAGCACGATCACTTCGTGTATGGAAACCTATTACTACACCTGAACTTGACGCTAAGCTGGGCATACTTTTGTTAACTGGTGTCACAAATTCAAATGATGTACGTTCAACTGGTCTATGGAATGGGTTATCTTAGATATGGCTTCTGCGAAGAAAGGGGATGTATCTTTGAAAAAAGATGTTTGAAAAGTTTCGCTTGTCCACTTCATTTTATTTTTGTCAGACCCAAACATTAATGTTCCCGAACTAGCGAGGCTGTATTTTACACGGATTGGGTACTAAGTTGTTACCAATGGGTGTGCAAACAACGGGCGGAATTCATCAGTTTTCAAAGATCAGCAGCCAAATGTCAGCCATACGAAACTGACCCTTAAGAAGGCCAACCTAGACTTCCATCGCATATATCCCTTGATGCGCAAGCAAAATGGATTAAGCCAGAGGACAAAACTGCTGCTCTACAAGCAACTTATACGACCGATCTTAACGTACGGCTTCCCAATATGGCACACCATCTCTAAGACCAGCATGAACTCACAATTTTCAAAAGAAAAATACTGCGAATATATACCGGACTGACCTTCGACAGGGAACGTCAAAGCCACCACAGCAACAATAGGCTTTACGACCTAGCACGCACCATCCCCCTGCAACAGTATATGGTGACACAGTTTAGAAAGCAGATTTTATATATGAACAACCATCCTAACCAAGAAATCAGGAACCTGAGAAACACAAACCCCGGACAGCGCTACCTTAACGCGTAAAAATCTGCTAAACGAGCACAACTTCCCAACGACGTCGAACCACGAGCTGCATGGATTCTACCAGAGGCTACCACATCACCTCTTCTTCTTCTTTGTTTGGCGCTACAGTCCGGGGTGGACCTGGGCCTCAACCAACAAGCCTCTCCAGCCAGCACGATCTTTCGCCAGCTGCTCCCAGTTGTGCACACCAAGTTGGTTGAGGTCCTTCTCCACTTGTGTGCGGCATTTTGTTCTAGGACGCCCTCCTATGCGTTGTCCCAAAGGCTCGGAATCGAAGACTCTTCGGGCCGGAGCTGTGGTGTCAATCCGCTCTACGTGACCTAGCCATCCTAAGCGTTGGATCCGAAGACGCTTAACTAGGTGCATGCCGCTGTACAGCCCGTACAGTTCGTGGTTGAATCTCCTTCTCCAGACGCCATCAATACAAACAGGACCAAAGATCGCACGCAGAACTTTTCTCTCAAAACGACAAAGAGCTTCTTCATCCGCTTTCAATAGCGTCCATGTCTCTGTGGCATGGGCTTATGTACACAGGGTATAGTTGCTGACTGCATCCAACCTGGTAGGATGCCAGCGCGATTCCTGCTTGTTCATAAGTCAAGTTAACGTACAGCCTCCTCGCGGCGCCCCTGGATAGCCCACATAACAGCCGTTGTGTGGTGAACTAATATACGCAGCGAACCCTCTGCCCGAGGGTTAAATTAATAGGCCTGTCCTCCCAGTTTGGAGGTTGTGCGAGAGGTTAACTTCCTCACCACTTAAAAAAAAAATACGAGTTCAGAAACAACAACCTGCCTCGGATACCGACGGATCTACTGTTGACGACCCTTCGAAACGGAAAAAGGACAATGACTTTCGGTTCTGCACGTGGAATGTGAGGTCTCTTATCAGACTACGTGCAGCCGATGAACTAGCGGAGGCCCTAGACTGCTACCACATCACCACCCCAACCCAAAAGGACCACTATGGACACACGGACTTGAACAAAACGATGTAAGCACCAGCCTTTGTAAGAAACAAACAATAAACCGACAATAATAATAAACATTAAATTAAACAAAGTACATCAGCCCCTATTGTTGAGCCAGCACCCTAACCTTTAGTTTGTAAGTCTAGTGTAAACTTAAGTAATTCCGTTCAAGTAAATTTATAAAAAGTTAGTTTTCAACAAGGAATAGAAGACTCCAAAAAATATGCTTGTCATGAAACTGCTTTAAATATTTACCAAATAATTTTGAAAGGTGTTCGATTTCGGTAAAAGCATACATCTTCGCTTCAAAATAAGTGTTTCAGCTTAACTGAAGTTTTGAAGAAATTAAACTGGCGACGAACACGAACCGAAGTAAGACTCATTGGTACCAAGAATGATAAAAAGCTGTTCCCATACAACGCTTAAATTTCTCTTCGAGCGCCTGAAGTTCTGTCATATCTTGTATTTCACTGGGCCAATGCACTGTTGCAGAACGACAAGTGAAATACAATCCGGTATCAGTGTGACAAACTGAAACTGCAAACGACATTATGACCACAGAAAGAATAGTAAACCAGTCACTCCTCAAAGTCTCACAAACACTTGGAGATACAATTGTGTGCGTTAGTGTGCGTGCAAGTACATGTATTCTATTCGACAAATTTGTACAGCATTTATGTAACCGTACACAACCAACAGAGATCAAATAAATGAAAACATTTGGCATTGCCTAGAGCAATGTGCAGCTGCAAAGTTTTATTTGAATAGCAAACATAACTATCATCCAAGAAATTGCAAACATTGCCAGACACACAACGTCTGCTTTCGAAAGATAAGCTTAACCGACGAGACTCTTAAACGAAAATCCAAGGTAAATTGGGAGTTCACACTAAAGGAGAGAGGCGATTGTAGTAAATTGCTGTAAAAACAGAAGATAATGTTCTTGCCATCACGAGGGTAATCGTGTTTGAACCAGAGGTTTACTGATACGATAGCAGGCAGAACGGTGAAAACGGAAGAGAATAAAACGGGATTAAGGACAAAGTTTTTAGAAAAATAATTTGCCCAAAGAGCTGGACTATAAAAATAACGGTTCTAAGTGGTGTGGTAGTATAAAGACTCGTTTGAATCGACCAAGGGATTCATCAACAGCTTTTGCAATTGCCTGAGGCTGTTCTTCTTACAAGGCAGAGGAGGTTGCTGAGGGTCTTGGTCAAAACCGAACTGAAATTTCGTGGGATGGAGCCATTACTCAGTTGCCTCTTTGAACCTCACAAATTGGTGTGAATATTTTTCCTGTGTAAGTGTTGCTAGGGTTTTAAGAAGTTTAATTTGGCAACATTTTTCGTATGATTTTGAAAATTGTATGTAGACGCTCACACTGGTGCAGCCCGTTTCATAACTTCCACCGGAGGCGCATGGCTCGTTTTGCAAGGAGAGCTAGTTTTGGGGAAGCTATCTTCTGTTCGCGATTTTTTGGTCTTCGCACCGCAGATTAGATTTTTTTTCATTCATGAACCAGGAGGACACCGATCGAAGGCACTAGGTAAGAGCTTCACCTAAAGCAACCCTCCATTGTTGAGTGTTCTTTTCCTGTGTAAGTGTTGCTAGGGTTTTAAGAAGTTTAATTTGGCAACATTTTTGTGGTATGTAGACGCTCACACGGGTGCAGCCCGTTTCATAACTTCCACCGGAGGCGCATGGCTCGTTTTGCAAGGAGAGCTAGTTTTGGGGAAGCTATCTTCTGTTCGCGATTTTTTGGTTTTCGCACTGCAGATTAGATTTTTTTTCATTCATGAACCAGGAGGACACCGATCGAAGGCACTAGGTAAGAGCTTCACCTAAAGCAACCCTCCATTGTTGAGGGTCCTTTGCACGCTACTTTCATTTATCTGGTGTTTATAGGCAATGTTCGGTCTCTTCCTCTTCTTCTCGCAACAGGAGGATCAGATTTGAAGACTTTTTAAGCTGGGGCATTGACTTCCATGCGCTCAATGTGACCGAGGCAGTATATGTAGTTGCCGCATTTTTGTCTTCCGGAAATCTCACATTTGTATTGAGAGCTCACTGAATTCTCGGTTGTGTCTGCTCCTCCATTCACCTTGCTCGCAGACAGGAGGTAGAATTTTCTTTAGACGGTACTAAGAATTAGATCTGCTTATCGTTCAGCTTTCGGCTCCTTGTCGCAGGACTGGGAATGTAAAAGTTAAGTGGACCATGATTTTGGCGCATCTAGTCAGGATTGACTCAGCCTGTGTCGACAAGTGACAAGGTTGCCAAAGATGATTCTGCGTCTGATCTAACAAAAATTGGTTATCACTTAATGGTGTCCATGGAGGGTGATGTCCAGGAACGTGAAGTAATGCCGGTTATCGACGTCGTGTTTCAATTGATTATGTGTGAGTGTCAGATCAACAGTTTGATGGACAGCACTAACGCACTTTATCGGGTGCAAATACCGCTTGCCATTGTGAAGGACTCCGTCTGATGAACTTAATACACTCCTTCAGTGGTCTCTTCATAAATGTAACTTCCTTCCAGCCCCAAGCCATCTTTGTGAGGAAATTCTCTGCCAGCATTCCTTCCAGATCGGATGGGATGTCTGCCAATCAGACGCTGGACGTAGGGGTAAATACCTCAATTTTGCCATCTCCATAAATCTCCCTGAACACTCGAGTTTTAGATCTCGATTAATAAAAGTTACATCGGGCGTTCCACAAGGTAGGCCATTACTCTTTCTTTTGTTTATAAATGATGTTCACGAAATTTTCAAATATTGTAAAATTCGAACATTCGCAGACGACTTGAAATTGTATTTATCTATAAATAGTTTAACTGATTGTAATAATTTCCTGAATGGTGCAAGCACAATGGGCTAGAGCTGAATATTCAAAAATGTAATATATTTACGGCATATCGAATTACATCCCAGCTTGTCTATGATTATTTCATAAATGATCATAGACTTAGTCGCCTAGACGAGGTTAAAGGTCTGGGTGTAATTTTTGATACTAATTTTGCATTACATTATGATTATACAATTGCGAAGTCTAATGCTATGTTAGGTTTTCTCTTAGGTTTCGGGATATAACTAGTCTTAAGTCCATCTAGTGTTCATTAGTCAGACCGTATTTAGAATGTTCTTCCATCATTTGAGATTCCCCATATGATACACAAGAACTCGGATTCGAAACAAAATAATTTCACGAGATATGCTTTCCGTAAATTGTATTCCTTCGAAGAACTCCCTAAATATGACAATAGATGTAAAATAATAGGCTTGCAAACCTTAAGTTTCAGGCATTTTCATCCGCGATATTATTAATTGCCGTATAAATTCACCAGATTTACGTTTTCTCGTGAATATATATGCTCCCCAAAGATCTCTTCAGATGAGGGGCATAGAACCAACTATGGTTGTAATGAACCTATTACAAGGTGTATAAACACTTTTAATGCACTTTGCAACGAAATTGATTTTAGCTTGTCTCGATTGGAGTTTAAAAAATTGATCCATGCACTATTCTTTTATTACTTACTTAAGGTGGCGCTACAGTCCGGGGTGGACCTGGGCCTCAACCAACAAGCGTCTCCAGCCAGCTCGATCTTTAGCTAGCTGTCTCCAGTTTCGCACGCATAGTTGGTTGAGGTCCCTTTCCACTTGCGTGCGCCACCTGAGTCGCGGTCTTCCTCTACTGCGCCGTCCCTCGGGGGTGGATTCGAAGACTTTTCGGGCCGGAGCATTGGTTTCCATCCGCTCTACATGACCTAGCCACCTCAATCGTTGGATCTTCACTCTTCTGGCTAAGTCGATGTCGCTAAACAGCCCGTATAGTTCGTCATTAAATCTCCTCCTCCACTCACCATCTATGCAGACGGGACCGAAAATCACACGAAGAATTTTCCTCTCGAAGCAACCAAGAGCAGCTTCATCCGCTTTTGATAATGTCCATGCCTCCGCGCCATATAGCAGGACTGGGACGATTAAGGTCTTGTAAAGCGTTAGTTTAGTTGTTCGAGAGAGGGCTTTGTTTACCAATTGCTTTCTTAGCCCAAAGAAGCAGCGATTGGCAAGAGTTATTCTTCGTTTGATTTCAGCGCTGGTGTCGTTGTCTGAATTGATAGCGGTGCCTAGGTAGACAAAGTTTTTGACTACCTCAAAGTTATATCTGTCTGCTGTGACGTTCTGACCGAGACGTCGGTGTTGGGTGTCCTTTCTCGTTGACAGCATATACTTGGTCTTACCCTCGTTTACCGCTAAACCCATCTTCGCGGCCTCCGTTGCAATACCCACAAAAGCGCCATTGACATCACGCTGCGTTCTTCCGATAATGTCAATATCGTCGGCATATGCGAGTAGTTGGACGGACTTCTGAAAGATTGTTCCTCTGGTGTTGGCGTTCGAGTTTTGAACAATTCTTTCAAGAACGATGTTGAAAAAGTCGCATGACAGCGCGTCGCCTTGTCTGAATCCTTTTTTGACATCAAAGGTCTCGGTTAGGTCTTTACCGACCTTGATGGAGCAGCGTGCATTCTCCATCGTCATCCTACACAAACGGACGAGTTTGGTAGGGATGCCAAAACTAGACATTGCTCTGTATAGCTCGTCTCTATAAATGCTATCATACGCGGCCTTAAAATCGATAAAAAGGTGGTGGGTATCGATTTGTTGCTCCTGGGTTTTCTCCAAAATCTGCCGCAGTGTGAATATTTGGTCGATGGTGGATTTTCCTGGCCTAAAGCCACACTGGTATGGACCGACCAGGTTGTTGACGAATGGCTTTAGGCGTTCACACAGTACGGCAGATAAGATTTTATCCTATTTCTATTCTTTTATTAATACTGTTTATTTGATGTAATCTATGAGATGCAAAACCGGTAGATGATCGCAACAAAAATCTGCTGTGTAAAGCGATACTGAGAGTTAACACTTAGAGAACGTAGTGTTTTGTGTACTCTGTGATAGAAAAAATAAAAATTAAAAAAAAAACACTGATGCTTGGCAGAAACCATTGTGATAAAAGGAGTACAGTCATGGATAATGATATTTTAAACTCAAGAACATCGTAAGAGACAGACTCTTAATGAAATGGTCCAAGCACATCGTGCGTATGGCGGGACACTGTGACTGTGACTGACCGGCCGATTGCAAGCCCGACGAATGCTCTAGGTGAGGCACAACCTTCTCTCTAACAGCAGAAGGAGATCCACCCTCTATCCATGCCGATGTCTACAGCTTAAGATCTTCTGCCGATACATGAAATTGGAACAACATGACTGGGCAGAAGATTTCACTTGCCTTAAGACAAAGAAAATAAGGCCAGCACTAAATCTCAAACGATCGCGTTCAAGTGAGCTAGCCAACTGCATTCCTAATCTCCATGAATTCACCCGCAATAACTGTCTCGCCAGGAAAGCTCATCATTTTACCCTCAAGCCTACTTTCTTGTGCACAGTGAAATTTAGAGACTCGTTCTTCAGCAGAACCGTACGTAAATGGAATCATCTTCTCCGCCTACAATTTATCACAGACTACAATCCGCAGACATTTAAAGCCAAAGAGTACCTCCTTTTTTCTACACCTTCGGACCGTGCCTTGACCTCGGACACTTAAGAGTATTAACAATTCCTTGTGAGCGCGTGAATTTAAAAAAAAACAGGCCTACTATTCAATCATCCTCGGCGAACTGAAAGCCGTCAATATAAGCCAGCTAACCCGCTTTGTCACAATCACCAACTTGTTCTAGGTTTGCGAGTAATTCAGTAAGCCCGGTTCACAATAGGCGTATGTGTGAATGCTATCTGCAGTCATCCACTCTTACCTAAGCAGACCTAACTGATGCGTGTTTAAGGAAAGTGTGCAGTGAATCACTCTGATCTCATTTTGACCAAAATTTAAACAAGTAAGGTTCACAAATTTTCACAAGCTCTTCGTAATACGTCAGGCTGTATTTCGGCGAAAGAGCGTCGATTGGTGGCGTCCTACTCCAAGTTTTGCACGATAAAGTTTGTAGTCATGTCTCAGTACCGCTTGACTGTGTCGTTTGAAGACACTTGAACCATTGATTCCACTGGCTAATAAAGCCAATTCAAACGACCACTTTTCTAGCAGTAATTGTGGTTTGCCAATGGTCTGTTTGAGTTTCAAAACAAATGTGTACACTTTGTAAACGTTTCTGAGTCAAACAAAACTAAACTCAGAACAGTCGAGAACTGTCAAATAGCAAAAAGAAAAAAAAATGCTGTTTTACTTTGTCATTTGGTCTACTGAAGTACTCAGTGCTCTGGAATATATTCCAAGGGTCAATTTAACAGTTCAAACGAAGAGAAGTTCAAGAAGCAGGGAGCCCTACAAATAAGATACTTAGCGCTAAACTCGCCCGAATGCACCCTCTAATGCCTCTTCCTTTTGTCAGAACATAAAAAGGACATAAATGAATGGAATGTGTAATTCAAGTGCAAAAAGTTCCCTTGAATTGTGAAGGAGACGGCAGCAGGAAAATAGAATCTATTCCATCACTTAATACCCTCGCAATGTCGAGGTGAGTCATGCTCCACTCCTTGTTAGAGGACTCTTCAAGAGGATGCAATGGAAAATCAGATTTCCAAAAACACTTAGAAACTGAGTAAAATTTAAAGTTTTGCTTTGCAGTTCCCCCTTTGAATGGCGAAAAATGAAAGAAAACGTAACCCCCGTACAAACTTCATAATAATTCAATTGACGTTGACGTTATAAAACAATTTATACCCACAAAGGCCATTTGAAAGGTCGATCAGTGCAAAGCAAATGCTCAACTACTAAGCCAACCCTCTTTATAAGTCCTTTTAAGTCGCCAACAGAAAGCGGGAACAACGAAGCACGTAAAAGTACGGCAAAGGGTTGTGCAGTCCATCGAGTGACCTTTGCAGTCCCGCAATGAAATTTCCCGTTTCTCCATTTGCTACTCGTACCAACCGAATACACCCTCGGGCACAGTGGCTTCTCCTTCGTTTTTCACTTCAATTATTATTTGTCATTGCAATGCTATTAATTGAAGTTGACAGTTTTCGAGACGGTTTTTTTCGTTCGCTCGTTCTCATGCTGCTGCTGCTTGGTGCAAAGAAAGTTATGATTCTTGGAGAGATTCAAGCGTGCACTTAATCGACCCAAATTTAAATTCTTTCCTTGAAATGAAAAATAGTCCTTCCGCTCCAAGTTTTCCTTTGTATTTGCTTGCAGTTTGCAAAGGATTTCTACTTGTTTTTTTCTTTTACTTCTTTTTTATCTGCCTTCTTTTTTTCGCGAATTCTCTGCTCTTTCATTTAACTTTCCTGCAGTGCACAAGTTGAATTAAAGTTTTATTTTTTTTTATTTTTCGGGTGGTGGGGTGGGGAGGAGTGGTTGTGGGAGAATTTCGTGTATACCGGAAAAAGGTTTAATACTCGTATCTATCCAATTATTTTCATCGATATTACTTTTGCGGAAGCTCCTGCGGCAGTCAAGGTGATTGTGTTAACCCCTTGGGACGGATAACTAACGGCTGCCATTACGGAAGCAGTTATTAACCCATTTCAGAGCTAAAACAATTCAGGGACTTGCAGTAAATCAATATCAGAAGGCATTCCTATTGACTCGGTATACAGACATGGACCTCAACGGATGAACACCTCTGGAGCAGATGAAAAATGAAAGCTTAATACTCTTGTATGTGTGATTGAAATTGGAAGTTTATTCCCAGCTCATAACCCTTACGATAATTGAGGATCAATTTATCAATGGTTTCCTGGCGGATCTCTTTTTTGTTTCGTGGTCATGGAGTATTGTTTATTGTGGCTTTTGGTAACCAAAGTATTTCCCTTGAAATAAGAATGATGTAGCGTTGTAACCGCTCGTTGTGGCGTCCTCGAGTCGAAAACAAAACTGAACCCACACACTTCCCTCGATTAATTTAGATACCACCAAGAGGGATTGTATGATGCGGTGTGCTTTTAAAAATGTGTACAATCCTTAAACGGTTGGTTTCTGCAATTAAGTGTTGTGGATGAGTTGGAATTGTTGTGATTTTATTGCTTAAAGTTTGTATCTGTGAGAATATTTTGAGAGAGATACGAGTATCCGACATAAGATGTGCATTGCATTGAAGTTGACGGTCCCTACTTGTCACTCGGTGGTGAGGTGGCTGCTTGCATGCACGTAGACCTAGCTGGGCTACTGTACTCTAACACTCGACTCATTGGGCGCAGAAAAATTCGGAGCCGAGGGAGAGCATGGTTGTTCCGCTTAGATAACTTGTGTCGCTGAAAGAGTGAGCCCACGGAATATTGGGTGGTGTGAATAAAAACTGAGTGTGTGCGTTCCTTCAGCATTTTCGAGGAAACCTCCATCTGGTTTGAATAAAAATGTAAGTCGTTAAGTTTAACGAAACCTCGCAGATTTTGATAGCTGAGTCTTATCTCCATTTTCGTGTGAATGAAGATGGAATGCACTAAAAGATCACTTGTAGAAGTTGATTGTGCAAAGGAGGGGACTTCACGAGATAAAAAATTGAAGAAAGTTAAAATAATGGAAAATACTGTATCCGAAAAAACCCAAACTCTAGACATGGAAATTAAAAAGCTGCGTTGAAAGCTATGGGAGAAGAAATCAACGAAAAAATCAATGGCGTTAATTTTAACATCTCTCAAATCAGACAAAAAAAAAAAAAAAGAAAACAGAAAACATGAAGGCCCGCTTCAAACCAAAAGGGGATTAGAAAGAGACGGGTAATCTACCATTATTTTAAAAGAACACGAGAAGCAGGTGCTGGTTTTGATGGATTATAAAAAGAATCCAGTTTTGAATAAAATACCTAAATTGTATACATTTATTGGTTTGCTAAGAGATGGTGTAACTTGTATTATCCCATTGGAACATACGTGGGAAAGCTACTGTCATTGTACGTCATTTCAGTATATGTCATTCAATTGAAGTGTAAACAACAATATTTTTTTTCACTCAAATATGTCGAACTTTGTGCCTGAAAAGGTGTTTTTGCGGGGAGTTCTTCTTCATTACTTAAATATGAAGAAAACTGCTGCCGAAAGTCATCGTATTTTGGTGGAAGTTTATGGTGAACATGCTCTAGCTGAGCGGAAAGTGGTTTGTGTGATTGAAAGTTGTTGATTTTGGCTTGGCCAACCAGCCAAATCAACGGCAAAGCCGAATATCCACGGCGCGAAGGTAATGCTCTGTATTTGGTGGGATCAGAAAGGTGTGCTGTATTATGAGCTGCTAAAACTGGGTGAAACCATCAATGGACGAAGTTACCGGACACAATTAATCCGTTTGAAGAGAGCAGTAGCTGAAAAACGCCCGGAATATGCGACCAGACACAAGGCAACAATTTTCCATCATGACAACGCTCGGCTTTTCCGGGTGAGAACTATTTGGAAAACAGTGAATGGGAAGTTTTACCCCACCCGCCTTATAGCCCAGACCTTGCCCCTTCTGACCACCATTTGTTCCGGTCGATGCAGGACGCCTTCACTTAATTACGGTTCACATCAGAGCAGAAGATCAAAAATTGGCTTGATTCGTTCTTGGCTGCTAAGCCGGCGTAGTTCTTTTGGGATGAGATCCACAAATTGCCGGAAAGATGGTCATAGCTTCAGATGGGCAATATATTGACAATTATTATGGTAATATACAATTTTATATACTTAAAAGTATTTAAATGAATTACAGGGTGCCCGCAAAGATTCTGATGAAGATGAGCATCAAAAATTTCAGAAGTAAGAACTACCAGGACCACCCAAAACATGCGTTCATCAATTACTCATTAGCAAGTCTGTGATTTGTTATCCTTTTTTTTTGTGTCTGTATTCCTGAAGGGTGTCATAATCCATGGCGTTAAGCCATAGCCTTCATCTACAAGAAGGATAGCTTCTTTTCTGTGTTTATTATTTTACGTCCGCACTCACTGCTATCTACTTTACGAATGACTAGTTTACAATATTTTGCTCTCTATGATTGTATCGTACCGGTTGTTGTTTCTTAGAATTTAGGTTTCAATTTGAATTTTGCAATGTATGGCTACAAACAGCTGAATTTGAATTACGCAGGATATGTGCCATTGCACATCAAATCTTGTGAAACAGTGTGTAGCATTACAAGGGGCCTGCATTTGAAGTGAAAAAAAACAACCCTTGCGATTTATGTATTCATCGCCACCTAAATGAGGTTTTAATATTTGAATATGAGTACAATACAGAGCGCCAATTGCACCCGGAAAACTATACTTTGCTTGCCATTCTTGTTTAGCTTCTATCAATTCCTCGATGAAGGAGATTTCGTAGATAGATGCGCTTTTGCACATGTAGCAGAACACTCTTGCCTTTTGCTATTGGATGGTTTCAGCTGGCTGCCGTGGATTTGATGGATATGTACGTCGAACCCTACGCAACACTGTCAAACATCTTCAGTATAAATTAACCATGAATCGTCTTACAAACGAACAACACTTGCAAATTATTGAATTTTATTATCAAAATGCGTGCTCTGTTAAGAAAGTTCAAATTTGTTCAAAATTCAAAAATTGTGTTCAGCGACGAAGTTCATTTTTGGCTCAATGGGTTCCTAAAACAGCAGAATTGTCGATTTTGGAGTGAATATCAGCCAGAAGCATTGCAAGAGCTACCAATGCATCCAGAAAAAGTCACAGTTTGGTGCGGTTTATGGGCTGGTGGCATCATTGGTCCGTACTTCTTCAAAGATGCGTAACTGTGAATGGTGAGCGCTACCGTGAGATGATATCCAACTTTTTTTTGTCCAAAATGCAAGAGCTTGACTTGCATGACATGTGGTTTCAACAAGACGGTGCCACATGCCACACAGCACGCGCAACAATGGACTTATTGAGAGGCGAGTTCGGTGAACATTTTATTTCACGTTCGGGACCGGTCAATTGGCCGCCTTGATCGTGCGATTTAACGCCCTTAGACTATTTTTTGTGGGGCTATGTTACAGCTCATGTCCATTCAGGCAAGGCCGCTTCAATTGACGCATTGGAAGACAACATTGAAGCATTTATTCGTGAGATACCGAAATGTTGGAAAGAGTATGCCAAAATTGGACTAAGCGAATGGACCATTTGAGGCGCAGTCAAGGTCAACATTTGCATGAAATAATCCTCAAACATTAAATTATATGGACCGTTCTATCGCTTCAAATAAAGATTTCATGCATTTTTCTGAATTTTATGTGCTTTTTTTGAAAAAACGTTCCTATAGCTTTTAAAAAATCACCCTTTATTAATATTTTTTACATTATTTTATTGCTAATTAAATATTATAATTGGAGGCCAAAAAAGTAGTTTTATCTTTTATTGAATTATTCGCTGTTTTGATGGCAAACTCGAGAGGCATATTTAACCCACGACGACGTGCACTTCCATTCAACAAATGACACAGTCGATATTTTCATATTCGAATTGAATTTTGTTTTCATTTGACAACTGCTGAATAAAATACACAGGATATGAATTATTGTACACGGTTGCGATGGAAAAACGTGAGTTAAACAGTGAGCTCAGTGTATGAAATCGCAGTTAAAGTTTTTTGCTGTAACTGATTGTGAACAAGTGTTACCTTACGTTTACATACGTTAGCCTATCAACCGGGAAAAAATGACGGAGCGAGTCCGCTTGCATGCCCGATACGTTCGTAATCTGGGAATTATATTTTTCAGCACGTGCTGATGAAGATATTTTCCACAGCTTCCTGATTTACACTTTCAAACAATGCGACGTTGGTGGCCACTATTCGGATATATTTTTGTCTTTGCACAGGTGAAACAACAAATGTAATACAATAAGTTTGTAATCGATATCGGGCGTATTATTTACTTGTAATGATAATCTTGTCAAGGTTCATGGTTAATTGGCTTCCAAAATTGACGCAAAGTCTGTAATATTGTGCAATGGAGTTGCCCATATGGGGGGGCATTGAAGTGATCCTGCTCGAGTGGTGAGCATTGCTTTGCGCGCTATTGTTATGAGTCTTAGAGTGAGTTCTACAGTTTTATGACAACTCCTTGCGACGAAATTGTGAATTACAAATTGCGGTAGTGTCAGGATTGAATGTAGGCGTCAGAGGGTCGATTCAATTACCACGGGGCCGAAGCACTTGATCATGTCGGTTATTTTGTAATGCGGCAAAACTCGACCATAGACAATATTTGCTTCTTTTAAGTGACAGAACCAAAGAAACGATAGACCTCTGGCCCATCGAAATGGACTGACGAAAGTTATAAAGCATGTCATACAGTGCCAGGCATTGAAAAATCAGTCTCACTGAGAGTGACATGAGTTTAGAATTAGGTGACGTTGTGATCCAAACGATGCTCATCGTGAGAGAATTCTTTTTGCTTTCAGAAAAGGTCAGATTTCCGCTGGAGCCTCTTGGAGCATTTTTGTTACAACCCATCAAACATTGAAATGCTCCCTCAAGAAAGTCGGTTTTTAAAAGCCTGGTAACACAAAGTGGTAAGAGGTATGAAAAAACGGTTGATGCAATTTGAAAGCCAAATGTGATGACCTTTAAAAATCTTAGGTTCCAAAGTACCTAACTGTGGGAATTATGCCAAATTTCTAAACAAATATGTTAATTTTTGCCCCAATTTTGAGCTATAGGTACAGCCATTCGACTTTCCTCTCTAGGCTCCCATATTTGTAGAGTCGAAAAGTCTATACCATTTGGCAGAGAAAAATATGTCACTTCGGGTATTTATTTCCACTGCGGGACCAGTGTGCGGCGTTATTCCGGCAAGTGGTTGGTTTGTTAGGGCCTAGCACATAGGCCCTGACGTAGCCACAGAAAAAGATAGTCGATTGGTTTCAAGTCATTAATGACAACTGAGATGTCGTGAGGTGTCTACACGCCAAATTTCTCTTTCACGTCTTCGACCGTTGCGTCCCTTATATAAAACGACGCGACGTGTGGTTGGAACTACAGCTCGATATAGGGATGATGTCGAGCACTGATCACAGGAAGACGGCTAACATTGCTCTCCACCTGAAATCCTTGATGGTAACGGTGTTTTCTTTTTCATTTCGAAAGCAATGGAAGAAATGTATTCGCTCCAATAAAACCGATTCTACTTGTTGACATAGCCGAGAAAATGACTCTTAAGGCTATTTTTTATCATTTCATCCTTTTCTGGTTTAAGCGTAAGTACAATCTTAAGGTCCTTTAGAGTGCGAAACTTTTGCTTGGTGCGGTATGACATCGACCTGACAGCGATGATACTTTTTTGTTATAATTTTCGAACGTTGGTATGTTTGAAGCGATTTGCCATGAAATGGGGAACGTTACTGAAGCGCAGCTGAATGTCACCTCAATAACTTTGACAGCATTTCTTCATCTTCTTCCAATGGCGGTACAGACTGTCCGGACGGCGGTATAGTCCTCAGACAATAAGCAAGCCAAGTTGATTGAGATCCTTCTCCACTTGTGGGCATTATCTGTTCCGCGGTCGTCATCAATGGCGTTGACTCACTGTGTTGTCCATGGGTTCTACAAACTACAAGCAGTTGATGGTTGAAAATCTTCTTCTCCAAAAACCCTAAACGCAGACAGCAACAAAGATTGAACGCAGAACTTTTCTCTCGTAAAGGACCAAGGGCTTCTTGATCTGCTTTTGAGACTGTCCAGGCTTCCTCGCAATAGAGCAGGACAGGGATAATCAAGGTCTAATATAATGGTAACTTGGTCCTTCGAGAGTGGGCTCTACCAATCAATTGCCTAAAGATCCCAAAGAAATGGCGTCAATGTCGTATACTAGCAGTTGTACGGAATTTTGGAAGATCGTGTCACTGGTGCTGGCGAGTGAGTTTTGCACGACCGTCTCAAGAATGAAGTTAAACAAGTCGCATGACAGCGCGTCGCCTTGTTTAAACAATTTTTGACATTGAAGTTCTCGGTGAGTTCGTTACGGACCTTGATGGAGCAGCGAGAATTCTCCATCGTCATCCTGCTCAACCAATGTCATAACTAGACATGGCCTTGTATCCATTCTCGGGCGTTCGCTCTTTGTAGCAAAAGTTTTCCATACTCTATTTGGACGGCCCATCCCATCGCACCTCCTGGATGGCGGTGATGTTTTCCTTGCAGGGCTCTATGACCTCCGCAAGTTTATCGGCTCCACGTGGTCCGTTAAAGGGACTCGCATTAGACGTGTAGGACCCAAACGCATTGTCCATACTTCCATTTTCGTCAGCAGAATTCGTATCCAACTTGGGTTTGTTTCGGAACTATTCGATTTTTCCACACCCGCAATCACCAAACGTGGAGAGGTGGAGGGAAGGGAAACGGGACCTTTAAGTGGTTTCTATAAAGGCAATCCAGAGGGCGCCATGAGGAGGCGGTATGTAAACATAACCTGCGCATCTACAAGAATCGCTGCTAGCATCTCGCGAAGTTGAGAGCAATCAACAACTTTGCCCTGGATGTACAGACCCATGCCCTCTTTGAGAGCTGCTGACACATACAAACTGGAAGTAAACAACATAATAATTGGAAAAACTACCAACTATCTGTTCCCCCGAACATAAATTCTACGTATTTCATAGAATTCGTAAAGTAGAGTTTTTCTACTTTCACATAATGACGGGTTCATCTAAACAAACGAATACTTACAATTCCTCCTTTTATTGGCATCTTGCGATTCAGCAGCAGCACCATCAGTCTCTATTCAGATGTCTTAACATGAAATGCAAAAATAACTAACAAGATAATTGAAAGTTTCAAATTCTTCCTAAAAGTGTTAAGAATGTGCTTAATTCAAAAAGTTCCAGGCATTACTGCAATCTATTTATGACAGCAGCACTATAATTCTAAACTTACACAACATTTCGGTGTGAAATTCAAATAGGAGCATGAACTTAGAAATATATTCAGTCGCCTTCAGGGCGACGGACAAACGCCATGAACAGACGAAATCTCCGCTAAACTGCAATAAACTTTATCCGCTTAAAGTTTCGCTATCCTGTCGATGGCAGAAGCGAGTTCCGTCCCGGATATTTAACCATACCGCAATGGAAAAAAAACTTTGGCAGCCAAACCAAACCAGAAGCTGTGTGCAAATTACCATTGCTATGCTCGTTTCCAAACGCAAAGCACTGTGAATGACCTTTTCATCCTTTTGCAAATATTTACTGCAGACAAAAAACAAAATGAAAAAATAAATTTGAGTTAAAGACTACTTCTCGCTTGACTAGATAAAGGAATTCTGGAAATGACTTCGTTTACGTTTTTATTCCAGATATTGTTCACTTGGATAACACCACTGTCTTTGAGAAAGGATGCTCCAAGGACAGCAACAAAGGAGGGAAACACCGAAAACGGACACGGACAGTGGAAACATGTAGAAATCCATTGTTAAAATGTTCATTTTAGTTTTCGGTTGGTTTTGTTTCAGTATCTTGTTAATTGGATGGAATGTGTTTCCGAAGCCGTAGCCATGTGTGTGCATGCACATGTATGTAGGTCGCCCATTGAGCTGGGACATTGAATAAAGTGTTCATTCACCGTCCCGCTTGTGAGAGTCTGTGTAGGCACGAAGTTAAAGAAATTTCTGTAGGCAGTTTGTGGCATGTAACTTCTACAGAAACTTCAACAAATATTGCACAGAATTTCCGAAACAGTCGAGCAACTGAACTAGGGATGGCCATGTTTTTGCATGGCTGGACAATGTTGGGTTGGGTACCTTCGGCACTCTGTACTGCCACCCACGCCATGCTGAAGTTTTGTCATGAGATTACTTATCTTTGTCTTAGACCCAAGAATATGGTTTCATCTATTGCATGAGTAATAACATATATAAATGATCATTGTTTTCCATATCGCAGGCACCAGTCAATTGGCAGAGAGAGACACCTAGGAATGCATCGCCTAAAGGGGCTACAGCGAGCCAAGTGCACTACAAAGTCTATCTGACCCCAGCAAATACGCATATGTTCATTCATCTGGAGAACGTAGAACCATAGGACCGTGTGTGTATTGCAATCCTGACGCCAATAACTTCATTTGATGCGATTACATGAGCACACAGCGTACCACTCAGCAAAGGACAAAGATTGTCGGGACTCCTTTACAACCGGACCCATAAAAACTTGTCTCACTGCAATTATGGAAATACCGTTGAAATTGCTTTGTCTGAATCTTATTCTTGAGCAATGTGCAAGTACTACGGGCAAGGAAGAGACTTATTTAAAAAAAATTCTTCTAGTCAGAGTTCCGTATTTTTTTACTAGCAACTTATTTAATTTTATGTGGCAGATAAAAGCGATGGCTCCGACTTAATTAATTATTTTATCACATTTCTAACTGCCCCTGTGCGAGCGAGTACTAAACTTGAGTTCACCACTGCGCCTTTAAGCGTATCATTATGTTGATTGTGCTAAACTGTGGAAGGACATATGCATGTGATAAGTATGTTTCCGACCATTAAACCACATAGTAAGGGCCAAACTGATCACTGATGACCTCATGTGAATGACTAATGAACTCATGTGGATGTTAAAAGCCTATTGCAATTTATTACTCAATTTCAAGGAAAGCATGTCCACCGCTTTATAACGAATTAAATATTTTGAAAAAAAATAAATATGTGCAGTAAATTTTCGTGGCAAAACTCCACTCCTGATTGCAGAATTTGATTACAAGCTGTACCCGCGACTTCGTACGCTGTGCTTTGTTCATTCATGTTTATGCGGCATAACTTGACTTATACTCCATACATTGAATTGGACGGGGCTAGGTGGAAATTTTCAACAGGACTCTACGGCGAACGTTCGCCCATAGAAGTGTGCGATTTTTACTCACTAAAACCACCTCTCTTTGAATGTTATGTTCGACTACAATTAAGTGAAGCACTTATTCAGTAGTTTGTATTTCTTGATTTATATACGTTTGACAGGTAACTCTGCAGGGACATTTATTTCCTGCTAACATCGAAACCATGGGCGAGTGCAGACTATCGCACGAGATCAAGTTGATTAACGACTAAAGTCTAAAGTCGGCGTAAGACTTTAGTTTCCCCAAGGCCCGGATAAACTGCAGAGCTTGTATGCTCTTTCAGGCGGCGCTTATGTTAATAAGCGATGTTTTAGGCTTCATCTTGGACTGGCAAGCATTCTAGATCTCTGTGGATATCATCGTTTCTGATGGTGTGCAAACGATAATTCTAAGCTCCTTGTCTGGGTAATGTTCGCATTGCTTGTTACGGTACAACCCCAAATTTGTTTGCCATACATACGTCCAATCAGGTTTTAGGATTTGCTTATATACAACAATTTGCTTATACTTAGGTTGGACTATACACCGATGCATGGTTTTACTTTTCTTTTTGACGTGTTCCTTCCACTTGAGTTGTACCTCCAGAGTCACCTGTGGATCTATAACATAATTCGTGGGGTTTATTTTTAAAATAACGTTTATTTAAGAAAAACATGTACTATTCAAACATGTATTCTTCAAAGTAATGCCCATCTGAAGCTATGACTTGTTCCCATCTTCTGGCAATTTGTGGATCCCATACCAAAAGAACTGCGCCGGGTTGGCAGCCAAGAATGAATCCAGCCAAATTTTGATATTCTGCTCTGATGTGAACCGTATTTCAGTGCGGGCGTTCTGCATCGACCGGAACAAATGGTAGTCAGAAACGGCAAGATCAGGGCTATAAGGCGGGTGGGATAAAACTTCCATCCACTTTTTTCCAAATAGTTCTTAACCGGAATAGCAACGTGGGGCCGAGCGTTGTCATGATGGCAAATTATTGCCTCGGGTCTGGTCGCATATTCCAGGCGTTTTCTCTCTTCAAACGGATTAATTGTGTTTGGTAGAGTTGTCCATTGATGGTTTCACCCGGTTTTAGTAGCTCATAATTCAGCACACCCTTCTGATCCCACCAAATACAGAGCATTACCGTCGCGCCATGGATATTTGATCCCACCAAATACAGAGCATTACCGTCGCGCCATGGATATTTGGCTTTGCCGTTGATTTGGCTGGTTGGCAGGGTTTCACATATGATTTTTCGCGCTTGGGGTTGTCGTAATGGATCAATTTTTCATAAATTTCGTTTTCACCATAAAATTCCACCAAAATACTATGACTTTCGGTAGCAGTTTTCTTCATATTAAAGAATAAGGCACGAAGCTAGACATATTTGAGTGGAAAAATTGATTGTTGTTTACGCTTCAATTGAATGACATATACTGAAATGACGTACAATGACAGTAGCTTTCCAACGCATGTTCCAATGGAATAATACAAGTTACGCCATCCCTTAGCAAACTGCACGAATTAAGTTATAAGACACGATTTAGAAAGTCTGTCAAGTTATTAACGTGCCTATAGGTGAAATAATACAGATTTGCCTTCCTTAGTTCCAATTCGTTTAGGAGTGCATTCATGCGTGCATCTGATCTGGTGCACGTTGTAATTTTGATGCAGACTGTTCTACCGTTTTGGCTGTTAAGAAAATGGCTGCGATGTCAAATTTGCCCAGAACAGTGCGTTCTTTTTGCGGCAAATCACTCGTATGCTAGACCTGCTAGCAGATGTGATGGGTCGTAATCATTACTTGTGTAATTAAATTATTAATTGTACCGAAGTTTGATTTAATTACTTTGCTATTACGAACTAATCGTAATTAGCTCTACGAGCTGTACGAGCTGTATCAGGATGTGGATATAGTTCGGAAGCCAAAAATGGCGACTGCACTGGCTTGGCACAACGAGCTCATCCAAGCTTCCTGATTCGAGAAGGAGAGGAAGACAGAATCTCCGGTATAAAGACCAGGTAATCGCGGATGCAAGACAGCTTGATATTCATGACTGGAAGCATCGTGCTCAGGACCGTCAACGATGGAAGGCAGTAATTGCTCAGGCTCAGACCCTCCAAGGGTTGTCGGCCTGATAAGTAGTAAGTATTGAGTTGTACTGATGGTTGTGGACTCCTGTTGCACATAGGCGGAAGACATTTATTCCAAAGATTCTAGATAAGTCTGCTAGGATAAGGAGGTTGTGATTGCTCATTTTGATAAATGTAAAATTATCCGTTGATGGTTTCCCGGGTTTTGGTACCATTATTAAATTTATTTTTGAAAAACATATTTAGACTTGCGAGCCGTATACATGTCAACGCCATTAATCATCGACATGTCAGGCCCTGCGGTTAATCATGAATGAACCCCAAGGGATAAGGATTCATACTCCTAGGTGACAATACGTCCATGCGATCGTTAAATAAATGATAAATCCATTGGAGCTCAGATGGGAAAGTCTAAGATAAAGAAAGGGATTATCGATGGATGAGATGTCGATTGAGAAAACAATCGAAGCAGTCTCCTGAACGAAGATCACGAGACACGTTCTCCGCTATGGAGACTTTTCATTTTCCTTCATCCTAACTGGGTTCCGTTGTGGTCGTACTAGAACAAGTGACGACGAATGTTCAGGTCGCATAAAAGAAGCCACCAGGCCAGAAATGGCTGATAAAATCATTCGAGTGGAAATAAATGATCGGGAATTAATGTTTGTGGATTGGCTGAGGCTTAAGGTAGCTCAACAAAGCGAGTATATTTAATTTACATGAATATTTGGCACGATGGGTGCCTACATGTCTCACAATCGTCCATAAGCGCAACGTCTGTAAAATAATGACAAATATTCGTACCCTCCTGTATATTCACCAGATTTAACATCCTGCGACTCTCTCCTGCCTCCAAACCTGGAAATAGTACGAGAGGGTTTGTAAGAGAATCGGATTCAGTGAAGAAGTCATCACAGAAACAAAGGAATGCTTGAGGGTTTATCGAATGCCAATTATTGGCAATATGATGTACTAAATTCATCAATATACTCGTAAATGGGTTTTGAGAGC
Organism: Eristalis tenax; assembly: GCA_905231855.2. NCBI lineage: Eukaryota > Metazoa > Arthropoda > Insecta > Diptera > Syrphidae > Eristalis > Eristalis tenax. The sequence goes on from HG993124.1 coordinate 116,435,461, forward strand.
GAACTCTTCTTTGCAGAAAGATATCTAGTAGCGCCTTACTTGCTTTTTCTCAAATTTGGACCCTCCTTAGACGTTGCAAATTGCAATTTATGGCTCAGGTTTTCTTTATGCGCACTAAGCAAACATGTTTTCTTATATTTTTTCTCCTTGCTTAAAAAATGATTTAAATTTAATATAAAAAAAAATACTAAAACAAAAATTGTCTAGGTAAAAGAACTTAAAAAAAGAATTCATTTCCTCAAGAAAAAATATTATATTTATGGGTTTTGGGACATTTCAAGCAAAAAAAAAGTAAACGAAATGTTCTTATTGGAGAGTTATTTGGCGTTAGATCTTCGCATTTACCCACGGAGTAATCAATACAGATACTCAACGGTCTCGGGAAATTTAATAGCGGTGCGATTTTGACTCTTCATTTTGAGTCGTTAAATCTTATGGCGGACATACTCGCCCTAGTATTGGGTCTATAACTTTATTCGTATGGTTTTCTAAGAGATGGCGTAACTGTCATTGTAGGTCATTTCAGTACATGCCATTCATTTGAAGTGTAAACAACAATAATTTAGTTTCACTCAATTATGTCGAACTTTGTGCCTGAAAAAGTATTTTTGCGGGGAGTTCTTCTTCACTACTTTAATATGAAGAAAAGTGCTGCCGAAAGTCATCGTATTTTGGTGGATGTTTATGATGAACATGCACTAGATGAGCGAACATGCCAAAAGTGGTTTGCACGATTTAAAAGTGGTGATTTTGGCTTGGAGGACGGTGGATGTCCTGGGCAGCCCAAAAAGTTTGAAGATGAAGAACTGAAAGCATTCCTCTATGAATATTGTTGCCAAAGACAAGAAGAGCTCGCAGAATCTTTGGGTATTACTCAAGCAGCCATTTCAAAACTTTTAAAAGTAGCTGGATACATTCAAAAGCAGGGAAATTTTGTTCCACATGAACTCATGCCGAGAGACGTCGAAAGGCGGTTTTGAATGTCCGAAATGTTGCTGGAATGCCACAAAAGGAAATCATTTTTGTATATGATTGTTATTGGTGATAAAAAATGGATCCATTAAAATCAAATGTGAAACCCAGCCAACCAGCCAAATCAACGGCAAAGCCGAATATCCATGGCGCGAAGGTAATGCTCTGTATTTGGTGGGATCAGAAGGGTGTACTGTATTATGAGCTGCTAATACCGGGTGAAACCATCAATGGACAACGCTGTCGAACACAATTAATCCATTTGAACGCCCGGAATATGCGACCAGACACGAGGCAATAATTTGACACCATGACAACGCTCGGCACCACGTTGCTATTCCGGTTAAGAACTATTTGGAAAATTGTGGATGGGAAGTTTTACCCCACCCGCCTTATAGCCCAGACCTTGCTCTTTCTGACTACCATTTGTTCCGGTCGATGCAGAACGCCCTCATTGAAATACGGTTCACATCACAGCAGAATATCAAAAATTGGCTTGATTGATTCTTGGCTGCCAAGCCGGCGCAGTTCTTTTGGTATGGGACCCACAAATTGCCAGAAAGATGGGAAAAAGTCATAGCTTCATAGGCAAGACTTCGAATAATACTATTGTACATTTTTTTCAAATTTTGAAAAAAAACCACGAATTAAGTTATAGAGTCTGCACACACTGCTTAATAGGTTTTGGACAATTTTCGAAACTCAGAATTATTCTTGGACACATTTGCTCAACACTAAAAAAAACTGACTATTTAGTCAGTTTAGTCACTGGCTTTCATTCACATTTATTTAAACCCTCAAATAATGTACCCACATTAGCGTGGCTTGTTACAGAAAGCGATGCAAAGGGCAGTTACGGACGTTGTACACTACATACTCATGTATATACGTAACAAATATGGCCATAACGTAAACAATACGAACGTAACAAATACGACACGCGCGTGTTGTGTGTCCTAAAATGTCTTCATCGACTTCAAACAATGTGTCGAGGTAGTTTCGGTGATGAGAGATTGGTTGCCTCCGTTACACAATACACCACCACCCCATCATTCTTATGACAAGTAACTCGAATGATGGTTGCCGTGGCTTTATTTTTGCTCAGAAGTCTCTTTTGCACTCAATGAATTAACTTTTATTCACACTTAATGAAGTAGTATTTTGCAACTATGGTTAAAGCTAATTTTAGATTTCTAAGCTGATGACGAAATACCAAAGCAACGTTGATTGTTTAAAGGGCTAATCTTAAATTTTCTTAGAAAAAACACCGCCGTACACCCCCATCCACAAATAAACACACATGACGTGTGCGTTTATATTGACTGTCTTGAAATTCGACTGTAGTCAAGTCACAAGGGATTTTGACAGACATGAGGCACGCTAACACACTTCATCGATCGCCGGCAGTATTTTTTTTCCAAAAAAAGTTAACTCCCTATCACAACACCATCTAATCAGATTTCCTCATTAGCATAAAAGGAGCATCACCCAGGAGACTGATTTTCATCTGTGGTAGGCGGACTGCGAACCCGCAGCTTTGTAGAGTCAGAGTTGTGCAAAACAATATGTTGATGCTTATCCTTTCGCGAACGATTTTAGAGAGGAGGATTTGGAGGACTTACTTTTCAGTGCCGAAAATACAGAACTTTAAATAATGGTATGAAGTAAGTATGGGACAGGGAAATGTTGCAGACAGTGTATTTTATTACAAGGAATTTAATCAAACAATTCTCGATAGCCTTGACTAGCGATGACTTCAACATCAATCTACATGACGGCAACCATATCTCAGTTGGTTTACTAAACTTCATACAAGTTTATTCATTTTCAAGTGAAAGTTGTACTCGTATGTAGTATTGTAGACATTTTTTAAATGAAGTAATTTTGAATACTACGCCATGCCTTCAAACAGAGGCTGGAGTGCCTTTATTTCCAGTTCGACCTTGCTACCCGACATGAATCTCTTACCGACCTAGTGAAGAAAATGCGCGGTCTATTTAAACTGTCCACAATCCTCTGACAAATGCCTCTCGAATCCCTCAATGTACATGATGCACACCAATGAGACAATCACCATCTTGATTAACCTGTTCTCCTACTCGAAACCTGATCCTGATCTTCCACAAAAGTCCATTCACCCAAGTATCCACAAGTAACACCTTGAGTTCCGCTCTCGATTGAGATCCTGTCTGGTGACTTTCGTGAAATGCAAAGTCGACCTAAAGCTGCTGTTTCAGTTCACAGCCCAGTTGTGGTGTAACGTCATTCTTCCTCTTCGAATCACATACCAATCACGTGTTGGAGTAGCACAGAACTAGGGAGAATCTCCATGACCTGCTGGTATAACACAGTCAACACAACGCTCTCACTCTTGACCACACGTGGTAAATGAACATAGCTTCTGGTGAAGCTTTTGCAAACGAATAGTTACTAAGTACCAGTTGGATGTCACAACACCTAAGACTAGTAGCTTTTTTATTGCAATTTCCTGTCAAAAACCACAATCTTTGAGGAGATTATGCATTACTTATGAGGAATGCAACCCACAGAGGGTCTAAAGTTGAACTACAGCAACTATATGTCGGTGACAATTCCAAGCACGGAGATTTGCTCTTCCTCCCCTTCTCGAACAAGGAGGCGCATATTCCAAGACCCTCTCAATTTCAGAATTGATATCCATGCCCTCTATATGGCCGAGGCAGTGAAGCCGAAGGATTTTTGGCCTTGGGAGCACATCCACATCCTGGTACTACTCGTAGAGTTCGTAGTTGTGTCTCCATTCACCTTCCTCGCAGCCGGGACCATAATATATCGGACCATAATATCGACGTCTTTCGAAGGCACCAAGAATTAGCTCTGAAGTTTTGTTTAGAGTCCAGCTTTCGGCTCCATAGAGCAGGACTGGCAAAGTAAGATTTTTGTAGAGCATTATTTTGATCCTTTTAGTCAAGAGTTACTACCCCCTGTCTACGTCGAATTTCCACTAAGTAGGAATTTGTATTGTACACATTGCCCCGTTGCACAGTGTGTTATTTTGCCAATCTAGCGGAACTTTATTCCTGTTGAATAGCTAAACTTTGGATTTTCCTATTCGGTGTCAGAATAGAAGTAGTTTTATCAAGTTTTTAAGACCGATAGCCATATGTAGCCAACGATAGGGCGCGTGTAACTCAGGTCACTCGTTCTCCATAAACATCATGGATACAAATGGCTCAAACTAAAAGACCACTACCTAGGTTTTGTTTAAATTTCACCAAAGTATTCAGAAAAGATAGTAGAACATTAATTTCTTTCGTCAGCCCATGAACATAAACACGTCTAGAGACATTTGAGATGAAACTAACACATTTCACATTCATCACTTGCAATAAAATTGTAAATAAAAGATTAGCAATTTTTAAAATTATTTAATTTGTTTTTAAAATTATTTAAATTATTAAAATTATTATTTATAACTTAATTTAAGTTTTTTTTTCAATTTTAAATTAGTTGCTCTTATCATTGTATTTATCGTTGCTAGTACGATGGAAATTCCTCGGGAGCCTTTATCGGAGCAATACTCTCTAGAGGTAGGGGGTACCTTATTCTACGAAGCGCTGTTATACGACTCGAAAGATATGGATCTGATGAAATTGAAGCATTTATTTATTACATTTTACTATAACACATTCGAATTTATATTTCCAAGCCTCTGATACATGCCTTTGGACTGAAAAGTAATTCATTTTATCTATGTTAACCCTCAGCAAAAGAGCTTCCTTCGAAGTGATAATTCCATTATGCTATTCTTGACTACATTTATTTGTCTAGATTTTTGGTTGCCCTACTAAATGAACAAAACGTAAGCTCATTTATCAGATTTGGTACATCTCTCTTGCCAATCAAACTAAAAGTGCATATGAGTTGCTTTATTTTTCGTTCATTCGTCAAATGCTTTCGAAGGTCGTCCAGAATTCGATGTCATGCTTGATGTTCGGACTAGATCATAGAACCACTGGCAATCCAATTTCCAGATTCACCCATTCCGCATTAACGTTCTGAAGCCTTGGAATTTCCAGCTTAATTCGTTCCCTAATTGCAAGAATCTTGAAATTTATAGATTTAGCATATGTCTGTAGTACTCTAGGAATATCCAAAATTACAATACATTATTTACAATATACATTATTTATTTATTTATTTTTTTAAAGTAGTCAATAAAGTAAATTTGCAGACTCTATTAGGTAAGGCATTTGGGCAAATAATGCCATGTAATGCCGTTAATATTACAAATTTACTTACATTAAAATATTCTTAATTAAAAAAAAAAAACAATTACAGTTTACTAATTAAAATTTCATGAAACTTGTTGTGGTATGATGTTGCAGTTTTAATACTATTTTGTTTGTTTCTATGCTGGGTTTAAGACTTCAGCCAATTTTTTTTTGTGGCATCCATTTCGCCACCTATTTGATTGGATTTCGGGCAATCGACAAAAATGTGCCGCACGGACAGCACAGTGTCACAGTCATGGCAAAGTTTAGTTTAGTTTAGTTAGAGGTTGATTATTAAGGATATGCTTGCAGCTGAATAGTGGTTCACCAACTCTAAGACAACAACGAGACAGTTTGACCATTCTTCTGGTGTAAAAGTGGTGCAGTAGGGTATTTAGTTTCTTCGTTATGTGACCTGAGGAAACATGCACTGTTTCTCCTGCTGCTAAATCAGCTGCATCATTTCCCTGGATTTCTGTGTGCCCAGGATAGTATTATATGCCCACCGATCCTGTTCCTAACCGACTCAAATGTTGGGCATTTGTTGGTTGCACTTTTAATTCCACTGTGTGGACGGAAATTCGCCTATTTCGGTCGTCAACCCCTGCAGGGGAGCTGTTTTGGTCGTGAATAGATAGGTAATCGTTGTTTATTCAAGCGACATTAACTCACAGAAAATGGGGGCAGTTAGGGGAAACATGTCTAAACGCATTCTGGAAGTTAATAGTCCGGAGGATGTTATAAATAACACCACGAGTTGGATAAATGCGGATACAATTTGAAAACTCTTTTGAAAACAAAGTTACAGTTGGATACACCGGAATGTTGTCGTAGCCGATAGACAACATTACTCTCTGCAACATTGTGAAATTCCTGTATAAAGCAAAAGCAAAATTGATCTAGACAGTACTTGGAAATGGTTCATGGATTTCCTGGTCTTCAGTCGGGCAGCAAAATTCATTTTTCCAAGAAGGGTTGGAGTTCCTTTAAATTTTGTGTATTTCTGTTCATTCTTGTTTTGTGACGCGAAGTGTGCGGAACTGATCCGCTGTGCAAATATTGATTACAATAAAAGAGCTGGAATTACTAAACAACGTCTTGTTTTATTATAAAATATTTATAGAATCCCGAAAGTTACAATATGAAAAAAAAAACGGATAATTTCAAGACCTTCAAGCTGAACGCTATTACTTCCACTTGCTGAGGTCGTACAAGGCTCACACTTACCAATAAAATTCTTTTAATAACAGGCAAGAAATGAGCGTTGAAATTTACTTCACACGAAGACGATGAATTTGAGTCACACAGCCAATAACGATTCCATTTTTTGTTTGCAAAACGTTCATTGCTGTTGTTATACCCGTCGTTCTATACCAAACTTTTGTCGTTCCAATTGTCCAATTGTAACACACTCTGCGTTGTAGTGAAATTCCTTTAGCATTTCGAAATTGTTAACTCTGGCTTTTCTGAATGTTTCTCCGCAACCCTCCACCAGGGTGGGGGTCCTAATTGACTTCTTCTTCCCGCATCGGTGTAGCGCAGCATACCTGGTTGCTGCCTACAATACATTCATAAGTTATCTATAGAAAAAGTGTTTTTGCGGGGAGTTCTTCTTCATTTCCTTAATATGAAGAAAACTGCTGCTGAAAGTCATCGTATTTTGGTGGAAGTTAGCTTAGCGATTTAAAAGTGGTGATTTCGGCTTGGCCAACCAGCCACATCAACGGCAAAGCCGAATATCCATTGCGCGAAGGTCAAACAGGAGTAGCCGAAAAACGCCTGGAATAGGCGACCAGACACGAGGCAATAATTTGTGCCGGCCAAAACAAAAACACAAACGTCGTGGCAATGCTACTTTGGGTTGAAATTGCCCTGTGCGATATCAGTTGCTGTCGGATGCTGCGGATATCAGTTTGCTGTCATTTGAAACCAATCAGGGTCAAAATGAAGGTGTCTCTGCTGACATTGCCATTTCATATGTTAGGCCATATCTTTTTACCATGACCAATTGTGCCTATAATCCGGCTGGCAAGTAGCAGAAAACTATATACAGTACACCACGCATATAAGAAACTTCGAAAATCCAAGAAATTAATTTCTTATATCCGTGTTTTTCCTATTTGCAAACAACGGATATAAGAAAAAAAGTTTCTTATGTACGAACCACGGATATAAGAAAATATTTTTGTTATATGGCCAACGTAGCTAAAATAATTATACGAATTATTCAAATCCATTTATGTGCATATTTCCAAATGTAAACTACAACAATTCAATAAAAACGAAAATAAGCCTTTTTTTATTGGGTACATTGAGAAATAATGTCAAAGTTCTTAAAGAGCTATTCTTGGATACTTAGCAAATGTTGGTCTTCGTCGCCATCCAAATATCGTTGTAACACGAAAAACGATTCCACTGCTTCAGTCCTAGTTGGCCGTGGCATTGATGGGGTGTTCAGAATTTTCATCCTCTTCACCTTCCAACATTTCGAAACAGTCTTCATTTTCATGTCTTTCAAGATACGAAAAGTTTTCATCGCAGTCGTTTAAGTCACATTCTGTGCCCAGATTTCTCTAGCGTTTTCTTTAAAAATCCCAGCCTTCCTGAAGCAGTTTCAATAGTTTGTGGAGTAACTAGCCACCAGGATCTCTTTACCATGTGAAATGTTTTTAGCACTGTCATTTCTTTCAAAAAAGTCTCTATGCAGTTGGCTGGTAGTGTCGGCCGCTAAAAATACTATTTCTATATTATTTTGTGTAAAATTAAGCTTGTGACAGGAAGCATTGTCTGCCAGCAACAAAACCTTCTTATTTTTCTTTGAGATGTTCTTATCCAACTCCTTGATGATCTCGACCCAGAGTGTGCTTGCCATCTAAGCCTTTTTATTCCACTTGTATGACACTGGAACCTGCTTTCCATGGAAAGAACGAGGCTGCCTGAACTTACCAATTGAAAAGGCAAACATTTCTGATCCAGTTGCGTTCATGCCGATGGTATCGATGAATCTCTTCTTCATTGGATTAGGAATTACCTTCCGAACCGTTCAATTCAAGTTGTTTTAGATGGGATCAATTCTGATATCCACCAAATAAATGCTGGTGTTCCCCAAGGCTCTGTTCTGTCTCTGACACTCTTTTTCCTTTTTGATAAATGATCTCTTGTCTGCTACTTCTAATCCAATCCATTCCTACGCTGATGACAGCACCCTCAACTTTTCCTATTCGTTCTTCGAACGAGTTCTGGACTAAAGGCATCCTGAAATTACAAATTCGCAAATATAACCGCCGAGTGGATATTAATCCCACCTGGAGACACAAAATTTGCAGCATGTTGGCAACACACTAGCTGAATTATTATGAGTTGAGAATTTGATTGGTTTTTTGTCACCTCACTTGAATTCAAGAATACAGATTTTGATATGATGTGGCAGAGAAATACGAGGCGAGAATTTGTCACATCGTTTAGGAGAAAAGGGGGGCATGTTTAAAAACTGTGTCCTTGTCATTTTCTTTGTGAGCAATTTTTTCAAGTTGACCTTGTGAATTTTCATTTGACCTTGATTCGTTTTCGGCTCTCAAATATTTTCAGAAAAAAATTGTTTTTGTAGTTCATTGAATATTATAACTAAACTAGACAGGCGTTGTGGGTTGGTGCGTCGACCCTACCCACTTTTCAGCCTATCTTGCTTAGGTTCGATTTCTGGTACGAGCAAAATTATTTTCACGAAGTATAAGGCTTCTCAAATTGTCCTTTCGGAGTCGGCATGAAACTGCAGATCCCTTCCACTCGTGAAACAACAATAGTACTCACAACGTGTGTGGTTGCTGAGAAGCTAGCCTCTGGAAACAGTACATCTTAATGACTACATTGCTACACTGCCATTTTGAAAACAACCAATGACATCGACACAGGCATCTACCATAGATCTTGCAAATCAAATTTTTCATACTAGGCCATCTGTCATATTTCATAACAGCACAGAAAAAAACGATCCAATAATAATATTTATTGTGATGCCTTTAAAATTAAATTTTTTTATTTTAATATTATTGCAAAAAAAAGTATTGTTATTCTCTCTTTTGGTTTTTTTGGCCGCTTACTTGTTGATTTCCTGAAACATATGTTCCATCAGGTAGTGCCTTGTGATATAACCCAGTTTCATCCGCATTAAATATTTCTTCAAGGGCTGATTTTTGGCAGTAAATCAGGAATGACAAACTGTTTAAAGTTTTCTGCTGCTTTCACATTAGCAGAACACGATTCGCAATGAAGCTTTCTAAAGCGAATATTTTCGTTCCTTTTCCAACGGTGAAGCCAGCCTTGATTGGCTTCAAAATCTGTTATTTCCAATTCGATCGCAAATTGTTGAACCTAAGCTTTCTGTCCCTTCTCTGATTTAAATTCTTGCAGCAAAACATCTTGGTTTCAATTTTGTCTGACTTTTTTATTATTTTACATAAGTGCTCTCCGCAATTTTAAACTTTTCTGAAACTTCTTTTCTTGATTTTTCCTTCATTTCTTCGAGAATTTTTATTCTATTTTGAACCAAATATTGCGAAAAGGATATTTCTTGTATCCGTGTTTTTCTTATATGAGTTTTTCTTATAACCGTATAATCTGATACTGAAATATAGTGAAAAGACACGGGAATACGATTACGTTTCTTTTAAGAGGTCTTTTCTTATATGAGCGTTTCTTTTATCCGTAAAATACTGTATCGTCAAACAATTTAGGAAAGCGACTTCTATGACTTCAAGGAAGTCTCGAGAGCTTACGAATCAATCAATTGAACAGAAGTTAGAGAGGTGAGGGTAAGGAAAGACTGTCATGGAAAGAAGAGAATTCAAGACATCTCACAACTGCCAGTCTTATAGATCAATATCACTGCAAGTTACGTTTCGCAAAGATTTAAACAATAAACAAAAGCTCGATGAAGATTCCCGTTGCAAAATACAAGGATTTGATATCATTAACTAAAGGACCAAACCCGTCATTCGATTTACTTACTTACTTAAGGTGACGCTACAGTCCGAGGTGGACCTGGGCCTCAACCAACAAGCGTCTCTAGCCAGCTCGATCTTTAGCTAGCTGTCTCCAGTTTCGCACGCACAGTTGGTTGAGGTCCCTTTCCACTTGCGTGCGCCACCTGAGTCGCGGTCTTCCTCTACTGCGCCGTCCCTCGGGGTGGATTCGAAGACTTTTCGGGCCGGAGCATTGGTTTCCATCCGCTCTACATGACCTAGCCACCTCATTCTTTGGATCTTCACTGTTCTGGCTAAGTCGATGTCGCTAAACAGCCCGTATAGTTCGTCATTATATCTCCTCCTCCACTCACCATCTATGCAGACGGGACCGAAAATCACACGAAGAATTTCGATTTGATGAACACAAAAACTTTTACAAAAACTTACCACATTGAAAAGCAACTCATAAATTTTTACCAAGGTTTTTTTTCTTTTCATTGTTAAATGCAAAATTAATTAGTTGATTTTTTTCTTACAGTGGAAACCCTTTTTACTGACAGCTCTCTCCAGTTTTGCGGACAATCCCCTTAAGTGGACAATTTCTCACGGCCTTGGATCTTGAATTGAAGTGCCATCCATTCCCATGACCGGACATCTCCCATAGCTGTATAATTATCATAGAACCTAATAAAAAGATTTTCTATTCATGAGGAAAACAAATTTTCAGCATCAATTATTGGTCCAAGTGACTGTCCGACATTCCGAAGCAAGAGAAAAATGCGTAAAGGATAGCTTTTGACTTCCCAGAGGGATAAAATCAAGTTCAAAAGGAAATGTCAACATACGGTAACAACAGGAAACCAATACTTTTTTCTTTTGCTCTCCTGAAAAATTGGTAAAAATCACGTACGCCTCTTTGTGTTGCGATGGTCGAACTGTTTGTGACTTCCGTGTCAATTTGGTTTCCTCATGCCATCGAAGCGGACCTGGGCATAGCTTCTATATCAACCTCTTGTGTTGTGCGTGCTATTGTTCTTTCACGAGTGGATGGGACCCTCCTTAAGGCCGACTCCAAACAGCGAAGTTTGAGAAACTTTTCCAGAATACTCCTTGAGCATTGTCAGTGACTCGAAAACGGTGGGGTCGTACGCATTATTTTGCTCGTACTGGGAAATGAATCTGGGCAAAGTAGGCGACGACGCCACGGCCACAGCAATGTTACACAGGTGTCCACCATTATTGTTGGGATTTTTGAAATTATATGGTTTTGTAGCTGTCGTCACATAAACAATTAACTATAAATCAAGCTAAAATGACTGTCAATTTCCGTGTGTGTCCTATTTTACAGTATCGACTGTAAAACAACAATTAATTGCAAAATTATGCGAAAACTGTAATTAAATTTAATTCAGTTCTCGATTTAAGTTTACCCTGTTTTTCTATATGTGTAAACACCGCACACAAATAAACCAGCAAAAAAAAGCGCTACAATGGCACAGATAGTGGCGCACTGCGTTTGAAAGTTTTTAATTACTTCATTCGGTTTTTTGTGCAAATTATTAGTCGACACAAAAAAAGTATTTAAATGCTGTTTTTATTGCACTTCAGTTTAGGAGAGGCATGCGTTGCCCACGCATTCGATCGAATTCATCCGGATTGACAAGTGCTGAAATTTATATTGCAGGAAATAATATCTTGTTTCAAATATTCGTTGACATAATTTTATTACCCTTTTCCTGACTTGTTTTTTATGTGGTGACAGTGCAGTGGACTCCGTTCTGTAGTATGCCCAAAGAGAGCATAGCGTAGGTACTCAGTGAAGAGGATGGGTTGAGGGGACGTTATTTAACCAACGCAAATTCAAATAACGCTCTTGGTGTGCGTGTTACAAAGCCAACGCGATGAAGGATATTATTGGCAGGAGGATATTTCTTTTAATTGAACACTATTCCCAGTATCGCGATTGTAGTCCCTCATGAGTAGCCAGGCGTAATTGTGGTCATCTCATTTACCTAGAAACACTCATTGTGCTGACTTGTCGATGTCGAGTAAGGTGTAGCCACTCTTTCACTTACTTACGACCTGTTCTCGCTTCGCACGGGTTCACGGTATATGTGGTGTCAGAGTGGAGAGATCTAATTAAATCAGCGCGACACATGACCACCGCGTTGATGCTTGTGTTCCTTGATCTGAGATAAAATGGATTATCAGAAACTGAAAGAGATGAAAGGTGTTAAGGTTCGCTCGACATGGGAGCCTTGAACTTTTCTAAGAAACCCTTTTCGATGAAAGCTTCAGTCGACTTGATTTCGACAGCTAGCACAATTATACATCAAGTTGAGTTAACAACTATAGCACCATGAAGTGTTCTCGGTGTGCTGAAAAACTGTTTCGTTATTGCACCGAACAAATCGCGAAGCTTATTTCGTGCGGTTTATTTTTCAAAATTTGAACGTTTACTTAAGAAAAACATGCACAATAGTATTATTCAAAGTACTGCCCATCTGGCGCTATGACTTTTTTCCCCATCTTTCTGGCAATTTGTGGATCTCATCCCAATAGAAATGCACCGGCTTGACAGCCAAAAATGAATGATCTTTGCAATGGGGAAGACTAACTCCGTGTATAGACATTTCTTTATTTAAAGAGAAAATCAAATTACTTCAATCAAAATCAATATGCCACCCAGATCTTACTGGGAGTTTGCTAACCAAACGCTGGATGGTCCACTGCGAATTTTCACAGATGGATGCAGTTGTGGGGCTGGTGTCTATTGCAAGGAACTGAACGTCCAGCTTTCTCTACGTCTACCGAATGATTGTAACGTCTTTCAGGCGGAAACTATAGCGATTAAGGAAGCTCTGTCATGGCAATGTAATATCAAGCACAGATATTGTCATCTGTTCCGTTAGCCAGGTAGCGATCATATCTCTGAACTCTGTCACTTGTAACTCCAAGACTTCCCAGAGTTGCCGCCTTCTCTAAACAAGATGGCCAAGTATTTTAACAACCATCTTATATGGGTGCCGGGACTCTGTGACATTCCAGAGAATTGAGAGGCGAACGAACTCTCCAGAACAGGGCACAAAATTTGTGCTCTTGTCGGATAAAGAGCCACCCTCCTCGCCTATCGCTACTAGAAAACATCTGCTAAAGCTTGAAGCGATTGCTCAAACAAACCGTGGATGGGCATCAGACACAGGATGCCTCATTACCAGTCAACTCTGGCCTATGATCGACTCCAGACGATCGCTAAGCTGGATCAGAATAAGCAGGCCGAATCTCAGATCTCTTATTGGCGTTCTAACAGGGCACTCGAGCCTCTAGGCTATGCCTTCCTTAGAAAGATTTCTGCAGACGCTGCATGAACGAGGACGAGGCAGAAACCCAAAAGCTGTAGTGCTCTCTCATCCCGTAAATTCAGACATCTAGGGGTCCACTTCTTTGTTAATCTGGCTGCACTGAGCAACAATTGAATCAGCCTTCTTCGTTTTATCAACAGCACAAATTAGTTGGCGGAACCCTTAGATCCGCGAGGTAACCCAATGGGCCCTTGCTGTGCCTAAGAGTGTCTGCTATCCTTCTGCGCAGCAGTCAGCCACTTCAACCCAACCTAAACTAGATTTGCAACTGAAAACCACTTCTCGAGACAAAACTAAACTTTTCTAAGTCACCGTTAATTTGTAGGTGCCTTAACACTTTTAAGAAGCATGAGATGTGACAGTGTGCTCGGATGGCGACGGAATTATCGAAGCTAGATTCCGTCCTCACATCCCTGATGTTGGACTGGAGGAGAACCAGTTAATTTTTGCTTGAAGCTTAAGCGTCCGACATGAATATTAGAATTTCCAATAATAGAGTGGATCAGCACGTTGTTCTTGCACGGTTTATAGTATGTAACAGATTTTTGAATGGTTATTGAAGGTTTTTGAATGTAACAGAGATCTCGCCCTTGTTTGAACCTCATCCGACTCAAAATGAGCATTCATCATAACCTCTTTTTGCTCAGCGCCGATCATAACTAAATTATCCAAACTCTGTCTGCGATGTCTGGCCTTATTCAAGATTATGTTTACCAATTTCTAACATATGCATTGCTAAGGTATTGCTACTGATTCTCCTAGTTCGGAGATACAGGACTATTTATTTGTTTTTGATGTCTTGGATACTAGTATACATGTTTCGAAGTTCGGATATCCGGCCTGGCTATCGGAATGTATACAAATCGATCAGTCGGTTACGTTGCGGTTTTTCAACGCCAGTGCTGCTTCACGCAACACACTCGCCTAGCCCATCGACCACCTATTTGGAGCGCAGGGATAAGTGCAAATGGCATCGTCGTGTCGCTGTCGACGTGTTGCCTCCTTTGTACGAATGAATTTGTGTGTGGGTTGTGTATGGCAGCAAATGGATGGCTAGTGGGTTATATCGTCAATAATATGCGGACTTGGGGTGCTCGGCGATGCCTCATTTAAATAACCCGTTTGTACCATTCCGAAGCTCTGGTGTAGAGTAGTTTCTGAGTTAAATATCTCACATACGAAAAAGGATGAACCATCTAAGGGAAGGGGTAGGATTCTTGGGTGTTACATTGGATCATAAACTCCCCTGGCATATGTCAAAAACAACACAATATGTAAAAAAGGGTCCTAAATCGCTTTGAGACCTAAACAAATTTGTAGGAAAAACCTGTAAAGTCACTGCAAAAATTGGTTTGTGAACGTCTATCGTGCTGAAATTTGGTGATAAAATGCGCACGAAGACAGACCATCAACAAATTAAACAAACTCCTCATTGGTAACGGGAGCAATAAGAACCACTCCAAGGTCAGTAATTAAAGCCCTAACAACATTACATTCAGCTTCCATGACTATCTGGGAATGTCACAAAACACTTTATACGCTAAAACTGATAACTGTGCCAGTACATGGAAACCACGGGTGCAATGAAGAGGCAGACAGAAAACAAAAAGCAAGCAAAAATGCAGCAAGAATTACTTTTGTTGGGATTCTTCCTCCTCATGGACTTAGCAACGAGGACATACTACAACACTCAACCAACTGGTCATAGGGAGTCAGGAGGGATTCCAAAGAATTCATTAGAGTCGATGCCAGGAGAATCAAGGATGTCCTACAACTGAAGAAGCCTCACTTTGTGGCGCAGTTACTGGCCACTTCTCATGCAACTATCACCTGCACAATGGGGCACAGCAGCTCAGAAAACTGCAGACACTGCGGACAATCAAAGGACACACATTCGTTGAATGTCCAAATCTACCATTGAGGAGACGCAATATAATTAGATAGTTAAGATTAGGACATGCCAGAATCAAGGATGTCCTACAACTGAAGAAGCCTCACTTTGTGGCGCAGTTACTGGCCACTTCTCATGCAACTATCACCTGCACAATGGGGCACAGCAGCTCAGAAAACTGCAGACACTGCGGACAATCAAAGGACACACATTCGTTGAATGTCCAAATCTACCATTGAGGAGACGCAATATAATTAGATAGTTAAGATTAGGACATGCCATCTAAAAAGATTATCAAACTTCTCCAGGTAGCTCTTAAGGCTTATAGCAAGAAAGGCGACAATAAACATATCGTTGGCTCAGTGCAATGTGTTTGCTGTATTCAGTCACCTCTGCTGTATCACCTCACCTCTATATTAAATCTGCATACATGCGTTTATGTATATAACACAAAAAATCTTCCTACTTATGTCCGTTGTAAACTTTGAGTCCATCCAACCGATGTACAAATATGTTAACAAAGGCAATGACATGACAGGGTTCGGGCTATTAAAACGAAGCGATGAAATGCCTCAATTTCACATGAGTCGTTACATCAGCAGTAATGAAGCTGTCAAGCGAATTCTTGGTTTAAGTGTTCACCAACGATATCCAACTGTTCAACACTTGATGTTCATTTACGAAACGGTCAACGGTGTTTATTTTACCGAAATGCAGAAGAACGAGCAGCACAGCCACAGAGTGCATCACTTGTGGTTTTTTTGTTTTTTTTTTTCAATTGTGTCAAGCTGATGATTTTGCGAAAACATTTCTGTATCAAAAGTTCCAAAATATTGCAACACCCAGGCCTGGCCAGGCACACTCTAATGAAGCTATCGACTTGAAATTCTAAGTAGCTTCCTAAATGTATGAAAACCCCCATTCTTTCATAGAAACGGGCAAACAAATGAAAAGAAAAGAGGGCACCTTCGGACGGAGACATGGTACCTGCCATTAACGATTCGTTTTTTCACGTTTTGTTAAAAGAGAAGCGGAATTATATAAGATAGAACCAGTAAGCCAGTACTCTCTGCATTGACGAGTGAGATCTACCAACATTTTTTCCAAATTAATCTATAGGTTTTACCATCAACGTATGCCTTTATAGTAATTTCCAAACAAATTTCTTCTCCCTTATTTTGTATGGACTTATTTCTATGAACTTATCTCTCACAAGTATCAAAAAGTATTCAAAAAACACATCCAATGTCATGAGAAAAATTCGTTCGGTGACGGTTATCGCATATTTCCTCATCTCTGCGGCTGCTCGCAGTTGTACGCAGACTTTTGCGGTCATTGTTTTCAACGTGTTTCAGGAAAAAATTAATAAAGATAAATGTTCAATGTACTGAAGTACGTTATAAAAAGTAATATCTATCGAAATCAAATAAAACAAAGTTTGGCTCTGTGAGTCCAATATTAGATTAGATACACGCGTTCGATTTTGATGTTTCCCATTTTTTTTGCGTTGGACGCAGACTTGTGCGGCCAAGTGTAATTTTTGTATTATTTATTTTTATTTGTATATTTTTGACATAATTGAATACTAGACAAAAATGCTTAAAATAGTTAAAGGAGCAATGCTAAATGTAACTTACTAGCCCTCGGCGGGCACTCTATGCTAAACTTAAACTTATGCTATGTCCTTCGACGTAAACTAACTACGCATATATTTAAACAAAACATGTATATTAAATGAAAAATATTAAATTAAGAAAATTCGACAAAAAACCCCCGTCTTTTCTTTTTAATTTCCTCCCGCAAATTATGCAAAGTGGAAGCGTAGGAAGTGGCGTTGATGGTTTCACCTTTTTTTTTTTGCACTCAATGAGCAAGATTCCCTTTGAGTCCCAAAAAAACTGTGGCTATGAGCTTCCCGGCAGACGGAGTGACTTTGAACTTCTTGGGGGGTCTGTTCCTTTTTTATGCCACTGCATGGACTCTTGTTTGCTTTCAGGGTCATAGTGGTGGACCCATGTTTCGTCACCAGTAACAATTCGATCCATAACTCCGTCCGCGTTCTCACTACACATCTCCAAAAGCTCTCGACAGCATGCGATTCTCACTTTTTTCTGAGGCGCTGTGAGCATTCGTGGCACCCACCTTGCACCGACCTTTGAAAAGTTAAGATGGTCATGACGAATGGTGTGAATACAAATTGAAAGATCGGTGATCTCTGCCATAATTTTCACCTTTATTCAGGCATCCTCAAGAACAAGTTTTTCGACTTCTTTGATGCTTTCTCCCGCACAAGCAGTAGCCGGGGCGCCGGAGAGAGGGTCGTTTTCATTGCTCTCTCTGCCTCTCTTGAACTCACTTGACCTTTTGCATAGTTGATAATGAAGGTGCGGAACCCTGGTAAACAGCCACCATCTCTTCATTAATGTTTTTTTTGACTTTTTCGGGAAAACTCTTCCGAGTTGATCATTTTTCTAATTGCGAATAGATGGCCAGCCACCAGAACTTTCAATGTTGCAAAGCAACATATCGAACATCCCGTCTTGAGACCGACGTGCTGAACGGGAGGAGACCCTCCTCAGCTCCTTGTGCGACGGAACGGTCGTGGTTGAGTCGCCCATCCGCAGTTGATCCGGCGATGTATAGGTGTATAGGTGCAGAAAAGCTTCTGGGGGGACAAAGCCATTGTGGCGTACCCTTTGTGGTATTGTAAATTGGGGTAGTAAGCCCCCGAGATCAAGTTATTGACCGAGTTCATCGCTCTGGCAGTATGACCTCGAATCAATTGCACTAGAAAATTGTCCACTCTTATCAGGTTTGCCCTGTTGTATAAGACCGCATTAGAATACAATTTTCTATACTGGGACTCTGGAGTTCTATAAAGGCGAAGGCAAGCCCTCTCGAACAACCGAATCCTTTCCATCAGACTTGCACTCACGTTGAACCACACGCGGCAGCCATACGTGAGTATTGGCCGGATGAGGGCCATGTAAAACCCTGGCTGTTGTAAAACAGTCTCTGTGTATCTGGCTACAGTCCTTTTCGCCAGTGGTTATGCGGCCAAGTATATTTTATGGAATACTTTTGGCCGCAGGGTCATCACACACTAATATGCTTATATCGTCAGTGATGTAAGAAATTCATAAAACATGTGCCACTGGTTTGTGAGTGGCACATATCTCCAAACAAACGCATGCAAATTGATAGGCTCGGGCTAGGCACCATGTGTCCGTCCGACGGTTTTAAAATATCTGTCCGACGGGGGGTTAATGAAGAAAGTGAGGCACTGTTGTTCCAGATTATGCTGCATCTGCTGCATTGAGTCGATTGTATATTATGTGTAGGAAAAAGAAATCCATTATTGTTGCTGACCGATGGCTTTAGTAATCTGTATCTGGCGTTGTGTACGTACGACCAACCTAAATGCCACTAGAAACATAATTTGTATTAAAAGTGGACTTACGGCCAGATTTCTGATTGATCGACTCTGTTTTGTTAGAGCGCGCGCCAAAGGTTACCAAAAGAAAATCAAAAATACGCCATATTTTTTAACTTTTCTTCGAAAACGCAATTCAGGTGGATGAAAATGCGAATAGTGTTTTTGGCCCTGATTCTGTAACAGCAAATCATGCGCCGTTTTGGATCCGTCGATGTCAAAGAGGCTCCACGCTCTGGAAGGCCAATTGTCGAAAATGGGGATGAAGTCATGGGAATCGTCGGATCATGTAAGAACTGTCCTATGACACAAAACATTGCACCAACCCTTGTATGAGTACCACACGAGTTAACTCCAATGAAACTCATAGCCCAAATTTCCAGTTGCGAATCACTGCTAAAACGCACCAATTTCCAAGCAGATGTTGAATGGTGACCAACATTTGATCACTTACGGCAATTTTGAGCGAAATCTCACCACGGTCAACACAGAATCCAACGAAGCGGCGCATATTTGACCTAAATCGATTAATCTTGTGGCCGTTCCATTATGGGTTGGTGCGTCGACCCCTACGCATTTGTGCCCACGTTGCTTACGTTCGATTCCCGGTACGAGCAAAATAATGGCCCCACCTCTTCTAGGCATTGACACTTAAAAGGTATTCATAACTGTCTAGAAAAAACACATTGACCTCTCGGAGTCGTCATAAAACGGTAGGTCCTTCCACTCGTGAAAGATCAACAGCAACATGAGTGGTTGATGAGGAGCTAGTCCGCCACCCATAATAAATACAGATTTAATGGATAATAGATTTATTTTTACTGTATCTAATATTTGAAAATGTCGCTTCACACATCAGAGATCCATGATGAAAAGCGGTACAACCAAGCTAAGCCGAAGACATGTGCTTGCGATTGTCCCAGCACACGCCGAGCCAAAGAACTCACGTGATGCTGCTGTGCACAAAATGAAGGACGCCACAGCCAAGTTACAACCGAAGCCATCGATAACGTTGTATATCGTGTTCTCTCTTTCCTTCAATGCGTACAACCTACAGCTTCGGTTTTGTTCTCTTTTTGTTATATTGTCTTAAGTTAAGTCATGTTAGTTTTCTGTGTTAAAGCTTAGAATAATAGATGAAGACTCTCTCGATGTCACGTTTGCCTAGGGCGTCCGACTGTTCTGCCTTCTGCCATTGCGTACTTCTCAATGGAGTTGGCTTAGCGCCGCACGGTGTGTCCATCCCACTGCTACTGTCTCGTAGGAGATACGGTTCAGCAAAAACAAAATCCGAAGGATGTTTCTTAAACATCTCTTGTGGTGTCTACTTACCGACTCCAGTTGAAGCGGAATTGCCGGAGCTTATCGACACGAACAAATGTAAAGGAGACGATGTTCTAATACCACAAGTTCCAATGATTTCAACCGATTTTCCCTTCCGTGCGTCCGGGTCTTGATATAACCACCAACAGTGTTTCTGGTATTAACTTTGAATATTCCTGTTTTTCGGATGGCCAATTATACATATGTTGCTTGCGTCCGCAGTTGTTGCTTGAGCCTACGCAGCCCAAGATCTATATCATAAATAACAATGCTCCAAGAGTAATAAATGTCTGGAAAAGCTTCTTAAATCTTGGCCGTTCGGAGTCGCTATAAAACTGTATGTCCCTTCCAATCGTGAGAGAACAATAGCACGGACAACAAGAGAAGCTTGGCCCTGACCCTCTACTGGCTGTAGCGCCACCCATATTATTATAAGTAAGACGCGGCTAATAAGGCCTAGCTAAGGGAGATTTCAAATAAAACAAGAACTATTTATCAGAATGAACACAATTGATTGTAATTTAATGTAGAAGGTATATTACTATAAAAAAATAACAAACCATGGCAACTCTTGGTTTAAAAAAAATTCAACATTTTTGAAAACATTGTCAATAGCCCATATTAAACTATGGCCGTGTAAATTACGGTGTCTTATCCTTTAACATGGATAGGAAATCAAAGTATGTATGAAACATTTTATAATTAAATTAATATTGGTCACAACCTTAAAAGCAATACATAATTTCTTTGTCTAGCATCCATCAGGACTTTATAAATATTAGCAGCTTTATATGTGCAGAACGTCACTATTTGTTCTTGTCGGTTAGCAGACACTAAGTCATATTGAGGATTGATTTGCTAACTAACATGTGCTTAATTTTAAAAAAGGGCAAAGGGCAAGTGTTTATAGAAAAAATACTATTTGTAAGCAAAAATTAAATAAATCACATTTGAACCTGTTACACATTTTTCAAACATAAAAATAAACCAAACAACGGAACGGAATATTAAGCTCAACGGAAAATATAAGCTCAACTTTATAAACATTATTGTAATTTCAGAGAAACTACTTACGATTGAATAGGATGCTTATTGATTACTTGGACCGCACAACCACCTCTCTCTGTTACATTAAGACAATTTTCTGGGATAAGGCCGTCAGGCCTTATTACCCGCATCTACCTTATGCTTGTTCCAGAGTTGGAACGCCGAAAAATCTTAACTTTTACACGTCTACCTAAGAAAATCAACATTTCGTTTATCCACTAGGACTAAGATCAGAAACTTATTAAATAAACAAAATTTAGCTTTTTTCCAACAAATTAACAAAGTTACTTATTTTTTATTTAGCGTAAATAGGCGAGGGTAGAAGTAATAAGTTATTGTCTTGGCGTATATGTCGGAATCATTTAATCAGTCATTCTGCAACTGGATTTTAAATCTCAACGAAATTACAAGTGAGTTAATTAGAAATTATAGTAAACGACATTTTGATACCACTTTTTATATACCAGTACCACGAATTTTCTATACCAGTGCCAGTGATTCAAAGGACTTCTGCCTGATGAAGAATATGCAAGTATAATTGAGTTTTGCTAAAGCTAGGACACTGCCTCACAGATTGCATTAATCTCCGCTCAAACGACACGCTACAATGACCAGGAAGGGCGAGCGTACGACTAATATTTAGTTCACTGGATAATGCCCCCACCATTACCCCATTCCCCACATTTGATCAATCCATACACAAGTGTACGGATTTCTCGAAGGGTGCATACTGCCTTTCCCGGAATCTCTATCTGCTCTATCTGGAATTAGAGTTTCGATTTTGCCTGACGGCAGCAGTGTGGAGCGGGGTATGAGATTCAGTTTTCAGATTCCAGAAGATGAAATGGTCCATTGAGAGGAGGCATGAACGCGAGCTCCTGGTATTTGTCGGTTAAAAAGATTCAGGGGAATCACAGTGAAAGGAGAGTGCTTCTGGCTGAGTGATTCTAAGTGTTTATCCCTGAAGCTTTTATGAAGTGCTCTAGTGAACAGCAGAGTCCAGTATAGCAAAACAGGCAACTCTGCAGTCGGCCGTATATCAGGACGGGCTGAATGAGAGCAACGACGAGTTGAGACCCAACTATGATTGCCTCAAGTAAACTCAATCTTATGGTAGAACCGAAAGCTTGGAACTTACGCAAAATTCCATCACCTACTGCCAATTGTGTGCGTAGACAAGGATTGATTTCGGTCCCAAAAATTAACGAAACTTAACGAAACTTCGGGCAGTGGCTTATGTTGATTTATGTTTTTTTTTCTGACGTCCTCTTGGCTTCTTGCTCACATGTGACTGCAGCCTCCGAGTTGTCTTCGCCCTGATACTCTACGTATTCTGAATGACAATAATAATGCATGCGTGGCGGTACAGTCCTATTTACATATCCGTGGCCCTAGATTCCACGTAAGTTGCTCGTGTTGTGCGTGATATTTTTCTGCCTTAAGGACTGTAGGCCCCCTTCACAGTTTTATTCCGACTCTTAGTGGCAAAGTTGGAGAAGTCTTTTCTAGACTTGTGTACACGCTGAACATATTCAGTGACTCGAGAAAGATGGAGCCATGAATAGCCTATGTAAGTATCAGGAATGGAACATGGACAGCCAGTGAAGCAATAGCAGAATGGCATTCGAATTTTTGGCAATTTCCCGAGAAGTCATAGCCTGTGTCATTTGTGAGTTACTGCAGTTGGGTGTTCATTCTCATAAATGCTCTGATTCCGTGTGCCAACAATGATAGTGTGACAGTGAAGAAGCACATGTCCTGTGTTTCATTTCTTAGCTGACTAAGGTTAGAACAATGGCAGAGGATACTGACGAGCGCTTTTGTTCCTGATTGTCCTAGTCCCTGCGTATGTAGTCATTGGTAGTTCCCTTTTCCAACCGGCTGAAAGACACTGGTCCCCCTGGTACTGTTAACCAAAGCAGCCGATTGATTTAGTCGTAAAGAGACTTTTGTCTTGATTGGCTATGGGGCCTTAACTGAACTAAGACATTATTCCATTCTCAAAGGGAGACCAACGGCTTTAACGGCATCGTTTGTTTTCTTAATTTTACATTAGCTTATGAAAGCATATGCCGTACTGGTCGACCCTACTCCGTAGAAGATCTGGTACCTAACAAGCTCATAAAGGTAGCTGACGCTGCTATTAGTCAGTTGCTAGGTAGCTTTTCGCAAGTGCAGAGAAGGTGCATGAGAGTCTCCCAGACGTAAGTTCCAAGACCTCAGTACTCAGGGACAACGCCAATGACTCTTTTAAGTGCAGGTCTGATCAGGTCACGTGGGGGCTTAGAGTTACGAGTATGTCAAAATCGTATCTTAATGAGCCATCATCTACGATCGTTTTAAGCATTACAAGTCAGGGTCTAAATCCCTCATGAATAGTAGGGAATTCAGTACAAAGATTCAACCACATTTGTACACATTTCAGTCTGGTGCTATATGATTATATAATCGGGAGAAGATTGTCTTTATCACTCCGTAAGCCGTCCTTTACCATGCAAACTCTAGTCCCCACATGGATGCAAGTGGCTCCCTTGCAGAATGTAACCCATTATTCCCCACTGTCCTATTTTTAGGAAAGTATATTTTTTTTTCACAAAATAAAAAAATATTGAATATAATGTCCTAAAAATAGGACATGAAGTAATTTGGTATCGATTATGATAGCCAACAGGCAGGAACCTAGTTCACACTAGCTTCGTAAGTACTAGTTACGTTTATTCCACTTGATGAGAGCCATCTGCCTTCTCTCTGTTTGAAAAACTCATTTGCTGCTATGTTCCACAGGAGAGGAGAGACACTCCAATAAAGGTTAAGCTATATCCCAGGTGCAACATGTACTCCATAAATTTAATCCGCGCATGAAGTGTGGACACGCTCTGTCTAAGAGCTGCTTCATTTATGACTTCGACTTGGATAAGTTATTCACCTCTGACAAATAAAGCAAGTAACATCCTATCACGGATGTCAAAATTTCAGTAACTTGGTAATTATAACCCAATGGACGTTTTCATGTCCATTGTCAGATGTGGGCTGTGGATAACTTTTACTACACCTCAACAAACAACGGATAAAAACAGTCTCATTTATAATTATAAATACCTTAAAAGTGATTCCATTCTATTTTCCATCACTGCAATCACTCTGGACAAAAGTTTGAACAATATGTGGTCTGCAGCTGAGTACAACATATTGCTACACTTAAAATGCTCCTGTGGCCAAAGTTGCGGCATGAATAGAGGACGGCTTCAAATCAATCTTTTGGAGCTTTTTTTTCACAGTCTAACAGATGGTGTACTTATTTAAATGCCTAACTTGAGAGATTAGTAAGAAACATGAAAAAATCGTTTGAAGGACAAATATCTGACTTTCAAAATAAATATTACTTCTTTCATCAATGTAACGAAATCTAGAAAATGTTTAACACCAAAGTTGCCACAAAAAATACACCATTGAGCTAACGGTGCAAGCGAACGAATCTACAAAAAGCTGTTAAATTTGGGATTTAGTAGTTTTTACAATTGTAGAATCGAAAAATCAAAAGTATTTCATTTCAAAATATTTTTTTCTCGATGGAACCACTGTGCGACGCGCTGTCATGTGAAACGAAGTATTTATAAGCTGCTCTCAAGAAAGAAAAAACATCATCAACGTCTTGGCAGCTATGACTTCGGGGTAGTTAAGGACTTCGCCTACCTCGGCTTCGCAGTATCCCCTTCCACGTCTCAACTATCAACCTCTTTCTCTTTTTTCTAGCGCAAAGTAATTTGGGATCACTTTAGATCCCAAACATAGACCAGGGAGTTGAGAAAGCATACGACTGCAGCAGAACCTCCGGTAAAGAATGGGGTCTCCAGACTAGGATGATCATGTGGATGTATTCGGCGGTGGTTTGCCCCATTCTAAGATAGTTGGCCGGCTCTTAGAAAATACAATAGCACAAAACTAAACAGCGTACAGAGAACAGCATGCACAGGCAGCACATGTGCTCTATGGTCAACTCCGTTAGAAGTTCTTACGGTGATGGTACATCTTCTGCCCTTGGCGACAGCGCCATCAGGCTTCATCAGGCTCAGACAGTTTGGAAATCAAAACCCTATGGTCATAGCTCCATCCTTGATCTTATACCAAGAGATCTGGTATTACCCCCACGGATTACGCAGTCCCAAGCATTAATCTATCAACATTAATCTACCCTTAGCCCAGATTGGTCCGAATGGGCAGATGTGCAGGGATTTTAAGTGGGAAGTCTACACTGACGTTCCTAAGATGGGCGGTGGAGTCGGTGTGGGTGTGTTGTCAGAATCTCTGAATATCCGTAAGGCCTACAGACTGCCCGACAATTCCAGCGTGTTCCAAGCGGACCTATTTGCAATCCGGAAAGCATGTCGTTAAATCAAAATACACCCAAATATCTTGCCAAGCAGAAGGTTGCCATACGCATTGATAGTCAAGCAGCCATCAAAGCCATTGCCGCCTTTGCTTCACATTCAAAATTAGTACAGGAATGCTGAACTGAGATAGCGTCATTAGCCTTCTCAATATGGTTTCCAGGTCACAGTGTTATCACAGGAAATGACCGATGAACTTTCTAGGCAGTGATCTGCCCTTCAGCGATCGATCGGCTGATATATCCTCACACTTCCTTGAAACAGCAAACCTTAGAAGGGCCAGACTGACGATCTGTGCAACATCAAGTAAAATATGGACTGAATACAAACAATCTAAAACAAAAGGCTTCCTTCGGCGAACTCTTCCTGATATTGCTGGAGTAGTCGCGGTATGTATGCCGATTGGAGATCCTTCCGTTAAACTAGGCATCCCACACGGCTCACATTGTCGCAGCTGCAACAACACAACTAAGAGGGAGACCCTAACACACTTCCTTTGCACCTGTCAGGCTCTTGCTACAGCCAGAGAGCGAACGCTTGGTAGACCTTTCTTTAACTCACTTGATGAGATTTCTGGGAAGGATAATAAGGAAATAATGTCCTTCCTAAATACCCCAGGTTGGATTTAGATATATACACCTACACCCTCTTATTCAGAGGTAACAGAGCTGTGACATTAAAACGGCGCATAGTGCTAATTAGGTTTCTTATAGAACCACCACTTCTACCTACCTAACTCCGAACTCGTGGGAGAATCCCAGAGAGGACTACCGCGTCTAAGGTGTGGCAACCTGTTGGAGAAGGACCTAAGCAACTTGGCGTGCGAATCTAGAGACAGTGAGCCACAGATCGCACTAGTTGGTTGAGGTCCATTCCCACCCCTGACGGTAACCCTAAAAAACAGAAGAATTGGGGATGTGCTCATCGCTCTGACCGGAGTGTTAAGTGAGACAGTACTATTGTTCTTCCTGTTTCTCGTTGCCCAAAAAACTGGTGGCCCATCAAAGCCGTCGGCGATTAGCCATTCAAATGACTTTCATTATAAAATGCCATGTGCTTGTTCCTGGTCCTTCGTGCTATTGATATGTCGGCCCCATTCTTGCTAATTCATCACATTCACTCTACACCTCCATACCTAAGCCTAGCATAGGGTTTGACGCATTGCACCCATTCTAGGTGATTTTCAGATATATGCGGCAATAGTGTTTAGCGTACTTGAGTTGAAGTCGTCAGAACCTTGATGGCCCCCTGCCTGAAAAGCGAAAGACTCGCTGACTATCGGACCCATAGAGTCTCTTGAATTAGTTTTAGTGACATTAATGTTTATGGCTTCGTTGCAAGGATGCCAATGTCCACCCGCTTTTGATCACTCTGTGTAAACTTCCAGCTCAGACGCATTTCTAAAATGGTCAATCGTACCCTTTTGGGACATGGTAGCTGATTTCGAAATCGTCAATAGGTGTAATGTAGTGTGTGTTGTCTTAGGATCTCCGCATTGTGGATGTATGACCGTTTTTATATAAATTGCTCCAACGCTGACATTCCCTAAGCCTTACCTCAGCATTGGTGCTTCGAGGTTGTCTTTTGCGGTGTATGGTAAATGTTCTCGAATGTGGTTTTAGCACTCCAGTGATATCGATAAATGCTAGTGTTTCCATTTTTTTTTGAAATTTTTTATGAGTCTTATGTTTAGCCTCAAGGCATGTCAAAATTGGTATAACAACGGCCATGTACAGCCTGTGGTTGGAGTCTCCATTTGAAACCAAGGACTTTTCTGAAGGCAATACAATTGATGTCTACCCAACACGATCCAATAGATCGAGTTGTCAATTCAGTCAGTCAAGATGACGACTACGAATTGACGGCACCCTGTGGAGGTAATCTCCCTCTTCTTTAGCTTTGGCAGATTTTTGTGGGCACCTTGACTATGGCTTTACCGGCAGCTGCTCCTTATACAGCCATATAATCAGTGAATAAAAGTTCTAATATTGTGCGCATATATGTCCTGCTGATGAATAAAAGCAAATTTGAAAATCTGTTGAGACTGAGGTGATTCTTTTGTATTCGGTGTTATTAAATGTACCCTTGTTGTCCAAATAGGCGGAAATGGTAAATAATTTAAATTCGATGAATTGTAATATACGAGTATACTGCCACTGGTGAAGCGAGGAGAGGGCAAGGGGGACATAGGCCCCGGGCAGCGGCAATTTTTTGTGCAGCAAGTGCACTCTTTTCGATAAGTTCGTGTTATTTTTTGATTTGCACTAGATATCAAATGAAAATTGCATCAAATTCAATTGTGTTTTTTATTGTCCTTATGAAAATAAAAGAGGTGGCTGTGGCGACGTGGGTACGTGCGTCGACACCAGGCAGGGCTGGGTTCGATTCCCGGCCGATACGTCGAAAAATAATTTTGATGTCTCCACCTCTTTCGTGTGACTGACTATGTTCAAAGAGTATAAATGTCTGGAAAAACTTCTCAAATTGGTCGTTAGCAGTCGGCATAAAATATATGTCCCTTCAACTCTTGATAGAACAATAGCACGCACAACACGAGTGGATGCTGAGAAGCTAGGCTCAGGCCCTACGGGTGGCACATAGCTCGTAGATGGCCTTATATTATTAAATAATGTAAATAAAAAATAAGCAGTTGCAATCTTGTCTTTTGCCGACGTGACATCCTGTGAAAATACCTGGAACGTCTCTTTGCCTAGTTTGAACATATATCTTGCATTTTCTTATCTGCCTCTAAAAATTTAAACTATCGATATTTTCTATATTTTTTATAATATTGTTAATGTTTTAGTCGCTCGAGAAGGTGCCTGTCGGTTTCAATTCACCCTTTTTGGCTTTTACTATGTCCCATGGCAATGAGTTTGGGTGACTATGTATCAATAAGAAGCCCAGCCAAGAAAAATGTTTATTTTTTCTATAAAAAATTTTAAATGAAAAGAATAATATAAGAAGAGGGGCTGTATGAGTAAAAAAGAGCTCACGAAGAAAGTACAATACTCCCAATATTCGAAAACCCAAGCAGGCGAAAAAACAAACACGGGAAGGAAATATTCACTCAGCACGACCATAATAACAACAGCGTCAGTGATGTGAAATGGAGAAAGACTTGGAGGATGAATTGATTCAACCACTTTAAACAGAGTTTGTTGCAAATTCGTTAAGAATTTTGCGTTTATAAGTACATACATGTTTTTGAAGACTAACTGGTGATCTGATAGCTTATCTCACCGAAAAGTGGAACTAATCTTTGCACAATGCAGGCGAAATAAAGATCGTTGCGCTTGATATTTCTAAGGCATTTAACAGAGTTTGGCATTAAGCTCTCTTGTCGAAAATGCGTGCCTATGGTATCGATGAATCTCTTCTTCAATGGATTAGAAATTCGAACCGTTCAATTCAAGTTGTTTTGGATGGGTTCAAGTCTGTAAATAAATGCTGGTGTTCCCCAAGGCTCTGTTCTGTCTCCGACACTCTTCCTCATTTTTATAAATGATCTCTTGTCTGCTACTTCTAATCCAATCCATTCCTTCCCTGATGACAGCACCCTCAGCTTTTCATATTCGTTCCAAGACTCACGACCCCGCCATTCGGCCGTAGAATTGGAACGGCAGCTTATGTTAAGCACATTGAATTCCGATCTTGACAGCATAATTAACTGGGGAAGGAACAATCGAGTAGAATTCAATGCTTCAAAAGCTCAATGCTGTCTGCTGTCACTCAAGCCAACACTTGTTAATCAGCCATTATCCATGAATGGCACCTGTGTCGATGAAACCGGAAAGCTTTCCATCCTTGGTATGTGTGTCAACACAACACTTAGTTGGAACGATCACATATTTGAGGTCGCCAAAGATGCTGCGCAATGTTTAGGTTTCTTCAATCGATGCAATAAATACTTCACCCCTTCCGATTTGGCTTTCAATTATAAGGCGTATATACGCCCCAAACTTGAGTACAACGCTCATATCTGGTCGGGTGTCCTCAAAACCACCCTACACCTACTAGATAGAATCCAAAAGCGAATGATAAAACTTATAGGAGACAACAATATTGCAGAGTCTTTAGACTCGCTCGAACATCGACGTACCGTCTCGTCCCTATCCGTATTTAATGGCTATTTTAACAAACGATGCTGAGCTTGCCAACTGCATTCCTCCTCTCCATGATTTCACCCGCAATACCTGTCTCACCAGGAATGCTCATCAGTTTACCCTTGAGCCTTCTTTCGGAAGCACAGTTAAATTTAGAGACTCGTTCATTAGCCGCACTACACGAATATGTTACCTTCAGCTTCACGTAAGGAAATACAAATGCCTCTGTACCTAACACCAAATGCCAAATGCTTCTAAACAGACCAACAAGTTCATGGGAATGCATACCTATGTTTATTGCTGAAATGAATCACAGATGGTCGACTGGCACAGGATGACTCATTAGCAAACATCTTTGGTCTATATTGAGCAAGTCGAATCTTAGAACTCTCATAGAAATTCACGCCTCCCCTATAACGCCTTCTGCAGAGACTGCAGAGACGAAGATGAGGAAGTACATTGTACACTTGCTACGTAACTGCAGTGCCCTCGCATCCCGTAGATTTGGAATTCTGGGATCCTATTATTTTGATAGCATGGCTGAACAAAGACTCAACCATCTTCTTCACTTTATTCAAGACCAAACTTTATTCAAACTGTGCCCGCTATCTTTCCGAACAGCTTTTCAACCACTCCAATCACTAACCTGAAAACCCTTGAAACCGTAGACAATGGTTTTTTAGTCTTTGAACTAATTACTAGCGGCGGCATGAATCGGGTTTGCCCCGGGCGGCCCCAACCCATCCTACGCCACTGTATACTGCCTTCCAGTGAGAAGAGATGGCCCCTTTTTAACCGATTTCCCTTTATGCATGTAGGCATGCAGGGATGTCTAGAGTTTATTTGAGGCAATCCTGTGCCTAATCTGGTGATTCATCATCTCATTTAATGTTTCAAGAAACGAACCGGGACTTATTGGTCATGAATCCAGGGACGGTCAGTTTAGAGCCCGTTTCTTCAACTTTAGCTGCATAAGTCGTTTCAACATTACCCCAGATGTACGTAGACGCCTAATCTTCGGCAACCTTTCTCATATCAGGTTGTCATACGCTAAATACTTTAATAACTCGCATTCTTTTAACCATATACGTGATGTGTCCTTCCCGTCTATCATTTGCTTACACTTACCTTGCACAATTTTTTTTACAGATTTCAGTTTCAAGCTCTAATGCAGAAGAATCCTCTCTAATACTCCAAGACTCAAAGAGAATCTTCTCCTCACATTCAGACTTTAAATGAGTGAATGAAACATTATGCAAATTTTGGTCCGAAGGCCGTTTCGTGATTTATGAGCCAACATTCTCTTAACTGTCCACCATGCACAGAAGTAAATAAATAAAACATTCTCAGTCATAAATTTCAACTGCGGTTGCAAAACTTTCAACATCCCTCATCTCATTTTTCGGTGGTCGCGATCGATAGAGACTGCCTTTAACTTTCTGCCGAATTATTTAGACCTAAGTGGACATTAATTTTGATTTATCATACAATTTCAACCCCCCCTGTTGCCAAAGCTCCCCCCTCCCACCGCACTCGTAACAAGATGTTTGCAATAAAAAATGTTCAAGGATAGCGTCAGCTCAATCAAATTCTCGAGGTTCGCCTACGAAGAATTAATGCCCATCAAAAACGACCACCGGCAAAAAAAAAAAAACAACATCCGTAATTATTCAACCGACGCGGAATGGGTGCCTGCTGTACATTTTCAATATTCTGTGAGAGATATGCCTTTGATTGCCCAACTTAACAGACGATGGTGTCTGTTGTGGCGTGCCTTAATGCCGATGATTAAAGTTGAGCAACAAATTTCAAAGACGTCTACTATCAAGCGTGAATTAATCAAGTTTAAAACGTCCAATGTCAACGCTCTGTTTAGTCACAAGTAGCCTGACCACAAAACTAATTGTATAAATCAAACGGGCAGTTTATATCCCTCACTCGCGCCTACGCGAATCCAGCAAATAAACTCTGTCTGGTGTGTCATTAAGGGGACGACGAAGGAATGAAGAATAATAATAAGAACTCAAAAGGGACGGAGGAGAGGATTTTTATGCGCCTCATCAATTCCAATGCTAATAACGTTTACCACGCAACATAAAACTCAGCCGCCCAACTTCTGAAAGTCACTGGCCCTACTACATAAATTATTTCCCCAAACAGTTTCAGCGACAACTGCCATCGCAACGAGCGCGACGAGATGAGGATGACGATGGACGACGGACATTGGACACATCCCTCGTGCCTCGATTGAGGTAGGACATCTTACAACATTCTCGCAGCACGTACGACAGGAATTCTTTTATGGTGACGTTAAAAATTTAAAGGACCGGTAAAATGACGTGAATATGAGCCATTAAAAGAACAAAAAGAAAAACAGCCGACCCACGATAATTATTTCATGGCATTCTCTTAGTGGAATTTGCCCACAGGGTTAACCTATTGACAACTTATGGGGTGGTTATGTTGCATTGGTCCCACGAGAGCCACAGCCCTGTGGACCCAAATGTCACGACTTAAAGTTCTGAATTTCACGGTATCTACTTCAAACTGTAATGCAACTTTTTCATTCTAGAAAAATACAGAAAAGAAAAAATGTGAAAGTCATGAAGGACAGTGTTTGTAAGGGGCCAAGGCGAACGAACGGCGGCGTGGGTGGATGAAGTCAGATGAATGGATCTCAACATACAGTGATGCTTAATCAATTGCATGGAACAGAGATGAAACAAAAATACAGGAAAAAATTCACAACAGCATGGCATTGCCTTGTTTTTCTCATGCCCTATGAATAGCCACCTCCCCGCCCCACCAATGGCTCATCCCTTGCCGTGTGTTTTCTGTTTTTTTGATGTCGAATTCCAAAATGCTGTGCCAAGAGTTTGAAAGTTCGGGCTTTGCCCAGTTTCCATCATTCTTAACCTAGCCCAAGGAAAATTCTGTACACTACTGAAAATCAATGAGAATGAAATGTTCCTTCAAGAAGGGAGAAAAGGACATTTTATTTATTCTCTTGTGAATGCTGCCTCTCAGTGGCTTCCTCTCAGTGCCAGGGGAAGGAGGTTTCTCCTTAGCGACACTAGCGCCAATGACTTCACATAAAGCTGCCGAGGCTGGGGTATGCGAGACATGCGCAGAACTGGTTTCGTTTGCTCTCTAGACTCCATGTTCGAAAAATACTGGGAAATCAACCGGAGACTTTTCCACGCTGATGTAGATACTTGACATTGCCTTTCTAGGGCAGTGTTCCATTGAACATAAATCAGATTGGAGACTTCAATAATACTGAATGTCTGCAGGAAAGAGATGCGAAACTTTGTCCAACTTATTTGCAGGAGCATTTCCTTCGTTTCCCGCCCTCATTATCCTGCAGCACTTGTATTAACCTCGTGCATATGCATGCTTCACGTTGATGGTGTTATTTTAAGGACTGAGTTCGACTTGTGCATGTGGGTTATGAAAACGAATGCCATCCGTGTGTGCATGTATCAGTTTGATTATGTGAGCCATCAACTTCAATTGAATGTGAAAGGATGACTTGGATAACCTGTTCGACAACTACACATCCACACACATACGTACTCGTACGTATGCGCTTGGTATTCAAACTCTAGACAACATGTGACCTCAACTTTTAAACTATCTGAGATTCAACTGTGGTCTGTGTGGGCCTGTCAATCCGAACTGTACGTGAGTGTGAAACCCTGAGAAAATCACTTTTTGCACTCTATCGGTGACAAGACCGCAATCACGGGGATTGCTTTAACAGTATTTGACAGTGACATGTGAAAAGAGGAGAAATGAATGTACTTGGGTGTGCATACATTCCGTATGCGTGTTGGCGTAGTCTTTATAAGTTCGATTTGAATGTGGGTGAATGGCTGATGGGGCTGGCAACGAAAACATTTCACTGGAAAACCAATGAATGCATTAAACTTTCTTTGCTCCGTAGGAACGCAATTTAGAAAGTGATTTATCGTAGATTCTGTAACATTTTCAAAGTCCACCCGGACGTCTTGGGGCTTATCTTTCGGATTTTCAAAACCACACAGGATGTCCATAATACAAATTTTCTGAAGGTGAATAATTTCACATAAATAAATCAGAAATCCCCTCATCACCTGCGGAGGGTGATGGTACGGAGATATGTGTGTAATCTTGGGATAAGTTGTATCATGCAATTATTTTAGGGAATGTGCTGAGCTACCGCAGGGAGAGGAGAATCTCAAAGCCGAAAGGATTCCCCGTAAGCTTGGGAACTGGGAATGAGTAAAGTATAGCTGCATAAGGGGCTCGAAGGAAGACTCTATAGCCCATAGTTCATTTAATGATGCTGATGGTTGAGATGCTGTGCAGTCGTGAGATGTTATGACGTTAAGCCCGGCACACTAGAGCGATACAAGGTCTCACAGATCTATGCTTACTCCAACAGGTTATGCTGTTTAGCACGTTTAGCGCTAATAGCACGTTTCCACCGAACCGAAATCGCATGGTTTCGATGAATTCTTACTGAAACCTCAATACTTTGTTTCCACCGAGTTGAAGCGATTTGAAATGGCATTTGTTTTCAATTTTCAAATCATTAGCGCTGTTGACCGGCAAAAAGGGTATGAGAACACGAGAAAATAGAGAGAGATAAAATGAGAAAATTAACCAAAATGACCCTAAATTCACTCTGTAGGATCGTTCGGTTTGACAACCTCTCAAGGGCGGATGAACTAGAGGGTGTCTCATCTAGATTTCAATGAAATGAAACCGCGACAATGTATGGCGAAACCTACTAGACTTGGAGAACAACTAAATTGGACGAAATCTTACGATTTCGTTCGGTGTAATCGTTGTATAAGATAGGACACATAAGTGTATCAATTAATGGATATGAGTTGGATCCTATCGAATATAGTCATCGGCTTGGAATTTAAAAGCCAGAAAGAAAAAGCAGTGAAGTGAGAATGGATGTGTATACACTATGCAGTGTGTCCAGAGTATCATTGAAATACAGACAAGTGGAGCAACTGAGGGAGACATGAAACCAAATTGTGGCGGATGCAGATTTGGTTTAGAGAACTTGTAAATATCTAAAAGTCGCTAAATAGAAATTATACAGAAAATCTAGTCCTTACTAGGATATACAAAAAATGGTGTGGTTGAGAATAGGGTAGCTTTTGGAAAGGGTGTCTGATGGTTGCACATCACTTCCACTCGGAGGCCTTAGGGCACATTGTGAATCCCTTCATTTGTGGATTACACATTTTATCAACCTATCCTGTCATGTGATGGCTTATACTACCCCGTGCTGTTAACGAAACCTAGAAGATTCGCTCAACCCGCAGTCTCTGTGAATAATCTTTGACACAGCGAAGCAAGCCACCGATTCGGGAGATTTTGGGCAGTGTCAAAGCAGATGCTGAATCGTTTCGGTCTATTCCATTTCCGGAGCATTGTTCCGATGCTGCAGTGTTCTGAGATCATTCCGACGAGTACAGGGATGGAGTTATGACCCAATTCGGGGTCCCGTCTTTAAACTGGACTGACCCGTGACTTAAGTTTGCAGATGGAACTGGTTCCCCAAGAGGTGTCCGAGAAACTATGTGAGTCCATGTACGTGTGTACATGCCACATTGTGTAGGTATTTAAAAACAAAATTGTTTGAAGAACGAAATCCGAAATTTAAGGGTGGATTTTCTTTTCTTGCTTAAAATGGCCTCAAAACATAAATATTGGGCCTATAATTATTCGGGCGGTTTCTTTTTTCAAAATTTGAACCTTTATTTAAGAAAGACATGATCACTAGTATTATTCAAAGTATTACCCATCTGAAGCTATGTCTTTCTCCCATCTTTCTGGCATGTGGATGTGGATCCCATCCCAAAAGAACTGCGCCAGCTTGGCAGCCAAGAATCAATCAAGCCAATTTTTGATATTCTGCTGTGATGTGAACCGTATTTCAATGAGGGCGTTCTGCATCGACCGGAACAAATGGTAGTCAGAAAGGGCAAGGTCTGGGCTATAAGCATCCACTGTTTTCCAAATAATTCTTAACCGTTGTCGTGATGGAAAATTATTGCCTCGTGTCTGGTCGCATATTCTGGTCGTTTTTCAGCTATTGCTCTCTTCAAACGGATTAATTGTGTTCCGTAGCTTTGTCCATTTATGGTTTCACCCGGTTTTAGCAGCTCATAATACAGCACACCCTTCTGATCCCACCAAATACAGAGCATTACCTTCGCGCCATGGATATTCGACTTTGCCGTTGATTTGGCTGGTTGGCCAAGCTAATCGCGCAAACCACTTTTGGCACGTTCGCTCAGCTATCGCATGTCCACCATAAATTTCCACCAAAATATGATGACTTTCGGCAGTACATATAATACATAAATTACATATAAAAGTAATGACGAAGAACTCCCCGCAAAAATACTTTTTCAGGCACAAAGTTCGACATATTTGAGTGAAACTAAATTATTGTTGTTTACGCTTCAAATGAATGACATATACTGAAATGACGTACAATGACAGAGCTTTCCAACGCATGTTCCAATGGAATAGTACAAGTTACGCCATCTCTTAGCAAACCGCACGAATTAAGTCCAATTAAGACTCAATATAATATTATTTTCCTTGACGAAGTGGTTTCTTTTATTTTTATTAAATTTTATTTTTTTCAATGAAAACCCTGTTTATACGGTTTTTGAGCTTTTTCTCCGAAACCTGCATAGACATGCACCACTGCTTACGGCAACTTTTCAAAGGGATGTAATTTTGTGTTGCCATTTCCGGGTATTCAGTGATCTAATTACCGACATTTGTTGAGTAATTGGCATTGTAAAATTGTCCTTTAACGAAACGAAACGTCCTTCCGATTGAACCCATGAGCACTCAAACAATCGTACGCCTTCCAACAATCGGTGTGGAAGGTTTTTCATTTGTTCGTAGTTGAGGAAAATGTTGCCAATTTAAGTGAAATCACATGGCGCTTTAAAAGAAGTTACGTAGTTAAATAAGTGGAGTTTAAAGTATGGGGTGGGTTGCACGAGATATCGGAAAATGGCTTAGAAACCTGGTGGATACTCACATAAAAATTTTTTAAAATACATCAAATGATTTTAAGTCATTTCTACATACACCATGAACCGGGAATTGTAGTCGAATAGTCGACAGACGCCAGCCGCAACATACTTTACATTTTGTAAGCTTTTTGTTTTAATTGTTTGCAGGGAAAGAAGGACAGTGCGTGAAGAAAAGAAAAGACAGTTTATGAGAAATTTGTGCTTTGAAATTTGTAAGGTTATGAGAGGTGTCCGCTTATAAGAGGTGTCCGTGAGGAGAGAGTACACTGTGCATGCAAATGTAAGTGGAACATATGCACGGAACATGTGCGCAAACACGTCAGTGTTTTAAAAATGTCGGAATTATAACTACCCAACACAGAGCTGACTCATGTTGCCATCGAAAAACGAAAAAACGACGGCAAAAATCATTCAACAGCACTGGCTTGGCCTCCTCGAGCGTACACCCGCTTAGAGGGGTTTCGAATCGGACGACGGAAACTCTGGTATAAAAACCAAATCAGTGTCTTCGCAATTTTGTACTTGCGATTCTAAATAATGTTACGTTTATAATCGGAGATTTTACAACATCATTCGCTTTGGTGCTAACTTAATTTATCTTTTATATTTTCATGAAAATAATTCAGTTCTTCTAACTAAGGCTTTCCGTTGGATAATTAAATCAAACCCCATCCACTAGGTCCAATCCAAATGATGATTCTGTTTTATGCTCCCAGTGGACATTGTTTTTAATGTCGCCCACGGAGTAGTAACGTGAACCTTACATTTTTGGTCTTCCGCAAATTGTGTAATATCTATGGTGCTCTCGGGAATCCAGGACAACCAAAATAAATTATCACGAAAAGCATATTAGATTGGTCCACCAGTAAAAACTTCCGAACAACTGAATGCGAGAGATGAGAACGTGTGACGATTTCCGTCGAGTTCACGGCAATGAAACGGGGAAAAGGGAATATACAATTCGGAATATTTAATACATTCGTACAATACAATAGGGCGGACTGTTTATGATTATTTTATTTGATTCTAGCATGTTTTGATGCTTTTTGTGTTTTCGTGAGGTCGGCGTTCGTGAGGTCCTGGCTTAAATTATATACCTCTTAAATTATTTACATTTTTTTGTTGAGTATAAATATTCTAGACTTCAATGTTGGACTGGCACACTGTACGAGTGTTTTGAAAAGAATCATAGGTCTTTGTTATGTTAAATTATATTAAGACCGGCTTTTTTTCGGTGAGTACTGATAATTTTTTTTGTCCTTACATGGCACAGACTCTCTTTGAACCTGAAATGAACATTGCTCCATGATCTTTTGCTGGCTGCTTTCAGTATGACATCCTTGAAGATTTCATCAAGCAAGTCTACGTAAATTCTAATGATTCTGAGTCATGATCGTGATCCACTCAAGATAGAACAATTGCAATACGAGTGGTTGCTGTGTTCCCCTGTCCAAATAAAAGTGGAGTTGAACTCAAACTCTCAACGACAGCAAAATGTCTAGGTGTCAACTTTGAACCCAAGCTAATCTTGGAGGTTAACACGGAGGACAGTATAAAGACGGCGTATGTGACGTTTTGTACGTACCTTGATACGTGAGACCTTAAACCAATACTGGCATACGGGTCTCTGGTCAGGTGAGACTTTGGA
Organism: Eristalis tenax; assembly: GCA_905231855.2. Taxonomy (NCBI): domain Eukaryota; kingdom Metazoa; phylum Arthropoda; class Insecta; order Diptera; family Syrphidae; genus Eristalis; species Eristalis tenax. The sequence goes on from HG993124.1 coordinate 116,473,912, forward strand.
GAAGTACTCAAAGGTTGGACAGCAGCACAGTACAACAACCAAACTTAATATCTACGACCAACATTAGCCCCCCGAGCAGGCCTTCCACTTAAGTTTTCCTGCAACGACTGGATGGAGCAGTTGGTTAAGTGCCTGTCCCTGGTTTGGGGGTCTCCTGTTCGAATCCTAGGGAAAACTAATTTAATACGCCCATATCTGGGCCAGTAACCTTTTAGCTTGGGGTCAATATCACCATTGATCAGTGGTAGCAGTCTGACTGTGCCTATCACAATGGACTAAGGTGGTGTACTTGTGAATTCACTACCAGCCCCCATCGCTATTCCTACCGTACCTATGTTTGCCAGACCGGAAACAATGTCAGGAATAACTGGCTGAAAAACGAGTCGGAGCACGTGCCTGTCTGCTACAAGTTCGAAAAATTATGATGCAGCGTTGTCCAAACTGAAGTGGCAGTGATATAGGAGACTTAGGCTAAGAGAGCACAACATAATCACCAAATAGATCCCCATTTTTTCCGCCATCCTTGAAACAATAACGAACGACGTCTTGACGTCGGAATTTATGTTATGCAAACAGTGTGTGTGTGAGAGTGTCCGTGAGACACCCGTGGGGAACACGGTGAACCTATGCTGGGTACCAGATACACATCCAAGGAAACGAGGAAACGAAATGTAATTGTTGACCACGACCGTGTTTTAGATGAATTCGGAGAGTCCAACTTTTTCAGTCAACTTTTCGAGTATACTGCCTGGAACCTCGCTTATGACACGGTAATGTTGCCCTTTAAAGCTGCAACTAACCCCCCAGACCATAAAATCACAATGTGACCCAATCGACCTTTTATTTTTATTTTTGCCGACTGGTGGATACACAGTTCTTTATTTGCTAAACGGCCATCGGCGATGAACGTCTTTCAATCAATACATACTTCCATGTGAATATGTTTCGAATTTTTTTGTTTGTTTTGGTATTGATTTATTTTATCTTGTCATTGTTGTATTTGCTCAATCAAATCAATGCCATCGCAAGGGACTTAGGAAGGATTATGCCGTCACCAGACAGTTTTGTTCAGTCTACTCAAGCATGGTTCTGAAAATCAGTGTTATTGTACCGTTGAAAGTCATGATGTTAAGCTGATGTGCGCATGTTGATTATTTTGAGCAGATTTAAAGATTTATCAATTTGCTCATCCAGCTTATTCATTATTTTACCCCAGTGACTCCTTGCTCCTTGCAGACATAAAGGATGAAGTTGTTCGAAAGACAGGGTCTTCGGGCCTGTCTCCGTTTTTTTCTTGCACCCGATTCTGAGTACAAAAAATTCTATTCTAACGAGATCCTGGACATCGAGGCAAACTAAATGATAGATAGTTTTACTATAAAGTTGATAAGAGAGCATGACTTCCAACAACACTCTGACCTTTGGGGCTTACTGCGACTGGATGGCGCAGTTGGTTAAGTGCCTGCCCTTGAGTAGTAGCTTTTCAAATCTGGTCTAGGCACCAATTGCCGTTGGGATCAAATTAACGGAACGATCATTGGAGTGGTCGATCTGTGGTAGTAGTCTGACTGTGGTTATCACAATAGACAAACATGGTCTAAGCGTTCTGGCAAATACACTAGCAGCCCCCTCCCTACTCTACCCTTGGGGCTTACTACCTCAATATTATGTACCACGACAGAGTGCGCTTTACTGGCTGCACGGTGAAGTTTGAGCAATTTTTTCTAGATAAAGGTCCTCCTTGAGCATTGTCAGTGACTCGAATGGGGTGGAGTCGTGAAATGTGAAAGTTCGGGGATTGAACCTGGGGTCATCTGCCTAGGAGTCGACGGACGCACTACGTCAGAGCGCGGTGACCCACACACGTCGACACAACCTCTGTATGATTATTTTATCTGTTTTAATTTTCCCTGAAATTACGGCAACAGGATGCGATTTTTAAAAGACTTTACAACGGGGAAGTGTGATGTGAATGACGAGAGAGACAAAAAAATGGAAATAATGTGTCAGTGATGCAACAGAATATTCATCGCCGACGGCCATTTTTAACTAATTGGTCTACAACTTAATTCGTGCAGTTTTTTCTCTTAGATGGCGTAACTTGTACTATTCCATTGGAACATGCGTTGGAAAGCTAATGTCATTGTACGTCATTTCAGTATATGCCATTCATTTGAAGCGTAAACAACAATAATTTTGTTTCACTCAAATATGTCGAACTTTTTGCCGGAAAAAGTGTTTTTGCGGGGACATGACGCCACAAAAGGAGGTAATTTTTCATCACCAGGAAAAATGGATCCATTACGAGAACCCCAAGCGCAAAAAATCATATGTGAACCAAATCAACGACAAAGCCGAATATCCATGGCGCGCAGGTAATGTTCTGTATTTGGTGGGATCAGAAGGGTGTGCTGTATTATGAGCTGCTAAAACCGGGTGAAACCATCAATGGACAACGCTACCGGACACAATTAATCCGTTTGAAGAGACTAGTACCCGAAAAACGCCCAGAATATGCGATCAGACAAAAAAAAAACCACACGAATTAAGTTATAGTCCCAATAAATTTGGTAATTTTTTCTACTTTAGGACATTTTATTTCGTTTTGGTAAATAAAATACCAAATAAAAATTGTCAGTTAAAAAATTGCGAGATGATTTCCACCCAATTTCCACTCATGTTATTGAATAGGAACTTCACCCATGTAAATGATGCGTAAAGGTAAAAAATCCAACGCGCCCCCTGTTATTACTATTATTGTTGTTTAGGGCTGTATTGCACTGATACCCTGACATATACTGTGTCCTCTTTTGATACCTCAGCTGGTTCCCCTCACATACAGTTCCCTTCAGAGTTGTATTTAGGGTTATGGACTCCTGTTGAGCCTAGGTAGAAAAGATTTATTTTAGAGTAATCTCTCTAAGCCAGTTTGGGGGATGAGATATGGTTGCAGAGCCTTAATGTATTCCTTTGAGTAGGTACTTGCCCAGATATCTTTACCTTTTGTGGGCTAGTGCATCATTTTCCGGAATATCAGTAGACTCTCCACATAATCTGCAGAGACCTTTTTCTTTTTTAAGGTTCAGTGACACGTTAGAAAGCCTGGTAGAATACGAAGGTTGTTGTTGCTCTCCATGCATCAAACCACTTTTGGCTGCATTCACTTCACAGTTTCTTGGTCAACTTCATGCCATGAGCTTTGTTCCAGGTTTCTCTTCAGTTCATTTTAGTTCCATGAGCATGGTCTCCTTGGGCCTAGAATGTTAGGGGTCTGTGCAAACTTCCCATGTGCCTTTCTTCGCTAGGGAGTTGATATAAAGGCAAAATTGCGACTTTAGTCGCAATTTGACACTTTTTTGAGGCCGCGACGAGCCTGGAGATCTTGAAATGACTTCGGCGACTACTTTCTTGAATCATATTTCTTTCACGAAACACGTCGTTAAGTTTCTCATAATAAACTCAAAACTCATTTCAAAAAAACGCATCTAAAAGACTGCACCACTCCTAAGCATGTTCTACGATCCATAAGAAATAGTTGTCTGGACAGCGTCAGTCATAACCCTAAGAGTATTCCTCTTTACTCGAGCTATAGGTTAGTAGTGATTTCGGACATTTGCGACTTGTTTTTGTCCCGAGATCCTTTTTCTTGTGACTTTCTCCAATTTTTCAGTGGCAACACATGTCAGTTCATGGATCTGACATGGAAATTGACCAAACTAATACTCAAAGGTGTCACTATCTGCTAAATATCTGGTGGTATCCTAGATAGAAAGCTTCTCTGTATAAAATGCATTGAGTCGCAAATCAAGGCGCTATCAGTTTCTAGCAGTGTGAGGGAATTTTCGCCAAGTCACCAGGTTATATCACCAAAAATATCAGTTTGGATAATCACGGCTACGATAAAGCCCCTTCTCTCCTATGCAGCGGCCGCTTTGTGCAGAGTTGTGTCTTTCCGGACATGTATAGCTCCCGGAACTATGTCCACTGCGGTAACATTTTAAAACTCAACCTAAACATGTTCATACTCAATATATGTAGTTCCGAATTCACAGAGGTAAGAAGAAGCAAAGGAAAAGACTCATGTGACAATTTTAATATGAAAAGTCTGCACAGCCACACAAGAGCACGCATGAAACCATACATGGTTATGTGCACCTGCCTCGGAATAAATGTACCGACAGAACATGCATCATACGTCCGCACTTCCATTGAGCGTGGAGATGTAGTCCATTATCTAAATTTTAATGTGAGAACAATTATTTATACTCCACAGCCACACACAAAACTAACCATAATACATATTTTCAACATGTCAATCGAACTACATACACACATTCTCGAACTAGGAAATATCAACATCAAATCACTCTCCTTCAATCGGTCGAAACATAAGCAACATATTTAGTTCCGCGGACTGGTCCAATTCCTTCATAATGTATAGTAGACATGTTCAACGGAGGCATATCCAGTGAACTGCATAGTTCCGCGGACATGTCACCGGGAACCAGTGACGACTGCGAAAAGAATCGTTCCATGTCCCTTTCGCCCTTGGACCTGCTTAGCACAGGAACTGCTTATTAATAAGATTTCGCGTAAATACGTAACTACTGTTCTGTTTCGGCTTCAGAGGAACATTCCCTAATCTCCCCACTTGATATCCACATAGGAGGGAGCACTCTCAAGGGCATCATCTGCTTAAAAAGAAGTGGTCTTTGGTACAACTCGCACTGGATCTTCGATGAGCTGGCTCATCGCATTTTCTTTGACCTCAGTCTAATGGATATGCCGTCTGACGCACGGACACCTATACCCCTACTGTAAGGTAATAAAAAGTTTCTCTGCACTCAGGACGGCTCCGGGCAGAAAGAACAGTAGTAGAATCTTCAGGGACAGCTTCACGGCCAATAAATGATTTGGCGCTAGCGCCTTAGTGAAGTGCGACAAGATTGGACTACATTACAGTCTAAATTCGCTAAAACTTGACTTGGGTCGAGGGCCACCACGGGAAATTAAATCGTTGATGAAGTTGCTAGGCAGGGATCAAAAGGAGATACTCTAATGACCTGAACCTGATATAGGGCTGCCTGCGTTCCTGGGTCCTGGTTGGTCCTCTCGAGAGCACAATCGAATGTGGCATGACTCTCCAGCACGTAGACACATGCTTCCTAACGTCTGTAAGTAATACGCAGTATTCTTGGTACCTCTGGACAGAAGAGACTGGAAGCGACTTGCAGGCGTACTAACGTGCCACTTCACAAAACACCCAATCGAGCTTGGCCTAAGCGATGAAACAGTCTGCGATGTATGTGAAGAAGGCGACGACATTGTAGAGGACTTCCTCCGCTGCAGTCCCGCCTTTGATAAGTCGAGATGTAATGATGTAGGCCCCTCATCACATAAGCTCTTGCTGGTCTTTCTCTGGACGACCAAGAAAAATAGGTTGGTGCCTGGTAGTACAATGGACCGGATTTTGAGTCTAAGGGCTACGGTGTAGCGTTAAAAGCCTCCGACCAAAAAAATAAACGTTGTCCTAGCAATCTTTTCACATCGGCGCTGACTTAGGCAACTTCGAAATCTGTCAGCAAGACCGCTATGTTCAGAGCAATTGTTATTGCAAAGTACGAAACCTTTTCATTGTTTCCGCGTACATTGCGAAATAAAGACAATATTTGCGCTCCGAACCTGTTTCACTCCACCTGCGAGCACAAGAAGTGCTCAAAGTTATCACCAGATATCACTTTCTGGTCCCACATGGCTTACAAACCTTTGCACAAAACACGTTAATTTCGTAGCCACATCATATCCATTCTATCACACGTTATGACTCGAATTATTTCACGCACGCTTAGCAAGCGTTTTCACGCCAGCATTAGAATGCAGAGCAACAAATAGGCCCAAACGGGTCATCAAAGTTCGTAAGCCACTGTTTAGAGCAGATTTTATGCTGCAATAATGATTAAATTGTACTGCTTCGAACTTTAACTGGCCAACTTTATTGAGACTTGATAACGAATTATGTGCGGCAGCAAATGGATGATATTTATGCGCTTTACACGTGGTGTCAGATGACCAAAAATTCGAACAGCACGAAGACACTTTTGCACATTTTTTCAAGCAACGTGATTGTCTCTCCTCTGAGGAGAAGAGTGCTGCTCTCTGAGATGGTTGAACATTTAAGGCACGACAAGTGCAACAAATTAAATGCAAAATAAATCAATAAGCTGTTTCATTCGAAGCATACGTTCGTGGTATATAATGCCCGCAAGCAGTTAAAATAATTGACACTTAAGCAGCGAGTAGCATCAGAGAAGTTAACTATGCACACACACACGCATCGGCAAACACACCATCGTTGTCCAGTGTGCACATGAAATATTTACCCATTTCAGATAATGTAACATCCGGTAATGTCAGTTAACCAGCGATTCTTACCAGTTATGGTGTAAGGCAGAACGTCATATGTTCCAATTATGTGGCCATTATCTTTCCCCCATTGCTCAACTGCCGGCAATGGCTATACGCACAGCTACAGAGCACGTAGTTTCTCATTGTGTACTTATGATAGAATAACCTGAAAATGAACCAGTAAACCGTTCCACTTAACTCAGACTTCTCAATTATTTAGTGAAGGACAATCCAGCAGATTGTGTTAATGCAACAACTGAACGCGAAAAGGGCACATGCATGTACGACCCCCGTGCTTATTCAAATAACACACAGCAGCTGCACTTGGGTAAGACATTGGATGCTCTGTAAGGATATTCCGTTTCCCGCCAACCATGTTCCATAAAGCGTAATTTTGGCGCCACACGGGTACAGTGGAATTCTTAGCCAAATCACATCCTTGCCACGAAATGTACCTCCATTTGCGTACAGTCATATGACACATGTGTATGTATGTGTGCATCACAACAGTAAAGGACAAGGTAATCCGCCGTACGTACATACGAGAAGGTGACGTCTGAAAAGTAGATCATCGCGAATTGCAAAAGTCATTCTGTGAAATCCAAATTTGGCTCATGGAGGAGCAGCAAGCATATCCATCTAGTAGATACGAGAATACGAGTACTCGTCGTCGGTCCCCTAACCACCGCCAACGGAATCTGTAGCAATGTGACTGTGGCTGCAAAGTTGCATCTCGTTGGTGGCTGTGAAGTGGGGGTTTGCCGTTGAAATGTACATACATATTATTAGGCGTTGTCGTGCGTCCTTGATGGTACTTCAGTGTTCTATCCTAGTGTGCTCTCCTGTGAATACAATGTTCGTAGGTCTTTTTTCATTTCATTTTTGTGTGGATGGGAGGGTGTTTTTTTTTTTTTTTGTTTTTTGCCTATTTCTGTGCCTGCATGAAGGAAGGAAGGTTGTTGCATATGTATGCACAGACTCCTTTTGTTCCAACAATCCAACAATACAGCAGCAGCACATATGACGACTGCGAAGATGGCATTAAAATGTTTACCATAGCTGTCACGAATTCCATAAGGGCCTGCTCCAGAAAATCCTCTTTCTACTAAGCCGATGCTTGACTCTGGTTGTTAGGCGGACTGGCTGGCTGGCTGGTTGAATGGTTGGCTGGTTGGCTGGTTGGCTGGTTGGCTGACTCCTGCGAAATTCCCCACTGAGGATGCACTTCAACTTTAAAATACGCTATCTTCTTTTCAATTCCCACTGTGACTTTTCATCATCTGTAAGGATCTTTTGTACCAAATTAAAACGCTATCCAATGGATGTTCATGCACATGCACACGCAAATGCACATGTATGAATGTCCTAATGTATTCATATGCATCATACATACTACATATTTTCCACACCAGAAGGATGTGAGCTAAGCAATTTTCAGAAGCCTGTGCATGACGGCCACCTTTTGTTGGGGGAGCATCAAAGGCATGCCATGAAATTAAACTGCATAAATGGTTACTTATGAGTGTGTATGTGGTAACGACCTGCTGAGACATGTATCCGCATATAACACATGCGATAAAATTCATGTGCTCTTACGCCTTCAACGTATTGTGACGATGCATTCATTCAGATGGTTCCACTCAACTTACATAAGCACAAGCACGACTATCCATGTATAGCGTACACATGTTCGAGCAAGTGGATCAAAAACAAAGGAAAAGATTCGTAACAAATGTATTCAATGATTTAATTTCGCCTCCTCTTTGTTTCGCATCCTGAAAGGAATTTGTCTTAGCCGGATTATTTAACAGGCTTAGTGACTTTTGTTTTTGTGTGCTTATTACTGAGCGCAGAGTGAACGCGGGCCTATTGTCGTTTCACGTGTTCTTTTGCCATTTCAATAATTTGTTCACCCAGAGCCACCCCTTGTTGTAGTAGCTTTCAGGAAAACGAACGACTAAGCAGAAAGGATTTGCGTTGTGTTTCTATCACAAGGTGTGTGTGTGTGGATGTTGATCATTTAGGGAAATAAATAAAGCTATTTGGCTTTTTTAACGTACATTTTTTTGAAGCAGTGCTTTTTGAAGTGATTCCGAGAAGAGTGCTTATCGATCCCGCCTTTGTGGATTTTAAAGCTGGTTGGGGGTGCGCTGGTTTGAATTTAATACAATTTGTAATGACGTGCGTTGGGATCTAAAAACCCATAATCATCGATGAACTTCTATCGATGACCGTCCTGGAGAGGCTGCTTCCAATCTTAAAGACCAAGCTCTCTTCCATCCTCGATGACTTGGTATTTATACCGGATTTTCTTTCGAGAACCAGAGGCCTCGGCTTTGGAGGTCCTATTTGCTGGAGCGTTGTTGTCAAAGCGCTCGATGTGGCCGAGGCAGTGCAGACTACGGATTTTTGCAGCATCCACATCTTGGCACAGCTCGTAGACTTCGCGGATATGTCATCTGATAGCAGACGGGGACATTTATCCGACGCAGAATTTTTCTTTTGAATTCACTTAGACGGTGGAAGTGAGACCTCCATCGTTGACGGTCCTGGACACGATGCTTCCAGTCACCAAGACCAAGGATCAGCGCTGCTATTGCCGTGTCACATATCACTGTGACGAATTTGTATACAATTAGTCACTTAAATGTCACATACCGCGACTAAGACAGTATAAACTAGACACAGTGACATGTGACATGACTAAGAGAATATCAGGGATTGTGCTTTTCGTCCTCCATTTAGGAGCTTTCGCAAAAATAAGAGTTTTGTAGAGTATTATCTTAATCCTTCGATTCAGAAGTTTTGAGCCCAGTTGTTTTGACGAACCAACAGTCCGAGGTGGACCTGGGCCTGGCTTCTTCAGCAAACCACGTGTGTTGTGCGGGCTGTTGTTTTTTTTTTCACGAGTGGATTGGACCAACACTTTTATGTCGACTCCGAACGGCGAAGTTTGAGAAGCTTCTTACAGGCAGGAGTACTCTTTGAGCATTCTCAGTGACTCGAGAGTTTTGAATCCGTGAATTATGAAAGTTGGGTGATTCGAACGTGCCACCCTCTGCATAGGAGTCGACTCAGCAACCCACTCACGGCGAGTCACGGTTGAACAAATAATAAATTGAGCAATTGGTTGAATTTGTTGGTTCCCTATGCAGAACTGCTCTAAAAGCTGATTAAGACATGGAACCTCATGTCTGTGTTCATGCCTTATATCTTCCAAACCTTAAACTGCATTTTTTGTTTGAGTCTCTTGGATGGCGAAGCTGATATTCCCAGATCACTCATTCCCTTGCATTTCAACCCACAAGCATTTAAACTATACATGAGCATATGTATACTCGTACTTCTCATCTATTCATCTTTTCCTTCGGCTCATGCAGTGTGGTGACACTCAAGTGGATGGATCCTCTCAAGCATAAGAGCACAGGGAAATGTAGTACACGCACGTATGTATAATCCGTAAGATAGCACTAGTTCAGGGAAAAGTGCTTGTCTTATGGGTTTCTTTAGTATCGCCGCGCATTGTTCATGAATATGGTGCCATAAAATGCTGTGATAAGTCCGGCTTGAGCTTGGGGCATAAATAAATCGAGAACACTCGTACGTAAACATGAGGGATCTGAAATTTATCGTTGCCATGGATGCGAGTGTCGGAAAATACAGAACTTTACTCATAAAGTTTTGCAAAACTTACGTCGCACAAGATAACGTAACACCTTCGCGGTCTCACTCTATCTTGACCAACGGTGGGGTGGTTTTGAATATAGAATAAGAATTCCCATCAAGTTCTCTAATACTTCGCCGAAGTGGAACCGAATCCTTTTCCCAGATTCATAACGTGCACCGACAAGTGTGTGCTCGTGATACATGATTGCCGATTTAGGAAAAAAATTAATTAATCTTATAAAATTTCAACCCTACGAGTTAAGCACAATTGCGTCTACAGTTCGACTTGCTCGAAAGGATTATAAGAACCTCTGCCAGTAGGTCGATTTTCAATTTTCCAACTGAATGAAAAAATGATAATGGAAAACTAATGGAGACCCTTAATACTCTCAGCAAAGACAATTAAGAAAATGCATCGCTATGAGTGCCATCAGTCTGAACTCCCTGCACTGCGCTGGAGGAGGAATATTGATTGAGACAATCATACTTAAGTCGAACCATGGAAGGAGAACGACAAATTTTTTAATTACTGCTGGCTTGCTGGGAGTTGCCACCACGGACTCCTCTGAATCATCGAAAGTTTGTCATCTTAAGATATTCTGAGTCACTTCCGTTCCTCCATTTATTCGCTTTCTACATCTTACCCTTGACTCAATTTTTTGTGCAAATATTGAAAATTAACTTAACTGTGGCAATTAGCCGCATAAAAAGACAGTTCGGCTTCAATGGGGTTGAAACCCTTCAAATGGCATAAGGTTAAATCTTTCACCATCCCATCGGAGTTCGCAAGAACACAATGGAATTCATCTGAAACGGATATATTGAGCGTTTTTCTTTAGAAAATGGATTTCTTTTGCAACCAAAATGAGCCCCCTCCACCCCAGAAGAAGCCACAGCAGCAAAAAATTAAAACTGTTCTCTATTTTCTCAGTTAAATGGAAAATTTGTTGATGAATGAAACCGCCAAAAAAGGATTCTTTGGCAGAGAAAAACAACAAAAAAATTGCCAAACAATAAAATTTGCTTAACGCAACAAAAAAAAAAAAAAATAATGCCTTAATGTAGCGGATGCCATAACAGGGACGATGAATGGAAAAAATGCGTTTGACGGGAACCCTAAAACGGGTGGATTTCTTTTTGTTTCAAGACTGACTATGCATGCGGAGCTTTCTGAGCCATTAATAGATGTTGCCATGAATGTTTTAAGCTAAATTGAGTTTAGGGAGAAGTAAGGATTTTCCGAAACGTGAGTGTTCTATAGTTTTTGGGTGTTGAGCGTAAGAACCTCTTTCAGCAAGAGAGATGTACATATACTGCGTTGTGAAATTGCTATTCTTGACAGTAAAGATTATGAAAACCTACTGCGTGAAATTTTAATGGTGAGTGCTTTTAATGGGCGTTCTCGCAGTCATGTTGAATAAAGAAAACTGCACGCTTTCGCACAAACTCCTACTGAGAGGAATTAGGGGAATACTTGAAGGTAATCCTTCTGGAGATTGGCATAATTTGGTTCTTAAAATTAAATTTCCTTCTGACAGACAAGGTCTGAACTGAAGTATTTTCCAATCGTGGCTGGTAGATATTAGGGTTGGTCGATGCAATAGTACTTGCAAGCACTTGCACTTGTAAGCAACGCCTTCATAGAATTTCAGCTGAATTTGCAGATTTTACTGAGTTTATCTAAAATCAACATAGTTACGTGCTGAGATCCATTCTCCATGCCCACACAGCAGAAAAATAAATAACGCATACACTGATGATGAATTAAGCGTGTAAAATATCAATAAGGTACACAACTCAAACCGATCATGAAAGAACATGCAATCAGGTTAAAGGTACAGCGGTTCTTAAGAATTGATGTAAAAGCCTTATATTAAGGCATCCGTAATGAATATTTGTGTTCATCAGTAGAGCATTTCTGAAGAATTGTGAGAAAAGACATTTAATAATAATATGATGGGCGCTACAGGCTGTAGAGAGCCTGGTCCTAGCTTATCAGAAACCAGGCAGTCAGCAGGTTTATGCCGACTCCAAACGGCCACATTGAGAATCTTTTTCTAGACAGTTACTCTTTGAGCATTGTCAGTGACTCGAAGGAGTTAGGTCCTTAAAAAGTAGTTTGCTCGAACCTGTGTTGCGTAGACGCAAATGCGTAAGGGTCGACGTACCAACCCACAACGCCAAGGCAAAAATTTGTAGTAATGACATTGTCATCTCGTTTCACTCTGCGGCAACTGTATTTATCAATTCACACATGTGGAAAACCTAATTATTTAGAAGAATGTGCATGTTGTTCTAGTTGTTTTATAATTGGAAACGAAGATAGTTTTAAATATTTAGGAGTACTAAATGATAGGAATTTAAGCTGGAAGAGACATGTTGAGGAATTAAAAAAAAGATATGCTAGCTGCTACACGTAAAATGTACCTACTCAAACCACATTGCTCAACAAAGATTTTGCTGATGATATACTCTGGACTTGCACTAATTACAATAAAGAATTACAAGTTGGGGAGGTGCCTACAACTCAACAATAAAAATACTGCACGTAGCTCAAAAGCATTTAATGAGAATAATTAGTAGGGTAAACAGATTTACAACTCTTTTTTGTAATGTTAGAGTATTTCCAATGAATCGGCTTTACATCTATAAAGTACTTAAGGTTTTCTCCATGTGAAGTGGTTATATCATAACGCTTAGAAGCTCAAATGCTTGCGGAATGAGAGTTAATGATATGGCAAGATAAAAAAACACATTTTCAGAGGTCTTTTAGTGTCACAGCTCCGACTTTTTAATAATCTACCGCTTGAAATAAGAACAACTATTTAACTTACTCTTTTTCTAAAAAAAAGTGAAGAAATGACTTTGTAGTATGAACAGTTCAGCAGTCAATTTACTACTCAACCAAAATTAACAAATATTATTTTAGCATACTACTTTACATTGTTGTTCTTTTTTTTTACTATTTTTTTTTTTGTTTTGATTTGTCTTGAATTTGAATTAAATTTTTTACTTTTGTCCCCGCAAATACAATATATCGTTATATGGATTCATGGATCATTCGCCTCAGCTACATTTGTGCTGTAGAATGATTCAACACTAGGTAAGATATATAAAATGTAAGTGTAACAATTTTAAGAAAATAAAAAAAAAATCCGAAAATTAATAATTGTTGTAAATGTGATTATTGCAATTCAAGCATTTAGGAAATTGCATGCATACCGCGTGAAAATAAATGTTACTAATAAAACGAGTGAAAAGCCAACTATTAGTTATCCAATGGAAACGGTTACTATCACAGCTAATACAGCCGTACCGGTAGAAAATATAAATCCGTCGGCCAATCCACGCCACCGGTCCTCCATCGGAAAGATCGAAGTTTATCAAGTGAGTGGTTTAATGGCAGTCTCATCTCGCTTTCTCAGCCGGAAAACCAATTAGATCATCGAAAGGTTGATGTTGAACAGATATGAGTATTATTATTATTTTTGTCTTCTACATTCCCCCGAACAGTGTTACCAATGTGTATCAAAAGCACGTTGATAATTATTTTTTATTGAAATAATCTGTGAGATGTAAAGTCGGTAGATGATCCTTAGTCGCACAAAAAATATCTGTTGTCATACACTAAGAGAACGTAGTGTTTTTGTGTTTGCCCTGTGATGGTAAAATGTGAATCAGAGAGTTGGTATGTTTAAATTTACTTGCACTTTTCAGATTTGTACATATTCTGTAAGATTTATAGAAACCCATTAATAACTGAAGCCATTTGACATCAAAAATGTTCATAAAAGACGCCGTCATTTATATAACCACTAAGAAATCTTGCCTTTTCTTAAATGAATACAGCGACACCTCGACTTGAAGAGATCTATGGTTTGCTTTTATAATTTAGGCGAGCACAAGGTGCTACTAATAAACTTTAGCGTCCAGGTCAAGACACAGCAAAAGCCGAAGTTATAGAGGGAGAGAAAGGGAGAAGAGGTACCTGTGCATATTGGTCTAAATATAGACTGTGGGAAATATTGGGCTGGAAGAGCACTATATAGTCGTGAAGTGCGTCTTAAGAAAGAGTCTCTAAATGGAACACACTGTCTCCACTGGGCATATTTCTGCCCAACATTACAACCACAATCTGAACAGCCAACCGCAACCAACTCTTTCATGGGCAAGATATGCCATGTCGCTTAACTTCAACGTTGGTTGCTAGAGCGGTAACATCAAGAAGCGGGCAACCAACCAACTTAAATTAATAGTAAGTCGTAAATAATATTTATATTTAAGGCTTATATATTATGTTATAAGCAATACACGTAGGACGGGGGCCATGTTAAAATAAGGAATTGCGAATGCACATCAATATTCTTCAAGCCTTATTCCTAAGGAATAAGGAATAAGTTTTATTGAAACAAGAATTATACAGCACTGAGTTTGTGTGAAAATGTCGACTTTAGCAGGATATATTCATGCCCTAAATATATCCTCTTTCGGGTATTAAACTCTTCAAATGCTAACCTCCTGGTTCAATAATATGAGAAAGCCTGAATCCCCCGTATAAGAATCAAGTGATCGTAGACCCGAGACAACTTGGGCTTGCTGACTGCGTGGCCCGGTCGTCGGTACAGAAGAGTAGCCTTAGCTCACAGTCAGACCTCCACGTGTTGTTGACGTTAAAAGTCCTAAGAAACTTCTTAGTAATGAAAAAAACAGGCAGTGCTCAACAAAATCGTTACACAAGAATGTGATAATTTAGCTTCCGTCTTGAAAGTGCTTTGGGCCTTACAATAGTTGTAATCATGATCGATTTAGAACACTTAGACTGTCTGCTAATCAAGGCATATTCAACAGCGTACTTCGCTGACTTCTTGAATACTTTTAATTTACTTCGACTGCCATATTTATTGTTAGCATTTTTCGAGACTCACAACTCACAAGCCACAACAAGCATACACATTCAAAATCAACATCCTTAAAATTTAACCACCGTTTAGATAGTGGCAGTTTACTGAAAAAGTCTATGAGAAGAAATATCATAAAAGTTACGATAAGCAGTAGAGTCGAATGAGGGAGCAGTTAGCTAGTTATGTACAGAACGTTTCTACATAGACTGCAGCTTGATATTAGTCTGAAATTCCGCTTACCGGAATTTATACAAAAAAGTTTTTAACACTTGTCTGACAGGAAGAATTTTAAGGTCACAGTATAAAAGATTACTTGGATGTCTTCTAGGCTTACGCCATATTGTTCAAAGAGCATATTGTTGTACCGTAAGTACCGCCCCAACAAGCTATTTCATCCTGTAATCTCGACTGAAAAAGCCCATAGTAAATGAAAACCATTCGAATGCTTTGCGTAACAACACGAATATTAGCTTCGCGAGCTCGAACAATTCCTTAAGTTAATTTCTAAATTTCAAACCGAACAGCAAAGGAAGCCTGAAAGGGATTTCATTAAGAAGGAAAAAAACTAAAATCAATTCGCAATGCGACATCTAATTATTCGAAGCTGGAATTGCTATCAAATATTGTGACTCATTTGCGAATATATTAAGAATATGGAATATTAATACATTTTCCTTTCAATTTATTATCATAGTTCCTCTGAAAGAAACACACAAGTTGTTGACATGTTTACTGACATTCAATTTTTCAAAGCGACATTTCAGCAAACAACTTCTCTGAAAGTCGATATTTTACTTCGGCGGTCAAACTTTTTTGCGACTTTTTTTCAATTATGAATGCACAGTAGTATTAACATTTATGAAAATCGATTTCTTTTTCGACTTATTCAATTCCTCCCGTTCGACGTCCCTTGTGCTGGTGGGACCACAATAGAGCTAAGTAAACCAATTCTTTGCCATTGGAATTTATGGTCTCGACGTTCAGTAGTATTCATCAAGTTTTTCCTTGGTTCTGGTGGAGGGTTTTTCACCCACAAAATAATGCTTAACGTCTGCCCTTGGCAATCAGTCACTTAAATATATCTCAACAACTTCCCGTTCCAACAAATATGTTAAATATGAGATTCAAGAGTCCTTCGAGGCTTTTTTAGTCAACTCACATCTAGAGGTAACATTTTAATGACACTGGCGTATATATCAGGTTGACCTAATCGGCATCAAATTACCAGTTGTGTGCGGCATAGTTGGTAGGTGCGTCTATTTATGTAGGTTAAAACTTATTCTGTGTCCAGTTCCACATCGGATTCTAGGGGCAGCAGTTTTTTTTTCCTCAAGAAAACTTATCGTAGTTAACAGAGCCGACTTTGCCTAATTTAGGAGACAATTTAGGTCTTTTGTCCGGTTAGCGTTGATGTAGTATGACGTTTAATCTGTACCGATGAAGAGTACACAGTACACAGTGCAGCTTCAGTGCATTTTAGATTCTACAAATAGAACCTTAGAAAGTACGGACAAGAGGAAGAAATGTGAGCCATGCCAGAAGAAGATTCCCCGATATCCTTTTTGAATATCGCGTGTCCTAATTATCCTTTTTGGTGGATTCGAGTGGAGAAATGAATGCCGCGACACCTCGACTTGAAGAGATCTATGGTTTGTTTCTATAATTTAGGCGAGCACAAGGTGCTACTAATAAACTTTAGCGTCCAGGTCAAGACACAGCAAAAGCCGAAGTTATAGAGGGAGAGAAAGGGAGAGGAGGTACCTGTGCATATTGGTCTTAATATGAACTGTGGGAAAGATTGGGCTGGAAGAGCATTCCGTAGTCGTGTAGTGCGGCTTAAGAAAGAGTCTCTAAATGGAACACACCGACTCCACTGGGCATATTTCTGCCCAACATCACAACCACAATCTGAACAGCCATACACGATCATCTCTTTCATGGGCAAGATATGCCATGTCGCTTAACTTCAACGTTGGTTGCTTCAACCACCAATCAGTCTCACTAAAAATAATGCCAAAAAATGATATTCACTACCACAACTTACTTTTGCTCTCAATATTTACCACTCCATTCAAACAAAATCGTACACATATAGGAAAACCTCAAATCGAATGTCCAACTTCTGAACAGAGCTCATAAATCGTAAAATCAAGATTCTACGACACGATGTAGGTTTGGATATGGTTTCTACTAGATTTTGTCACATCATTTTCATGAACAGGGCATGGTTGATGTCCAGTGGACACGATGTGTAACTGGGCGTCCGAAAATAGGCTTTTGGGTAAGCTGATGACCACTCCTGGCCAGACGGGTGAGTTTATGGAGAGGAGAAATGCAATTGGCTAGCTCACTTGTGCATCGTCTGTTAAATAGCGATGAAATACGGACAGAGAAGAGACGGGATGGTGATATTATTTAGGTGTCTCTTATAAGTTGAATTGCTCGCTTTTGGATCCTATTTCATAGTCTTGGGGCACCATACCAGATATGAGCGTTGTACTCAAGCTTAGGGCGGATATGCGCCAATTGAAAGCGGCTGAAATATTTCATGCATCGATTAAGGAAACCTACGAATTTCGCATCATTTTTGGTGAACTCAAATATGTGTTCATTCCAACTAAGTGGTGTGTTGATGCACATACCATGGAACGCTTTCCGGTTTCAGCAACACAAGCGCCAGTCTTGCATAATGGCTGATTATCAAGGGTTCACTTGATTGACAGCATTGAGTTTTACGGCATTGGCTTCCACTCTGTTGTTCTTTCCCCAATTAATTATGGTGTCAAGATTGGAATTCATTGTGCTTAACACACGCTGTCGTTCCAAATCCACGCCGAAGGGCAGGGTCGTGGGTCTTGGAACGAATATGAGTAGTTGAGGGTGCTGTCATCAGCGAAGGAATGGATTCGATTAGAAGTAGCAGACAGAAGGCCAATTATGAAAATGAGAAAGACTGTCGGGGACAGAACAGCGCATTGGGGGACACCAGCACACCAGCATTCCAGAACACCCAACGGTTCGAAAGGTTATTTCTAATCCATTGAAGAAGAGATTCATCGATACTATAGGCACGCATTTTCGGCTTGATGCCAAACTCTGTCAAATGCCTTGGAAATATCAAGCGCAACGATCTTGCTTTCGCCTGACTTGTGCAAAGATTGGTTTCACTTTTCGAGAGGTAAGTTATCAGACCTGTTCCTGTCAAAACCGTATTGCTTAAGAAGCTTCCGCTATTCAAGGTATTTCATAAGCTGACGATTAACCAGCGTTTCCATGACCGTAGAAAGAAGGGACATAAGTGCTATGCGTCGGTATGAAGTGGGTGACGAAGATACGCCCGTTTTTAGGGACGGACTGGACAAATACCGCTTTACATCTGCGCGGAAAGAAACCTAAAGAGTAGGATGTATGAAAAAGCTTATGCAATGGATTTGCCAGTGAAGAAGGACACCTCTTCCGAAGTGTAGATGGAATACAATCCGGACCAGCGGGTTTGTGAGCGTCGAGATCACTCAGTACTCTTGCAACTGCACGATCGCGAAAGTGAATTCGTCCCTCCTAAGTACAGGTGGAGAGATATTGGAATCTGGCAGTGTTGAGCTGGTTTGCCAGTGAAGAAGGACGCCTCTTCAGAAGTGTAGATAGAAAACCATCCGGGCTAGCGGGTTTGAGCACGTTGAGATCTCTCACTAATCTAACGCGAAAGCAAATTCGTCCCATGGTGAAATCAACGCTCCTTAGTACAGGTGGAGACATATTGGAATCATGCAGTGGTCAGCTGGCAGCAAAATACGCCGCAATCAGATTCGCTTTGTCTAAAGACCTGACAGTTGGGATGTCATTGTAAATGAGTGTGGGCGGAATACTTTATGCTTTTTTTACAAATGACCAAATCACGACCGACTTTGTAGCACTTTTTGGCTAAAATTTTGCTCATAAGAGAATTTCACACGTCTGATAATTGCATGGTAGTCATTTCTGGCCCGTTTGAACTTATTCCGGTTTTCCTCAGTAGGGTTGGATTTGTATGCCCGGAAATTCAACTCTCTCATCCTGATAGCGTCTTTACAGATCGAGTCATACCATCCACTTGCCTTGGGCTTGATACTCTTCACTCTATGAGGATTGAGGGACCTCATGCCCAGCAGAAGAATGTTTGTGATCATATCAGCAACGGCATTAACGTCACTATCGAGGAAGCATAGTGACCAGGTAAAATTCCTAAAGAAGTTGTTAAGTCCGCTCCAATCAGCTTTCTCGTAGAGCCATACTGTTATTTTAAGAATTTGTTCTTTAACTGTGTGTGGTGATAGCTGATACAACACAATGCACAGTGGATACCCGCCTGTACAAAGCGTGGTCAAAAATATAATTTATGTTTTTTTTTTCAATGTAACACTTATTATTATATTTATTTGTTTTATAATACAAAATAAAATAGAAAATGTAAAACAATTAATACCAAAAATATAATGTGAACATTATAATAGCTCTAACGCATTTTTTGATAAAAATCAATTTTTTTGCTTTGCAATTTTCTCAAATTCGAAATAAGCGGGTCGGAACTTAAAATAAGTCTATTCAAAAGGTCCTTATCACTGACTACCCGAGGCATTTTTTAGGTGTGATTTAGTCTGCAATTGTTGATATCCTCATTTCTAGCCTCTGCGGCTTCCTCACTTAACTCGCCTATAGAAATAAGTCCACGATGCTCAATCACCGATGCACCTTGCAACAACACTTTGTGAACTGAAACAGGTAAATAGAAACGAACTTATCTGCATCAATGTTATAACCTGACCAATTGTACGGGCGTACAATTGGTCAGACGAGCCGAAACAGATTCAACAGAATATTTGTCAGGATGAGAAGTGAGAAACAGGTCCAGGGAATGATCTGCAATGTCAGGCATTCGTTTGGGCTCATTTACTAGCTGGGACATATTGTTTACCTCAGCACGACACACTTTCCTTCGGGTGTTGTCTGGCCTGAATGTCGACGCCAATTAGAATTGTGTACATTGAAATCTGCCGCAATGACAATTCCAGTGCGAGGATACAGGAATAGAATTCTTCAAATTCGTTAAAAGTTGAACTGCTATCCAAGTTTGGAATTCTATACAAAAAGCTGTATTGGATTAAATGCTTACGGACATCACAGACTTTAATCACAGAATCAGATTGAAACAGAGGCCGTATTGTGGTTGAATTTGGTAAGCTAAATCACTACGCTCGTAGATGGCGAGACCGCGTTGTAAAAGGAAAAGCGGCACCAACCTATATCGAGGCAGGTTTAAATCCGATAATTCGGTATTCTCACCTACATGTGCTCACTCAGCGCCAAGACAGCTGGTTTATAGCGAAATGGGGGGACATACACAGCAAATAAGACATTCGCTCTAAGCCCATTGCTAACGCCAACCATCAAACTTCCCATAAAATATAGAGCGGAGATATCACAAAACCAACTCTGACTGTGAGTACAGTACGGGTATAGTTATTTAAGAAAACTTTAGGCGTCTGCCAGACGTTTATTCTATTACTCATTCAAATACTTCAAGGGATGTGCCGTATTTAGGAGGACTTGGACAAAGTATCAGAGGTCGCTGTTCGATAGCAGATCAAGTGGTCGGATTAGGAATTGCTAAGAATTCACACTGCCGCGGCCGAAGTGACACGGCAGAACCAGAAATCTTGAATCGCTGACATGTGCCCATATCCCTTGGGCGAAGTCTCCGAAAGGAGCATCAAATAATTATTAACGCTCCTGAACGCCGCACTATATTTCTAAATTCACTTTAACACATTTTAATCAGAGCCGTGATATCACTAGGGCACTTAACGCTAATTGGGTTATCATGAACCGCCACCAAGGATGGAACCAAAATATATCAGTCCTCAATCATCGCACCGACATTTCAGTCTCTAGCCATACCATGTCATTTTGTTCATAATTGACAATCACAACAAACTGATATTTACTTGGCATACTACACGCAACTTGGCGTTTCATTTCGAGTCCAATCAATCTCTTCCACATAAACACTTGAACGAAATAAAAATCATTTGATCAATTAATGGACATTAAAATGAATTCGATACATATCCACCCACACGCAGGACTCAACTGCTTATTGAACAGAGCAAAAAATTCAATTAGTTCCAGCGGCTGCATCGTTCACAGGGATTTATCCAAAGCCCCGAGCGAAATCAATTTTCCGTCGACAGATATATAATTCAAAAACTATTTGCCTGGCAAAGTCGAAAATTATCATACAGCCTCACACACCGACGACGCGATGGCATTTGTTTCATACTTTAAAAGTGAAAAGAAACTCACTTGGGAAACAGATGGGCGTATCCAGCCAACCATGAACAAATCACCCGCTTAGCATAAATGCAAATATTCAACCTAAAACTTTGATTTTCCCCAAACGAAACCCAAATGCTCCCCATCCAGCCTCAGAAAAAAAATCTAATATTTTAACTGCTTCATGTGGTTTGTTTTTTGTGATTTTTTTTTCCATCAGGACGAAGGGAAATCGTAACAAATGTCGATTTTAGTTTGCAAACGGAGAAGAAGAAGAAGAAGAAAAAGAAAAACCAACTATTTGCGAATTACCTTTACCGTGGAGCAGCACTCAAATTTTGTTATCCCTTGGGTTCGGCAATTGATTTTTGTGCGACCTACTTTAGAGTCACTTCATCGAAACCAACACTCAAGCACTCGTAAAAAAAATCGCGTTCGAATGTCCTTCAATTGGCAAAGGGGAAATGTTAATGGCTCCAGAATTGACTTGGTCAAATGGACTTCACATTTTGATAGTGTAAAATGTTCTCCTACTTGTCTGTTTACATTTTGGCCCCAGGTGCCTGAGGGCAGTGAATTCAGCTAGGAGAAGGAGAAGCTAAAAACCAACAAAAAAAAAAAAAGACAATCAAAATGGTCCTCGTTCCAAAGTCTGCACCGGCTTGATGGAGAAACACAATCAATCGAGCATTTAATTAAAATTGTGTTTGCTTACTGACCTGCATTTAGACTGCTGTTGCCGTGTGAGTGCCATCTGTGGTCTACACTGCCTGTGTGTGCCTATTAAGCTGGAAAGTGATTCTCCATTTTTTTTCTCCTCTTTTTTATGTGCCCTAATAAGGCCAGTGGGAATTTAGATTTCAGACTGTAACCTTTGCGCTGTGGTTTGATATTTAAATTTTTGATGAACCGCATGTGGAGTGTATAGCGTACTCAATGTTTCATGATTATGACGTTGCCAATGTCATTGTTTCGAGGGGAATGAATGTACATTGTAAAAATGCAATGTCAAGGGAATCCGAATGGATGATAATAATCATTGCGTTGTGGGGTGGCGCAGGGAATTGTGAAAGTTATCATTTAAATGCACACTTTGTGGTGCTGTATCGCAGCCAATTTTGATGTGTTTAATTTGGGGACTCGGAGGATTGCGCAATTTTTTTTGACTAAATTTAGGTCCGTAGCAGCCGTGTGTTGGTGCGCCGACTCCTACGCATTGAGCCTTCATCGTAGGTTCGATTCAAAGAGTGTAACTGCCTACAGAAGCCTTCTCAAATTGACCGTCAGGAGTCAGCATAAATCTGTAGGTACCTTCTACTGCTGAAATAACATAACCACAGCACGAGTGATTGTTGAGAAGCTAGGCCCTGTTTTGTAGGCACCCATATTATAAACAAACTATAGAAAATTTAAAAAAATGCTACCATGACAATGCAAGGAGGACCAGGGCTCAGTTTTTTAAGCAACCACCCGTGTGGTGCCTGATATTGTCTTACCACCAGTGGATTGACACTAATAATTTATTCCGACTCCGAGAGTCGAAGTTTGAGAAGCTTTTGCTAGAAGGAATACTCCTCGAGGACAGTCGTTAACTCAGAAATATTGGGGCCATGAATTGGCAAAGTTGGTAAATTAGAGGATCGAACCAGGGGCGTAGGAGTCGACGCTTCCCACTACGTATGTAGCCTTTTTAGCTATTAGAACTCTCAGTTAATCGGGCATACGATTTCAATGAATTTTATGTGTACTATCCACTATTACAATACCTCAAAGATAGCAAGCTATTTATTCTAGTTGCGAACCATCCGCTCTAGATAGGTATCCGTTCGGAACGGAATCCTTTCCGCAACGCATACTCAGTCGTACAATGTTGCGAGATAAATTCTTTGCTATTCTTGAATGTTTGTCAAAAAACGAAATTGAACGCAGTGCAACAGTTCAATTGCGTTACATTTTGTTGGAAAAATATTCGGATCAGCTGTTCGGAATGATAAGTTAGATTAGGTTACGCTTTGGAAGGGGAGTGTGATGGTTGAACATCACTTGAGTGGAAGTGAGGCCTTCGGGACCGTTGTGAATACACATGGCTTAAACCACCCCGTGCTCCTTACGAATCTTAGAAGATCCGAGCGGGCTATTTAATCATTTTATTGAAAAGAAGGTAATTTTTTGGAAGCCGCACAGATTACTCAGATCCA
This sequence comes from Eristalis tenax, assembly GCA_905231855.2. NCBI lineage: Eukaryota > Metazoa > Arthropoda > Insecta > Diptera > Syrphidae > Eristalis > Eristalis tenax. Next base: position 116,497,391 of record HG993124.1, read on the forward strand.
CCTCTCATCTTTGTTTTGAAGATCTTCAATTTAGATTAATTTTGACTTTTATACCTTTTTTACGCTTTTTAAATATGCATAGTTAAAAACGAAAATGTAAAAAAACTACATGTGTAAAACATAAAAAAAGGTAACAGCACGTAAATTTATTTATTTATTTTATATTCTTTTTTTTTCAACTGGTTTAACTGTGTGTTATTCTTTACGCTTCATACCAGAGATGAAGTATTATGGAGATGCCCAACTTCACAGCTGATTGACCCCTAGTCCATCGACGAATTTCAGAGACTTTTTGACAGTTAATCATGCATTTTTGACGGTTATTCACGAAATAACGTAAATGCCGTCTGTATAAAAAATGGCTGTCAAAAATTTTAAATGGCAAGAGAGGTGGAAGTTGGGCATCCCTATCATACTTCATTTCTGCTTCGTACTCTGAAGCACAGAAAGCACTTTAGAGCACACAAAACATTACCTGCATATTCCAGCATATTGCGGAGTTACATATTTTCGAATTTGTTTCGCTGTATCGAATTTGAAAAACAAGATTTTGGCTTTCGTCGTGTAAGAGAAGTTTATATATTTTCGTGGCCAATAATCGTTGTGAAAAACAATCATATGAATACATGGACCGAGTAGATCGAGTGTCAGTGGGACTGTAGAAAAAAAGTGATCCGTAGCTCCAAGCTGACTTTATCTGATATCTGGTGCTTTGTTCATGATTTAAAAATCGTATCCATCTACAGACAACTTTAGCCTGCACTACATATTGTGCAGATTTTGTGTTACAGCACCAGTATTGAAGCAAAATAAAAGTGTTTATATTTTTATTTCTTGCATATGGTAATGTAATAAAAGTTATCTAGGGTCCAAATCATGACAGGTCCACATCTAGTGGACATGAAAATGGCAATTGGGTTGTAATTACCAAGTTACGGGGTCGGGCGTTAGTTTATTATTACATTTATCCGAAACAAAAACAAACAATATTAAAGTTGCTGGTATCAGTTTTCAACAGATTGCAACGTTTGTGGTATTTATTCAAAATATCCTATAATAAGTGAAGTGAAATATTTTTTTTGTTCTCCTTATGTGACGTACGAGTATGTCACCGGGATGTTCAGAAAAGTGCGTATCGTTTGTGGACAATTTTTATCGAGACTTTAACAATGACATGATGAGAAACTGTCTAAAAATACAAGCAACCATTATACTCTGTTTCGGTATCTTCAAAATGGCTTATATTTCGCGTTAAGCCCAAGTAAAATAGGTGGCCCAGTTTTCTTGTGGTATACTGTACCTCCATTTTTGTAGCAATTTTTCACAGTTTTAACTAGAAACGAAGGATTATAGAGCCTAATTCTACCTCTCTTATGTTAGGTAAGATTTTTAGATTGCAGTGGCTGACTTCTGAAGGCAGTCACAATTGGGCCAAAGTGGGCACATTGTGATACCTCGTTAAAACCAGTTGGTGCTTGAGACCAAGCGGGCTAGCTGGCTAATGCAGACGTTGCTTAGCTTATCAAGGTCAGTGAAGTAGTAGGCCCCTAGGTGTAAGTACCTATGTCTTGTCAGCGCAGTACCCGAGCAGAGTAGGTGATGTGTGGTTTCCACCACCTCTTCATCATGCAGCTTCCACAGAAGCCATTAAAAGGAGTGCCAGTTGTGTCCGGTTATGACGTCGGTGTGCGTCCTGGTTGAAGATCTGTTAACCTACCTCTCTTGCAACTTAAAATGTTTGACAACCGTTTTTATATCGTCTTCCCAAACCAAATTGAGAACGGTTTTCACATTATTTCGTGTATAACCGCCAAGAATTCATGAATAACTGTCAAAAAGGCACTCAATAGGTAATGGTACAATCAGCTGCGATCTCTATAGACTTCATTTCTCGTTTTAACACGTTTCACGCCAGTTCCCATTGACATGTGTACACGATTGAGACCGGGGTATCGAATCCGAACCACGGAGGTACTCTATTTCAGTAAGACGGCATCGGAACTTCAGATTCACAAGGAACGTATTCTCCAATCATGTGCATCAATGATTTTGAGAAGCCCTCCTATTCCTCAATAGAAATAACACTGTCCGTTTGTTTATCATTTCAATATGGGCCTAGCTTCTGAGCATACACTCCTGTTGTGCGTGCTATTGTTATTTCACGAGTTGAAGAGACCCACAGGCCGACTCCAATCGGCCAATTTGAGAAGCTTTTTCTAGGCTCAAGTGCGTAGTCGTCGACGCACCAACCCACAACGCGACAATGCAGTAGGATAATGCAAATTTTCGCCGCAATTAACATCCAATTCATCTTTTCATACCCTCCTGAGAGTGAGATTATTTCCATTCAGTCTGCCAACGCCGGAAACTAAAGTCAATAGATCGATTTTACCCATTCTGTTTCTTGCCACAGATTCCAGAAAAAATAACCAACCAAGGCCACAAGATTAGGAGTATGAATGTGGGGTGGTTCCGCATGAGAACACGAATACAGTAGATGTTCACTTTGGCCGTAAATCTTCGCCTCCGTAAGGAGTTGTTCTGTTTCCACCAGATTTCTACCATCGCCCAAGTATCAGGCAATGATTCGATAGAGACGCAAGAATTCCTCGTGTTCGTTTAAGGTTTAAGTGAGTCGTGTGTGTACATCTGCATAAAGTGCAGGGTTAATCGGACAAGTTTGAACAGTGAATTGGGTGAATTTGCATATGGTCTTACCATATTTGTCTGATGTTTAGTATTCAAGTCGTCAAAAATAATGACCGTCACCGAAAGTCGAACACATTCATCAATCTAACACTTCTTACTTATAATTTTCCCCTTGGCCATTGTGGTGTAGTGGACAGATGTTTCGCAAGGATCTGGGTTAAGCTTCGAATACCAACAACATTCTAAATCCTGGTGCCACTTACGAATTCCCTTATGTGTCCGGAATCAAGACATAGCACGGGAAGAAAGTAACGAGAGGAGGGGTCTATGGTTTCTAGTACATTCCATATTCCAAATCCATGTTCCTGTTTTTTCGCATGCGAACTTATTTGAGGTCCTTCTCCACTTGTGTGCGTCATTGATTCCGTGAGGGTTCTCTATTGCGTTATCCCATTGATGCGGAGCTGAAAACTCTTCGGATCTACGTTCTCTATGTACTCTACATGGCTTAGGCCCTAGTAGCCTGACTAGACTCATATCGCTGTACACACTGTAGAGTTAGTGATTGAATCTCCTTCTCCAAAAACAGGACAGAAGACTGACCGCAGAAGTTTCCTCTCGAAAAAACCATGAGCATGGAGCCTTCATCTACTCTCGAGATTGGCCATTCTTCAGTGCTATAGGTCAGGGATGATCAAGGTGTCACATAATGTTAGATTGGTCCTTCCAAAGACACAGTCATTCTGCGTTTAATCTCGGTAGTGGTGGTATTTGTACTGTTTACTTGAGATCCGTGGTAAACGAAGTTCTTATCCCGTTCGACCCCAACGTTACCTGAGAGTAATTTCTCATGTTTACGGTTTCTCTGAACCGTAAGCATAACGGTAGCCACATATATCTGTATGAAGTGTGATAAAAAATAAGCCAGTTGTGTGTCATTTAAGAAACTTATTTTCCAAAGACTTCAACAGTCTCGGCGAAAACAGACTTTCTGATTTAAGCTGATTTAAGATGTTTGTAAGCATAAATATATTTTTAACAATTATGAGAAAAATTAGAAACGTGCAAATCAACTTGTTTTTAGAAAATAATGTGTTAAAGGGGAAGAACTTTTGCCTTCACACTTCTAGACTATATAATAGGGCGTGTTTTATTGAGAACTCAGTACGCAACTCAGCATTGATTCTCAATAAAACGCTCTTCTCCTCATTTTATTTCTTTGTGACAACAGTTGGTGCGTCTTTACTTTCATGGCATGAGCCGTCAAAGTACAAATAGAGCGCCGCTATATTTCACTTCCTGTCAAATATGTGTTATAATGTTTGTACCAATATGGTTTTAGTCACAAGAAGCGTTTTGTAAATTAAAAAAAGGATGGATTACGAATAGGGATATGTAGGCCACTGTGTACTTTTTGCTCTGTAATTTGTTTTGTTGTTGCTTCGCTTGTATAAGTAATGCTGAGCTGAGTATAGATTCTCAATAAAACACGCCTATAGAGGGGCCCATGTGGGGAGTCGAAAAGTTTAACGACCGCGAAAATATATCCGCCTATAGTGACGATGTGACCAAGTCGTCGTAGGTGCGCGTGCTTCTTTTAAGACAACATATTGTTACGTTTTGTAAAAATGAGTCTACTTAACCTGACTCTAAATAAAATTGTTCACGAATAGTTCACTTATTCTGTCCACGAATTAATTGACTAACACTGGTTTACTTGTTAACTTTACAACACTTGAAGGACCACTCTTACAAATTTACTATAAAAGTCTTTGTTGCCTTTCAGGCTGATTTCAAGCCGTTATGATATTATTTCTCATCCCAACATTCTTCCTAGAACTGTTGCCATCTAGCTATGAAAATTCCCTTCTGGCACTTATTCCATTATTCCATGTAGCCTGCTGTTGAGGTGGTGCCTTTTCTATTCCATCATTATAGCTCCGTAGACAGCAACCTCTCTTTCGGTGATGGTCTTCCGAATTATGATTAATGCTTTACCCGAGACGTCAGCGCTTCTTGTGTGGGAACACACTGGACGATAGGATCAACACTGTCGTCGTTCAGAAACGTACAGAAGCATAGTTTTTCAAATCAAGTTCAAAAATGAATTTTACTTACTTCCACCCAGAAATGAAGTATTTAATTATAACCGTAAAAAATGCATAAATAACTACAGAAGAGTAAAACACATTCCCTGATCGGCGTCCCTTGTGAAGTTGGCGATCTCTATAGCACTTCTGCACTGGCGTTCAATCAGTTCAGTCGTTATTCTTTGTCTCATTTCGATAATAATATTTTTATCTTTATTAAATTTAATATCTGAGGTATCCCCTGTCCACATCCATCCATCCAAGCATGGATGCGAACTGCAGTACAATCGACCCCCTAGTAATAGCACATCAACCGTGCAACAAAATATTCCGATTTTTCAGTCAAGAGAGATATAGTGAATGGAGTTTTGGTTTCAAAAATTCCAAGAAGCTCGCACACGTGGATAATTCCAGGAAAGGTAAGAAGTAAAATAAGTCAATTTATAAAACAGAAACTTTTCCCTTGAAAATCACATGAATTATGGATCTGTGTATGATGTCAGAGTAAGCGGGCAAGATTATACGTTAACTGCTTGTATTGTCATATTTTTTAAATTCTTTTAAGCGGGTTGTGGTATAAAGCTATGTGATTTAAAGGGTTTTTCGCCAGTACAAATTGTGGAAAAAAGACAGCTGTCTACACGATAGTGTGAAATTAAACAGTTTGTGCTAATAAGCGATTTGATATTATCCGGGTCCGACTGTAATAAGCTGGAATATGTGTACATATGATAATGAGATTTGAGGCAGTCGCTCAGAAGGAATCGTCGAGTAGGGTCGCGTTTGTAAATTCGTTGTTTAAATAAAAAAAACTTGTGAATATATTATCTTTTGTGTGTCGTTTACTTTGCTCTTTGTTTAAATTAACTCATTGCCTTTGCATGCCAAACTAGACATGGCGTTGTGTAGCTCGTCCCTACGCACGCTGTCATATGCGGCCTTGAAATTCAGACATAGGTGGTGGGTGTCTATCTGGCTGTAGTTTTAAGATTCGATTGATGGTGGACCTCACTGCCCCGAAATCACACTGACAAGGACCTTTCAGATTATGTTCGAAAACTGGAAGATACATGAAAAACATGACTTGCTTAGATATCGAAAAGTCTGATATGTGTCTTAAGCAGCCCGTAGACGGTACATTTGTGCACGCACATGGTGTCGCCCCCTGCCACACACATTGGGAAAACAGACCCAAAAATATGGTAATGAACAAATTTTAAATTAGTCACCGGAATGAACAAGTGTGTAGCGTATTGGCCACTTTAAGGGCGGTGTGTACTAAGTTCACGTTAACTACTTTCAGTCGAATAAAAACTATGCAAATTACTAAAGTTTAGCATTTCGTAATATGTATTCCCTAATATAGCCCTTGCTGGAAAATGTACGGTAAACAATCTGCACATCAACAAAGTGATGATGAAGCATCGCACAACCTTTCAGAAAATGAAGAGTATGCAAATGACGAGTTACGTACTTGTACGCATTTCTCCAAATAACGTCCATATGTAACTACGAGAGGATTGTATTTAGTTACTTCGAAACCAACGACCACTAAATTCTAATTGACTATGAATGACCACAATCAAAATTCACAATATCAAGCCAAGAAAATTACACCTTTCGAGAAAATTACACGATAAGTCAGAGGACTTATGAATTGCTACCTGACAACCACAATCAAGTCCTATTAATTAAACTTCAGTTATTCAGTAGTCTGTAGTGAATTTATTCTAACGGAAGAGCAATTGCCATTTAGCCATCAAACATGCATCACGAAAAGAACTCTGGTGACTTTCCTTCGGTTTTCAAATTCTGACACTGCGGCGATCATTTTCATTATGTCGATTGCTCTACACTAGTGATGAGCAATTGCGAATAAAAACAATCGAATAATTCGATCGTGCTCCCAATTGCAATTATTCGAATTAAAATTGAGCGGAGTCGATTGTTGTACAAATCTGATCGGCATGAAATGTGTGTATCCGTCTATTCTTTAATTCGATGAGAGATTGTTGGATTGCGTGCATTCGCACATTCTTCAATGTGGTGAGATAGATTGTTGGTTGTTGGATTGTTCCACTGTAAAGTGTAAACACAAAATTTTTCGTCTTCACACTCACAGATCCGTTACCACAATTTAAACCAGAAATGAAGTATTATAGAGATGGCTAACTTCACAGCTGGTTGACCCCCTAGCCCATCGACGAATTTGATGGGATTTTTGACAGTTTTTCATCAATTGTTGAGAGTTTTTAATTTGGATGACTTTCTCTGAGTTATCAACAATTTTAAGGGGCAAGAGAGGTACAAGTTGGCTAACTCTATAATACTTCAATTCTGATTTAACTCTCTGATTTTCATTTATGGGAAGGAGAGTGCTTTCCTCTCACAAAAACTAAAACAACAGATGAATAAAACAATAGGTACATACTCTATAATAATATTATTAAGCCCAGTGCGTGCAGAACTGAGTGAAAATCATTCTACAAGAGGAATATCGTAAATGGTAAGTGGAACATATAAACAAAAAATACGTAAGTAATTAATAATTTTACTGCTGCATTAATAAATGTCAAATTTATCATAAAGTGGACTCATTGCTGCCAATACCAAAACGAATCACCTAAATGTTTTACAAATTGGGTGGTGAGGATGGATGGTGAATGCGCGTTGTGGCTATAATAACCTTGAATCACTTATATCAGCATAAATATTAAAACACGAGATCCCACAACAGGTTCCGAAACAAATAAGAATGTCAGTGCAAAGGATTATAATATGACACGATCAGGACAACGTTATTCTACGATGTCGTGGGCTCTGTCAACAATTTATGGTCGATATGTATGTGAAAGTTGAGAGTGAACGATTAAGATATTTGCCAAAATGCAATACATCGTCACGGCAACACAGCACGTGTGTTTAAACAAAAATTAAAATAAATTTCATTTCGAAATTAAATGTATTTGGTCCCACGCGTTGCTACATGCATGTATTCGGCTGAGTGGCAGAAGCGGGGATTACCTCATGCACATATTTTGGTTTGGTTAATCGATAAAATATGTTCTGAAGAAATCAGCATCATTTCTGCGGAAATTCCAGATCCGTCTACGGAGCAATCACTCAAAGCATGATTCATGGTCCATGTGGTAATCTACAACCTTCATCACCTTTTATGGGAAATGGAAAATGTACCAAAAGTTTTCCAAAAAATGTTACTAACGATACGATCACAAATGTTGACGGATACCCAATATACCGTCGAAGGAATAACGATAATGCCGGACAACCGTTTATTAAAAATATGAACAGCATAGACATTGACATTGACAATCGTTGGGTGGTACCATATTCGCATCTGTTGAGCAAAACATTCGATGCTCATTTTAAAGTTGAATTCTGCAGTTCAGTAAAGAGTATCAAATATACTTGCAAGTATGTGAATAAAGGTTGTGATATGGCTGTATTTCGAGTTGAAAATACCGATATGAATGCTCCCTCGGTATTTACCAAATTGGCCAATACGTCAGCTAGAATGTAGCTGTTTGGCGAATCTTTGGTTTCCCAATTCATGAACGGGATCCAGTAGTTAATCATTTAGCTGTCCATCTTGAAGACGTGTGTATTTCACAAACGAGACAGCTATTGATCGTGCTATAAATCTACCGAAAACTACACTCACCGTATTTTTTTGAATTGTGTAACCATGCAGATGCTTTTGGTGCCTTTGCACAGACATTTCTGTATTCAGAACCCTTCTGATCCCACCAAATACAGAGCATTACCTTCGCACCATGTATATTCGGCTTTGCCGTTAATTTGGCATGTTCACCATAAACTTCCACCAAAATACGATTACTGATGAAGAAGAACTCCCCGCAACAACACTTTTCCAGGAACAAAATTCGACATATTTAAGCGAAAAAAAATGATTGTTGTTTACGCTTCAAATGAATGACATATACTGAAATGACTTGCAATTACAGTAGCTTTCCAACGCATATTCCAATGGAGTAATAACAATGGAATAATTCAAGTTACGCCAGCTCTTAGCAAACCGCACGAATTAAGTTATAGACCCAACACATTTTTAAAATCGGATATTTACCTGCCATTCCCTTGTTATACCTAGGTACTGAAAATAAATTCTAGAATTTGATTCGATTATTATTCGATTGTTTTCCAATGAGACCGAATAAATCGACAATCGAATTCAATTTTTAACAATCGTCAATTTATTCGATTTTGAGATTAATTCGCTACTCATGAGTTTATCAACTCTTCACTTCCTCAACTTATGGAAATAGTAGAAGTTAAGGCAGTTTTCTCTCTTTGCATAAACGGATGATTGTGATTTCAGTTAACGTTTTCGTCTCTCAAAGTGCACAATACATTCACCATTGTCGTGCAAAGACAGAAGGTACTCGCTTTTCGACTTGATTTGAAATAATGAAGAATTTGAGAGATTATTTTTCATTTGTTAACAGACCATCCAATTACGGGCAGTTACATACTGACCAATCGTATTACAATATTATGCGCTCCGATCAATTCAAGACTTTATTAGTGTAAGTATTACAACTGTGCATAGTCGCTTGTGCTGTTCTCCATAACATAGCCGGCAGCAACTGAAAAACAGAGGTAATGGAGGATAGAGATATCCAACCATTATCACAGCTGAAAACGTTCGCTCTCCATTCCCTTCTCAAAGCTCACAAGAGCAGCATGCACCGTTGAAAATGAAATTTAAGAAAACTGAAAGTTGGACGGCATCTTGATGTTAAATTTCACACTGTGAGTTGAAATAGTGAACGAAATCAATTTTCGACTCGCCGCTCAAATCTCGAGTTGAGACCAACTCCGAAGTTGATCAACTCCCAATGACCCTTAAATGGACATTTGAGCTTTGAAAACTCATTTAGCTGATTAGCATTGAACGCCATGAATTTCATGGTAAAGACTAAAATTATTTTATTTGTTCATAAAACTTAAATTTCAATGAATCGGTACAATAATTATTTTTTTTTTATTTCGCTCTTGAGCAGCAGTTTTCCTAAAATATTAACTCACCAGACCTGCCGTTCGAATTGTTCCATCAAACGACTTGCCCACTTTGAAAACTTTTCTGTCGCCTCCTGCTACGAATATAAATTCGATCGAATCAAAGTCAATGCAGACGTGCTAGGTTGATTATATTTCAGTTCCGACGCTGTAATTTAAATTTTACACCAAACGCCTTCCGTCCTCGGATTGCAGGAGATATGCCCATCGCCACGAAAAACTCGAGTGCCACCCCAAACTTATAGGTAAGCTATTGCACGGACTAAACCCATTTGTGCGCCCGCCGCCATAAAAAAAAAGAGAAATCTTATCAAAAATCAGCTTTGATATTTTCTCTTCTAAGCTTCTTTCTCGCTGTTCTTTTCGTCTGCCTGTGTGTGTGTGTGTTTATTCAATTTGACATCGTCCCTGCAATGTTGTCAGTTCTATGCATACAAGGCAAGTGATCAAAGGAAATAGAGTGAAACTCAAATACAACCAGCAAGGACACGAAATAAACTTACATTCAACTAAGCACCTAGACAGAGTTCAGGGTATTCAGTATTCTCGCAATTCAAGCTGATAATAATAGTTTTTTTTCGTTCCGCTTGTGCCGGGGAAGAAGGACGAAAAAAGAAAACATAGAAATTCTTTGGTCCTTTTTGTGAGGGAATTGAATTTAATGAAGTCCTTTGTCCTTGTTCATTTGCATCCTTTTTTTGTTTTGCTGCTGGTGTAAAATCAAGAATTATCCTTTCTTTTTGACAACCTGTGAAGGATGAATCCTTTGTTACACCAGTCCTTATTGTTGTCGGTTCCGTTTTGTATTTTTGGAGACGGCACATCTCAAGCGATGCTCTGGTTGTCTGAGTGTCACCAGAATTATGATTCAGTTTGCGTGAATAAATATTTCTCCCGGACGCAAAGGACGCTTGAAAATTGTATTCAGAGAGCGAGTAAAAGCTCTCGGAGCCGGAATCAGATAATCATCCTTGACTGAATTCGTATAAATGGATATTGTTTTAAGGGACCTTGTTTGCAAAAGGAATCATTCTAATTCGACCGTAACCTTTCATTTTTTAAGGTGGACTTTCATTTGACCTGCTTTCGATTCTTGTTATTTTTGCTTGCATGAACATTTCAATCAATAATTTGTTGAGGTGAAATAAATCGATGCGATAGTATCTGGCTGTGATCTATTGGGTTTTCTGTGTCCACCGAAACGTGTACATGTAATAATACGAATACGTAAGCAATAGAATCGTTTAACTTTTAACACATGACCTCTGGTACATTGCCGAGATAATGCCGTAATAATATGGTCGAGCATCTATAGAAGAGAATCCGAGTGGTAGCGAGTTGTTAGAGAGTTCCACCTTTTATTTGCTGTGTTATTTTTTCCTGGACATCTGCAAGAGATGGTTGGGTCCATATTATTGCCTGGTATGGGTTGTTTTCGGTCCCTTTGCTTCATTCCCGGTTAATGGCCAATGGCCTGGGACCCAGCTTAGAGTAACCGACTGTTGTGTGCTCAGAGACTCTCTTTCAGCTCTCTTCGCAGCAGCGTTCGACCAGCCGCTTGACTGTCAGTTACAGTCAGCCGGTGGCCGGTGGTGGATATAATTCTGGCTGTAACCTTGACTCTCAGGATCCCCGCATGAAAAACACCACTATAGGCAGGGTGGCACCGCATGTTCTGCAAGTTAACTGAAGTTTATTACTAAATGAAAATGACGTTTGACCAATTTTTGGGTTTTTTAATTTAGTTGCCTTTTCGAGTCAATTAATCCCATGCCGTTGGTAATACTCGATTAAAATACTTTATAAAAGTAATGAAGTTCGAAAGATGAAGATTCACGTATGCAGTCTCGTTGTTTGAAGGAGTCTCCACAAAAAGGAGACCCCTTCAACTGCGCCAATTATCGAGGGATACATATATTATACATCACCTTTAAGATTATCTCTGACTTGTAAGCGCCTGAAAGCTCACTTACTTACTTAAGGTCGAGCTACAGTTCGGGGTGGACCTGGGCCTCGACCAACAAGCGTCTCTAGCCACGTACATAGTTGGTTGAGGTCACATTCCACTTGCGTAGCGGTCTTAATCTACTGCGCCGTCCCATCCGCTCTATATAACCTAGCTAATTCAAACGTTCTTCCGTCTAAGTCGATGTCGCTGAACAGCCTGTACAGTTCGTAGTTATATTTCCTCCTGCACTCACCATCTACGCAGACGGGACGGAAAATCACCTGAAAAATTTCCCCCTCACTCCAACCAAGATGATGATGTTCCTTGATGGAAATAAAATTAGCTAAAAACAAAAGTAGAGAAGAGAAGGGAAGAAGCTGATTCAAAGTTGACCCATCTTGGTAGATCAGTAATCAGGAAGGCCGAGCTTGGTGACAAAACCAAGTTAGCGGTTTTCGCCTGTCAACTGTTCGGCGTACAGCGTGGAAGATTATAGGACATCCACTCATGTCCTGAATCAGGTTTAACGAATCTAAATAGAGAAAAGCCTCAGGTGGAATAAAGCCTCTGTGGCGCACCCTCTCATGCTACATAAAGTTCGGATAATTAGCCCCGAAGATCAGACTGTTGGTGGACATCATACTCCTTGCAATGTGTCGTCGTGTTAATGAAATAATAAAATTGTCTTCTCTTTTCACGTTAGCCCCGCTGTACAAGAACTCGTTGGGATAGTACTTCTTGTACTCGGACTCAGGTGTCCGATACAACCGGAGACAGGTCCTAAGACACCGTCTCTCGAACACCCTCATCATTTCCATCTGGGCGCGGCTCACGCTGAACCAAAGGGGACAACCATACACCATGATCGGCCGTATGAGGGCCATGTAGCAGATCACCTTCACCCTGGTATCAAGTTGGCTGCTGTAAATGAACCCACTTGCCACAGCGAAGGCTTTTCTAGCATTGGGCAGAGCCCTTTCTATATGTTTAACAAAATACAGAAAATAATCTTGCCGGAAATGCCGAGATATCTGACTACACTTTTCACGATTAACGGCTGGCCGTGAGGGTCAACAATGAAGAACTCTTGCCAGTTCTTACGCGTATCACTTGAAGCCCTGTGCCCCGGGGCATGGAAAAGAATAGTTTCACATTTCAGGAAGTTGATAAGCAACTTCCAGCCATAACAAAATCCAGTTATTTTATTTGCATCCCATTGTGACAGGGTGTTTATGACTACTACCTTTGGTGCTGATATGTAAGCCACTAGATCATCGGTATACGCGATTAGGTGCGGCATAGACCTTAGAAGATCTGCAGTAAATATAGCAAACAATAATAGGGATCCCACAACCACAAATACTCTACTTGAAGTTACGCCACCACATTTCACGACGAACTTCCTACCTGAAAACCAAGCACCCTACACTCAGCGCTACCGAGACGATGTAATGTTTGCAGGATTCTAGCGACTTCATCATCAATACCCCATACGCCCACCTCCCATGACGAATCTGTAGCTTATTTCTAGGTGAAAACCTTTAAACAATAGGAACCCATAATAATTTATCTATTTTGTTCGAGAACGTACTTTATATATTTCCATATATTTATTTCTTTCACTGTTCAGAATCAGAACAAAAACGTTACTAAACTGCAGCAAAGTTACCTACCTGACACATAAGAGTGTTCTGTTAAACACTCTTATGAAATCTAATTAAATGAAGTTCAGCTGAAGTTAAGTTCAGATTTCAGAAACGAAACAGCACGAGTTAAGCCAAGAGTTTGAACTCGGTTCAAGCTTCAGCTGAAGTTCAAGCGCACACTGTGAAACTGGGCGCAAGAGTTGCTGCCCACTCGTACTACATGATCTCAGACATCGGACTCGAATTCGTTTGTTCAGGTCGATGTAGCCCGTTAAGTTGCTCCGTTAAGTTCCTCCACACACCATCAGTACGTAATCAAGTTGAACAACGCAAATAATGTAATTAACACAGAAACCAAAACTCTGAACTAAAATATTTTCTTCCTTAACTTCATCCCGAGATGCATGATTCCCTTAAAGAGCTGTGTGCACTTCAGTATACGGAGCATGATAGGAATATTTTCAAAATGGCCGGTTGACACATATCATAGGAGCTTACAATTCGTCTAAAATAATTCATCTCTCGGCAAAGTTACCTCCGGATCCAGGCCCTAACATCCCACACCCGTATGCACTTGCCTAGAGAAAATATGATTCATTTGGCTCTGAAATTTGAACACGAAACCAAGCCAATTGAGTGCACCACAACGTTGTCGTGGTCAAGCATTTTGCATCCATCCCTGCTTCCATTTTCCTATCAACACGCAGCTACATGAGCGTGTGACCACACTCTCCGTTCTGTTGTTTCAAACCTGGACTCCCTCGTCTGTGACACTTTTGATTCAATATTTAAGCGGTTGGTCACGTAGGGAGCCAGCTCTATCGGGGGATCGGATGTGATGAGAGTGTTCAGTGAGCTTTCCGGAAAGTTTCTTCGTTATTGCACTTGAGCACCAAAGGAATTTAAACAACAGCCACCTTATTATGACTGCTCACAATTTTACTGCATATAATCGCAAATACGTATGCATGTGCATATGCATATTTTTCTGCATTCTCCTCTTTGTTAAAGTGGCTGCATGCTTGTGTATCGACAAAGACTTTCGTTGCGCCATGCGAAAACATGCAGGTCCTATCGTATGCGCATTGTTTTGGGTGAGGGGAATGATGTGGAACAGTGTCGCGGGTAATGAAGTCGCGTGCAGGTGGGAACCTGCTGTGTTAAGCTCTAATTTGATGCTGGCTTTTATGATGTTCTTAGCTGTTGAGGACACGTTAGCCGTGTGCCGAGGAGGTCAATGGTCCTGCATGCTGCTGCTGTGAGAGTGAATAAGTAAAGAGAACATGTTGCGTGTTTTTTTTTGTTATTGCATGCATGGTACGTCCAAATGAAACGGTGCGGCTTATGCCACTTGCTCCGATATACGCCAGAACTATTGCGTGTTAAATATCAGCACTTGTATTAAATTGAATTTAGGTACTCCTGCAGGTCTTGAGATATCGATCGGAGATTTGTATTTACTAAGGCAGTGGTTAATGGTGTTGTGGAACGAGAATGTCGGATGAAGAAGTCCTCGATCTCTTCAAGATGAATGTTCCTGTTATTGTTTGTTTTGGTGGCATCTGAAGGAGAAGACTCAACCACGAACTGAACGACCTGCATAGTGACGTGAGTCTAACCAGACACCAAGGTGACTTGGCCATATACACTGTACAGCGCACTGACAATATATCTCCCTCCCGAAGAATCTTTCCAGCCTGTGGAACAATGCAACACTGGACACTGATCAGGCTAATGCTACGTTTCCACTGAACCGAAGCCGCAAAGTCCGCATGAACTTTTACTGAAACCTCAATAGGCCGTTTCCACCGAGCTTGAAGTGGTTTCGCTCTCAATGTTCAAGTCACTCGCTCTCAATTATTAAATGGCCGCCAGATAAGCTATTTTCAGACAGGACATAATAGTCTGAGAACACCCGAAGATAGAAAGAGACGAAATGAGAAAATCAACATGAAATTCACACTGCAAGCGTATCCGTGTTCAGAAGCTCTCATGGACGAATTAACTCGAGGAGGATTTGACGAGTTCTATCAGAAACCGCGAGGTTTCCAAACCCCGAAAATGTATGACGAAACCTGGTAGGCTTGGAAAAAATGTATGGAACTTCGCGGTTTCGTTCGGTCAACTCTGTCAAAACACAATCGGGAATCAACAACGTTTTAGCAGTCGGTCTAAGCTACGAAAGAAAAATCCATTTGTTGGAGCCATCGGAGAAGACATAACGCCACTCGTTCGATTCAGAATTGATCTAAACATTGACGAAACTCCAATAAAGCACATCATTTCACAATTTTGAAAAATTTTGGTCTAAACTTTTTTTTTTTTCACATGAATAATCTGATGTACATTTTAAATTAAATAAATTATTTATTTAAATAATTTAAATAACCCATTTCTAGTTTTAATTTTGGCACAGTACTTCATTGTATGTGTCTCTCCCTAACTCTTAAACGGGGCAAAAAATTGTAGTTTCTAACCCTTCTTAAAAATACCGTTAGCAGTTCTTGGCGCCAAAGTAATCGTACTCTCCCCTTAAAGTGCACTTACATTGAAGTAGATTTGAACACCATCTGCATGTACAGTGAAACTCCCCCCTACGGACACCCCTGTATAAGGGACACCTGCCTTTACAGATTATTCCTCCTGGATCCGTAATCAATAGACCCATTCGTGTATTTCAACCCCTTTATAACAGCCCACCTAGTTACCGGTCACTGACCTGAATTACAACCCTTATTTTGCTCTTGTAAATCTAATAAGGGACACTCGAAGCAAAAGCGAAGTGGAGGAGACGGACCTACAGATAAGATAATGTTGGTCAAAGGCAAATCCCTTGACCAACATGCATACTAAGGTGTACACATGTAAGATCACACAGTGTTTGTAGAGAAGAGCGCTCTATACTTAGTGGCGCAAAACTAGTTATACGCAACTTTAAACTTAAAGCTTTTTGTAAAAAATAGTAATTTTTTAACCTGTCGTTAACGTGGGTTACAACGTACCTATTAAAATTTGAATTACTAAATAATGTCTTCTTTTCAACTCGAGCAACCAATGTGATCCTCTAGGACCTTAATCGTGCCAGTTCTGCTATATGGCTCAGAGGCATGGATCTTGTGAAAAGCGGACGAAGTTGCTTTTGGTTACAGTGAGGGGAAAATTCTTCGAGTGGTTTTCGGTCCCGTCTGCATATATGGTGAGGGGAGGAAGAGATACAACGACGAACTGTACAGGCTGTTCAGCGACGTCGACTTAGTCAGAAGAATGAAGATCCAACGATCGAGGTGGCTGGTTCATTCAGAGCGGGTGAAAATCAATAAGAGGGACGGAAAAGAGGGACGGCGTCGAAGATGAAACAGCGACTTAGGAGACACACGCAAGTGGAATGTTGCCTCAACCAACTATGCGTGCGAAACTGGAGGCATATAGCTAAAGATCGAGCTGGCTGGAGATGATTGTTGGTTGTAAGTGTTCCTTTTCAAAATGATAGGCATGTGTTCAAAAAAAAATTCAAATATTTATTGAGAGTATTGGTTTAAAATCGGAATGCTATTCCAGTTGCTTCTGTGGGTTCTTTGATGTTATCTAAGGGCGCCGTATGAAGCTGTTTCTTCTTCAACAAATTTAATATTCCTCTGCTTGGTTACGTTGGACAACAATAACGACTCCGAACGGCCAATTTGATGAGCTTTTTCCACACAATCTTACTCTTTGACCATTGTCAGTTGCTCGAAAGAGGTAGGGCCATGAACACTATTTTGCACATACCAGGAATCGAACGTAGAAAGTAAGTACGACCGCCACTTGTAGTATCTGAAATTCAAATGTATGACTATTGCTATAGCGATGCTCTTATTGATTAGATTATAATCGGCTTTATCAATCAATACCTTAGAACATTGATATCCGGCATCACCAAGCAAGGTTACTTGATGAATATTTCTATTTGCTTCTACATAGTTTGATCTTAAAGCTCCTCAAAGGGATTGACACGATTTTTATAAACACAGTAAAATATAATTTTTTAAAAACACCTCCAGTCACCTTCAAGTCACTACAAAGATGTCTCTGGTGACCTTAACTTTGTCACGAGGTGATAACGATAAAGTGCGGTTTATAACGGCTATAATTATCAAAATGCTAACATAAGTTTAGAGTGCACTTTTGCCGACTATAATTTAGCGCCATTGCGTTTTTCATATTTCAAAAACTGTCAGTTATAGTGAATGTGAGTTACTGACTGAGTGCTACGACGTTCACTTTATTCATGAAAACGCACGATTTTATTCTAACGGCTAGTAAAAAATGAGAAACGCTCACTTTAAAGCAAAGAGTGCATTTTATTTGGTAATTTCCTTAAATAACATGAGATACTCCCTAGAAAGGACACCTCTATTTAACGGACAATCTTGAAAACGCACGATTTTATTCTAACGGCTATTAAAAAATAAGAAACGCTCACTTTAAAGCAAGCAGGAAGAGTGCATTTTATTTGGCAATTTCCTTAAATGACATGGGATACGCCCTAGAAAGGACACCCCTATTTAACGGACAATCTTGATGCCCCGCGGGTGTCCACTATAGAGAAGCTTTGCTGTATATGGAATTTGTTGTGACAACACTTTTTGAACTTCATTAATGAACATTGAGAATAGAGTCTTGGGCTTCTCCAAGTTGGGTATCACAACACATCGACAGTTTTAAATTTTATGAAACAGTGGGATTTCAAAAGTTGAATTGAACGGATTAAGACTACCGATTACTTTCGAGATATCACTGAAATTTGGAGGCTATTTTATATTCGTCAATAGCGTGCCATTGTTATCTCGTTACCCACTATAGACATACAAGTCCAGCACCATGGGAAATATAGAAGTGGATTCAGGAGAAACGTTTCTGTACACTATCCTGGCCTGGTTTGCATTGTGTAACAATCTACAACACCGCTGTATCAGATGCCATAGGTACATATATTGTAACACAGCCAAGGACATTCAGTCGTGTGCAAAATTAGGCTCTAGTATGCATTATTCGGTCAATTAAGTTGCGGCATCGGAGACAGGTAGCCGGCAAGGAGGCTATGATTTAGGTCCCCGATGACCATGGACTGTAGTGTGTAGAATAAGCGCTCTTAAAAATTTATTTGATAATCCGTGTCAATATGTTCAAATACTTGTCGTCCAGTGCAAGTATGGTGTTGACACTCGTTCGAAATTCGATTTCCTAATAAAGCGCACTACGTATCTGCTTTCATCCGATAACAACCGGACACCGGAAAGAGCTCCTGTCAAGTTTTCTATCACATCACTAATCTCTTTCCTTACATCTTTTATCTTTTGGTTTCTTCCACACTTTTCTCAGTTCCACGAAGAAACACCGCTTGACCACCTTCAAATCCATTTAACCCTTACTTTTGTTGAAATAGAAGAAAAGAAATAAAAAAAAAAACGTTCATGCGTTACACGTACCATATAACTGAGTTAAAAGGAAGTGTTGTCGGTTTCGTAAATAATGAAAGACAAGTCATTTTCATCGTTCTTTTGTTGCCCAGAAGTCCGTACAACCTTTCTCTGTTAATGCCCCGTGACATCATCAAATGTCACATATCCGACTTCATGTCACCCCCTTTGCCGCTCACACTTTGAAAATAAATTCCAACGAGTACAATCGCACAACTATACGTACGTGTACGTGTACGTATCATACGTTGAGTATAT
This sequence comes from Eristalis tenax, assembly GCA_905231855.2. Taxonomy (NCBI): domain Eukaryota; kingdom Metazoa; phylum Arthropoda; class Insecta; order Diptera; family Syrphidae; genus Eristalis; species Eristalis tenax. The sequence continues at coordinate 116,516,502 of HG993124.1, forward strand.
TTTTCGGGTTAACATCCTCAAGAAGACCCCACGGCCCGGTGCCATCCGTTCTCAGTTCGACTGCGGAGTTACAACTAAGTGCCCCTCTTGTTCGTAAACTTGAAACTGACACAGATCTCAAGAAAGTAAAAAGACTAAGGAAAGCAAATATATTTTGTTCAAGGAAGAGGCAGCAGCAGTAGCAGCCGCGACAGCAGGGAGAAATCTGCAGGGGCTCCATGGATACGGAAGTCAATTCAGGGAGGAGATACTTCAACTTTAGATTTGATGCATTTAAGGTGAGGCCAATCCATTACTTGATTGAAATTTTCTTCCGGAGACCACCGTAAACCGCCGCCACTTCGGCAGTGGGGGCTGTTGAAAGTAAACTCTTTAAAGTTTCTTTCATGTCTCATTATATACTTTCTTTTCAGACTTGAACTGATGGAGGAGAGTCAGTCAGGTCGCCTAGCAAACAAGGAAGAAATTTAAATTGATTCCAAGAGTTGAGATGATTTTTTCATCAACTTTTCCAGGACTTTCTTGGCATATGAATATTTATTCTGGATTTCAATTTATGCGCAAAATTGAGTGTGATCCGCTCACTTTACTATTAAATCGCCAGTTTGAGTAGATTTCAAGGGCCATTGAGTGGACAGGATATTTTATCCAGATTGCATGTATGTTTGCAGGTAACTCTTCAAAAGTTTTCTCATCTTCATTGAACGGAAAGATGTGTTGCTGATTTGTGATCGTGTATCTTAAATATTTTAAAATGACTCTTGAGAACGGGAAAGATGCGTCATGTGAGTTGGGTGCCCAATTTATTTTAAAAGCGAAATGGAAATGCAGTCTGATACATCGTATAGAAATCTTTAGACAATAAAATATTAACTTATGACGGAAATAATACGATCGCGAGTAAGTCATCGCTTCTGTAATGAGATTTCTTCGTGCTGTTATGGCACGAAGAAAGGAAGTTAAGAAACACGGAAGTGCGTGAGGAACTCCACATTGAGCAGCTGCTTCTTCGAACGGAAAGGGCTATGCTTTGGTGGTTTGGTCACGTGGCACGAATGTCCCCTTCATCACAACTTCCGAGGCAGGCGTTGAATGCGATTCCATCGGGAAGGCAACCGTTTGGCAGACCCAGGACGAGCTGGGTGGACCAAGTGATTACGCTTGGGCATAACTCCTGATGAGTTAGAGTCGATGGCGGAGGATCGTATTGCCTGGAGATCTCTCCTGCATGGTTTATCCCCGTGAGTGGCGACGCCTTTGGTTTAGCATGCGGATCAAGAGATGATGGTGATGATGATGATAGTGGTAAAATATTCATAAATAAATGATTTGGTTTATCCAGACCTCCTTCAGTTAAGACGTCCGTCCATGTAAGGCCACTAGCATTCCTGGCAATTATAACTCTGTAGATGTCCACAAGATTACCAACTTTTGACGTAAACCTACTTTCTAGGTATCGTCCATGTCTTGCATCTGCTTTCTCATCTTGAAATAGCATGTGATCTTCAGCAGTTACTAAATAGAAGAGAAGATCAGAAGTAATTAATAAAACATCTCTAACATATCCTCATTTAGCCGGTAGATAACTCTCTGCTTCTTAACTCTAATACTCTACTTCAAGCTTAACGAAAAGCAAAGTCAATGCTTAACAAGATGCCATTCAGTTGCATCGTTTTAGTACAATGCTTTGCACATTGGGTGGTGTGAATAAAAATTAGTGTGAGAGTTTCCTCAGCTTTTTGGAGGGAACACACCATTTGGTGTGAATAAAAATTTATATCGTTAAATTTGACGAAACCTCTTCACTCACATTTTTGACAACTGAAGGTTATCTATATTTTGGTATGAATAAAGATTGGATCTAACGAGAGAGACCTTGTAGAAGTTAAGTGTGCATAATAAAGTCACCTATTAGAGGACAAGAGAGAAAAGGCTAAAATATGAAGAATACTGTTTTGGAAGTGGAATAATTTGATGGATTAAGTGAAACCCCTTAAAAAAGCAGAAACCTGCAATGTAAGCACTAGATTTCATAAAATATTTAAAATTGCATCTGTGCATGCTGGAAAAAAAAACCAACCGCCAGCCAAGTTGCGTTAGAGCAAAATCCTTCTATAAACAACACTTGCCGAACTGTAGACCCATGTTACAAAGTCAACATGGAATCCCGGTTCACCAATGTAACTAAAAAAATGTTTATCTTCTCAATTCTTGGTATAACTTGGCACCACGAGGGATATGCTCTCCACTGGCAGCATATCAACAATCAAAATTCCCGCATATGTATACACATTTATACATAGAAGCTGCTCTCTGAATGGATGCGTGAGAGAAGACGTATGGAGAAGACTAACATGTTGCTTGTGTCTCCTAGTCCTCAAAAGGTCAAGTACAGTCTGCAAGCTTAACATGAATGACTAAGTCCAAGCCCCAAACAACTTGTGACCAAGCAGGCTTAATAAGCAAAAGACGACGCAACAAGTATGTACATACATATAAAGGGTGGTTAAAGGGCCGATGTTGAATAAGAACCACACCTAAACGTCAAATTTTTGTCTGCATTTCATTTGACATTTCTCCATTTCAGACTAACTTAATTTGAACCATGGAAGGATACACAATCGGAAAAATCGTGCAAAAAATTGAGCAAACCGGGTCTGTAGGAGATGTGAAAACGCCAGTGCATGCTCGTACAGCTCGTACTGCAGAAAATATTGCTGCTGTTCGCCATAGTGTGGCTGAAGAGCCGTCCACCTCAACTCGTCGTCGTGCCCAACAATTGCACCTCTCACGCTCGTCGTCGATGAACATATGCATAAAGACTTGCATTTACACGCTTACAAGGTGCAATTGACTCAAGAACTAAAGCCTCTTGACCATTTCAAGCGTCGTCAGTGTTCAGAATGTTGGCAAGAAATGGCAAGAGTGGATGATCAATTTTCGAAGAAAATCTTCTTCAGTGATGAGGCACATTTTCACCTCAGTGGATTCGTCAATAAGCGGAATTGCCGCATTTGGGCGAATGATAATCCAAGAGTGATTGTCGAAAAACCAATGCACCCACAAAGAGTGACTGTTTGGTGCGGTTTATGGGCTGGCGGCATCATCAGGCCCAATTTTTTCCAAAATTAGGCCGGTCAGGCAGTTACTGTGAATGGTGTTTGCTATCGTGAAATGATAACGAACTTTTTATGGCCCGAATTGGAAGATATGAATGTGGACGATATGTGGTTTCAGCAGGACGGTGCCACTTGCCACACAGCAAACGAAACAATGACTCTTTTGCGTGACAAATTCAATGGCCGTATTATCTCACGTGGTGGCGATGTCAATTGGCTGCCAAGATCATGTGATTTGACACCGTTTGGATTTTTTTCTTTGGGGTTATTTGAAAAAAAAAGGTGTACGTCGATAAGCCAGCAATAATCCACCTCCATCGGATGGAGGGTGCCGTCGAGGTCGCGGCTGCCATTTGGCCGATATTTTGTCCCATACATAATTGAATTATACCAAAATTATCATAATAAAAAGAAATGACAATAATTTCCTAAATAATTTGTGTCTCATTCAAAATCAACATCGGCCCTTAAAACTTAACCATGTTTATGTATGTTGTTTACGAGCTATTGTCACGTGTTTCTTTTCTGTGCGTTTCTCTCTTTTTGTAAAGCGTCCAATTTTTTGATTATCGTTGTTTGTGTATTTGGGCTGTATTAACTGTTTGTTCATGTTGTAAGAAAATGTGTTAAAATCTGATTCATTAGCGTCGTAAAGGCCAAAAAATAAAGACAACATTTTATTTTGTGAGAAATTTGGTTCTTTTAATTCAGCTTTTCCATTCCATATTATAAAACTTGAACCTAAAGAAGTCCTGCGTCCACTGTGTATGTTTAAAAATTATTGCCTACACTTTCCACCCAACCTTACCCAACTTTGCACCCACAATAAATCTAGTTTTCAAACGTCGACTTGAGGGAAAGGACCTACTTTGAGGAAATTTATAATTCATACCAAATTGGGTGTATCCTTTACCGAAAATACTTTAATCGTGTGTTTTAGCTCGATGTGTCCCCTTAGTTTTTGCTCACACCACCCATTGTCCGATATCTTCTTTTTGACATCGATCTCCAGTTGAAAAGCTACTTTTTCACACACAGTTACGTACACACAGCCAATGAAAGAGACTTTTTGTCCTTTTTTTTGAGGATTTTTGCCCTGAAGTAAGATTCCGAACAGCTGATCGGAACATTTTTCCAACAAAATGTAACGCAGCCCAGAACGATCAATACGGGATTAATTTCGTTTTTTGGCAAACATTCGTGTCAGCCAAACGATAAACTTATCGCAGAGAATTGTATGACAGAAAATAATGCAGACAAGTTTCCGTTCCGAACAGTTACCTCGCTAGGGCAGATAACCTTGTTTTCTGTGAGTCATGGATGGGACCTACAGTTTTATGCCAATTCCGAATGGAGAAGTTTGAGAAGCATTTTTTTTGTTAGACGAAGTGAATGATGAAAGTAAGTTGGTGAATTTGGGAAGAGTAACCAACCAACCCACTCCTCCATGGCAACCAATATTAATCCCTTATTTTATTTCTTTAGTGGTGTCATAACTCGTGTTCAGTCCGCAAACCAGGTAGACAAACCCCGTTACTGGCTTACTGCTGCTAATGTGATAAGTGAACTCTATTGCGACGATTTGCCCAAGACTTCGGTGTTGCTGGACCTCTCTTGTGAATAGTATGTTTTCTTACCTTAGCCGCTCTCTTGGCCCTCGTCGATGTGCACAACTGCCCCACGGAAAGCTGCTTCTGTTCTTCTAATGATGTCAATGTCATCGGCAACCTGGATTCTCCATCGCACATCTGCAAGAACGACCGAATTCTATGCTAACTTGGTAACACAAGGAACAAATTAAAAAATAAATAATAAAGCTTGTTCCTCTTACGATGTCGAAGGGGTAAACAACTCATGTGATACAAAAAATTATCAATATCAAAGAAAATGCGACCACATTTCGCGGACTATTCTTATTTCCATTCCACTTCCCGTGACTGCAGTCTCTCCGTTAAGGGCGTGAACGAGTTCATAGCCTTATTTCCACATTTTCATGTATTCTGTATTCTTAGTTTGATTCGCCTGTATTAGCAGCACCCATCATGCGGCCTCTGGGCAACGATCTGTCTCGGGAATAACGAGCTTTTAATTAATCGAAATGCGAGGAAATTATTTTATTGTAGCGACACACTGTCTGCGACTGCTTAAGGTTTTTCGCATAAAAATAGTTTCATGCCATTGACAATAGAAAAAAAAGTTTATGTCTATAAGGTGCGTGTGCGATTTTTTCAAGGTTTATTCATTATGAATATCGGTCCGGTGGAGTCAGGGTGAAGTGTGTATACATATGTTATGTATTTTTAAATAATGAATATTGAGCTAATTCTCATAATTTGAATTTGGACATGTACATATTTAAGCAAAGACAGGTCTTTACCTGGAAACTGGAAATTGTTCTCGAAACCATGTAAGATTTCTGACGGGTTTACTAAAAACGGTGAACTAAAAACCTATTCATTTCACATATTTCATTATTCATCAAACATCGTGCATAGCTCGATGTCGAGTGATAGAGTATTCACAAGACTATCGATTTATTAACTGCATTTTCTTTAGGGTTGAACATGTAGATATGTACAAGTACATCAAGTGAGAAGTAGTTGTGATCGATACCAACTGTGGAATCGGATAACTTGCCTCCACAGTTTTGGTGACTTGTTCCGTAATAGCATAAAGTGTCTGGAGAGGTTTTTTTAGGTGCCAGCTTACGATACAATCTCCTCCAGACCTACCCCAATGAGTTGTGTGGGACGAGCCTATGCACCTCCTCCCCTTCATCAAAGAAGTGCCTGCTTAGAGACTGATTTCTCGTCTTCCATAAATCTGGACATTCGCATAGTAGATGTCGGAGAGATTCCAGATCCTGCAGCTTCTACATAAATCCTTGTGAGAAATATCGGGAGTTTGTGGGCGAACGTAATGGCTAAGTGCTCAGTATGGACTTCAGTAGTTCGCGTAGAAGCGACAGCAGGTTATGATGTTTTCTTACATTCTGCCGGCGACAGCTCTGGCTGTTGTACCAATTAATCAGAGCGTCCTTTTCCTCCGTTCATTCATGAGCCTTTGTGCCCCTAACTACTCGTTTCCAATCATAAAAGCCACAAAGCGAACAGGGAAAAATATTTCTGAAACTAGGATTGGTTGAACGTAGCTACTTTGCTGTTCTGTTAAGACACTGACAACTGATGTGTAAAAATGTGCGATTTTTACAGATTTTTACATCGTTCGGTTACCAGTTCGGACATACAGTATTTTTAGAGATGCGACTCAGTGCCTAGTTGTAGTGTTTTAGAAGATTTTGTCTGTTAATTGATCGTATGCCGACATCAAATTTTAAAATGTTCTCACCTGTCTAATGATGTATTAATCGATTGGTATTTTTAGGTATGTGCGTCGTCTCCTATGCAGTTGGACCTACGTGCCTACGTTCGATTCCCGGTACGACCACAAAATAATTTTCACAACCCCACCTCTTTCGCGCCACTGACAATGCTTAAAGAGTAAAACTGTCTAGAAAAAGCTTCTCGAATTGGCCAGCATAAAATGGAAGGTCCCTTCTACTCGTGAAAGAGCAATAGCACGCACAAAACGAGTGGTTGCTGAGGCACTCTTCGCACTGTAGCGCCACCCTTATTACATTATTATATATTCCCAGGTTTCATTTCTAGATTCCTGCCTCATTCCAGAGATATTAATCTCGCATGTTGAATTGCGCTGAAGTTGTGTAAATTGTGTAAATTGTTACCGTCGGATTGTCCTCACACCAGCGAATTCAAACGACGGCTGCCTGGCCGACTATGGAGACTGGCCGTTGGTGATGGCGGTGAAATGGGCGCCACGTGGTTACCCCTCCGAATGAATTTCCCCGCTAATTAAATCCGCGATTTATCAGGAATATTGCGACCACGAAGGAACACATGCTTTTCCGTTTTGTTATCTGCACTCATTCAAAGATCTCTTAACCTAGTTTCTTAATACTATCAAAAATCTAACTTAAGTGCTACCTTATCTTAAATCTAATGCGCTTCACTATAACGCGGTTGCCACAAGGATTCACGAACAAAAAAATAAAATTACGTCGTTTTTGGTATGCACCTTCTTGCAGATTGAATGTAAGAACGATGCATGCTAGTAAACAAAAGTAAGTGGTGAATAGAAAAAAAAAATGTCACGGATTTCGTGCCTCGTACGTTTTTGTAAGTACGACCTTGCCTCAACAAACAATGCCAACTAAGCTTCAATGTTCTGGGTCGATAATGTAAACCGCATGTCTGGCCGTCTTAGCCGCGGCTGAATTAGTTATGTACGATTAGTTGTATTGGTCAACACTGCTACCCGCTTACACTTGGGTAGGTCATACGTAGACACGACACTAGAGCACAGCTTGTTGCTGTGGTGACGATGTGGGGGTGTTTCTTCGAAGAGACGACTTCCTGTTCCTCTTTACCTGACGTGCGCTAATAACAGTACGCGCTTACCACAAAAAAAAAAAAAAAAACTCGAATTGTTGGAGCTTAATATTCTATGAGAAAATATATGCCCATGAGAATTGTGGTACAATCAGGTTGGTTGGGGGATTGATCAGTTCGAATCGACGAATTTTCCGAATTATTGAGGGTTTTTTCTGCACTAAAACTCGTTTCTATTAATGAAAATATGTAAGACCTTACAACAAGAAATAAATGTACTTACACTTTACAAAATACTTCTAAATGTGAATTACGGGGATCCTCCTAATTTGTATGGTTTTTCCATCAATGCACATTTAGAAGTCGGGAAAGCCATAAAAAAAACCTACCACAACAGACATTTTGATGGTTTTATCAAACTTCTACATATTTGAGATCAATCATTGCTTTATTTAATTTTTGCTGACTTAATTTAATTTTTGCATAAAATAATTTGAACCCAACTCTCATTTATACGAAAAAATCTCGCGTGTTCAAGTTTTCCAAACTGAAGAACTCCGAATTTAACTGAAGAACTCCGAATTTAAGGGCTTAAATGTTAAGCATGATTTTAATCTGATTTTATTTTACTTTATATGCCGCGTTTCTAAATAAAAACATAAGTAAACACCGGTTGGGACTTATTTTAGGTCTGTCATTTTGGCTCGAGCGTTACCGTTGTGTTCTAAAGGAAGCAAATTGCCTTAAGACAAACAAACGCCGAACTAATTGAAAAAATCAATGAAAAATGATCGCAAATGTGAAATATTATGCAGGACACGCGTACATATAAAACCATTTGTATTTTTTTTTTTTTTTTAATACAATGTTTCCTTACACATTTAAATATACTGCTGTCCACTAGTCAGCAAACTTTAAGAAATAGTTTCTTATTTTTTGCAATTTTGTATGCAAGTAACTACGTATAGGCACTTACCGTTGACCTGATATACTTTATTCTACGAATTTCTTAACCGTATACAATAGTAAACATTGTAAGAATTTCGAAAATTAGTTTTTCAGTTCATAAATTGCCTAGTAAAAGCATACAACATAAAATAAATAAAATAAAACTTTCAACAATAACTAAAAAAAAACCTTTAATGATAATTTGAATTTTCTGATGAAAGAAATCATGTGTGTTATTAGAGTCCTCGATGTTTTGCTTTACTGTGGGGAATTCCTGAACACTTGACATTACTGAAGGCAAAAATTCACGAACCAGTCGGGGTGCGGGTTTTTTCCTACAAGTTTGCGTAAATATGTGATAACTGTCAAAATTTCGTGAATAACAGACAAAAATTTGCACGAATACGATAACTTTGGCGCCACGAATTGATAACGGTATTTTGTAGAGGGGTTCAAAACAAAAAATATTTTCTATGGAAGGGGGGGGGGTCATTCTCGCGCCGTTTAGGGGTTAAGGTGCAATTTTAGGTAAAAATTACATAAAATGAAAAAAAAATATATTAAAAGACGAAGGCAACATTTACAATTAAGGACTATACCAAATTCGAAAGCTATAAATTTGTTCTTTAATATAAAATTTACATCGCATTATTCTTGTGAATATGTTTTGATTAATTCGCATTGAAACTAAAATTGTTTTCAAAATATGAAAACCAAAAAAACTTTAAAAATAATATTTTTGAAATTGTGAAATGATATGCTAGATTGGCTTCTTGTAATTAATACTTATAACAATTCGGAAACGAACACAAAAAACTGCATGACCGAATGTCTTCTACTTTTTACTACTTAAGCTTAGTTTTTTCGAATTTACGTTTCTTTTCTTTAAAGTAAGTGATTGAATATAGACGCCTTTATCAACAATTTTCTTAAATAACAGTACCTAAATCAAACAGTACCCGGGTGGCCTGCTACGGGCTTCTTTGGGTTAAGGGATTTAAACTCCCTTTCCGCAGGAACCAAGTACCACTCACGCAACTTCGTTGTTCCGCGCGTTCCTCTTCCAGGAAAGTTTGGAGTCACGAATGATGCTTAGCTAGATACTTATCATACGTAGCCTCCATTGTAAGTTTGAGTGGAGTAAATGTCGGGATGCGCCTTCTCCTGGTGAACAGAACCAGCTCGGTTTTCTGGGGGTTTATCATCAATGCAGATTCCATTAGTTCCCTGACAGTTGTTAGGATTTTACCTTTTATCGGGAAAACATGGTCTTCTGCATATGCCATGGTCTTTATGCCTCTCTACATGAAGACGTTAAGTATTTTGTTAACTGTAAGAACCCACAGTAGGGGGAGAGGACTCCACCCTGTGGTGTGCCTCTAGTTGTCACCTTCCTTATAGAACTGTGTCCAATGTCTGCATTGACAATTCTGCTGTTCAGCATATTACCGACCCAGAATATAATGGATAGGTATGTAAGTAGTTAGGATATGATGTGGACGGATTGAGCTGTTGACTCTTTTCATGGCGATAGAATAGTGTTGACTCCAACACGCATGGCTTGATCATTCAAAAAATAGCATCGCCGATCACGTTTTGTGTAAGTTGTTGTGCACACTCCGCCAAAGAATATCTCTCGCAGTTAAGAAAAAAACGATTACTCATAGTAGATGTGGAGGCACCTGAGGTCGAAATAATTTTAATATGGGAAGCATAGTTGATCAGGTGCGTAAAAAATAATGCAAGCTACGAACCTAGGTACAATGTTACACAAACACGAAGTCGTTGCGTTTAGCTGTAAGCTGCAGTATAAGATATTCGCGAAACGACATGGTGGTAGGTTGTATGATCATTTTACTTACAGAAGGAACGTTTGTCAGTAATCTTTTGAAAATTAGAAAAGAGGAGAGATTTTCTTCATCGTGGGAAAGGTGATCAAAGACGCTTTTAGCACCCGAGCAGCCAAAGGAGAAAACGTATTGATTCATCGCATCCCTATTACACCAAATAATAAATGTCCTTTCAATTTAAAAGGAAAAGCTATATGGGCCCTGCCACATAGCCTTCCTCCACAAACAAGTGATAAACGTCTAAACCTCCAGAATCCATCCGAATAACAAATCAAGTGGCAAACGTTAGTCAAAGAACGTGGAGACCAGAACCAGGTGCGTTCGAATGTAGTTGAGCGCTGAGTCTGTTATAGAGTTAGTGCTTTAGTGAAAAAGTTCTATTGTACTTAATGCACAGTTACAAGTTATTTATTCTCCAACCATCACTCACCTTTCACATTCCAACCGAACTTGTGAGCTTTGCAGGTGCATGCACATTTCGTGTTTCACGAAAACGGTGAATTTCCATTAACACTCTTAGCACTTCCCTCCCGGCTTCATAGCACATTCAGACATTCGACATCAAGGTGCGCTTGAAGAGCTGTGCCAAACCCATTCAACAATAACGAGGAGAAAATGGGTGAACAACATTTAAAGGAAATTATAGACGTTAGGTCAAGAGAAACTAAGTAATAGGAAATAATATTATCGTTGATTCGTATCCCGGGGGCCAGCGACAGTAAGTCCGCAAAAGTTTTGAGTTTGCTTTTCATTTCCCTCCATAGTCTTTGGGACGTGTCGTGCACACAGGAAGTGGCGGATCTGTCTGAGAATTGAATCCAATTTGCGAAACATTTTAGAATTAATTTGGTTGGAAAACCCTAAACCGGGGGCCATTTTCTAAGTAAACTAGTAATTTATGAGGCGTGTGTCGGTGTGTAATTGGAATGTTGCATGGATGCGACTACTGTCATAATTATAATCATCGGCAATCATTTGTTCTTTGGTGTGTTCTACAGTGAACCTTAAGATGTATGAGATTTGGAATTCCAACGTGAGTACTTATGTTCTGCCTTGAAGCGAAGTGTCATTAAATAATCTCTAGATGAGTAAGTACTTGCTACACGTCATGCAATCTAATGGCCAGCAAGAGAAAACGAATTTTGGGGACATTAAAGGCAATTTGGGATTGAAGTCTCACGAAATTAAATAATTCGAGTGAATTTGAACAGTGCGTTTGAAGTTTGTCGGCCGACAAATTATACCTTGTAGGTTAACGTGGACAGCCCACTCCAGAGTCAATTGATGCTGGCTTATCGACATAGACGGTGGTGTATCCCCATACAAAATAGTCTAAAGGGTTCGATTAATAAAAATGTATCCGTTCAAAACAGGAGGTAAACAGCTCACTGAAGTCATTTGGTCCACCGATTCGTGTGGAGTGGAGTGTCCCCTGGCTGAAACCACATGACGAAAAGGTTCAACGCGAGCATTTTGGCAAGAAAAGTTAGAAATCACAAGAAAAGTTGGACGAAATCAGTCGCCTTTGATGGCACTGATTTCCTCACGGCTATCTTTGGAAAAAAAAACAACGCAGTGCAAAATGATGTCGTCCATAAATTTAAAGTTCTATGCTCTGGATCTTGGAAACATTTTTCAAATTTATTAATCTCCTTAAAACTCATATCATAAGGTCGCGTTCGGACGGGCTCTGATATTTTAAGTAGAATACACGTAAATCCATTCGCTTTTATAGGTCGCAATTTTGGGCCTTTGACAGTCGTGATTTCTTTTATTTACTCGGGAGGTATTTATTAAAGCCAGGTCTCAGCTTGCTCTACTGCCTGAGCATGCTCTAATTTCTTCTTTTTTAGCTAGAGCTACAGTTCGGATGGACCTGGGCATCAGGCAACATGCCTCTGGCGATATATGCTCCCGGTGTCATGGTATTCCTTGTAGCGGTCGAAGACGTTGCGGGCCACAGCATTGGTGTCCATTCGCTCTACATGACCTGATCGGATCAGAGACGAAAGGCGTTTAACTAGTTACACCAGTAACACGTCGCTGTACAACCAATACAATGTCGTTCAGTCTTAACGATTGTGTGAACTACTTCGCTCTCGAAGCGACAAAGAAACGTCCGCTTTAGTAAGTGTGCACACTTCTGCGTCGTACAGTAGAACTGGGGCTATCGAGGTCTTATACGGGGATATCTTGGTCCTTCGAGAGAGGGTTTTTTTCTCCATTTTCTTTTCAAGCCAATGCACAAAGCGATGGGCAATGGTGGTCCTTCGCTTTATCTCCCGGTTGTGTTATATTTATTGTATTCACTTCGATGCGTAGGCAGACAAAGTCTTTCACAACAAAGTTATAGATGCGAATGTTGCAGACATCATGTACTTCTCTTACGTAAGGGCGGAGCCACCATATGTGCAAGATGTGCAAATGCATAGGGCGACAAGCCCTGGGACATATTCTCAAATAAACGCTTTCATCATTTCTTCTGTTCGCATAAAAAACAATTCACACAGAAAATCAGAAAAACAATCAGAAAAACACTCAGAAAACTCCATAGGAGAAAGTCTCTAACCAATACACTCACTTAATAATTCCTAAAGAATCAATTGAGTAAAACGCGCAGAATTTATTTCTCATATCAAAAGTTCAAAAGTTAAACCAAATTTAAAATCAATTCAGTGGTTTAAAGCCAAATCACAATGAATGCCACGTTCGCACGGTCGTGTGTTGATAGGCTTCAGTACGCTTTATATCAAGCTTACGAGAATGTTATGTGAAAGCGCGGCTGCTTCAATTTTCCAAATCACAATGAAAGGCGCGAGTTACGTTACCTAACACCGCCACGGGTAACCAGCAGGTCAAAAACGGCCATCAGCCCAACGCACATGTTTGATATCTCGGTCAACGTCCTTCCGCCGAACACTTTTCTTTTTGACTCACTTGCACTATTTGTTAATGGCCTTCCGCCGAAATATTTCTTAATTCTACTTTGTAATGTTCAGGTGAGTTTTTTTGCAAGCATGCTTCTGGAGCGTTTCCATCCGAAGCGTTCCGATTACCTGAATGCAAGTCAATAAAAGTCACCTCAGCAAAATTGACCTGAGGAAAAACTCAAAAAGTGAAAGCGAATTGAATTGTGTACAACCTGCCGAGTAGAACGGATCACTCCGCATAACGGATTATTCCAAATAAATATTTTATAACGTAGTAAATATTTGTGTCTTTCTCCATTCCCTCGTAAAGTTAAATAGTAAAAAATCCATTTTAACACAAAATAAAAAGCAATTATTTCACATAAAATATTTACAAAAAGTTAATTGCAAATAGTTTCCTTAGCCTATCAGCAATGAAAAATCACGAGTAAATAAAAGAAAATTGTTTCACGACTGTCAAAAGCCCGAGTTTGTAGAAGTAGCTCTACCTAGGAATTTACGATATAACAGCTCGCGCCTACGATATAACAGTCTGGAAACTATCAAAGCGCGACCTATCAAAGAGAATGGATTAACGTGTATTCTATCTATAGAACTTTAAGTGTATGCACGACACTATGGCTTTCACTACTTTCAGCTATAGACAGGTTACTGGAGCAATGAGTTCCATTGCGCCACTACTTCCCTCTTGTTTTAAGTGAAGACAAAAGTATCAAGCTGGAAAGCACCTGCAATGATTTTAATAAATGTTATTTGCACATTCTGTCGCACATCGTTTTGCAAATAAAAAAAATTAATAAAAGATTTCAATCAAAAAAGCAGCTTCTTACAAAGCCACTTTTTTTTCCATTATGTGTTTCTTTATTGGACCTTATTTAGGAATTATAGAATGCGATTTTGAATATGCTGATTGTCAACTTCCGTTGGAGTACATGTGTTTTGGTGAAGAATTTTTTCAACACGAGAGTCAGAACTTCTTGTCTTACACTGAATTGATTTTTGTAAGAACGTGCTTCGGAAAATATTAAGTTAGCTTACATAAAACTAAATACAAAAAATAACATTTGACACTTCCAGGCAAATTAGAATTTTTTAGAAGTTTATGAATCCAAAAGAAATAGAAAATGATGTTGGCCTTCAAGGCAGTGCTATCAGTGGTTTGTCACCAAATTTCCCTTGCTAATGCCTAAAAATTCCCATTTTCCTTCGCTTCAGAAGATACCTCGAGTTTTCCCACACACAGTTTACAAAAATTAAGGATAATATTAATAAAACTAGAACAATTTTTATTCAAATATTACTTAAAAAAAAGTTTATAAAAATCAGCGTTGAAACTAACCAATGAAAAACAACACACAAAAATGGGTATATACAAATTAAATGTAAGTGTGGACTAAGGTAAAAGCAGCAATAGTAACACAGAAAAGGAGGACGCATTGAATGCAAAAAAGGAAGGAGTTCTATACATTATATAAATGTTTTATACATTAAATAAAAAGTTAACAAAGTTAGTAAGTCTTATTTTTAAAAAGAATATATTTTTTTTTGTACGCAATTCATTATAAAAATAGTCTTTTTCTCATTCCATAGGTTTAAAACAAAAATTCTTTCCATTGTAAATGTTGTTGTATGTGGTACTGGTTAACGGAAAATTCATAAGAATTGATTCGCTCCCCTTGAAATGAAGATCTTATTAACACATGCTGTTTATCATTATATTTCCCAGACAACTTCGATTCTTTAATTTTACGTCTGCTATAATGGAAAAAATTCTTTCTGATTCCACATTCGAGTGTGGCTTTCACAGCAATTTTAGCTAATTTTCCAATATGTGGGAGTATTACTACATCATTAAAATTTTTAATGTTGGAAATATGCTGCCAAATCTCTTCAATTCGAGTTTCACGATTGGTTCTTGATGGATGCATTCAGGTGTAAGCAATAAACAAATGAAATTCTTTGTATTTTTTATTAAAAATGTATTTCTGGGTGAAGTCGAATAAAAAAATTGCAGTGAATAGAAAAAAACGAAAATTCCCTTTATTTGTTCGGGAAGACGAAAAGTTTTTCTTTTTCCCTACTAGCCCATTTCAAGACTAAATATTACACAGAACACACAGAAATAATATACACACAAAAAACGAAATGTCCCACGATCTGGCAGCATTGCTTCAAGGAAGTATTAGTTACAGTGGATGTATTCGTAATTAAAGTGGATATTGGAGGCCTTTTATTAATTATAACCGAGATGTAATTGCAGATTTTGAGGATGATATTGCTAAATCCTGGTTGCTTTATAGTCTCAAACAAACGAAAAAGCGGAGTATATGTTCACTTACTTATCAATATATATGGTAAATTTAGGGTTATTATAGCATGGTAGTGCCGCAGGCGAGAGGTGTTTTTCGACTGTTTACAACATAAAGACTGAATTTACATTTAACAATTTAAATTTAAAAACAGTACACAACCTACTTTTCGCTAAAGGTTCATTTATTTTCGAAAAATAAAAGTACAATTGAGCCACCAACAAAATGAATATGTTTCGTAAAACAATACCGATGGTAAATTCGTTAACAAAATGATGCAGCAATTATTAAATTGATACATTACAGTATCTACTCTAACTGATGTAAAAGTAATACCAGTCATAATGCCAAACAAAATATAATATAGCAGACGCTCGATATAGTGAACTGGTCCTGTTCACTGTACCGAGATTGTTCGAGCTTGGATTCCTCGAAGCAAATTGCATCCAAATGTGTATGCTTCTACAATTAATCGAACAATGAATATAATTAAAATTTCTCCTCGCAATTACTAAAAACAAGACAATATTTATAAAAGTCTATAAAATCTTATTTTCAGCAAAGACCAGTGCATTCTCAAATAAATGGATAGCATCTCTAAAAGACAATGAACTAATCGGATGATCTTCTCCCGGTTATTGTTCGCCTTGTTGTCTTACATGATCTTCGTTTTCTTATAACAAGTCTTTTCACTTTATGGCATGTGGCATTACCACACGGTTATAATGGCATCCATTGTTCTTTCTTGAGCAGTTTTTTCACTGGATGCTACTAATGAGTTTTAGAAGCGCTTTTGTGTGCTGTAAAAAAGCGAAAAATTTTGTTCACTTTAGACGATAGCCGCTCGATATAGTGTGAATACAGTATATATGCACACAAAATATTGTGTGTTCACTATATTGGATTGTTCACTATATCAAGCGTCTACTGTACACATGAATGTACTTCATAAAAATAAATTTTGTAAAAGCAATATTTTCGCTTGTCATTTCAATTTACTGCGATTTTTGGAGCTATTCACTAAAATTTGGAAAATGTTTAGCGGAAACGAACAATTCATTTCACAGATTTGGTTGAAAGAAGAATGAGTAAGTTGGGCATAACTCGTTCTCACATAGCAAAAAGCACATGTATCTTTCATAGAAAATTCCATTCACACACAATCAACTATTTTTAAGAGAGCCACAATAAAAGAAAACCCCCAAAGGCGTAGAGCGAAAAGTCAAAAAAAAAATCTGCGCGAGCCACTCAAAAATGTCCATACTAAAACATCTCAAAATAAAAAACTCCGTTGTTTGTTCACTCGTGTTTTCGCCTCTGAAACGACTTATGCTCCAAGAAATTAGGAAGGTGCACCAAACGCAGGGCTTGCAGAGGGTGCTCATTTGGCTCGGCGCGGCTGGTCTTACTCACACATGTGTTACTTGCTTCCACGACACCACTCGCTAAGAATAGAATAGAAAACAGGAAGGAAGAAAAAGTCGATTAGGTCCGCCATTGTCTGTCGCGCGCTCAAATGTTAGTATACACTTTTAGTACAAAATTCCACTCGGTTCCACTGTTACGGAACCGTTGGAACGTCGACTTGGAATTCCTTGGAGGCTGTACGCTATATCACATGTAAAACTTAGAGATTTCTTATTTATAAAGATGTATCATCCACAAAACATCGTTTCACATGTATCCTCTGCCAATTGCCAATTGCAAACCACAAAAGTTGCCAAACCAGAAGCGAGAACAAACAGATAATCACGCTTGCATATAATCATTTGATTTAACGAGTTGAGAACAATTGCGGAACACGCAGGGACCCTAAATACATTATCGCCATTTTATTTTCTCCATGGATATCAGAAAGACGGCATCAAAACGAAACATCCTTCACAGTGGTAAGCTCGTTAATATTACATACCTCTGTCATGAAAACCACATGCAAGTGTTGACGTCTGACCTTTAATTCGAATGCCTTCATTCACCCTCAAATTTTGTGTTGCGTTGAAATGAACAAGTATCAGTGTTTGGCGGGGTCCTTGCTGAGGCTTGTTGTGGGCGCTTTCTCCGTTACGGTCATATTGGATTTTCTGGGTGATTACCGCCTTATCTTCGTACTCGACTAGATATTTTCTGACGATGATTAATGACTGTGGGTTGGATGGCAGTTGTTGAATGTTGTCTTGTTGCTAAATGATAGCAGTGAAGCGGTGGGATGAAAAGTTTTGTCATCAGAGTGGAAGGAGTGCAAGGAGTGGAGTATCTGTGCAAACATACAGATGCTTACAAATCCCCATTCTGCTGTGTCAGAAGGTTATGGTCCTAAGGATTAAGCGCATGTCGTGGACATGGAACTTTAAAATGTCTAATTAGGAATTTAAAATGAATTTCAAATAAAGAGCATGAATTAGCTCTTTTGCTTGACACACAAAGACACGAGTGAGAAGTAAATTAAAGAACTAGGTATTCTACAACAATCACATGTATGTCCTGCTTTGATTATCTGCAGAAATGTCTGAACATACATTTCTCAAGTCGTTAGTAATAATTATCGAATGTCGACACGACATGAGGCAGACAGTGTAGCTCCATTCATTCCAACGCTCTTGCTTACTTATGATCTACGTCTGCCACAATGGCATTGAGATTATGCAATGGATTGAGCTAAAGCCTGATGGTAATTAAAATTCTTCCGTGAATATCCTCAGGTGAATTTAAAACGGATTCAAGGTCTGACAAGACGTTCGTCGGGTAATTATTTATTCAGTCTCTTGTCTTCGAATACAGTGGAATCATGTATTTTTTTTAAATCGAATAGCGACAGCTTTCACCATCGGTTTCCAATGCACAGGGTGGCTAGAGAAGAACTATAATGAAAGAAACAAAATAAAACAACGAGACTGACTCTGGTTTTATTTTGGCAATATCACATGACTCAAATAACCGCTTCGGTTTCGCGGGCGTTGCTTCGGTTGGTCCAATCTTGACACTAGCAACTCGAATGTTGGCCTTTACCCCGTTTGAACTTAAAAGCGACACCCCGGACGTAGGTGAAGTTTAAGACCGCTATCAATAATGCCGACGCAAAGGGAAACGGGATCAAAAGGTACTCACTCAGCCTGCCATCGTAATTTGTAATGAAAACTACAATATCTTCATCGTAAGAAAAATGGGTAAGCAAAAAGCCTGTATTCTCTATGGCTCTGTTAGGAAGCAGGCTCACAGCATCTACGGTTCCCATCGGCGTACATGGCAGGCGACCATGTTGAAACACCGCCGTCGTTACTGAGAAGAGTGATCTCGAATGCGGAGATATCTAGAAACGTACTCATCCTGGGGTGTGATGCCAATACACATCATACCATCTGGGGGGCTCGAACATAAATGAGAGTGTTGAGACCCTTTTCAAATTTATTTTAAGTAGCAAGATGGCAATCTGTAATAAAGGAAACGATCCCGCCTTTATAACCAGAAATAGACAATAGGTTCTAGACCCCACCCTTGTCTCGTAATATACATATATCGGATGGTATTAAAGAATGAAGTGGCGGCCGTGACGTTGCCGGCATGAGGACCGCTTCTCAGCGGGTTCGATTCCCGGCCGGTACGACCAACAATAATTTTCACCGATCCACCTCTTTCGAGTCACTGACAATGATCAATGAGTAATAATTGTCTAGAAAAAGCTTCTCAAAACTTGGCCTTCAGAGTCGGCATAAAACTGGTGGTGGACGACTAGTGAGAAAACAATAGCACGCACAACACGAGTGTTTGTTAAAGAATGAAGTATGTCAAGAGACCTAAATTGTACAGAGCTGATATTCTTAACAATTCTCTGGTCAGATCATGTGTCATCAGAAGAGCTAGAGGGAAACCGTAACCGCCATGCTGGCGCTCAAGACTCAGCACCCTTAGCAAAAAATGCAAGAAACTTTTCAATAAGGCCAAATGAACAATAACTGATGCCAACTGGGACTCGTACAATAGAGCTCTTTGTACTTACAAATACGAAACATGAATATCCAAAGCTAGTCTTGTAGACTTTTTTCGAGGAAGTCTGCGAGACTTCCAGGCTTACGAAAGAATTGGCGTAGTCTCCTAATATGCCCTGCCTTATGCAAGGGGCAGACGCAACCGGTACCACCTGCAGTATATATACTCACTTCCCAGGAAACTGCGATAAGGAGAATCTTTCTGGAAATCCAACCAGTCAAATCCACTCATATTGCACCTTCCTCAGAGTGACCGACAGTATTGTCATGGGCTATAACACCTTCAAACCCTATAAAATGGCAGGACTAAAAGGCAATTTTCCAGTAGAGCTTCAAAAGGTTGCGGACCTTATCTCTACAACATTGGTTGATGAACAAGTTTCAAGGATACCTGGATCTTGCTCATTTACCCAGGAGCTGTAGAACGACCACCGTGGTCATACCAAAGACGAGGAAATTATCGCATGTAAAAACAAAAGATTTAAGACCCATAAGTCTACCATCCTTCCGTCTCCAGACTTAAGAAAAATTGATTGACGTATTGATTAGATATACAGTCGTAGACAAACTGTTGCTGAGAGATTGCATGCGAACAACAAGGGCAAATCTGTCTATAGGTCTATAGAAAAATCCCTTGAGCATAATTAATTTACCCATATATAAAAGAACCTCAAACCCAATGCATTAACGTCAACGCTAAACAGACTCCGGATCGGAAAGACACTAGGGTGTCTTTTGCTCACCAGTTTTTCAATAATAAAGCGACAAGCTAAAAGACAGACGAGATCACGATGTGCAGATCTGCTACTCTTCCCTCTCTTGTGGAACGTGGTGACACTCGAAGGGACTGGGTGTAAGGTCATTCCCTATGCAGACGATATAGCAATAGGAAAATTTGATCAGGGACATTATGCAATCTGCTCTCCCAAAACTAGTGATAGTTACTAGACAATGCGGCCTAGGCATCAATTTACAGAAAACGCACCTAGTTCTCATAATTAGGAAGTACAAAATCCTTTACTACGACCTTCTCTCTATGTGGGACCCATTTAAAGCTAAATGATTTGGCAAAATTTGGCGGTCTTAAATCAGACACGAAGCTAAGCTGGAAGCTTAATGTCCAGGAACGCGTCAAGAAGACCTCCACGGCTCTATGCTGCTGTGAAAGGGCCACATGGAGCAAATGGGGACTACAACCCCGTATGGTCCACTGGCTATTCGTTTCGGTAGTTAGACTCATGTATGCCGTAGCAATATGGTGGACTGCACTCGAATGTTATTAATTTTTTTATTTTGGCTTAGTACAAGCATCAATTTACAAACTAAAAGCTTAAAAAACTAACAATTCGACTGCAAACTAACTTAGATTAAAATATATAAATAATTTGAAGGGGGCAGGGATAGTTAAGAGGACGTGAATATGGAATATCTAATGGATTGAATGGATGAGTGAAAATCAAGGCAATTTTGGGATGTTTGCTAGGCGCAATATTCTACAGATGGGGTCGGACAGGCCTTAGCTGGCACGATGCAGGGGAGGTCGGAAAAGAGAAACAAACCTAAGGCGATGTTCGTTGGAGTTTAGTGGAATCAATTCCAGAAGGGCGGGTAAGCCAATTGTTCCAATTAAGACTTGGTACAAATATAAGAAGTTGGCTGCTTCACGGCGTTTTTTTAGGGTATGCATACGATCTATACATGTTGGTAGGGCAAGACTGTCGGACTGAGACCACGTAATGCAAGGCATAGGAATCTGGCTCGGACAACTTCAATACGGTTTGAATGGTTATCGTAGCGTGGAGACGAAACTTGGCTGCATATTCAAGGATGGGTCTGTTCTAGTTGATGTAAAGGGATTTATTGACGTAGGGGCTTGAGAATTCTTTGGACCAGCATTTTATGAAGCACAGGGAGGAAGTTTAGTTCCCCGTAACATATAGTTCCAAGGTAGCGAATGGGTACTGGCTCGTTATGGTGGAATTAAGTTCTGGAGGAGAGAAGGAGGAGAAAATTTGCGAGAAAAATAACTTTTCCTACGTTACGTTCAAGATTGTTATTGTCACACCAAGTGAAGAAGGAATCAAGGTCGGTTTGGAGCGCACGAGAGTCAAATGAGTTCGATATTGTCTTGCTTATTTTCATGTCATCTGTCATCTGTCATAGATCGATTGAGTACTGTTTTTAATGACATAGGCGACATCATTAATTGTAACACAGATCAGAGGGTCGGGGTGACTCCCTTGCTGAACGCCCGATGAGGCTGCAATGGGGTCGGATGTTGTGTGTCTGAAGAATACTCTGTAGAAGCGATTCTCGAGGTATGATTTAAGTCATAAGATGATTTGCCGTGAGAATCCAAGGGCCTTGAGTTTGAAACAGATTATTAATAATTGATAAATATTACCACCGATAGAACTATGATTGACTGAGATAACTTCTCATTTGGAAAGAAATTCGGTCGGGACATTAAACGATTCTTAATAGGTATAGTTCTATACCCATAGATCAGATCCCACGATACCTAAACTTCGAGTAGAACTTCTCAACCCTCCTTCCCCCCAGATTGTACTGAGAGTCTGAACACCAGATGCTAGAGCGTCCACTGCGAATCTTAACAAATGGAGATTCGAGGTCTATTCCAATGATCTCAGCACCCACCTATTTTTCCGATTACCGAATCACTGTAGCGTCTTTCTGGCTGAAAATATATCGATTAAAAAAACGCTGTCCTAGCTAAAAAGCAATGCCAATCCAGATGTCGCCATCTGTTCCGACAGCCAGGCTATCATACCTCTGACCTCATTCACTTTCAACTCTAAGACGCCGCCTATCTCGAGATAGCCATGTATTTTAACATCCAACTTATGTGGGTGCCGTGACACAGTGACATTCCAGAGAGCTGCAAGTTAACGCACCACTCAAATGACAAAACTGCTCATTTAGCATTTTATACATCGATCGGCGATATCCGCTCCCATAAGAGCTATCAAACAAATCCATCACATATCCGACAGCAAGTGATATGTATAAACAAGATAGATTTAAGACAGAATTAAGGTCAGTTTCAGTTTGAAATTAGATACCGAACCGAAAGGTTCGCAATAAAGTATTTTTTTTTAAACTCGTCTTAGAAGGGAGAAATAATAATTTGCATAGCGGACACTAGAAACGGTTCAGGCTCTGTACCATTTCCGGGTGGTAATCCACCCTCCATGCCTTCCGCCACTATAAACACGTCTACTACAGCTAGCAATCGTAGATAGTCTGGAATGGGAGAGGATGCCTCATTACCAAAAAAATCTGGCCTACGCTCGGCCCTATGTGATCGCTTAGTCTGATAGATCGAACAGACCGAATCTTAGAAGTCTCATTGGCATTACAACGACTTCTACGGAAGCTGCTGAGACGAGGATGAGCAAGAAAAACCATTGTTCACTTGCTATCCAACTGCAGTGCTCTTTCATCCCGTGGATTAAGACTTCTGGGAGCCTTTAATTTTGATATCCTGGCTGAACTAAGTAGCATAAGAGTCAGCCGTCTTCTTTGCTTTAGTAAATTGTATAGAACATTGAGAATAAAGAATAAATAAAATAAAATAAATAAAAATAAAAAGCCCTGGTTAGCGAAATAGGTACTCATAGATCCGTGTTGTAGGAGAGTGGGCCAATGCGGGCCTAAGTGTGGCTGCTGTCTTTCCGTACAGCTGTCAGCCACTTCGTCCTAACCGAACCTACTTTCTAATAATCACAATCACTTCTCATACTCAATTATTTAAAGATGTTTGCAGCTGTTGATCTTTCATTATTATTTTAAATTAAATCTCACAAATCAACACCCACTACAAGTCAAAAGATAACCGGATAAAACGCCCATGTTCCCTGGGGGTACATATCAGAAATGAGTGTGAGGCCAAGAGGATTCAATTAACAGATTCTTGCGGGTCACATTCCTTGCGGGACATCTAATGCGGTTGCATTATTAAATGTGAGGAATGTAATTGACAGTGACAGTGACACGTAATCTATGTAAATTGAAGCCATATCAGAATGAGTGATATGTTAGCTGCATCTAGGTAAACCCAGCACTTCGGCGACGTCAAATATGTTGTCATTCCAACCGAATGTCCCAATAACACACATACCAAGGATGGGATGTCTTACGGTTACAACAATGCAAGTATGGATGTATCATTGCTTTGTAATGACTAATTATTGTACTTTATTAACAGTAGTCAGCGTTGATTTTTGAAAAATTGGATTTCATTATCTGATCCGTTTAATTATGCTATTTTGCTTGAAATAGGATGCACTGTGTTATCTCATGCGTAGCACTAATGAGTAGACACATATTTATATATGTACAGATGCGGGTTGAGTCAATCCCGAAGAAGCAATCGCCGAGTATTGTCGTATTTGTACAATCGTCTTGACTTCTATCATTCTTAAAGAACTCGATTCCTCTGCAACTGTTCTGCGCCACGTTTGCATAGGGCGTCCCACTGCTCTCCCTGCTCGGGTGTGTCCAATCCACAGCCACTTTATCCTTCATATTCTGATGTTTATAGGCTCCTGGCCCATCTCAGGTATAATTGCTCATTGGACATACTGTTCGGCTTAAAAATCCTAAGGATGTCTCTTAAACATCTGTTATTGCAGATTTCGTGTGTCAAGCAGCACAGACTCCACATTGGAGCGGCACAGTCGCAGCTTGGTTCTTAAGCTGATGACATTGCTCTTCCAGACCGTGGATAGCATCCGAACGAAACTTTAGCCTGCGATAGTAGTTAACTTTCACGACTTCCTGAGCGGCAATGTTCAGTTGGGCGCGGCTGCCAGAAATACTAAGGGCTTTACTTTATTTTGAGCCCCACTTTGTTTGCCTCAGCTTCAATATTATGGGCCATCAAGTGAAGATCCACCATCCGACGCGAAATTAGACAAACATCGTCAGCGTGTTTAAGCTAAGAGTCAGATTTCATCGAATGTCATAGTTTCCTGCACGGAGTACATGACTGATAACAGACAGAAACAATAGTGGTGACAGTATGCACACTTGACGAACTCCACTTTGGACCTGAAACTCCTCTGACTATGTACCATTGTGCAGGACGTGACACTTTCTACCTTCATATAAGTTTTTCCGGAGAACATCTCCTGCGCAAGGTCGACCAGATTGCAACACGATTCTATCGAAGGCCTTCTCGAAGTCGATGCACAGTAGACGTTATCGGTAGACCGGGTGTAAAAGCTAAAAAAAAATCAGTGTTCGTCACGTAGATAGATATCCAATAAAATATGGTTCCAGCTTAGCTTATACGGCAAAGAGTGGATCTGACCTACAGTTTTATGCCGACTACGAATGGCAAAATTTGTGACTCGAATAAGTCGGAGTCGAGAATTATGAAGCAGCGAAAGAAGCGACCCACCACCTGCGATGGGAGCATGCATCTTTTGTTTGTATTTTTGGTTTCGCTCTCCAGACGTCCCTGGTAGATAAGTGTAGTAAAAGCTGGTGTATTCGGAATGGTTGGGGTAAGGTTAGTCCGTATACACGAATTTCCCGAATTAATGACAGTTTTTTGTATGCATTAAGACGCATTCCTATTGATGAAAATGCGCAAGAACTTTAAACGAAAAGTTATCTTATAAACACAAAAGATTTGGGCCGGGATAGCCACAATGCAATTTGTTAGGGTTTTTCCCGGCTTCTGAATGTGCTCCCCGAATAGACATTTTGCTGATTTTATCCGACTTCTACATACTGTGACATGAACAGTATAACGTGTATAAGATGAGATAATCTGGACACGAACCACGACAAAAACGCCATCTATACGCAATTAGGAGAACGATCAACTCCGATGAGTATTCCCGAAATTGTTGTATATACTGCTAGAATGCCACCTATACACGGATAGATCACAAAGAATCATTTATATAAGCGCCAGCGAGGGAATTCAATAGACTCGTGGCGACAGTAGGATCTAGAACCAATACTAGGAGTATAAATATCGGCACGGTGGTAGATGCTTAAGTGTAATAAAGCATAAAAAGTAAATCAGTGCTTTTAAATAAATTCGTGTATTTCGTGAATAATGAACTTTTGTGTTTCATACGTCACAATCGAGTGATCACAACCCTGTTGTGTGTACAATTTAATTAAGCATACTTAATTTGTGTGTTTACGTTAAATTTCATGGTGGTAAGTAAAACTTTCCGGAGTAAGTTGTAACGAGTTGCATACTAAATGTCCAGATGGTTGTTCACTGTACAGTCAGTCTCAGATTCAGATCTTCTCTCCCAGACGCCATCAACGCAAACATGACCAAAGATCGCACGCAGAACTTTTCTGTCAAAATAACCAAGAGCTTCTTCATTCGCTTTCCCATGTCTCTGCGCTATAGAGCAGGACAGTGATGATCAGTTTGTTATATAAAGCCAGCTTTGTATTTCGAGAGATGGCTCTGTTACTGTATAGCTTGCATAGAGACACGCTGTCAATCTGCATCTCTTGTGCATTTTTCAGGATCTGCCGTGGTGTGAAGATTTGGTCGATGGTGGACTTTCCTTGCCTGAAACCACACTGATAAGGACCTATTAGATTATTGACGAATGGTTTGAGGCGTTCATACAAAACGGGAGTGAGGCTGCTTTAAACAGTTCCGCGGACAGTCCGTCCGTTCCAGCAGCATTGATCGACTTCAGGCTAGATATCGCTGTATTGACCTGGTCTAAGTCGGGGGCGGAAATCTTGTTTATCCTCGTCCAAATTAAGTGAAACAATCTGCCTAACAGCGCAATTTGTTTCGTCTCAGCATCGACTGCGACTCTACTACTAGTTGTCCATATCCGTCCATGCAGGCTTCGTTCCGAGGTCTATACCCACCGGATAGTCGTTTTATCTCGTAAAACCTCTCCATCTCCTCAGCAGCGCGCTTCTCGTGCTCTTTCTTTTTCATTCTGAGAAGCCGTTTCTATTCCCTTTTCTTCTGTTCGTAAAGCTCATGAACAGCTCTAGTTGTTGGATGCAGCGTTGCTTCGTAGTCTGCACTCGTCGTCAAAATATGGGTTTTTTTTTAGTGGTGTCGTAAAACCCAGCACATCAGTGGCAGCATCTTTGATGGCTTCTTGACAACGTTTCCATTCCTCATCTATTGTGAGTGTAGGCAGGGTCGAACTTTCGGAGAGTTTCTGAGAGACTCGGTCAGCAAAGTTTCCTAGCGGTCGATTTCGATTGTAGCTTTCCAACGTTAAACTGTAGTGTCCTGTTTAGACTCTGTACTTCTCTCGATATCTTCATCCTTGGGCACAACATGGAAATGATCCGAGTCGTTATTGGTTCCTCGGATCGTTCGGGCATCGTGGATACTTGAAGAGTGTCTGACGTCGCTTGTAATGTGATCATTCTGGTTGACGATTGCTTGACCAGGTGACCGCCATATGTAGGTTGAGATGTGGAAACCGCGTATTCATCAGAGATAGGTTACTTCCCGAAGAAATACAGCCTCAGGATATTTTCGGATAACTCTAGCAAAGGTTAGAGGTTTCTTCCGTGCCCAGCTGTGCATTGAGATCTCCTAAAACGATCTTGCTGTCGAAGCTGGGGCATTGATGGTGCCTCCTTTCTATGAGATCATAGGAGTTATCGTTGCTATACTCATCCTCCTCCTCAGTCGGAGCGTAGACGCAAATAAGGCTGATGTTCCCGAGATTAGACTTGAAGCGGATTTTTATGAGGGGCTTACATACTTAAAGCTTAAGACATTTTGCCTGAGCCTGCCTCGACCAACAAATCTACATCCAATGAAGCCCTCCTTCCCCGTAACAACCGCCATAGTAGACGTCGCAGTTTCTCATCCCCCCTTTGCCATCCCATTCCACCGCACTTCCTGGATAGCGTGAGGAAGTAGATGAGGAAGTTGATGAGGAAGTTAACCTCAAGCACGACCTCCATGGGAGGACAGGTCCATTATTTTAAACCCTCGGACAGAGGGCTCGCTGCATACATTAGTTCACCACACAACGGTTAATGTGATGGCAATACAGGGAGCGCCACTAAGAGGCTGTATGTCAACTTGACTTATGCACAAGCGGTATAGCGCTGGCATCCTACCAGGTTGGGTGCAGTCAGCAACTTTGCCCTGTGTACCTGAACTTCTGTTCCCCTAATTGTTGAAGCTGTAGCAGATGATTTATTTTCCACTTTCTTGTGTGTCAGTTGTTCGTAGTATTTGCAGATATGAAACTCCGTTTCATCTTTAGATCTGTCAGACTCATCAGATCTGTCAATGGTGACTGAAGGTGAGCTGTTGGGGGTTACAGCACATATTTGTATAGGTAAATAACTACTCACTACTTTGTCTGGGTAATTAATAACTTCGCAAGCATCGATGTATCGTTTGCATCCCAAGTTGAAAACCGCTTACTTGGCCTGATTACAGATCCTCGAAGCGGTTTCAAAATTGACGCAGGTCGGTCAATCCTGCAGGAAAGCTCAGAATTGTCAAAAAATTCATTTCCGTTCCATTCTTTCTAAATACAATACTTGACAGTCTGCAAATAATTGGCATTCTTCACCACATAAGATCCTATACACATTCTGTACGTACCCCTACATGTTAAGTTGAATGAAAAAAAAAAAACCCTCAACCAATACGTTTTCCATCTTCGAACTGTCAGTATTTGTTAAATGCGAAGTTTGTAACATCTGTGAATATACTGCTGGGGTGGCTAGAACCTATGAACCGCAATCGATTACTTTTCCTCTTAAAAGGGCGCACGTTTTTTTCTTATTTAAATTCGTGCACGGTATTCAATGGTGATTTTCTGTTCCCTTTTTGCGCTTTTTTTTCAGACTACGACTAAGATTTATTAGCCACCACCTCATTTTTTATTGCCAGTTACTCCACCAATTTTACAGACATTAAAATCTTCCACAGTTATTCCTCTAAATTTCCCAAAAGCCACATAAATTTCATTCTTACCCACATATAAATACCCATACTGTTGGCAGAATGGTGCCAGAGGATATTCAAAAACAACGTTTCCTGCTTCCAAGCACCTACATACAAGCACTCGTATATCTGACGCTAGCACCAATCCTTCCTATGATTTTGGCCAGCGGGAATATGATCGCCCAGCACCGCCGGTGTAGATTGTAGACACACACAACCCTCCCACAAGGGGATGAAGTATCAAAACAGCATACCGCAAGCTTTAATTGAATTGCATGCACATGCCTATTCATGGCCAAGTGTACGTACGTATGTAAATACCACACAGGAACAGACGATGAATATGAAATAGAAGTGTCGTTAGATGGAGGCAGCCACTTAGGCATTGTTTTGCCATTTGTTCCATTTTTCAGCGGCATCCGCTACGAATGTCATACAACGAACAATGGTTGTCGATGCAGTTAAAAGTCCTTTGGACAATTCTTTTCCATGCAATCGTATCGGGCGCAGTCGAGAACTTTTAGCCAAATCCTCAGCATCAAGAGCACTGGATTTTCCATGTAAAGCCTGGTCCACCACACACAAGTGGGTGTGCGCGATTGGCAACAGAAAAAAAAAAAAACAGAAATGAATTAAGCAAATAAAGGAAAAGGAGAAAGGACCCCCACTTGTGGTGTGCCTTCCATGTAGAGGCAGCATAGTCTTAATTTATTCCGCATATCTCACCCGGATCTCTTTGTGGAGCGCAGGAGGTGGCCATATCCTAAGGGTATTCGCGGCAAGTGAAACCATTTTACGATGATGAATTGCCGCCACCAAGCACTTCGCCAGCTGGCTGCACAGGCCCTAGTCTGTAGAGGGTCTCGCCCCGTTGTGAGTATGCTGCGGTGGTGATAATTGAAATCAAACAATAACTGTGTCGATTCGAGAAACAGCGGCGACATTGTATCAAGTGGAAGGAGCACAGAAGTCAAAACCATGTGTTTGTGGGACGAGGGTGTGAGGAGCGCCCACACTTTGCACTGTTATTATCCAATTAGTAAGTCGATTGTTCAGCATTTCAGTCACCCTTGAGCCATTCACCATCCAGGGTTTTTGAATACGAATCCGAGCAGTTCCCTTTGAGGTAAGGATTAACCACTCTAGACTGCCACTAGAAAGTGTTGTTCTCTAACGGTGCAATTGAATAGATCCTAAGCGGATTCAGTTTCGAGAGCGAGCGGTATCGATACCTTTTCTCTTGAACTCCACCGGTTCGGTAGGCATATGTGCCCATGAATATTTTATTCGTTCAAATTAGTATTGGGAATCAGTACGAATTGGACTTTTGTGTGCGCCATCGATTGAAGTGGGTGTTCGTGTTTAAACTTCTGGCGTTAGCCGATAAAACCAACTCTCCGAATGGAAATAATGAAACATGGAGGAAAACTTTTTGTTTCGGAATTACGTGGCAGACGAGGCAGTAGGTCATGGCGAAAAATATTTGGATCACCATACCCAGCCAGGACGGAATTGTTCATTTTTCAGGATTAAACTTTTTGAAGTACTTGAAAATAAATTCTCACAGTGAACTTTCTATTGACCTTTCCCAATCAAAAAGTGGGCGCATGATCTGGGACATCTGGATTATCTGGTTTTGTGTTTCCCTTCCTTCAGACGATTGTGTTTGAAGAACTTTGTTTCACCAGAGCTTAAGCAATTAAGTGGCAATGTTCTTTTCAATCTCTTTGCATTCTCTATGCATTTTTTTTCGGGGAAGAAATGCATTATGTTGGCCGTGTATGCATGAATGAGTGGGAAAACGTGCGATGACTTTTGGTAATTGATGATTTTTCATTGCTTTAGATAACATTTTTTACATGTCGGATGAAACAAGCCGGTGGTTGAGAGGCGGTTCGGTGAGAACCCAATTAGCATTCTGAGCCATTTTAATGCCACGACTATGTTACCTTATTTATACAGTGGATTTTGGAGATGTCTCTAGGCTTTTTCTTTAATTAATTTTTTATATATTTTCACTATATTAGGAAGTTATTGAATCTAACATAATGACCCTCAGCAGGCACTCTAACCTATCTTAAGCATTGACTACGTCTTTCGACTTATTCTATGTAGTTGAAGATTATTGCGAGAAGCACTTTCCTTTAACCACCAGTACTTTTGGTGGTGCCTGCTCATATCTTTAACATCTCTGTTGTATACCGATCTGCTGAATCGGAGAAGCTCCTCAGTGCTACATGTCGGCTGTTGTTAAGTCGCGTATTCGTAGTTGTCGGAGAAATGTGGAAGACAACTGTACTGGTACTGCTAATTTATCCTGGATCAGACCTGTCTGGTCGCAACAGACGAAAGCTTCAGGGGGGATAAAGCCGTTAAGGTAGACCTTGTCAAGGTACCTATAATTGGGGTGGTAAGCCCCTGAGATCAGTGTGTTCGCCTAGAGAGAACTTGGAACGTGTCTACAAATCATCTTGACTACGAAAGCGTCCACTCTTATCAAGTTCGCCCTGATATATAGGACCTCATTAGAGAACAGAGGCCAAGGTAGGACCTGAGACAAGCCCTCTCAAACGCTCGAATATTTTCCATGAAGCTTACTCTCGCGTTGAACCACACGTGGCAGCCATATGTATGCATCGGCCGGATGAGAGCCATGTAGTAGATTACCTTCACTCTCACATCGAGTTGGCTGTTGCAGAACAGTCTGTTTGTAAGAACGAACGGCCAGAGCAACATTTAAATGTTTGTTAAAATATAGATACTTATCTAGCCACAGCTCCAGGTATCTGACTATCCTTTTCGGCGCCAGTGGCTGCCCGTGCTGTCCAACAACTGAGAACTTTCGCCAATTCTTTTTGGTATCCGCCGAAGCCTTATATAACGGCTTTCTGAACAAGATTGCTTCCGACTTCTCAAAGTTTATGTTCAACTTCCAGTCGCCGCAAAATCGCTCAATCGTCTGTGTACGCTATCGCGTGCTCAAGAGATCCTATCAGAGCCGCCGTGTAAATGTTGAAGAGTATCGATGAGTTAATCACTACTTGAATTCGAAGGCACCAACAGAAGTCACGTTGCTATTCTTAACTACGAACCTTCTGTTGGTGAGCATATTAAGCAACATGTACAGTAGTTGTTTACTAATGCCTAGCCTGTTGAATTTTAAAAGAACCCTTCCAGCCATAATTTATCAAAGGCCTTTTCCAAGTCGACAAACAGGGCACCCGTGCGTTGTTTTTTTTTTCCTGCTCCATTCAATGTCGGGAACCAGTTTCGATGCGGCATGTATTGTATCATGCCCCGCCTTGAAACCGAATTGGTTGTCCGGAACTATCTTGTTATCGTCAACCCATTCTATCGAGGACCAATTTTCGAATACGGAAAAGAGAAGATGTCTCTAAGTATTATATGTATTTTGTATTTGTCATTATTGGCTGTGAAGCACTGTACCATCAACAGTTGTGCTTTTCTCATGTATGCAGGTGAGGTCATCTGAATGTGTGCGGATGTCCGCACTGGTGTGAGTGTTAAGCCTTCGAGGGATGGTTGCTGGTGGTTAACGATAGGAGATCTAGTTTAGGGTTGCTCACCATACATCGAAAACATCGATGTTTGCTATCTGATTTATCGAATCAATCCGATGCATAGTATACATTCGACGTTTAACGATGTATGTAGGTATCGAAGCATCGAATGAAAGTACGCTTGATGCATACAGTCGAACTACTCTAATCGTGAACTCTGAATTTTGATTGCATGTACTTAATGCTTATACTTAATTCCATGTACTTAATGCTCCTTAACTCGATTTTCTGAATTTCTATAACTCGAATGTTTCCACAACTCGAAGTACTCAGAAAGTCATTTCAAACATAACTCGAATTTTTCTAGGAATTTACTCTCTCAACTACGTTTTCGCGTTAAAGCGGAATTCCATATTGTTATTTGAATTCCATATTTCCATACGTATCATGGAATGGCAATTCGTTGTAGAAAAGGAGAAATGGTCGTGGAAGCCCCAAAACAAATCAACGTAAACGAATAATCTTATTCCCGTGCATTTTAGGTATTTTGTATTACTCGAACTTATTTTCTGGTCCCTTGAAATTTGACTAAGTGAATTTCCTTTTTAATATTTTTGGCAACATATACAACAACACAAATGAGTTGTGCGAACACGTCGCCACTCGCACGAACCATGGAACGATTTGATTGAAACAGCACTGTGGCACTTTAAGATTGAATATGGCACTCTGGTGAAAATTTGAGAAATTAATAAGATATGTCGATACTACGTGTCTACTAGAGTAAAGCTGAGTCTTCTAATGCATGAATGCTCACATATTTTCTTATGAAAGGCATCTCGCATACCACTCGAGTATGGCACCATAGTAGGGCAAAAACCCTGAAACCAACAGGCTGACAAAGCGGTGTCAAGAGGCATTGCGAAGTTCAAAGAATTTTGTCCAATAAATAATTCATGAACTTAATTAGGACATGAAGTAAGGCTCAGTCTGTGTTTTGCCGTCTTTGGTCCTCAAGGGTAAGTGCATTTTGTGGTATAAGCTTTGCTTGTCAAATGAGCGCACTCGCATGAGCGTACGTGCATCTAGTGTTGACATCTGAGTTAAGGACGATCGTCTTAAAAAACCGTGAGTAGCCTTGGCATCTTTACAAGTTGACTAAGATGCACAAAAACATATTTTTTTACATTTTCGTTTGAGAGACAGTAGACACTTTTTTAAACTTTTTTTTTTTTTGCAGTGGTATCACTTTGAAAAATATTGTTCGGGCGACGCTACTTAGCGGTCATGTCTATTAATCTTTGTGGTTGCGGTTACGTGTTTTTCAAAAAGAGAGAAATAAATTCTCGAATAAGAATAAACGCAAGTATTTGTAGGCCTGAGTTCAGATATTAATCTTCTCATTTTAGTTGCAGCTTGTCCGACTTGGGCCGCTTTTACACACTGGATTTTTTCACTCTCGAATAGTATGCGTGTGATACCAAGCGTGCTTTTTATCGATGCATCGTTATGTCCTACATTATTTTCAATAAATTACATTCTTCTGTTTATTTGACTGTTGCAACTGCAACAATGTGTGTTGTGTGAGATATCTAGGTTGAAGGCAAGATCTCCTATCGGCTCGTGTAGATGTGTGCCCGTAAATGATCATTCATCACCAATCTAGCGTTTGTTTTGGATCCGTTGTACTAAGGCTATATCTTCTTTGATGTTGCATGGCTAGTTAAACTGGCTTTTGGGTGAGATGCGTGCATACCTCCTCTGTAAGCGAGAAATGAAGGCCAGTTCGGCTTCCATTTACTGGGATGTCACTGTGACCTGGGACCGAGATAAGGGACATTTTGAGCTGGTCTTGTAACGACCCTTGCTCGGTCCAGTAAATTAGGCAAAAGCCTCGATGGCTATCAACGCATATGGCAAGCTTCGTCCTTGGAAATGTATTTAGATGTATTTTGATATGATGACACAATTCTTAAATTGCAAGTCATTTAGCTTTGGAAATTTTCAGAAATTCGGAGAAACCTGCTCGATTCCGGCGTTTATCATAGGATGAACGTTCCGTATAGTATGTTGGTGAGGATACCAGATCTCTCTGTATACGATTTACGATGGTTTGTAGGGTTCTATTGTCCAGCATGCAGAGTCTCTGATCCTGATGGCTATTTGTGCTGCAGTGTTTTCATGTCAGGTAGAAGATGAAGCGTAACAGTCAGAGCGCCAGAGTAGACCGTAGAGCGTAGTGGTGCTTATCCATGCAGTTCTTCGTACCTTGTTGAATTTGTGACCTTGTATTTTTTTCTTAAGGGCCTGTGATCCGTTTGTTAGAATTTTTTGAGTATACCTAACTTATAGGTTGAATAGAGGATATCCCAAATTATGCCTAAGTACTCAGGAGCGATTGATCGTTAAGGCAAGGAAGTTGGGTATTTTGGTATCTGTGATGAAGAGCATCAGTTCCGTTTAGCTTGAGTTGGTACCTAGGCCGTACCATGATCGCAGTCGTAAACGTACCTGATGCCAAGATCACCATATTGCACCAATATGTTGTACTCTTTTTTTACTAAAAAGGATTTTTCAAAAATAATTGAAGGACGCCTATGGCCCTGCTTCCTCTACTGACTACACTTTTTTGTTCCGTACATAATTCTTATGCAGAAATGAAAAACTTTTTGTGATTTGGAAACAGCTGAAATTTATTTACGCTTTTTTTTCGGGTTCACAACCGGTTCCAACGATGCTGGATATAACGATGGAATCCGTTATGGCGATGAAAGTAGAGTAGATGGAAAAAAATGTGCTTACATCTCTACGACTTGATATTTGCATTCTGCTTCTATTACAAGGGTGTGATGGATGCCACTGAGAAGATCTGCAAACACCGAAAAAAAGGTTCTAGCGATTAATGTCCAGCTACGTGCCAAACAGAAGACACACACTTCACCATTATATATGTACATATACCATATACGAAGTATTCGACAATCAAATCTAGTACATCTAGTACAAATATGGAAATCCTGTTTGATTTCCATATTTGGTACCTGAGGAGCAAATTTGTATAGATGAGAACTTTGTGTCCGAGATTCAATTGAATAACGCTTATAACGAGTACGATAATGCAAGATGACCACAGAAGTACATGTTCCATCTTTAAAGTCCAAACTTTGGAAACAAAGCACACAACTCCCTTGTAAAGAGTTCTTAATCCGCCAAATGTGTGAATACATTTATTTATTTATTTTTTTTTTAATAAAATTAGTTGTTTACTTATTTACTTTTGGGGGACCGCTATCCACAGTCCCCTTCAACGCTTCGTTAAGTCCCGATGGATTGAAATGTAATTGAACAGAATTTAAATTTTTAGTTTAATTAATTTTTGTTGATAGCCTTTTCATAAAAAGTAAATTTAATGGCTTGGGTAATTAATTTAAATGCAATTTAAATCAATCAATTTATATTTACTTACGTTTTTGATGCAGAAATACTTCCTTACCTCTTCCTCGCAGACGCATTTAATATCGAATGAATCACATCAAATTCTAACGACTTTGACATTAATTTTCGATTTAGGTCGTTCCCGAAATATAACAAAAATACAATTATAATTGGCACCACTCGATCTGTTAGATTTTTGTTTGTTCGAATATTCTTATAAAATTTCATAGTCCGATTTTTGGAATTCGAACCCTTTCATTTTAGAATCGAGTAACATAGTGAGGCCTCCGAGGAATCGGATTATGGACATAAGACTCACATTAATCAGCCATTTTCAATGCCTTTGAATTGTTCAAATGTTTTCTTTTCCGTTGTCAAATAAATGGATGAAATGGATGGATGAACAAAAACATAGAAACAAATTATTGGTTTTTATCCGAGCTTATTCACAATAGGCGATAAATATCTCGGGTAACTTAAGCGGATATACATAGGATTTGTTGTTAGTGTATTTTACATGCAAATTGAAATTTAAAGCACTCCTCTTATTTCTCTTCCACTTCCTAAACGACAACACGAATGTAGCCGTTGACTCTGCTTTGTCGCAAGAAAATATGCGTATTCAGTATAGAAAACAGGTTTAACAACTTTGGCTATTTTCTGGTATGTGCGTAGTCTTCTCTGCAGAGGCCACATGGGGCAATACCCAAGTACCAAGGCAGACGTTTTTTGTGTCACCTAATGCTTCTAGTTCTTAGTATTTCTAGGTTCACAGGAAAGCAAAAATGGTCACAAAATGAAAACACAAGTCATTCAAAAAACTCCTTGTCTAAGTCATTCTAGAGTTCACTGTCGATTTCAAAAATGTTCAGTTCACCATTGTGCAAAATACAACACGGGTTCAATTCTACTCAAATACACAAACCGTCGTGACTACGTATAACAAACCGTTACCCCTTTATTTATTCCTGATAGTAAAAGTTCATGGCCCTGAGTCAATTGAGTTAATTAAAAACAGTGGTCGGTAGTTACAAATCCATTAGGGGCGAATAAAGGTCTCTATTTCACGGTTAGTCCACGTTACGAGTGTAGACAAAGTTTATGTGCCTTTTTATGATCGCGAAACTTATTTCAAAGTCATATGATATACATGAAAGATTGTGTTTACTAGATGTCAACTGTAACGCACGCACGTTCGTGCTTTTGAGTTACTAGTGCCATTAAGATAAGCATTCCTCGTCGTTTGAAGGACGTGTGTGGTGGTGAGACTCAAAAATTACCCAGAGATATAGGAAATGGAGGCTTTCTATATACATTTGAAGAAATTCTTATACTTCCTTCCGTTTTCCATATAAAAAAAAAAACAACCTCTAAGTCGAAACTCTCTCTAACTCGGACACATTCTCTCTATTCTTGGCCTCTTTTTTCTCTTAAGTCTACTTTTACTTGCATAAGACAAGAAAAATACGCTCTTACAATTCATATTTGAGTATACACATTGCTATACATAACGTCTGCTATCGTCGTAAGCAGGGCTACCGGTTCAAAATTTCTCCAAGCAGTATTTGAAATGTCTAGAGGTGAGTACTTTACTGACAAATCAGCTTTCCGACTTCTTCAAATATACTGACGTGAACACAATGGAAGGATGCACCTTATACAATGAAACTTCTCTATAGCGGACAGCAACGGGACCATCGCGATTGTCCGTTTTGTAGAGGTGTCCGTTCGAAAGGTCTTGAAGTAAACGAATGTCGTCTTGCCGGGACGTAAAGAGAGGTGTCCCTTATAGAAGGGTTTTTATAAAGAGAAGCTGTATTTATAGAGGAAAAACATAATTTTAAACGCCTTTCTTGAAAAATCCATGTGTACATGATTTGATTAGACCCACACTGTATTCATACTGCGAATATCGTCCTTAAATTGGATGGTGATTTTATATTAGTTTTTGCTTAGGTCTTATTTATTTTCTTACTGATTAGACTCCAACTTAGTAATGTTAGTTCAATGAATTTTATTTTCAGCTTACGTGTATTTCTAAAATCATACATCACATAAATTGAATGATTCTGTGAGATTTTATGTATGATTTCTGTTTCTCAGATGATGCCATACAACATATATCACCTATGGATTACACTGGACATATGGGAAAGTGGGAATCAATAACAGTTTTTTTTTTCAAATTTGAACATACATTGTAAGCAGCATTTCCTACTGCTGTAGCCACGGTTCAAGTCGTGTATTAAATGTGGCAGACAGTCTACCGCTGTCCAGCTACAACTTAGCTGCGACCTTTTTTTTGGCGCCTAAAAGGAACTGAAGACGATTCAAAAGACTAGGATGGAAAACAAACTAAACATCTCGCTTTAAATACCGTCTGGTTAAATACCAAGCCGCCTGTGTCTCTTCATATGGGCGGGTATTGGGAGGCCGCTGTGAAAAGAGTAAAATTCTACCTCGATCACGCACTGCAAGAAACTTTGCTGACATAAGAACAATTTGCAACGTTCTAGCAGAAATAATGACCTGCGTCAACTCGAGACCACTTTGTGCTACGTCTTCGGATGTCGATGATCTGTCCGCTTTAACACCGGGACACTTCATCATCTGTGAACAATGTAAAACAATACCCGAACCTTATCAAGCAGAATACAAGGGAAGCCTGGTTAGTCGATGGAATCCCATCTCCAGTTTGAGGCAACACTTTTCGAACAGGTGGAGCTCCGAATATTTGACCGAAACTCAAAAACACGCTAAGTGGATATCCGAACTGTATAATCGGTGATTTGGTGCTGGTCCGCGACGAGAAACTACCTCCAACGAAGTGGAAGCGAGATAGAATCATATCAGAACATCCTCGTGCTGACAGACATGTCTGAGTTGTCACCATTAAAACGGTGGCTGGAGAGCCTGAGCGTCCAATTGTCAACATTTTACGTCACACTCAGTGTCCAGAAACTCTACTCGGTATGGGCTGTGATTAGTTTCTGGACAAAACAGTGTCAATCATCAACATGATGGAATGATCTTCCAAGGAAGGCAAACCTTTATGTCCTGCGTCTTTTCGGCGATCACTCGCAGTTTGACATTCGTATATGACGTAGACTTTTGTGGCGTTAAATCCCCCGCTGTGGCACTTATAAGATTGTTGGGAGATCGTTTCAGACATTCGCACAAAACGCTATCAGTATACGATACAAATTTTGTTCAACTTACTAAGTACAATTTACAACTTAAGTCGGAGACGCGATTTTTCTACTGCACTATCTCCGCATTTTCTCACCATTCTACTGATGTCCAGCTACGTAGCAAAAGCAATACTTTCAATTTTCCAGCACGTTCCGAAGCAATCCATCGTCTTATTGAAATATCCTCACTTAAGCCGTAAATATAATTACAATGTTTAACAATTTAATTTTCACGTAATTTTCATCTCAGACCTCTTAATTGCTGCCTTCCGTCTTCTGTTCTTTACTGCTTTCCGATTTCAGCTTGCTCTGCTCTTTCCTCCTTTGTACACGGGATTCCATTTAAAGACCTAATTCCAAGCCCTTATACCGTCATAGTGGTTGGACGAGTGTATCGCTTTCTATTTTCCATCGCTTTGCTAAGTTTGTTGTTGTCATCTCCCTTTTGCTCAAGACTTCATCTGCCTGGAGAGACTGTATCCATACCATACCATAATCATTTGCTGCCATTGTGTCCTGTTCAGACTTTTAATTAAATCCTGCATTGATGCCCTCAATATGTGATTTTTCCAGCATGCACATTCAATGCAACGCCAGTCGAAGGGAATGGTGAGGGTAACTGGGAGTGGGTGGGGAAGTGGATGGGAAAAAATTAAAAAGCAAGAAAATAATAATCCTTGCGGAGAGCTTGAGAAAAAAAGGAACGGAAAAAAATCTCTCGCCACCAAGGAGGCAAGCATAAGGAAACGGGAAAGAAACGAGAACAGAAAACAGAAAACAGGGTCCATGGAAACTTTTGTGCAATTAAATCGTTGAGTTGACTGAAAACCAGTCCGACGCACATAAATCGCTGTTCCACTTGCTCCATAATTTAGCTTCACAGCACGATTCCTTTTCTCCCCGTTTCGATCGCCCGTAAGCAGTAGCAACAAAACAACGGCAACAACAGCATTCTCTCAGTAGCGCACAGTTGTACCTCTATTGCAGTAGTTATCGCATCCTGTCCCCCATCATCCCCCGGAAGCTGAAGGCGCACAGGAATTAAGGCGAAAAGGGAAGCATTGAAATAAAACTCTACTTTGAGAGTGCGAGCGAGAGAGGGAGAGAGAGTGAAAAAAAGGATAAAAAACCCACCCAACGGTCGCCCCCTACACGCCCGCTGACAATTTCAAAGTTGGATATCCCAATAACCTTTTTCCTCCCTCATTCGCTACTATTGGCCGTAGTCCTTGTACTCGTCGTCATCCTCGTCATCGTCGTCGCCAAATCCTTAGCACCCACCCGGTTACACACTGAATGCTATACACTCGTAAAGGACGCAATTGCATTCATTTCCTCTTTGGAAGTCCTTGCCATTATGTATTCAGCTGGCATATTAGGAGTCAGTGCTGATATGGAAGACGGAATTGGTGGGCAAGGTTGGGGGGCGGTCGTTTAGAGGACACATCGGTGGTGGCATGTTGAATGCAATCCCAGCTTATACATTTTAATTCCTGCATATATGTAGTATCTTTAAGGACAAGCGTGCAGTTTCGATCACGCAGACCCTGAGTGCTAGTTCCATTAACGCCATGATTAAGGCATCTAACAATACAAACCAAAATGGCGAGCACTTTGTTGCATTGTTCCCTCTAAGAGATATATGCGCTGATTATATAGATGAGATTGCTAACGTGATTGAGAGTCTTAAGGAATTGCATTTGATTGTTACTTCCGCTCGTGCACACATCTGGTACAGAATTTAATGTTACTGCATTTAACTTCTGACTAGATTCGGTTCACTTACTTTGGCAGTTGGTTAGAGTAGATTAGGTTCATGTGGGTGACTGCAAAGAGCTGTCTAGAGAATGCGGTAATTGATTTTGATTATGATGGATCAGAACGTCGACGAGCGACTATGACCAGAAAGTCACAACTAAAATGATAGCTATGGCTTCGATTTGATCAGGTATCTACTCTGACCAGCAACTAGAAAAAAATAAAACTTTACCGAATAGCGGTAATAAAACAGATTACTACAGATTCAAAAGGAGAACTTGTCCATCAATCAAGTCACGGGGTAATCATGTATATGAACTCGAATGAAAAACATTCATCAGCTCATACTTGTGCTTCTGCAGTGAAACTTCTCTAAAACAGTGGGACGATGACGATTGTCCGTTCTGAAGGTGTTGGAATACACAAACTTTCATCTTCATGCCGGGACCCTGACGATATTACAATCTACGAACTATAGAAGTAGCTTTTTGACTCGTTTAATGGACTTACGTGTATCCTAAACGAGACCAGTCAGAGCCTGCGATTGCGACATTGTGATATGGGTAGTAAGACTGCTATTGAAAGTTTTCTTCTAATATGAAAGTATTTTGTGTCAACTGACATTTTTTAGAAAAGGCTGGAACACCATAATGTGTTGCGAAAGCTGACTCCATGGTACGTGGAGAGTGGATTAACGCACTGCGTTAATTAGCTGGTCCTTCTATCTCTCTCTCTAACTTTCAAATACCAGATGAAAAATATTTCATCAGCAGTCTTCATTTCTCAAATGTTAGTTTACACAAAAAACCTAGTAAAAAGCTAAGAATTCTCAATTCGGGAAAAAAAAACTCTCAATTTGGAAGAAAATCTCTAAACTTCGCTCTCACAGCGCACATATCTGTCAAAAATTGTTCGTCATATTCGAAAATGACATGCGACGGACTTACGCCAGAAAGGCACGAGTGTGTTTTGTTAATAAAGTTATTGTAAGAGTGAGCAGTAGTTAAGTTTACGTATTTTTGAAAAACGTGTCAATATGTTTAGTTTATCCCTTGTAATTTGTGGTAGTTTTGAGTCCTATCCATCACCGAAGTGCATGGTCAACAGGAAATATGAATTTTAGCTGTCAGTAATCAAAACGTTTCGATTTAAGCGCGAGATAAGCATTTAGCCTTGACCTGTGACTTGCATCCTTAATTGGTGACTTAAAACCAAACTACAAATACTCGACTACTGCCCCCGTTAATCGGTAGTTTATATTAATTAACTTTTTTTTAGTGAAGAAGAACATGTACCCAGATTTCTCCTGTTCGAACCTGTTCGGCAAATTACGTTGTAGGAGCAGCATCGATTTTAGTCAACTATCCCCTAAGTACTTAATCTTGAATCGACACTTCCACTTTCGCACCAAAGCAAATCTCCTGTACTACTTTTTTAATTGAGTACACGCACCACAGGTATTGTTTTTCGAATTTGGAAATCATCATCGTGTCTGAACGCCCGCTAATCAATAAGATTTGCTATTTCATGTAGTCTGAAATATCCTTAAAGTTTAGAACTCAAAGAATCTGGTACTCTAAATGAGGGCTAAGACAAAAACAAGCGCTTTAGGGCAATCACTTGCATACATTTATGGTGATTGACATGACACATAATTTACTTCCTTTGAAGCGTTTAAAGTCTCAACAAATGCATTTATCGTATGTACTTATCTTCCTTCAGGGTGCTTAGAGAGATGTCAGGTTTCTTCAACATCATTAGCAACCGATGTGTACCTACTTTCTTTATGAATCGATAGGGTAATTACTTCTGTGCCAGTACCGTGCAGGTAAATCTATTTATGCACAACGTGTTGCAAGAGCAAATTAATTATTAGTTTCCTGCTGTCGTACCTTTAGCTTAACGTAATTGAATCCTTAGTCGACTTCACACGTTCACAGAACATTTTTGCACTCTGCGTTTGAAAGAAAAATGCACATGTATGATCTGATGACAGGCTTTTTAGGTGCAGAGGAAGTGCAGAAGAACCATTTGAGATTCTCTCTACAGATTGACTGATAATTCATTTTATTGAAGTCAATGAAAGCAGCAATCGGTGATTTTAGTGCAGTCATATGTATTGAAAATTGTGAAATATCAATTGTGTAGAGTGTCAAATAAAGTTTTTTTTTAAATGTCTGCCGATGGCGTAGAATATCCAAACATCTTTGCAAACGAATCCAATCTGAAGAGAAATTTATTTGATGGTAACAGTCCATTAGGAAGTGCTGTCAGAGTGTGTATCTGATCGAGTTATGGTTTCGGGAGAACTAACATTGAATACATCGGGGCTAGAGCTGGGTCAGACGGTGTCTGGGGTTTCCATTTACATGGTGTATTTGAAGTACGGGTTGGGTGGCTCGAGACCCGGTGAAGAAGCCACAAAAACAGAAATTTATTACAAGAAAATACAATTTTCTTCATTTCCTCAATTAGAAAATATTATATTTACTTGAAGGCCATTTTAAGCCAAAAAAAAAAAAAAAAATTCGAAAAAATAGTTTAAATTGAATGGTTTCTAGTTCATTTGAAGCACAAGATAGAAACCGTTATGTTATATAGGGTGATTTTTTAGCTATTATCTTTTTGGCAACACTGGCTTAAACAGCTGACGCACGTTTCGTGTTTTGTTTCACTGTCAAACATCTTCAGTTTGGTATATAATTTAACCATGAATCGTCTTACAAACGAACAACGCTTGCAAATTATTGAATTTTATTATCAAAATGCATGCTCTGTTAAAAAAGTTCATCGCGCGCTTCTCGTGTTCAGTGACGAAGCTCATTTTTGGCTCAATGGGTACGTAAATAAGCAGAATTGTCGATTTTGGAGTGAATATCAGCAAGAGCTACCAATGCATCCAGAAAAAGTCACAGTTTGGTGCGGTTTATGGGCTGGTGGCATCATTCGACCGTACTTCTTCAAAGATGATGCGAATCGTAACGTGACTGTGAATGGTGAGCGCTACCGTGAGATGATATCCAACTTTTTTTTGCCCAAAATGCAAGAGCTTGACTTGCTTGACATGCCACACAGCACACGCAAAAATGGACTTATTGAGAGGCGAGTTCGGTGAACATTTTATTTCCGTTCGTGACCGGTCAATTGGCCGCCTAGATCGTACAATTTAACGCCTTTAGACTATTTTTTGTGGGGCTATGTTAAAGCTCACCACAGACAAGCCCGCTTCAATTGACTCATTGGAAGACAACATTGAAGCATTTATTCGTGAGATACCGGCCGAAATGTTGGAAAGAGTATGCCAAAATTGGACTAAGCGGATGGACCATTTGAGGCGCAGTCAAGGTCAACATTTGCATGAAATAATCTTCAAACATTAAATTATATAGACCGTACCATTAAAATAAAGATTTCATGCATTTTTCTGAATTTCATGTGCTTTTTTTTGAAAAACTTTCCTCTAGCTTTTAAAAAAATCGCCCTTTATTTGTTTCCA
Source organism: Eristalis tenax (assembly GCA_905231855.2). Taxonomy (NCBI): domain Eukaryota; kingdom Metazoa; phylum Arthropoda; class Insecta; order Diptera; family Syrphidae; genus Eristalis; species Eristalis tenax. The sequence continues at coordinate 116,560,404 of HG993124.1, forward strand.
AACTAAGGATAACCTCAAATGGTTCTAACCAATCGATGGTTGTTCGAACGACGTATACAGCGCAACACTGTATTGGAACATTGAAAGGTTTCCTCAATCGATGCAAGAAATCCTTCATCCATTCTGATTTGGCTTTAATTTATAAGGCATATATACGCCCAAATCTTGAGTACAACACTCATGTCTGGTCTGGTGCCCCCAAAAAGGCCCTGCACCTATTAGATCCAAAAGCGCGCGATAAAGCTTATAGGAGACAACAAAATTGCAGAGTCATTAGACTCGCTCGGACATCGATGTACCGTCTCGTCTTTATCCGTATTTTATCGCTATTTTAACAAACAATGCTCAAGTCAGCTTGCCAACTGCATTCCTCCTCTCCATGAATTCACCCGCAATACCCGACGCGCCAGGAATGCTCATCAGTTTACCCTTTAGCCTACTTTCGGACGCACAGTAAAATTTAGAGACTCGTTCATCAGCCGCATGACAGGAATACGGAATGCTCTTCCCAGCCCAATATTTCCCCCAGAATACAATCCACAGATATTTAAAACAAATGTGCACAGGTACCTCCTCTCCTTTTCTCGCTCTTCACCTCCGGACACTTAAGGGTATTAACAATCCCTTGTCCTTTCACAACTTATAAAAAAAAAGTTTCCCATATTCCCATATTTTACATTCCATAAATCGAACATTCTTCATTCTTCCGTGACTATTCGAGTTATAAAGGTTCGACTGTAATTCAGCTGCATGTCATAAAATTAGCAAACAAACTAAAATGAACAGAAAGCTGCACAGCTGCAGAAACTAAATCCCTTATGCCCATTCCACAACGCGGCGATGGTGTGCGTCGCCTCATTCTTCAACCTGCAAAATAAATACAATGGTTCCATGCCATTCATGGCTGAAACAAAAGTGCATTTGCGCTGGCGCTGTCATTCAAAGCACACAATTCCCTGGCCATGCACAAAGTACTGCGTCGACCTGCGTTAGTGAAAAATGAGAAAGATGAGAGGATCGTAACAAAATGTAACACAAAATGCAAGTCCATAGCACGTCATTATCGCACATGTCAAAAAATATTTGACAGATAGGTACTCTGTGAGAGCGAAGTTTAGAGATTTTCTTCCAAATTAAGTGTTTTTCTCCCAATTTTTTGTGTCAATTGACATTTGATAAATAGAAACCAGACTGAGATGCCCAACTTCTACCTCTCTTGCCCTCTTAAATGTTTGACAAGCATTTGTTATATCGTTGCCTAAAGCCAATCTGACCAATCAGATAACGGCATTTAAGTTATTTCGTGAAAAACTGTCAAAAATTCATGAATATCTGCCAAGAAGCCTCTGAAATTCGTCGATGGACTACGGGCATCTCTATCATACTTCTTTTTTGACGGAAACAGCTGACTAAAATTATTTTAACGACAAAAGTCTATTTTGAAATGTGTTGACATAGTTAATGCACTCCTCAGTACCATTGAAGTTGGCCTTCGCATCGCACTATTGTGTTCCAGTCATCAATGCGTCATTGAAAAAAAATACAAGGAAACAAAAAAAAAACTTGGACCAAGGAGTGGTACAACTTTAATAAATGCGCAATATTCACCATACTCGACACAAATACGTCGTTGCAAACCATGCTAAATTAAAATAATTTTGAATTCACGCAGACTGTCGCTGCAAACTGCGACATGAATACACACCACACAGACGGCCCGCGCAGACGTGTGCACAGCAACAGCAGCGACGTGTATGATTCGTGTATGGGCCCCATCACCCCAAATAAAAAACAGTAGCTTTGTCTAGCCAGTAATACACGCACACAATAATGTAATTACATCAAATCCATCAACATTTCAACACGAAATGTGGTTAACGAGATATCAGACCAAGAACTTCCTGACACTTCCGCACATATCGCACAAAACTGGACCGAGTTGCATAGACTTCCTCCAGGTCTGTGACTTGGTTTTACAATTCCTTTGCATGCAAGATTGAATTCAGACTGTTTCATTGTCGTATTAGACATCAATTGAAAGTGTTCTGAAGCGTAATCTTTGTGACCGCAATTACGTCAAAACCGTTAATACTCACGAACATACTCCGCTGGTCTTCTATCATTCCATTGAGTTGAGAACTGACAAATAGCACTTGCAATTGTATGCATGTGCCACGTCACAGGGCACATATTGCCGTGCGAGAGAGCTTAGCCTTTCCGAAAACTGTTGAACTGTAGACAATTACTAAGCAGCGATGATGTTCAGTATCTGCAATCCAAGGACCACAATTCACTGCTGCTTGCACTTGCTTCACTGCCATTTCCATACGCAGAATTATACCCGTAGTGGGTGCACTTGCTAAGCGGTCCATGAACTGACGCCATGCAGTGCTGAATATATTTGACTAACTAATTGGACCATTAATGGGAAATTATAGGGAGGACCCGCGGTTAAAGTCAACGGATTCGTTTGCATTTTAGTTAGTTAACCAATCGAAACATACAAAGGGCGGATCGATAAATCATCTAATAAAACAAGAAAGATGAACAACAAGTGTGAACATCTACCGCGAACTTTGTCGCGGACACAAATTTGGAGGTGTTAGAGTGTTACAAAGGGGACATTTTATCCGAAGGAGGTCTTGCACAATTGGTTTCCTTGCGCTGGAAACGCAGAAGTTTCACTGTAGTTAAAGTCGAATCCAAAGAACTTCGAACGCAGAGCGGAGGATATTCAATTTTCGTTTGAAAATGTTGCGGCGTTAAAACGAAACGAAATTCATAAAATATTGGCGGATCTTCTGCATTGCACAAGATAGCGTAACTACCAGCTATGGCTATCTCGAAGGAGCGTCTAATGAGAAATTCGGTGACGTCCCTGATTCTTAGATTGTTCGGGTTCGGGAAGCGATGGATATAAATATTTCGAACAGGACCAGTGCCAGTTAAGTTGAGGCGAGTGTGTATTTGTAAACTGGCAACACGACTCGAGTCTACAGATCGCTGTTTTTTATGACCGAGAAATGATCAAAGAATGTAACCAAAATCGGGCCAAAAATAATATAGTGTGTGTAATAAGACTTAATAATTTCCTCTGCCAAAACTTAAGACGGTTTTCGCAGTGACAAGGGATTGTTTTCCAGTCTATACATGGTCTATGCAGGGTATATCACGGCCCTCTTTCGGCCAGTCAAACCGTTCAGCTGTCTACAGTGGTTAAATGTGAGTCCTTAGAAACTGGAATAAATGTGCGTGTTCGAGAAAAAGTGTCGCCATACGAATCTAAGCACGAATCTGAACTCAAGCGATTCTATCCTAACTCTTGTAATTTCTTACATACTCATCAGACCAGCGATGCATGGAGGATCCTGCACCGTGCACTGTGCATCGTATCCGATGATCCACTCGTCTTGCAGCCGTGATGTCTTTGTGTTCATACCGGAGATAGCATTCGAAAATTCTCTTGTCAGGAGTATTGGTATCAAGCCTGCTGTCAATAGAGCCTTAATTTCAAATAGATCTCAAAGAGTAAAGATTGTTGACACGGGGAGTGAAAGAAGACTTTTTAAGGCTCTGTATTGGGACCCATATTATTTCTTATTTATATAAATCCAATTTTTTTCTTTTAAGTTTAAGGGTAAACTTACTACCTTTGCAGATGACGTAGGATGTGTATGTGGCTCTAAAAGCTATGTGGATATAATATCCGACTCTAACTGTGATCTTAGCCTTTTTCGATTGTGGTGTGCTAAGCATGGCTTAAACATTATTTCTAAAACGCTAAGTTAAATTATCACGCACCGGAATGCCAAAGTACAAAGACGTTAACTGCGTTTGTGATCCTAGGTCATTATCTATTACTTCCTGTAGTAATCTCAACTGCGGTGATAATTGGTATTTAATAGAGGAAGTAAAGGGATTTGGGATTGGGGGATTTGGGGCTTGTAATTGACTCGAAGAAGACATTTTCTAGTCATACTGAGCAATTAAGTAAATATTTTCGCTGTACTCTTCGAAGATTCTATTATCTCAGGAAGATATGCTTTAATGAGATTCTTAAAAAAGATATACTGGGCCTATAACTTAATTGCGTGCGGTTTGTTAATAGATTGCGTAACTTGTATTATTCCCTGGGAATATGCGTTGGAAAGCTACTGTCATTGTACAACATTTTAGTATGTCATTCATTTGAAGAGTAAACAGCAATAATTTTATGTCACTCAAATATGTCGACCATTGTGCCTGAAAAAGTGTTTTTGTGGGGAGTTCTTCTTCATTACTTAAATATGAAGAAAACTGCTGCCGAAAGTCATAGTATTTTTGTGGAAGTTTATGGTGAACATGCGCTAGGTGAGCGAACGTGCCAAAAGTGGTTTGCACGATTTAAAAGGTGATTTTGGCGTGGCCATCAAGCCAAATCAACGGCAAAGCCGAATATCCATTGCGCAAAGGTAATGCTCTGTATTTGGTGGGATCAGAAGGGTGTGCTGTATTATGAGGTGCTAAAACCGGGTGAAACCATCAGCGGACATCGCTACAATTGATCCGTTTGAAGAGAGCAGTAGCCGAAAAAAGCCCGGAATATGCGACCAGACTCGAGGCAATATTTTCCCGTCATAACAACGCTCGGCCCCACGTTGCTATTCCGGTTAAGAACTATTTGGGAAACAGTGGATGGGAAGTTTAACTCCACCCGCCTTCTAGCATAGACCTTGCCCCTTCAGACTACCATTTGTTCCGGTCGATGCAGAACGCTCTCACTGAAATACGGTTCACATCAGAGCAGAATTTCAAAAATTGCCTTGATTCATTCTTGGCTGCCAAGCCGGCGCAGTTTTTTTGGGATGGGATCCACAAGTTGCCAGAAAGATGGGAAAAAGTCATAACTTCAGATGGGAAATAACAGTTAAACATTTATATTGCCTTAATGTATTGAAAGATTTTTTCTCGAGATCCGGTCACCGCCATATTAGATTAATTTCGATCTGCAATCTATGCATGAACGTAGTAAAAAATAAAAAGAACGAAAGTAATTCGAAATTTTTATGTTGTTTCATCTTGCCGTTTGTTCAGCAGACTTCCATTATTTATCAGATCACTAACGTTATCTCGAAGAATCGAAAAGCTTGTCAAGACTTGGCTTCTTAATTTAGATTACTCCAACTTCGAAAACATCTTTTCTGATATTCTGATGTATGTTATCTCATCGTAAAGAAAAACTTATATAATATAATGAATTTAAAATAAATTTTTTTCTTTTTCTTGAATTCTGTTTCAACTTCTTGCATTTCTTTCTTTCTATTAATTTATGTTAATTTAAGGGTCACCCCACCAACATTAGTTTTTTTTTTAGTAGTAAAGCCCGATGAAGTTGCTTTTGACACAATTTTGTGTACTTCAAGTAAACAAATTTAAATTGTCACAAACATTTTATTCATTTACAGATTTTTTTTTTCAATTGTATTGAGCTTATTTATGTGCATGGATTTTTTGTACTATGAAATAATGAAATAAATATATCAATATCAATAAAATGTGAACGGGATGAATACTCATATTTTTAGTTAATTTTTAACTGATTCGGAGACATATTTCGTTATCTTTGATGATTAGTCTACATAATGTCCCATGAGAGAGTAGGGCTCAATCTCACCCGAAGAACTCCTCTACTTGGGCATGATCGGAATAATGCAGTATCCGCAAGAATATCATATTATCTTCCATGAATTCCGCCGTATATTGGACAAGGCATTAAGCCTGGAATGGCGCTGCAGTCCGAGTTGGACCAGGGCCTAGCTACTAACACCGAATACTCATGCTGTACATGCTTCCTTTCTCTGACGAATAAACGGGACCTTCTGGTGTAGGGGTCAACTCATCTATCATATCATATCATTGATCAACTTCGCGCATATGATTCTGCCCAGCGTACTGTGTTAACGTATAAAGCCACTTTGCCTTGGCTTCCGGCCCGGCAATAATCACACTATAACAAATATTAAAGAAGACCAGCTAGATCCAAATTGATACACACCATCTCTTTCTAGATTTTTATGACAGCATATATCGCAAGGAACTGTTCGACTCGCTTGCCGAATTCCCGATGCTGATTGCAGTTTCACTCTAGGACTTACTAGCTGTTTCACAGGGTTTCGTCTTGTACATGCTCATCGTCATCATCATCATCTACTGACAAGTATGATCCACAAGGTGGTGGTCATGGTAGAGCACCCAGAAGCAACCTCCAGACAACCTCCGCCATCGACTCTAACTCATCAGGAGCTATGCCCAAACTAAACCAAACGAGTTCTTGGACTTGGTGCAACCACCTCGTTCTGGGTCTGCCAAGCGGTCGCCTTCCTGATGGAATCGCATTCAAGCCCCGCCGCGGAAGTCGTCATGATGTGAACATTCGTACCCCAAACCTTCGAAGCATAGCCCATACACGGAAATCATCTTCTGGTGGGTCATCTGGTAGTCACATCAACGTTGTCGAGCTCATTGGAATCATTCGCAGCAATTGAAGAAGAGGCGAAACGAGCTGGTCCTAAGGTGAATGAGGACAAAACAATAGTCAGAATCGGGAAAAAATCTATCAACTGCACGGTTTCGCCACATCGATGCTCCTGTAAAGAGGGTGCTCGAATACAATCCTCCTGCTTCCATAGTGAGACCAATTCAATGCTTGCATACAAAACCCAATTAAATACAATAAAATGTTTTTAAGCACACTGTGTCGAACTAAATTGTTCCACAATTAATTGTTATGGAGCAGTCTCTATGACTGCCAAGCGGCAAGTGGCAATTGGCATCCAAACTTCAACCACAACATGGTGGGTATATAACAATCACAAAAATCACATTCCATTCTCTGAGGCACTCAACCTTATATTCCTTTGAAATGTACACCCTCATAATTACTATTACGTCTGGACTACATCTAACAGTCCAATGGCTTGGTTGTCAAGTCGCCAACCCACTGATAATCTACATCTATCGATGTGCTACACATTATATTTGCGTTTGTTCGTCGAGCAAAGAAGTTCGCTCTTTTCTCTCCGTGAACTACAAGCAGAAGATATCAAAGGAAAGGCAAAAGAACAAGGAAAATGAAAGGAAGTTTTCTAATCAAAAAGAAAGGAGAACCGACTTCAGACAAAACGAGAAAATGAAAGTCAGATAATAAGAAAGGAGAGGAGCTGCTCAGTGTTGATGTTTATGATGAGTGGACTGATTAAAAGAAGAAGAGGATCCACTAAGCCAACCCGCATACAAGATGCCACTTATTTTCGTTTCTCTTTGCAGATTTTGTTGCCACAAGCGTGCTTATTATTCTTCTTTTTTCACCTGTGCACACACATGTGTGCATACATCTGGAAGGGCATGTCGTCCAGATAACAAATGGTATATGGTTATTCTTTTACTGGTTTCCTCACAAACATCAGTGGGAAAGGAAATATTTGACTCATTGCGAAGTAGCGGTCATTTATGAGGTGCGGTTGAATGTGAAGTACGGGGATTTCTATCATGTCCTTTGGAGACTAGGTTAGGGACTCTTTAGGGAAGACTGCTAATTTATTTTTGTATTTGACTAAGAAATTAATAAGAAATCGGTTTAATAAATGCGTAGGTATATGAAAAAGTATGGAAGTGTGGCTGGCAGGAGGAAGGACAAACGGACACGTCGGGAGGCTAGGGGCCTTAAAAAGTGCGTTACGTACGAACCAATTAGGATGGTACATACATGACCATATGTAATTAACACCCAGCTTAGAAGCAATGATTTTACGAAAACGCGAACTAGGCAAAAGGGAAATTATGAACATCCATTGCTGGGCTTCATGTGAAATCGTACAACATGCAACACCTTGCCGGAAATAGACTGGCTCATGAATACATTTGGCATCTTTCTGGTTCGGTTTGTTCCGTCAGGACTTGCTGGCGAAAATGAAATTTCCTCGCTTTCTGATCAACCTTTTTATTTTTGTTTTTCTTTCTAGACTGGTTCCATGGCACCAGTTTAATTACATTTTCCATCTGTGTTTGGATTCTTGAGTTCTGTTTTAAGGAAACATCTTTGCCGAGGCTAACTACAAACTGTGGAAGCTATTTACATCAATGGCAGGTATCATACACTACTACGAAGAGTAAAAAATAAACGCTGTAAATTTGACTGTGACCTCCTTAAATGTGTGCATATCCTATTTGACTACATGCTATAGTCAATTATCGCATTAACCGTATGCGATGGAACGTTGCAGGAAAATTTTACCACATCCAACGTCACAAGAGGAGCTCTAGAAACTTCACCACACGCTTCTTCCAAAGACTGCCATCGACCAGCAAAACATATAGCAATTTAATCACTTCAATTGTTAAGCTAATTTGGTCTTGGGCACTTTACTATTCTATCTCAAGACTACCAACGCCTTTATACAATACAACAACCAACAAATGGTTTGTATTTGACTATATTCAGTGTGAAAAAGTGATCGGTCTCTTTCAACGATACACACCTGCGCTTGAAGATTTTTCAATACAATTTTTAATTCGGCACTGCAGTCCGGGGTTATACCAGGGCCTCACCCAACAAGCACGATTTCTGGCTAGCTGGTTCGTCGCAGGCGAAGTTGGATGAGGTCCTTCTCCACCACAAGCGCGGACTCTTCGGAGCGTAGATAACAAGGACTCGAAGATACTAAGGACTTCCTCATCTGCTTTCGAGCTTGTCATGCCTCCACACCGTACAGCAGGACTGGGTGATCAAGGTCTTATATAACGTCAGATGGTTTTTCGAGACACGGTTACTCAATTGCTCTTGAGCCCATAGAAACTGAGGTTGGAAAGAGTTATTCTGCTTTAAATCTCGATACTTATCTTGTGCGTACTATTTCCTGCGGAGCCGATGTAGATGAAATCCTTGATCACCTCAAAGTTATAGCTGCCCATTGTGTCACTCTGTGAAAGACGTCTCTGTTGTATGCCCTTTCTTGAGGACATTATATACTTAGTTTTGTCTCGTTTAATGCTACACCCACTTTAGCCGCTTCTGTCTCAATGCCAGTAAAATCCTCATTGACGGTTCGATGTATTCTGCCAACCACATCAATGTCATCCGCTTTTGCTAACAGTTGTAGGGACTTCGGGAAGATCGTGCATCTAGTGTTGGCGTGTGAATCCTGCACGATCTTCTGCAGGATGATGTCAAAGAAGTCACATGACAGCTCGTCGCCTTGCATAAAACCCTTTTTGACATTGAAGGACTCGAACTTTGTTTCCGACCTTGCACAACCTGACGAGTTTGGCAGGAATGTCAAAACTATACGTGGAGTCGTATAGCCTGTCTCTGTGCACGCTGTCATATGTGGCCTTGAAATATGTAGTGGGTGTCGATCTACTCTTCTTGGGTCGTTTACATGATCTACCGTAGAGTAAAGGTCTGACCGATGGTGTATTTCTCTGGCCTTTCCCTGGACACGCTTTGGTATTGTTTAAAAACATCTTCAGACAACAGAAATGATCTTGAGAGCTATATTAAGAAGTCTTAATCATCTACTTTTAAAGAGTGGTATTGTAAGAGAAAGTTCCAAATGTTGTAAATGTTCATTGAAAACTCGAATTATTCTCGTTAGTGGTTCGTTTTTACCGTCGTCTGTACTGTGAAGCCTTTCAATTAAAGTAGCCCATTTACGTAGTGACCTAGAGGTATATGAAATTGAAAAGATGAAATGCATTTTAAAAAAAAATGTACTTGGTGCCTCGCTTTTGAACTTTTTCAATCCGTTTGGAAATGTGGTGAAAAAAATGTGGTGGGTTCCGAATTACGACAGCATAATCAAGGAAAAGTCGCACGAGGGGTATATATTGCGTTAATATGTCGAAGGGTGAATGCTTTAGTATTAGGCTTAATGAAGCCGACAGTTGAGTTTGCTTTTGTTAATATATGGTTAGGTCGAAGGAAATGGTCAGATTCTATGTTGTTCTTTTCGTCTCTGCCCCTCTGCTTCGTTGTTAGCTGAAGCGTTGCTTTGTAGGCTTTCAGCTTCGCTGCGTGCGATTGTAGTTTACCGATGTCAAACCGCGGTATCCTTTCTCGACTCTGCTGTACTCAAGGTAGAAGGAAATGGTCGGACTTGATGTTGGCTCCTCCGAACTTTAGAGAAGTGCCTGACGGCAATCGCAACGTAATCAATCTGTTTGACGGTGGATTGATCTAGGGACAGCCACGTCAATTTAGGGACCAGCTACAGATAGGGTTCGTCCCGTCTCTAAGTCCAACAGCCTGAATCCCTTCTCGGACGTGTTGTCACACAAGCTGTGATTTCTGATGACTCTAGCAGAGTCTTCCTTACACAGCTTTCCGTTGAAATGTCCTAGAACGATCTTAGTGTCGAGGCTTTTGCATTGATCGTATGTCCTTTCTTAGAAGTCATCCTTGCTGTTGTCTCCTTTGCACTCTGTCGGGACGTGGGTGAATATTTATACCCTTGATGCGGATTGTTATGTGACGGTCGCTTTACAAACAAAGCTTAAGACTTTTACCTAAGTCTGCCTCGAATAACAAATCCAGATCCAAATAAGCGCCTCTCTCTGTTGCAATCATCGTAGTAGATGTCGCAGTTTCTTATCCACTTTTTTCCGGTGATGTCTGCTTTGTAGCAGTTCAAGGCCCCCGCGAGTTCTTAGGTTGCAGACCACGTGCAGTTAAGGGATCTAACATTCCACGTGCCAAACCGAAAATCGTTCGTCAACATGAATTCCGTCCGTAAACGAGGCAGTTGCGTGTCTCTAAATCGTGTTATTTTAACGTGGTGAGGGACCTGCAAAGGTCCCGGTCCGGTGTCGGTAACCTCGCTGAGGTTGTGATTGCCGTCGTTGGCTCTAAGGCTGTATGGCTTTTCCGCCACCATCTCTTTCTCCAGGCCTTGGAAAGAGCTTCTATACCTGTGTTCCGAATACATCAGGGCAGCCCTAGAAGGATAGTGCAGCAGGTAGCTCCTTCTGACTGGAGTTTTGGATGCGGACAGTTTCCTAGCCCCTTCGCCGCCAAACATAAAAAGAGATTAGCAATGGTACGGACACACTCGTCCCCCTCTCTTCTCGGCAGCCGTCAACGACTTCCCACAGGGATTGAGTACCACATCTTCGATCGAAGATTTCATCACCTGAAGGTCGTTGATAGCGGAGTTAGTAGGAGTTCGTTGTTAGAGGCTAAGTGCAAACGCTTGTGCCTGCTGAGACGCCATCTCATATGTTGCCTTGAAAACGAAATCGGATGTCGATTTTAACTTCTATGGTATACTCCAGGATCCGTTTGAACTTCTAATCAAACAAAAAGGCAGAAAAGATTTTGCACACGATTATCCTGTGAACTTTTCTTGGTTTTATTTTAATTCGAAAATGTCATTATTACTATTATTATTTTCAGGGAATTCGATTTCGAAACAACACCATAATTGAAATAAGAATGATGATGGAGATAAACAATGCAAAATGTGGTGTCACCTTTTCACGACTAGTTGACGCATTAGGCAGACTCATTCTTATTTAATTCCGGTATGCTAGCATTGTGAATAATAAAAACAGAATTATACAATTTAGCACTGCAATTACTGCAAATGTAATGCCCCCTCCTTCATCGCTCTACCACTAGACCATCTGATTGTAAATTAGTATTTATGGCCTTAAATACTAATGTACGCCTCAATTTGGTGTGCTTGCAATTATATACAGTTTCAGTCGGTAATGGCATTTCAGTCTGCCCCGTGGCACCTCATTTAGCTTAACAAGCTTGTTAATTACGAGCATCATGCCAAATGCAGCATACTCTCAGAATTCTATGGTCGGCTACAAGAATATTTTTTTAAATAAATGATTGTAGTAATAGCGTCATCATAGGCTATACCGGCCATCATTAAAAACAAAAAAAAGGGATTGAAATGAATCGTGTTATAATAAGTCTATGGTTGACGGCTTGTTGGAATAGCAGCGGTTACGCTAGACGTGCTGGGAATAATACAAAAAATAAAAAAAATACTAATTAGTCCCTAAACAACATGCACAGGAGGAAACTACCAGGATATCCTTTGTGCGAAGTAATAAATTTCCCCAATGGAAAATACAAAAGTAGAGATACGAGTATGGCAGTAGGTGCAGAGAGAACACTTCTACTTCGTCAGTACTGTGTGCCACTGTGGAAGGGCCCAACAATGTGGCACACATCTTTAGGGTATAGGACGAACTTTGAGATCGCTTACATTGAAGGCAGGTACAAGGAACAACGTCGATAGTAAGGCACACTTATGCGGGTCGGGGAGTCCTTAACATCTAATGACAAGAAAACTATGGCGCAAGCATAAATCAGCACAAAACTCGATGCATGTGTCCGTGCGTACATACATCTACATGCATAGATATGTATGAGCACATCTCCACCGGGTAACAAGCAAGCATTCTGTGTGTAAGAACACATATAATCACTTGGGATGGGAGCGACGAACTGCTTTGGAGTAGAAGTGGGACGGGTGACGCGACTGCTGGGAGGAGGCTCAATTCTTAAACTTCCACTCAGTCGTTTTTTTTTTCTGTGACGACGGCAGTTTGTGGTCCCCTTAATGAATACCTTTGAATTGTCCTTGTGTCGCTGTTCAGGTGTAGTTCCGTGGAAAGATGGATGAATAATGCGCGAGGAACAGTGGATTCTGGGAAAATTTATGACAGCATATGCACTCTGCAGGATGTGTGCGAGAGAAATTGACTATTGCTACATATGTAGTGCACCGCAACGCATTAATTAGGAACATATTACCAGGTGCGCTGCTGTGAGTGGAGACGCAAATTAATTTTCGAGATTTTAATGCTGCCAGGAATAAATTAAAACTCACCGGGTGTCATAAGATTAAGACTGTGCGAAATCCGTGAAATAATTCTATTCCCAAAATCGCTGCGTGTGCATACTCAATTTACTTCAGACACTAAAGAAGTCATAACTAATTGCATTCTCAGTTTATGCGGGAAACTCAAAAGATCATGACGAAGTAGTGGGTACGATTAGTGTTCATTTTGTGAAAGTTTTTGTTCGTTTACTTCATCGATTCCAATCTGGTTAGAAGAAGGCGTAATGACGTACGTAAAATCTGTGCCGCATGAGGACTATGCCCGGTTTGGATACGCACTTAGTCGATGAGAACCTTGATATCTTGGTTAAAACATGCGACTGCTGCAAGGATATGAGTCAAATCATCATGATGTGTGCCGCAAATTAATGAATAAGCAGGAGCAAAGGGATTTTTGTTGCCCCAAACGTACTCAGTTAGCAATGCCATTTGGATATGGAGAGGCTTACGCGTATAGCCCGCCGGCCGAGTTACTACGAAATAACTTCGGGTACAATCAGTCATCCAAATAAAAGTTATAAAACCTTACGAACATACATATTAAAGAACTTATTTCGTGCTGTTTGCTAAGAGATATCGAAACTTGTATTATTCCGTTGGAACATGCGTTGGAAAGCTACTGTCATTGTACGTCATTTCAGTATATGTCATTCATTTGAAGCGTAAACAACAATAACTTCTTCTCACTCAAATATGTTGGACATTGTGCCTAAAAAAGTGTTTTTGCGGGGAGTTCTTCTTCATTACTTTAATATGAAGGAAACTGCTGCCGAAAGTCATCGTATTTTTGTGGAAGTTTATGGTGAACATGCGCTAGGTGAGCGAACGTGCCAAAAGTGGTTTGCACGATTTAAAACTGGTGATTTTGGCTTGGCCAACTAGCTAAATCAACGGCAAAGCCGAATATCCATTGCGCGAAGGTAATGCTCTGTATTTGGTGGGATCAGAAGGGTGTGCTGTATTATGAGTTGCTAATACTGCTGTCAATGGACAACGCTACCGAACACAAATAACCCGTTTGAAGAGAGCTGTAGCCGAAAAACGCCCGGAATATGCGACCAGACACGAGGCAATAATTTTCCATCATGACGACGCTCGGCCCCACGTTGCTATTCCGGTTAAGAACTATTTGGAAAGCAGGGGATGGGAAGTTTTACCCCAATCGACTTATAGCCCAGACCTTGCCCCTTCTGACTACAATTTGTTCTGGTCGATGCAAAACGCACTCACTGAAATAGGGTTCACATCAGAGCAGAATATCAAAAATTGGCTTGATTCATTCTTGGCTGTCAAGCCGGCACAGTTCTTTTGGGTTGGGATCCACAAATTGCCAGAAAGATGGGAAAAAGTCATAGCTTCAGATGGGAAATACTTTATTGTACATGTTCTTCTTAAATAAACGTTCAAATTATGAAAAAAAAATTAAGAATTAAGAATTAAGTTATAGACCCAATACATAATGAACAATGTAATCAAGCGTACCATGGACAAGACTTTTCCGAAGGTAGTACAAATCGACTTCACATACACAAAAGTCCGTTGCTATCAAGACTCTAGCTCTTGCACATACCAAGTACAACTTGGCTATAAGTTTGAGCAGCAATAAAATCCAGATGGTCCAATCTAACAAACCGTATGTTCCTGTAAATACAATATTCCGGAGGAAAGATCATATTACATTCAGGCCATTAGATTCCGAGGAAGACAAACAACGAGCGGTTACCGACTATATTTGGCTTCGATCCAGATGGGATAGTGCTGGACAATTAAGTGTTCGGGGTTGAAGAAACCCAGAGAAGGCAAAAGCTATTGGGGCTGTTTTCCAGCGAGTATTCCATACGGTGGGCTTATGACCTGGGGAACAAGGCATTGCTAAACCACTTGAATCTCTGCAACGAGATATGTGATACGAGAATCCAGGTTCCACACAGGTTCAGTGACGTAAATAATGTCGTCGCCAATGATTGAAAATACATTCTTATTTCTCAGATAAAGGTAGTCGCACTTGATGGTAAACCGAATATTGTGATTCTTCACCTTCCCCAAAAATTTGGACAACATTTTTAACAGTACCCAGAGTAGCGCATATTACCCGGCGCACAGTTGTGGAGCAACCAATACCTAACCGGGACAAGGACAAATCTATCCCGACAAATCTCCTGTCGACCAGTCTTCTTCCTTGCATAAGGTTTTTGAAATCATAGTCATTCGAGTTCTGAGACAGACAACCCGTTCGGATTCATGGCGAATTAAGATGCCATACATGTCGCGTCCAAACTGGTGCCCGATATGCAGTTTATAAAAGACGGGTGCCTAATAAATAAGGATGCCTGCTTGATTGACTTGGAAAAAGCGTTCGACACCGTTTTGTTGGAGGTCCTCTTTCTAGTCAGACTCGGCATAAGTAAACCATTGTTAAACATGATCTGTGACTTGATTTCAGGTAGAACGTTCGTTGTGGAAAGTGGCGATGTAACATCTACTACGGTGTTTGACATAAAAACAAGGAGAAGTTGGTCGATCTATATTATTCTCAATATTCGCAGCCAGCGTTGTGCAGCGTAGACTACACCGTGTTGACTACAGAGTTGATGACGAGTCATCGTCAACGTCGTATCTTTAATTTCAAACTCACGACTTACTGTCTACACGACATGTCGCCAGTACTTCAAACTGCAATTACATCAAAAATAGAAAATTAATACGATTAAAATTTAAAATGTACATATTCGTGAACGTTCTTAATTTCCGTTTTTATTGTATAATGTACAAAATTAAAAATTCATTTAATTGAGCACAAATACATATTACACAAAATCCTCATCTTCTTCTTGAATAAGGTCGTCTTTCATTCAGAGTGAATAGTTTCTTTGATGTTTCACCTGTTTCTGAGGCTAACTTCTTTGCTTAAAAGTATGTTTTACAAATTTTGTAACACCCCGTATGTCTGTTGTAGATATTTAACATTTTTTTTACGTCCAGGCATTCAATTTTAGTTTCTAATTCTCTTATTATTCTGGTTTAATAACAGCTGTTCTATACGTTTTATATATTGACGCTCCTGCATTGCACAAAATGTTCTCTCAATACATTTATGAACACGAATACTTCAGCAAGTTTCCAGCAGGTCAGCATTGTCAAAAAAGTATTCATAAATGCAACATCAGTCGACGACTCAAAAAGAGTTTGGTTGACATTTGTATTGAAAAAATGAAAGTCTATATCATGTCTAAGAAGAGTATGATACTAGGTTTTATAATGGAATAAAAATACAAAATACTTTAGTTTACTTTACAACTTTATTTTCACTGGCACACGTCTTATTCCTCTGACTGTTTACAAACGAATGAATTGTGTTTGAATCCAGAGCATATTGAATTTCAGGGCCTACTACAGTTTAATGTTTGATAAATACAATGAACTGACCAACTTTCAAAAAAAAAAAAAAAAAATAAAATAAAAGAAAAAATACGCAGCAAAAGGGCCATGTTTTAAAAAAATAAGAGAATTTCCGTATGATGTTCTTACTCGTAGGAACCATTTTCGCATGAAAAAGTCCACTTTTCAGTTTCCCTGCAAACCTGTAACAAAACAAAAATCTCTGCCAATTTGATCGCAGCTTGACTGTCACATTGCTTTTATGAACGCATTTGCCGACTGCTCGCGTGCACAGTCACTGCAGTTTATTTACATTTACGAACGCAAATCTTGCAGGGCTGCCGCAGTGTGACGTTTAGGAACTCGGCCTTCATTAACGACATTGACGACATTAACGACGCATTGTCGACATGACAGTGTCGTCAAGTGGGACAGCACTGTTCACAGCAGATCTCGCCTATGATCTAGTAGCGTAAAGATCAGGTTCGAAGGTTGTGGTAATCAATACATTGTTGCAGCGTGGCACACGAAAAAATTCGACGGCTTTAAGTTGGGTATGCATTTCCTGAGATGTGAAACTATCTCTTTCAGGACCCGGTTATACACGGCATCATGAGATACGCACATAAACTGGCGCAAGTTCGGCATAGTTGCCTCGCAGGTACTACCGCTATATGTGAAAAGGGGAGTAAGACATCTTGGCATTTGGCTTTCTGTAAGGTTTAAAAAATATACATAATAAAATAATATAATATAGATGGCGCCACAGCCCATAGAGGGCTTCTACTCTCACGAGTGGAAGGGACGTACAGTTTTATGTCGACTCCTAAGCCTTTTCAAGACAGCTATTACTCTTGAGCATTGTCAGCGACTCGAGTGAAGCCGTGAACACAGGCAGCGAGTTTCAGTTGAGTAGGAGTCGACGGACATACCCACAACGCCACAGGGTTTAAAAAAGTCATACACAAGATAAAAATAAATGTATCAAAGTAAAAGTAAAACAAAGGCAAATCTTATTGAATACACACAGTACTCGTAATTCTGAATTAAGCCATATTGTAAGAAATTAACTCCAACCGATCATGAAAGAACATGCATGCAGATTAAAGGTACAGCAGTTGTTAAGAATTGTTAAAAACGCCGTATAGTAAGGCATACATGATGAATGAACACGTTTTCCTCCAATCCGAGGACTAAAGTTGATATACGTTACATTATTTCTTCATCATCGTGATCATATGACTCGCATGCTCCAGTCCATGCGGGGTTGAAGCACCCACGAGAGACCTCCAGGTAACTCGATCCTCAGCCATCGACTCTAGCCATCAGGAGTTATGCCCAAGCGTAACGAGGCGACGTTTTGGACTTGGTCCAACTACCTCGTCCTGGGTCTACCAAGCGGTCGGCTACCTGATGGAATCGCATTCAATGTCCGCCTCGGAAGTCGTGAACATCCCTAGCACTTCGAAATAGTGAAGCTAATGTCAACTTGGCAGTGGCAAAGGCAGGACAACTATTCAATGTACACAATTGAAAGAAATCAATTGTTACTGTCATCATACTCTCTAGAAAACAAAATACTCTTATGCTTATGCTACGGCACTCAAGCATAATGTGATGGGAGGCACTTGTGTCCATATGTTCAGCCAGCAAGGGACCTTTCGTTCTTTGATTCCTTCAAAGACTTTTTTAAATTCTCCTGAGCTGCAAAGTCTCCTAAGGACTCCTTTGCGAAAAGATGAATTACTTATTGCTCCTTTGGCAAAACTCAGTCAAACAAACAA
This sequence comes from Eristalis tenax, assembly GCA_905231855.2. NCBI lineage: Eukaryota > Metazoa > Arthropoda > Insecta > Diptera > Syrphidae > Eristalis > Eristalis tenax. Next base: position 116,578,462 of record HG993124.1, read on the forward strand.
GAATAGAATTTGTCCAGAGCTTGATGTCTGGGCAAAGGGGCATATACCACAGATAAAGAAAGACTGAAGCTCTCTCTCGTGTTTACACAATATCTGAGACATCACAAGCGAATAAACAATGCGATTCACTTTAAAATGCTTCCCCACCCCAATACCAGAAGCACGCAATCGAACTCGACTCAAATATAAAATAGCTCTTATGAATTCTACAGGCCAGCAACCATGCATATGTATCTTAACCGCAGGATTTCTCCTTGAATAATTCAAATGAAATTCCAATTGTTCGGGTCCACCCGAGCAGTGTGTGCCGCAGATTTAGAGTTTATTTCAAGTCATGTGCGTGATGCCTTTGTTTGGGGCGGGAGAGACCGTGACAAAATGTAACCTTGAACGCGTTGTCATTTGAAAGTTGGTCTGGGGGAGAGATAACCGAAGCGTGGGATTTTCAGGATTGCACCCATTCAGCTAAACCTAGATATTCGCCCAAGGACTTAATTTATTTATATAGACGTTGAGTCAACCCAAGCCACTCAGCATCGGCATCTAATCGGCGTTCACTCACGTACACGAGTATCACACAGAATTGAAATTCGAAATGAGCCAATGTCACACTCCCCTCAAAACCGGAGCTAACCCTTTTAATATTTGATTTTCAGTAGTCTTCTTCAGCCATTCGCCCACACCCATGCGAGAATGCCGAGGAGTAGCGCAGCTAGTAAGCCAAAACAATACACAAACAGACGGCAGCCTGGTAGTCAGGCAGCCGGGGGAGTCAGGGAGCCATCGCCCCACAAACGACTCCAACAAGAAGGGTGGCATTGTGGTGGCATTGGAAAACTTTTCAAATCATCGTCTCTCATTTCCATTGGTGGTGCCCATGAAATATTCAATGCTACAGTGAAAAACGGGTCGCAGGGGTGACAGTGCGAGGTCAACAACATCCCCTGACACAATTTGCTTCTGCTTTTCCTTTGTGGTCGGAATGAATGTTGTGAGGATACTCTTAAAACTTATCCCTTGCCCTCCTGATGCTGTTGGACAGTCTGAGTGGACTCACATTTTGCAGTTGCTGGTGGTTGAACGTGGTGCAAAATTATCAAATTGACAAAGTGAAGAAGGTTGGCGGGAACGATGGCAACAAATTTCAATCTTGACCCCAGAAATTCAAGTGCTGGAGCGACATCAACTGGCATTTCGTTTTTATTATCTTCGTATACATAATATATTGGTCCTGGATTTGTTCATATGGGATCGCTGGGATCGCATTAAGGCCAAGTGATGTTTGCCGATGGCGGCACGAATGGAGCAATGCTTTTTTTTTTCCTGTTGTCATAAGTATTATGCTCAGATTTTAAACAGAATTCAGAGTAATAGGAAACGGGACTCATTTTGTTGGTATCTCTCATTGTTGCCCGGAGTAATTTTTCCGTTCAATTTCGCTTTGCCCGGAGTAAAGCTAAAAATGAATCCCTTGCTATTGTTATTGATGTAGCAATGGGAATGAAGTTTCGATTCGGAATCGTTTGAGGCTAGCGATGTGATGGAACGCAATTGCTATTTCGATCAAATATTTTCTTTTGCTACAGACAATCGCACTTGTATGTTTTCACATCAAAGTTATTGGTAATCCCGGCGAGTGCTTCAAGAGTTTGTTATTAATTTAGAAATAGTTGAATGGGCGGACTTTTGTGATTGAATGGGTTTGGTTTAGTGTATCCTTATGTGGCATGCATTTGCAAAATTTATGAATCCCGAATTTCGGGAAGATAACCATAATATTTTACACATCACGCGCTCAAATTGGTTGCGCAAAAATTCCAGCAGATGTGCTAATGGTGACGGGGAATGCAATAAAATTACAACCAAGTGTCAAATGCGTTGCAATATGCTACTTTTGTTCAGTTCACAGAGCTGCTTCCATGCTATGCTCTATAGACGGGCAGAAAATACAAATGTCAAGGATAATTTGCGCGATGATATTTCGCCGTCGCACATGCGGATGGATGGGCACTGATGGTCGCTTGGGAACATTCCATTTGCAGTTCACTCACAGCTAAATAAGGGGACCAAGATTTGATGGTCTCTTAAGTACGTTCGATTCATTTTAGAAATGGCGTTCTCAGGCTGCCTTATCATATCGTTTGGTATGGCATTTAAAAAAATGTTCATACGTTATTGATCTGTTGCATCGATTTCCGTCCGACATGAGCTAAAAGGCAGTATTAATTGTTGGGAGAGGGCAAAACTTGTATTTATTCACCAACGATCAAGGATTATTGTGTGTTCTCTTAACATGTGGAATGAGTTTTTTACACAAGATAATTCATGATCATTGCCAGAAATTCTGTAAAGTAATGTTAAATTTAGCATGCCTCTCTTCATACTTTCGACACTCTTAGCCACATTTTGACCGTAAAATTTGTCGCTTTTAATTAGATCCAAAGTCGTCTAGATCCGAGAGTAATGCAATTATTATTTACAGCGCGTGTAACTGCCAAGTGTCCGAAAAGATTTCTTGGCACTTAATCTATGTTTCAAATTTCATTAAGAACAACATTTTTTTATTCGTCAAAACTTGGTAATTTCAACCCAACTGCAGCTAAGGCCAACGTATGGCTACACTTAAAAGGCTCTTGCAGCCGAAATTGTCGGTATGTGGATATGACTTTTACAACATGAATAGAGCACGAGTTACATACTATGGCACCCCTAGTATGCTGAGGCTGAGAAGAGATTATTTGTCACAGAGTACAATCTGACACTCTTGTCATTCCCTATTTGCCGAAACACCACATGGTCTGCAAATCCAACAGTCAGAGCTTCCTATGGAATCGTGTCCCAGCGTAATGCAGGAGCATGATCAGTTTGAGCATGATCGGTTGCTCAGAGTATGATGATTATGTATAGATGCTGATGCAAAATCTCATTTGCTTTCTGTGAAACGAGTTAAAGTAAAGATTAATCTTTGGACTTTAGTCAGTCTGTACCCGAAAGTGATTGTTCAAAGTCAAAGAAAAGTTAAAAAGCAAATTTGTGAAAAGTAAAAAGTCAAAAAAAAGTATTCCAAAAAAGAAGATAAAACTAAACAAACTGGATACTCCATAACTCACGCTTCCAGCTTTCAGTCTCCTGTTGGAGCCTCTCTTTTTGTTTACAGTCCAACAAACAATAAAACAAAAATAAAAATTTTGCTAAGCTAAGATTCTTGTTTAAGAAATTGAATTTCCAGAGCTGCGTCAATTATTTTAAGTAAGAGTATTTTTTTTTTTAAAGGAAAGATTTATATATCTTCTAGAAATAAAGTCCCAGTTGCATTCTTTTCAAAAATAATCAGCATAACTTTTGTAACATTACTGAAGTCAAAACCATGTTTTTGAAAACCGATTTACCGAAACCAATTTGTAAAAATGTGCGTCCTGGGCCATATTGCACCAAACACTTAGCACTAATCACTAAGGAAGTAATCAAATAAGTATTTGTTTGCTAAGTGTAAGCGATAGTATGTTACATTTTACTCAGTTATCATTTTTCAAATTATCACTAACTGTTTCTGAAAAAACAAAAAACAACCTTGCAGTAATATCGTCGCTAAGCAAACATTGGCTATGAGAATCCTCGGTTTTAGACGCAACTAGGCCAAACAAGGAAATTTTTTTTAGGTATTCCTGAAACACACAAATTAGCTTGTTTAATTTTGAATATTTTAATTTACCGAAACTATTTTCTACAATTCTGGTCTGTTTTTCTTATGAGCGCGGTTGAATTTTCCGCTGGATTATCAGGATTTCTCCGTAATATACTGCCATTACCACCATTAGCCGATCCATCAAAGGGTAGTATGCACTATCTCCAAGAATAACTGCACAGACTCCCCGGCCAGTCAGTGTTTACCGCATAAAAACATCGATCGGGACCACAAACCATCATTACATTAATTCCATGTTTACCATGGCGATTAACGTAACGTTCTTCATTAAACGTTGGCGCATCTATCTCCACCATAGTTCCATCGACACATCCTGCTACTTGAGAAAAACCGACTTGGTTGAGAAACTCAGTTACATGATATGACTATTTTCTGGCCATCGAATTGCATCGCGAATCATTTTATTTAAAATCGTGGTTGCCACCCGGTGAATAACTCTACATATGCTTGATTATTGGCTTCCGTGCAATGTGCCTGTTCCATGATATTGTGCTCCGTTTCCATTCGAACCAGAGAAGGGTTGTTAAAAGCTGCTACCATAGCTACTTGAGGAAAGTCTTAATTTGTTTCCAAAACACACAATTTCTTCACAAAAAAACACGATCGACTACTTTGAAAACCAATTTGCAAAGAGAATTTTTTCTTAGCTTGTTTCCGCTCAAATTATAGAATTGCTTAATGATGAAGAATGGTTCAACAAAAAGTGAAAAAGGGCATATTTTACGAAAGTTATCATTTTTTAATTGAACACTCATTTATTTTTTGGTGCAACGCTAATTTGCAAAGATGAGCACTATTCACTTTCCAGTACTCAATTAAATTCTTTTCAAATTTATTTTTGGTGCAACAGAAATTAATCACGATGTATGATAAGTTGCTAAATGATTAGTGATAAGTGGTGGGTGAAATAGGGCCCTGGTGGGTCAGAGCGGGTACCATTGTGCAATTCTATGTCCGGCTGGAATATTTTAAAAAAGTTGGAATTCCCTTTATCATCCACTTAAAATTATATTTAATCAATCCCTTAAAATGGGTGAATTTTAAATGAATGGAAGCATTCTTTTCTGACGCCTGTATATAAAAGCGGTTTAAGGCAAAAAGTAGAAACCTATCGACCAATATCAAAGCTTTCATCGATACCAAAGTAATTTAAAAGAATTGTAAAAGAAAAATTATATTTCATTGCAAACGAAATTATTTCTAGTAACCAGCATGGCTTTATGCAGGGCCAGTCATGTACAACTGATTTATCATTATTTTGAAATCACATTTATATAAATTTAGAAAATCAATTACAAGTTGATGTACTTTACACCGATTTCTCGAAAGCCTTCGATAAAGTACACCACACTTTTCTTTTAAGCAAGCAAAAGTCATTGGGATTCCATTTGCCACTGTTTGAGTGGTTTTCCAATTACTTAAAGGACAGGAAGCAATTGGTAAAGATCGTTAGTTTTAGATCTCGAGTAATAATAAAATAAAGGATGTAACGTTCCACAAGGTAGCCATGTGGGGCCATTACTCTCTCTTTTGTTAATATACGATGTTCACGAAATTTTCAAATACTGTAAAATCTCAACATTCGCAGACGACTTTAAATTGTTTAACTGATTGTAATAATTTCCAATTGGATACCGATGCACTAGTGGAATGGTGCAAGCACAATGGACGAGAGCTGAATATTGAAAAATGTAATATTTTTACGGCATATCGAATTACATCCCCGATTGTCTTCGATTATTTCATAAATGATCATAGACTTAGTCGCCTAGAAGAGGTTAAAGATCTGGGTGTAATTTTTTGATACTAAATTACAACATTTACATTATGATTATACAATTGGGAAGTCTAAGGCTATGTTAGGTTTTCTGAAAAGAAATAGTAAAGATTTGGATATAACTAGTCTTAAGTCCATCTATAGTTCGTTAGTCAGACCGTATTTAGAATACTCTTCCAACATTTGGGATTCCCCATATGATACACAAGAACTCAGATTCGAAAGAGTTCAAAATAAATTCACGAGGTATGCTGTCCGTCAATTATATTCTCTCACAAGGACTCCCTAAATATGACGATAGATGTAAAACCTTTAGTTTAGTTTTAGGCGTAAGGCAGCGTCAGCCATGTTCATCCGCGATATTATGTTTTTCGATATATAGTGTTTCGTGCGCTCTGTGATGGAAAAAATTAAAAAAAATATATGTCTATAGCACTCGGTCTTACCCAGGTAAAACAAGCAAATTTGATTTTTTTATTTTGGAAGCTTAAATAGGATTGGGTTTTTTAAAGAAATTGGGTTGGAACAGTTATAAAGATGCCCCTTTCTTACCAACGAGTTACTGCGAGAAAATACATGAATTTCAAAACTAAACGAAGGGTAGAGCTCTGTACCTCGAACATCCCTCGATATAACCTGCCAAAAGTTTGGGAGAATATTAGCCAGTTACATATCTGTTGTGAACCACACTGTCGCACTACGCGAGTTATGTAATGCTCCAGGACGATTATAAATAAAATAAATTAAAACTTTTCGACAGAAATTATATTTATTAAATAAATAAAAAAAAGTAAATAGTTCCGACATAGTCGGAGATCTTTCGTAGGCAGTCCCCCGTTTATAACTTACTTACACGAAAACAAACATGAGGAGACGATATATGAAAAGGCCGCTACTGATCGCAGCACGTAAACAAATATAAGAATGATGGAATAGGAAGAGGATGTAAGCAAAGGGAAGGTGTAACAAATTGACAAAGATTGTGTGTATATGTATGAATTGTTGTCGATGGAAGGTGCCACAGAAATGTTGCAGCACGTAACTCGCTGTGACGCACACTGTGTCATACGTACAATGCACACTTCACTCATCCATCATCAAAATATTATTTTTTGTTCTCCCTTCCGAGTTCGTAGCACAATGCAATTCAAGTGCAACCACCGATCGACCCAGTGATCGTGACATATGACACCCACTGGCCCGCGGCCAGCGCTTAAGACAGTGTAGTCTATTCGGTATCCGCTGTACGCAACGCGAAAACAATGCACTGTTATGACAACAAACAAGGCAAGGAAAAAGTTGATGTGCGGCCGGGGTGAATGCATTAGAGTGTCAATATTGATATTTGGTCAATCTCGGTGCATGTGGGGTCTATGCATCGAAGTCAACTGTTTTTTGATTAAATCGACATTCAGCTAAGTATATTTGTATGGGATTGAAAGGCAAAGACTACAGAGTCCATGATTGGATTATAAGGGATGTAAAATGATGGGATATAGAAGGGCAGTTGATGTCAGGGAAAGGCCTGAGTAATATTAGTACTACACTTTCTAGACGGTTGCGACCTAGCTGGAGACAGCGAATCCTTACTAAGAAACAAAGTAAAGTTGTATTACCAATTAAATACTTGGTGTTTCATTTGTTACTCTCCGTGTTAGCACTCTTCTCTTGATCTTACAAAAAAAGCGTGATCATGAAAATTTAATATTTGGTGGGCTGCACCCATAAAGCCTCGATCTTTGGCAGCTGTTTCTAATTTCGCACGCCAAGTTGGATCATTCTCCACTTGTGCGCTCCACATCGCTTCCATTGGCGTCGTCTTTTGCATTATTCCAGTGGTCCGGAATCAAAGATATTTCGGGCTGAAGCAGGAGGGATTCTTCATCTGGGCTTCTTCATAGAGCAGGGCTGGGATGAACAAGGTGTTATATAATGTTAGGTTGGTTCTTCAGTAGAGGACTCTACTGCTCAATTGCCCCTTGGGCCCAAATTAACAACGATTGGCAAGAGTTACTCTGCGTTTAATCTCGGTACTGATGCTGTTTGTATTGTTTGCTTGGGAGACGATGTAGACGAAGTCCTTCACTACCTCGAAGTTAAATAAATGGTGACGTTTTGGACAAGTCGTCGATGCTGTGCGTCCTTTCTCGAATGCAGCCGTCTTCGTTTTGCCGTCGTTCACCGCTCAAACCATTTTGGCCGCCTCCATTTCAATGCCTGCAAACGCTTCATTGACGGCTCGCTTTGTACGACCACTCACGCCAATGTCGTCGGCGATTGTACTCACTTTTGCAAGACCGTACCTCTTATATTGGCTAGTGAGTTCTGGATGACCATCTCAAGAGTGATTTTGAAAAGTCACATGGAAGAGCGTCGTCGTGTCTAAATCCTTTTTGATATTGAAGGTCTCGTTCAGTTCGTTTCCGACATTTGCTGGAGCAGTGAGAGTTCTCCTTCGTCATCATGCACAACCTCACGAGTTTGGCAGCAATGTTAAAGCTAGACATGGGGTTGTATAGCTCGCCTCTGTGCACGCTGTCATATACGCCCTTGAAATCAACGAATAGTTAGTTTATCGATTCCAATGAAACCAAATAATAGATAACGACCTATCAGGTTATTCACGAATGGTTTCAGGCTCACTTTCGAAACTGCAGAGAAGATTTTTATATTGCGTTTAGGAGGTTGTTGGCGCAGTTGAAGAGGCCTTTTTTGTGGATCCAACCTACTGTGTTGATAGACCCGGTTCCGATAAACCGCTTCGAGAGTAGTGCATCAAATCGCCAGTACACCATACGTGGCTATAAGTCCTATTTTTGACTCGTGCGTGGATGTTCGGTTTCCAGTTCAAAATGGGACCCAGAAATTTTGCGCTGTTATTTAGCTTCAGATTGATTACACACAGCGTGGGAGAATTAAATGCAAGGAATTTTAATTTCTTAGTGAAGAGTACTAGTTCAGGTTTCTGCGCGTTAACACATAAGCTGCATTCTCTATTCCGTTTTTCAAGTTCGTAGAGTATTTTAAGTTCTCAATAGAAACATCATCTGTAATGTCCTTTCCAGGGTCAGTAGCAGCATCACTGCGTTCCACCCCCCCAAGTGGTGTGCCTCTAACACAGCTGACAGATACTGATCTTGGCAGCACTAGCTTGGAGCTTATCACCCAATTGATTTTAATAATCTGATGAATAAAGGGCTCTATAGACTTTTTGATACCGACTCTGTCCTTTAGGTTCGATGTTGTTGAAAGCACTGTTGTAGTCTACAAAAGCAGTAATGGCTCTTCATACTACACTCTTCACAATACTCTTAGATTATGCTGCTAGCAGCATCGCAACATCTTATAAATTCAAAATACCATTTCTAATTTGTACGAAATTTGAGACGGAGTCAATGACAAAGATAAGACTCGGTGAATTTAGTCAATGGCTGCGGATTAACTTTCAGTGTAACTTAATTTAAATAATTCCTAATTATTTATGCAAAACCAAGCAAACTGACTATCACCAATACTGGTTCAACAATATCAATTTTCAACGGGCATAATTAATTTTCTGACAGAACAAGTGGTCTGATTGGAAAGTAATAAACAACTTAATTTAAGTGCCTTCCTAAATGATCGATCGTTTGTAAGTGTATGCCTATTAGAAAAGATTATAATCTGCATTTTATTAAATGTTGAGGCTTTTATGACAGCGTGCCTGAGATTCTGACATTTCATATGGAGAAGTTGTTTTCGTTCCATCACTATTTCAAGATATGGATGGATGGTCATCAAATGATGGTCGCCTAAATAGATGTACGCTAATAATATTCGCGCATAAATTTGCAAGCATCAGTCTCATTTGCATTAGCCTCCTCACACAGAACAGCGGTGGAACCAGAACAAGCCTAGAAAACATTTGAAATTTTGATTGGATATCTAGATTGTTCTAAGAGATTTGAGTGTCAGGCGCCTGACTGCTAGAGATGCATTGAATGTGCTGGCCATGCGAAACTGAACAAGCCTTTTGTATTTACTCACGGCCAGCACGTGTGTTCCTCACACCAATCTGGAAACAGAGAATTATCAATCCCTGATGAATCAACTGTCAACAAAATTGATCGCATGCGATCTAGGCCACTTATTATTCGTGTACGTAATCTTAATAACCTTTTGCACTCAATCACTGTTTTAAAATAATCAACAAAAAATGATCACTTTATTACAAAACAAAACACGATGGCCACGAATAAAAAGATGGCTGAGTGACGGGATTAGTGCTGTTGTATGTAAAAACGAACTCAAACTGTCAACATAAAGGTGATAAACTGAACTTGTGAGTGCAAACCGATCACCTGCATTTGTGTTATCAATTGCTGACGCAACATTTATGGTATTCCATGCGTGTTGCGACGTTTGAACTGTTCGCAAATGCGGTGTGTCAATGCACCCGTGTCAATGCAATTTACAAACCCGAGATCAGTGGCTATACTGACCCTTATAGTACGTTCCCACTAGACGCGAAATTGCACAATTTCGCCTTCGAAATTTCGAAATTGCCCAAAGTGTTCACACTACGAATGGAGTGATTTGATTTGACAGCGAATTGTCTTTACGTCGACATTGAATCGAAAATTTTAGTAAAAAACAAAAAAAAAACAAAAAACAATCTGTCAGGTTAACTTGTGAAAAATCTTCTAGTTTTGTTGGTTATTGCTCTACGGAAACTGGGGTAATCTGTTATAATACACAATTTCGTTCTCAATTTCATTGACATTGAGGCAACTAAGGCAATTTTGAAATTTGTTCGCTGCAAGGGGATTTTCTCAATTTCGATCCTAATTTCGAGGGCAACTGCCGAAATAACTATTTATTGGATAAGATGACAAGCTTTATTCATGTTAACTTACATACATACTCGTATATATCCAGACGTGGTGTGAAGGATATTTCTAATGCATTGCAAATTTGGTTATTTTCACAGTAGTCATAAACAGGGCTAAAAGCTAATCTTTGTTGATGGTGATGCGTTTAAGCCATCAGTACGGTTAAAAGCTTTGTTGTTATGATGATCCTCGATTACAGTATCCATCGAGTACTGTGCGTGTGAATGTTGGAGGTATGCCGGATGTCAATGCCGTAACTATATCTTACAATATGCCTAAATACAGAATTGCTATGGGTATTCAATAAGACTTTGTATAGGTATACAGTTAGAATTGTCAAATGCCTTGGTAATTGGTAGATACGAACTAGATTTTTAGTTTTTTTTTTTTTTCAAAAACACAAAGAGGAGAACAAATTTCACACAGCTCGGCAATTACGGTGACACCGTCATTGATGTACTGGAGAAAGATTGCCCCTTCAAACGAGTTGGTTGTAAGTTTGTTCAACATTTTGCGTATAAATTTAAAGACTAACGAAAAAACAACCGATTCTGGATTTTTTTAAAATCAAAATAAAAAATCCGCTTTTCAGTCATGTATAACAGACGTTTTATGTGATGTGTCATACGCAAATAAATAAATATTTATAACTATTTTGTATTTTACTTGATACCGAGTGGATCGAGTTATCGCTTTGACTGTAATGTTATTTTAGGAGTCAACATGGTGAATAAAGTGTGTACTGAAGTAATATTTAGAAATATGTTACATTTGTGCAGAAGCACAAAAAGTAATCGCGGTAATCAACGATGTAACCAACTAACTACAGACAGTATAACACATATAACAATGTATAATAGTTCGTAAGTTGATGTACTCGTATATCCAATCCCAACTAACGGAGGATCAGTATTTCATCAAACCCTCAGAGACGCTCATCTACCATCCGACTTCTCCCCACCAGTGGTAAGGGGTCAGCAACATAAACGCAATATTATAAAATAAAGTTTTATATATAAAATAAAGTTTAATATTTCAAAAATACAAAAGATATTTTCATTCGCCCAGTGGTTGGGGCAAATATATCTTGTTCTCCAAACGTTACGCTCAGCACGTAACTATATAAATAAGTTACACAACTGAAACAGATCAGGAAAAAACTTGTAAGCAGACTAAATGTAAAGCGTTTCCTAATAATTGTGATGAATTCTTTGTAGGTAGTAAGGTAGGAAGTAAGAGATGTCCTGGCAACTCGATCCTCCGCCCTCGATTCTATCTCATTAGCTCCTGAGAGGTAGCCTGCCAACCACCTCCTCCTGGGTCTACCAAGCGGTCGTCTACCTAATGGAATCGCATTCAACGTCTGCCTTGGAAGTCGTGATGAAGGAGACGTGCCACATGACCAAACCATCGAAGCATAGCCCTTTCCGTTCGATTAAGCAGCTGTGTAACATTGGGTTTCTCGAGTAATTCCCACAACAGTATGAGAAATCTCATCTCAGCAGCTTGTATTCGCGATTTTATTTTTTCGGTCATTAAACAAATTTCATGTCCATAGGTGAGAGTTGGAATAAATACTGAGATACTTTTTCGCTGGAGTTCCCTCTGGAAAGATGTGCGGATAAGAAAGTCATCTGCTGAAAGAAGATGGCTTAACCTCAACTCTCCCATTGTGCAACATTCTCCATGGTCGCATCCCCCCGTCTACACCCACGTGAGCATTAAAGTCAACCATCCGGGGTGTCAACACATAACTTGAAACTATGTAATATGGATCTGCATTTTTTCGCAGCATGTATCTTGAATTCATTTCTATTCTGACATCTTTATTCTTGTAAAACACCTGTCTGTCCCGATGTACACTTATATCTTTAAAACTACGCAACGGATTTTCATGTGCTTTTAGTCAATACATAGAGTGATACAGGAGGTATGTTTATACCGTGAATACCGTCTTGTTTGAAATGGCTATATAACTGTAATTGTTCATGATATCAAAAATTCAACCCGATTCTGTCATAAGTCACAACTTCCTCACAAGATCATGGTGAGTCACAAACTGTGAGGTTTTCGTATTCAGATCAAAACCTAACAATCATCAAAATAGTGATGTTCTCTTGAGCACAAAGAGGAAATACAGGCAAAAACATGTTGCTTTAGATTTCTCTTCTTCCACATTGAGATGACTTCACATTGTCCTGTCAATGTGGAAGAAGAAAAAATGCAAAAGGGAAAGTAAAGAGAGTGAAACAACACATTTTTGGCATGAAAACGAATCCACCACACCATGGTAACTATTCTTGTGTGTATTCTCTTGAGGTTTTGTCAGAATACCAAATAACTTCAACCTCACAAGGCATGCATCACTATTTTCGCATCACAGACACGACCACATCCCAACCAGAATAGGGGCGTAAAGCCGTTTTATTTCTTAAAATTACATGGTAATGCCAAAGTCAAAAGTAAATGTTTTAGTGGATCTAAAGTCAATATTTTTAGAAGAACAGGAATGTCATAGACGGCTTTGTAAGTTTACTAGATATCCCAGGAAAAATTAGAAGCACATCAGTTCCACCATTTTTGCTTGGGTACTAGGACATGAAAGCCATTAATGTAATGACAAGGTTGATATTCAATCCAAGGCAGGTGCCCAGGTACACTTCATTGGGCCCACCTATTATTGATTCAATAATACGGACACAGACCTTCATTTACAGAAACGGATCGTTAAGCAAAGGTACCAATTTTGAACAACCAGGATGGTATTCAAGAAACTCAAGGACGTTCATGGAAACAAAAAAAAAAAATATTCCAAACTAGTTAAAGAAGCTCTATAACTTGTCTTGAGTGCTCTGTAGAGCTGGAGCACTAACAGGACACTGACCATGCAATTATCACCTCCATCTGTCAGACATCTTACAGACACATTAAAGTGACAGGTTAAATAAACCATGCAACAAAACATCCATAACAGGCAAAGACTTCCAAGAAATTACATCTAGTGAACTCGTCAAGTTTCTGATGGCAGCACTTAAAACCTAAGCCAAATGAAGGGGCCACAACAGATAGGACCGATATGAAGCACCTGGTGCCTACAGTGGTTGTAGAACGGAACACAGTCCATAATATTGTTCTCGGTTTACAGATGCACATGTGTAAGGTTAAAAAGTATAATACTGCGTATGGGAAGGTACATAAAATCCCTGGTAAGCCACCACCTTATGTAAATTTAAGCAATCACCCGCAACGTGTTTATCGTAAAATCGATCAAAATTACGACACTGCCATGGGCGAGTTCATCAGCTTCACTAGAAACGTAAGCCGGTTTAGAAAAACAAAAAAAAAAAAAAAAACTGAATGCTTTCAATCCGACTGTTTCATTTGAATTTATTAAAAATGAATTTGTCGATGACAGATCGACTGAACGTGGTGATGTCTGGTGAGTAATAAAATGGTTTATCTCATAAAAGTTGAGTTTATAAAGTGAATTAATTAAGGCGCAGCGATTATGATTCAATCACACTTTTTGTTGGCAGACATAGTCATGGTGTTCAAAGTTAGCTTGTTCATTTGCTCGGCCACTTCCTTTTTGTATGCAACAAGCAATCTAGGTCATTTTTTATTGTCGAGATGACATTGGTGATCAGTGAACTCTTGCAAATCATCGTGGAATGAATAAGACCGCGAGAAGATTTTTACATTTGAGAGAAGTACCATTCCCTTCAGTCTGCGGTGTGTACAACTTTCGTGTATATATGTAGATATTGAGTAAGGGCTCAGATGATGAGATTTGTTGGAGTGTATCGCTGACGCTTGACTAAGAATCGCTGTTCGACACCAAAGGTGAAGGTCAGTGGATAGATTCCGGAAATAACGACTTCCATTTTTGACATTAACTGGTTCTAGTCGCTGATAATACTCAGATAATATAACTGTCAAGGAAAGTTTCTCAAACTGGAAACACTGTTACTCTTACGAAACTAGTCTTTGCGCAACACGCTATTTCCGTATCTACTTAAGAATCCAGATGGTTCTACAGACTCTGCGGTCGGTGGTCAGATTACCCCTTACATGTACATGCGTGCCATGTTTTTTTTAACTAAAATGTAATTGAAAAACTGAAAATTTGTGTTGAATTAGAATTGCCTTCTGCAGCTGAAAACCTTCTGCAATTGGGTTTTAATCGCTAGATCTAGTATTTTCAAATCAGACACACATTTTTGGAACATTCATCAATCTTTTCCGGAGACGAGATCGTGATTAAGATGTTTCTGGAAATTTTGAAGGTAGTTAGAAGGCTTTTCAATGTTGTAAGTGTAAATAAAATCGTAATCTTTTGCCCGTTCCACAAAAAGTAGCCCTTTGAACTGCGCCACCTAATTAGGGATAAGCATCGCTTCTACGATCTTCTCTGCGGTTTTGTGTGAACGCATGGAACCATTCTAGAATAACCTGATAGGTTCTTATCTGTGCGGTTTCAGGTCGGGAGGGCCCATCATCGACACTATGGAAGATCCTGAAAAAAAACAAAGCAATGTAAATCGGCAATCAAGGTGGCATACATACACAGCGTGCATACAAACGACCTATACAGCGTCATGTCTAGTTTTGACATTCCTGCCAAACTCGCCAGGATGTGCAGGATGACGATAGAGAAGTCTCGCTGCTCCATCAAGGTCGGAATGAACTCACCGAGAACTTCAATGTCGGAAAAGGTTTAAGACATGCCGACGCGCTGTGATGTGACTTCTTTAACGTCACCCTCGAGAAGATCGTGCAAGACTCACAGGCCAACACAAGTCCGTACAGTTGCTAACATTCGCGGGCGTGATTGGTCGAACACATTGAGTCGGCAATGAAGCGTTTGCAGGTATTGAAACGGAGGCAGCCAAAATGGGAAGGCGGTGCATGAATCGAGAAAAGACGCACAACATCGATAGACACCCTTAAATTCGAGGACTTCGCCTATCTCGGCTCCCAGGTAAACAGAGCGAACAACATCAGTAAAAATATTAAAAGAAGAACTCTTCACGAACGCAGTTTCTTAGGCCTCAAGATGTAATTGAGTAGTAGAGCCCTATCCAGAAGGAGGAAGCTAACATTATATAACACCTTGATCATCACTGTCTTTCTCTTAGCCTGGACAATCTCAAGAGCATATGAAAAAGCTCTTGACGGCTAGGGACACACCAACAAACCAGTCGGACATCGCAATAGACGTAGCAGAAGAAACCGATGGCGGAAACAAGTGGAGAAGGACCTCAATCAACTTGGAGGCAGCTGACTAAAGATCGTACCAGCTGCAGAGGGTTGTTGTCTGAGAGCCTGTTCCAGCCGCTAGAAGAAGAAGAAGTAGAGCAAAATCTGGAATGAATCTGCACAAATCGTTAAAAACTGTTTCACCAGATGTACATGCATTTAAGATTATGAATGGTTATTCTTCGTCGAACCGACGAACACTAATTTTACTTTCAACAATTGTAGCAATACTGGGAAGACATTAGTTTATTTTTTTGAATAAATTAAATTAAAAACCCTAGGCTCTTAGCAAGCATAGGGTGTTTCCATAAACGTCGGAAATCTGCACTAGTCCAATCGCTCGTGCGTATGTGAACACTTACAGGATGCTGAATGTGTGCTGGCCTGCTCTAGTACGTCTGTCATCAACCATTGATCATTCATAAAAGTCAGAAAGTCATGTGAAACAAATAGTCTAGAATTTGATTTTTGATCTAATTACAAAATAAAACAAAATATTTTACCATGATTGCAAAAAACGTTACAAAAGAATTACCAACATTTTTTGCAAATAAAATGTCTTTTCTAATCGCACCCTTTTTCCAGTATAAAAATAATGACTGCGCAATCTGCAAAACGTCGCTAACATATCGACGTTTATGAACCGTAGGTACTGCAGTTTACCTATGTTAGTACGACCGTCAATCTGCAGTAATGAACATGCCTAACGCAGGCCTTTGTTAGTCTGACGTTTATGAAAGCAACCATAGTATAAAGAGAAGACGAATTCAAAGGTGCCTTTGTGAATTCAACGAAACGTAGTTTTAGTGCATGTCACATATGCATACAAAAATCGACTATTGATTTTCGCAGGTTTTTAAATCTCGATCAAGAAACCGTTAGTGTCAAAATATGAATTACAAAGACATTTGCGAAGTAACGCAGTTCCACAATTATATTTTAATACAAAAATTTCCCGGAGAAATCTGTCTATATTCTGCAACGCATTAAGCATGGAGATCTGTTTTATACTAACGAGGTTCTATACAATGCAGTAAAATTTGTATTAGCAAGCTTATCGGAAGGCACATATGCCTATAATTTCTTTCAGCGGCCTAATTATTGCGGTCTACTACCCCCAAGATTAGGTACCATGAGGGAGTGCGCCTAATCGGCTTTATCGGTTCCTAAAACGCTCCTCTATGTCGATTCTCGATACATTTGGGCGAGTACAGGATGCACACGGATGTCCTAGTATCTTATATTCAGTACGCCGAACAGTGAATAGTTGACTACAATAAAGCTTAGACTACCGGTATGGTGTTATAAGGATAGATGGTATAACACTTGTCAACTTGCTAGTTTTTGACTAGCATGACTAGGATGGCGCAGTTGGGGGGTCCCCGGTTCGAACCCCAGTGAAAGCAAAGTTAATACAATTTTATTTGGTTTTCAAATTCGGTCTAGTCGCCATTTGTCGTTGGGTTCAAATTTCATTTCATTTATTTATTAATAGGAACGTACATTAGTATATTTATCATTTTTGTACTTAGTACATTAATTTACAAAATTCAAATTAAACTAGTATACAATATATTGGGCCTATAACTTAATTCGTATGGTTTTTTTTTTTTTAATTTGAAAGTTTATTTAAGAAAAACAAGTGCCATAGTGGCAATGACTTGTTCCCGTCTTTCTGGCAATTTGTGGAGCCTATCCCAAAAAAACTGCGCCGGCTTGGCGCTTTAACCGTAGTTCAATGAGGACGTTCTGCATCGACCGCAACAAATGGTAGTCAGAAGGGGCAAGGTCTGGGCTATAAGGCGGGTTGGGTAAAACTTCCCATCCACTATTTTCCAAATAGTTCTTAACCGGAATAGCAACGTGGGGCCGAGCGTTGTCCTGATGGAAAATTATTGCCACGTGTCTGGTCGCACATTCCGGGCGTTTTTCGGATTCTGCTCTCTCCAAACGGATTAATTGTGTTCGGTTGCGTTGTCCATTGATGGTTTCACCCGGTTTTTGCAGCTCATAATACAGCACACCCTTCTGATTCCACCAAATACAGAGCATTGTATTCGCGCCATGGATATTCGGCTTAGCCGTTGATTTAGCTGGTTGGCCAAGCAAAAATCACCACTTAAAAATAGTGCAAACCACTTTCGCACGTTCGCTCACTTAGCACCTGTTCACCTTAAACTTCCACCAAAATACGATGACTGTTGGCAGAAGTCTTCTTCATATTAAGGTAATGAAGAAGAACTCCCCGCTAAAACACATTTTCAGGCACAAAGTTCGACATATTTGAGTAAAAAAAAATATATTTTTGTTTACGCTTCAAATGAATGACGTATACTGAAATGGCGTACAATGACATTGACAATGACAATGGAATAATATAACTTACGCTATCTGTTAGCAAACTGCACGAATAAGTAATATACCCATTAAATACGGCGGGCAACTATTATTAATTAATTTGTGTAAAAAAATACAATTCCTTGCGTTAATGTACTGCAGCATGTTACAGCCCAGGAAATCACGAGAGTACACAGATGTATGCTCGTATCGAGAAATACCGTAGACGTAATGTGAAAGCTACTTGTAACTTACGTTGACATAGTGAGTCAAGGCTACTATATACTACTTGAGCATACGTTACAAGCGGTAAGATTAAAGAGAGTACTAACTTCTTACGTGTTGCTAATGGAGTATAATATGCGAAAAGCCACAGTGTTCGCAAACAACCCTAAATACGGCCAATGACCATGTGTTTGTGCTTGTAGCCAGAGAGATCGAGACTTACGACGTATCCAAGACTAGTCAACTGCACTATTACTGCAGTGCTCAATCAGTAGTGTATCACAATGGACCAGCCCTCCTACCTAACCTAAGCTAGTTTTAAGCATCCTTGTCCAGCATGTAAGCGAAGCGTATTAATATAAAAAAAAATACAAGACAGTGATTGTGTTTTATGAAGAAGGTATGGACGTATTCAAATTCAGTAAATTTAACTGAAATTCTTTGAGGGAATTGTTTAATATTAAATTTAATAGTACGGTACGAAACCTTCGAAATGCGCGTACTACACCAAATTGACTAGTTTTAGTATTTTTTTTTTTGGGTTCACAGCATTACTTTCGCAAAAATAAACACAAAAATGCAGTTTCTCTAAATTGGCACACACATCGATCACAGTGTGGACAAAACTGACGCCAGTACACGTCAACACATAGTGTGCTTCTTCTAGATTGGTTTTACCACAACTTGCTACCTAACAAATTAGTTGGTTGAATTGCTAATTAAAACCACTTCAACTGTGGGTGTGAGACTGTCGACTGGCGTAGCCTGGGATGCAAACGTTTTTGCCACCCCAACTTAACACAGCAGTAAATTTGCTCAACGACCCGCACGGTGTACTGACCATAATTAGCGGTAGAACTGGCTTATGCATATGGAGTGTGAGGGCATAGGATGATAAAATATTATAACGCTAAAGCGTGTACAACATTCTACGTACATGGGATGTAAGCTATTAAAAAAATACATGTGACATTTAGAAATACGGTGCGTTTATAAGCGCACACATTCCATCCACCTCCGCAGGGGTGAGTGCCACCGTGAAATCATGCCTGTCATCAACCCACTCAATCAGGGTTCTTTTGAATGTCTTTTTATGTACCTAGTTGTTATTGGCCTGTCAGGCTCATCACTTGGTTGATTCTCCTCAGATGGCAAGTGGTAGTTAATTGGCTTTATTGTATGTCAAGCTGTCCATCACATTTTAAATAAGTCGCCAGAAGAGTTGTTGTCGGTGCTTTCTGCCTTTGGACCGGCAGGGGTCTGAACACGAGGGCATTCGAAGAATTATTCTTCAAAGAATTTATTTGTGTTGATTGTTTTGTGTTCGACTAATTAGAGCGCTCTACCGAAATGATACAAACAGTTATGGCGTATGGTTTACTTCGGCGTTTGTTTGTTTCTTTTTCATCACTTTTGATCATCACAACATCTGAATGCTGCGAAAGTTAGACGTTGAAGAGGTCATGCAAGATGAGATCATTAATACCATTTCAACAGATAAGTTCTCAGAATAGAGTTGGGCGAAATTATTTGATAATTACATATTTTGTGCACAGTTTTTCAGTTTGGTTGGCCCATGCCAGTAATGCTCCTTTATTCGAAATTTTAACATTTAAAAAAGGAATTAAATTATTGTTATTATTTATTTCAAGTAGATGGACTTTTTTACAATCTTACGTCAAGCCTTATGTTAGATGTCTAGGACACATCGATCCTTTACAGCTATAATTTATGCATGTATGCATGTATAGAATATATTTTATTTAATTTAACTGATCACTCTGTGAAAGTGCTTAGCGTCACATGACCGACCGCACTTCAAACGATTCGAGTTAGCTTAATGTCATGTGCAATTGATTGTCAAGCAATGGAATACTTTATTAATATTAAATGACGTTTCTTTGCCTACAGGTGATATTTTATTGCATTTTATGTTCATTAAGAATATGTTAATAATACAAATTCTTGGCCTACAGAGAAACCCAGATTTGTTTTTTAAATTATTTGCCACGTTCCTCACTAAAGAAATACCCTAAACTTAGAATTGCATTCGCCCGTCGGTCTTTCAAGTATTTTCTTTTGTATTTACTAATGTAGTGATAGTTGAGTTAGGAGTTCATTGTCGTCAGTTAAAGAGCACTTTTCATATAAACCTACTTTTGGTTTTTTAATAAGATAGTAAATGAACTTGACCATGGCTTTTGCGTGAAGTAATATTCTGGCATGTTTTGACATTTTGGAAATTTCAGGTTGTGTGTTTTCGCACAAGCGCCCCACACGGGAGCTCCATACAAAAGAATGGCTTGAAAGAAAATTATACATATTTTGTTTTACATATTTATTTTACGGACGATGCTCAAGCCGTAACTTTTGAGCGTAATCATTGCATATCGCAACATTTGGGGATTGCGCATACAAACTCTGTGGTTGATAGTTGAGTTAAGAGACTAAGAACACTGAACACAAATACAGCATCTTGTTGTTTTTATAAATAATCTGGTATTTAAAAAGTCCGGAGGATTAGATCATGTAAGAAATATATATCTTAAGGAACTACCAAAAAAGGGGATCAACATGATGGTGTATATTTTCAATTCCTGCCTTAAAATGGAGTAATTTCCGATCAAATGGAAGCTTGCCAAAGTCTACTAGAAATGTATTTTAATAAATATAAGATTCAATTACACAAGGACAAGCTGCAAGCTATCTTTTTTACTAGAAAAAGAAAAGCTTGTTGTTGGCCTTCTTCCAATTTACAGATTAAAGGACCAAACGTAACGTTTCAGAATTCTGTCAAATATTTAGGTATCCATCCTGATTCTAAATTAACATTCCAGGAACACATCTCACAGACTGTTAATAAGGTTAATATTGCAACGAGAGTCCTTTACCCATTTAATAATAGAAGATCATCACTTTCTCTGCCAAACAAAATAATTATATTTAAAGTTATATTTCAAGCTATTCTTCTTTATGGTTATGGTAAAAAAAATACAAGTAGCTCAGAATAAAGGTCTAAAGTTAATATTAAACCTACCATGGGATTATCCTATTGAATTTGTGATTGAGAAAATATCCCAAATCACTGAAAAGTGTATGAATTCTTGCGATTTTGCTGCCAATCCCCCAGTTAATGATCTGTTTGTAATTTATATTTTTGTATTTTCATTTTAATTATTTGTTTACTTCTTTATTTACTTATTTGTTTATTTATTTATTTACTTCTTTATTTACTTCTTTATTTATTTATTTATTTATTAATTTATTTGATTATTTGATTATTTATTTGGTTGTATTCATTTATTTGTATTTATTTATTTATTTTAATTATTATTATTATTTTTTTTAAACTTATATTGAAGGTTTTGTCTAGTTTCCTTTTTAAAAGGTTTGTAATAACTTCTCAGAAGAAATATAATAAAAATATAAAAATATCAAATCTCTGTAATTAACAGTATATTGTGCAATAACAAAGCCATTGTAAATTAATAATGAACTAAAGCTATCTGCCTATACATATTTTGTCATGAAATAATGATTGAAACAAAAAAGATGTATGTATAGTAAGATGTATAGTATTCTTGTTAGTTCATTTGCTTTATCAATTGTGGTTGAAATATGTGCCTGAAAAGTGAGCTTCTGATCTGTAGTCACACTGATATAGCTACATTTTTCTGCCCAGTCTATATCCATTGAGCATAACCGCTCCTTACGGTTGTAGGAAACGCTATTTTCTACGCCTAGTGAACCAGATAATCTGTGACGTATTGGGGTCTGGCTTAATCTTCCAGTTGAAGCAGTATTGCTCAAAGAGAGCGTAGCTAGAAGTTTATTATAAACGTTTAGGAATAATGTACCAGAAGCAAAGAAAGCAGTGTCATGCGCAAACATTGATATATTGACATTGAACAGACTAGGGGAACTCCAGTTTTAATTTGTTTGATGTCTGATTCATAATTTCCGATTTTTACTACAAAGTTTCTGTCAGTGAGGAAACTTTGAATCAATTTGCTGATCTGTAGTGGGAAGTTTAGTTTAGCTTATAAAGCTTGTGAACTAGCACGTCGTGCCATACAGTGTCAAACGCTTTTTCGATGGCTAGGTGACAAGGTCTGTTGACTCTTTATTCCATTCCATTCTTTCTTTGATTAGAATGTCAATGTTGTTGGATAGATTGAAACAAGGGACCGTATTGTCCGTTGGGGATGATACCAGAAGTCTTGGTATGAGATTAAGGGTGTGTGCTATGACCATAGGGTTGAGATGTCCAGCATCCAGACTCTCTGAGCCTGATGGCGCATAGAAGATGCAGCATTACAGTCAGAGCATCTGACGAAGTTCGCCGTATGTCACCTGTGGTGCCTATGCATGCTGTTCTATGCACCTTGTTTTGTTTTGTGAAGTTATATTTTTTCCTGAGTTCCGGCCACCATAATAGCGATCCGCATATTCATATGATCAACTTAGGGTGCAGACCCAAGGTTCTATTGCAGGCGTAAAAAACTATGCACGGCTTCTTCGCTGGTCTACGTCTAGCTACTTGGCACTTGTAGATAGCGAAAGCGGTTAGCATAGCGAATTTTATTATACGACTGTATCCTAGCGTTGCTTGAATGACTAGTGACTTTACTTAAAACGTTTTCTGTACCTAGATCGTTTAAGGATTCAAGGATCGTATTCGTATGAACTTTGTTGAAAGCTTCTATGTCTCAAAAGGTAGCTAGTGTATACTCTTTATAGTCGGATGTGGTTGTCCAGAATTGGTTCAAGAGCCTTGAAAATGAAGGAGGTCAGACTATTTTGCCGGAAATCTTTTGCGCTTTCATGCCCCCGTCTACCCATCTTAGGGATGAAGACTACTCGAACTTGTCGGGGACGTGGTTGTTGAGGATACAGCTTCTAGAGAAAAAGCACTGATACAAACATAGTTTTAAAAATACATACTCGTATGTATAGATAAAATATATGAAAACAAATGTAATTGAAAACGAAATTATATTTCTTAAAACAAGACCACTTTTTGAAACAGTAAAAAATGCTTCACTTCCCCAAATCCAACCCATCGAATTGTTTCCGGTTTTTAGGGTATTTGTCCCACTGTGCGACGGTCACAATCAATATTTCTCTCAGGTTTAAATGCGGAACGGGAGGAAGACTGACCTATTCGGAAATCCGGCGAATCGGAGATCCCTTTCACTCGTTCGATTGGCATTGCCTTTTTCGGGCTATTATAGCTATATACTTAAGTCCGTCGGATATCCTGTTTTCTTTTGAAGGTTGATTTGTACCTCGCGGTACGCGGTACATGTATTCGTAGAAAATGTTACACAGCATTATTTTTAAGGCGCTGACTGAATTTTCCCGAAAAAACTACATAATTGGACATATTTATACAAAAGGAAGGATTTCCGGATTCAGTCAATTCGGAGTACTGGTTTGAATCCGAATCGATTTTGGATTTTCTTCGAAGCAATCCGATCCGCTCAGAGGTAACCCATCAAAGTATCGCAATTCGCATTACCGACTTGCGACCGATTCACTACAAACGGATTTGGGATTCCGAAATTGACGGTCCCACGCACATACGCGGAGGCTTTCAAAACTGTGGTAAAGTAAATGTTGTGATTTGTAAATGTGGAACAATTGAAAATTGTCAATCCCGTCATCAGCAACTATGCATGTATATAAACTGAATACACAATATGAAGCAACTATCGTGTTTCATGCGACTGCAGCTTTCTGCAGCACAGTGCGGCACAGATTTGTAATGCCAACAAGTTTCCATGCAGCAGCGGTCCCGTGCAGTTTATGTGATTGTGTTTTCTTCACAAAGTCCTTGATTTCAGTTCCCAGTCGAGAAAAAATAAGTTGTTCATTTCAAGCATTGTGTTGTGCATATAAACCTTTGGGACTGCAAAGTTATGTAGAGTGTATAGGTGAGGTCACGTCGAATTCAATTACTTCCGAAAAGTTGATGGAATGTCCTTTTTTTTGCATTATAGTAACTTCTCTCTTTCAGAACGAGAGAGAAGATTTTTGTAAATGCAAGCACCGTCTTTTGTTGTCGTTATAGCGGAAGGGAATGTTAAAGGGTAGCTTGAAAAATTTATTTGTAAACAGCTCTTCATTGTGGCGGTCGGCAAGAAAAATGTGCAATAGTATTAAGTTGTGGGATATTTAAGGGTTGCTTTATAATAACTGTAAAAATAACAAGAGCATCGCCTTTTGTGTCCTGTTGGTGCGACAATTGCTTGATCTTGATGTGCAGGTCGGTTCACGAGTGGTAATAGGGCATTCAGCGGTAGCTAGAACCACTGTGAACGTGATGGACTACGACCAACAATCGTGCGTCCATCTTTCGCAAAAACCAACCTGATTCATGTATGAACTTTTCAGCCCGATCATAGGTTAATCTTCCAGCTCATGGACGATTTTTGAAAAGGGTTTGCTTCCCCTTTCCGAAAACTGATGACTCGCAGAGTAGATGCCGAACCATTTATGTTTCTTCTTTGGATTTGATCCTTCAATTAGAGGCGCTGTTAGGATTAGGTTTTCGCCAACTTTATCGGAAACGAACCCTACTAGAATGTTTAAGTTCAGCCGACTTAACAGACCATCGATTATAATTCCATGCAGTATAAGGGGCTCTTGATGTTGATCCGATGTCAAAATTCAGTAACACTATATTGACATCTTTCAAGGCTACATTCCCAAACTAATGCCTTATAGAGCTGGTCTGTAATTATAAGGAATTGTTGCATGGGTTCACGTTGTCTTAGTTACTTCCCCACCGTTTAAAGGATGACCCTGCTGCTGACGACCATGCAACATCAGCCTTATCTGCCCCCACGTCCCTCAGGAGATTGAAATGACAATAGCAACGATTATTCAACAAAGGACATATGATCAATGACACCAAGATCGTTCAAGGAGATTACCATGCAAAACTGAGCAAGAAAGGCATATTTATTAGAGACATCGGAAATCACAACCTACATGACAGCACGTCTGAGAATTGATTCAGGATCATGGACTTCTCAAATTAATCAGCGGCAACTATAGTGGAATCTCAGTATCGTTTGCCCGATCCACAAAAAGGAGACCGAAGCAAGCATATATAACACCTTGAACATTTATCGGAAACTTAGACAATCGCAAGAGCAGATGAGAAAAAACAGGGGATTGACTAAAAATAATTTTATGTCGATCAAAAATGGAAGATACTCTCTTTTTCAATACTACAGTCGGGGATCAGGTTGTCATTTAATTACGAATATAAAACGTCTTCATCCGAAAGTGTGCAACACACCAATATCCAATAACTCTTTAATAAATCCATATCCAATAACCATCAATATCCAATCATTTTAAAAATGTGTGGATGTAAGTATGTCGCCCCAATGCAATATGTGAACGAAAAAAAAACAAAACGTCAAAAGATATCGGGTCCGTTGGCGGAGTGGGTTGGTGCGTTGCGCACGCTTTTTTTTCTGTGTTCAATAACGGCTGGAGTTATTGTTTTTTTTTTTTCTTGATTTTTAGACAATATCGCTTTTTTGTTCTGTTTTGTATGAATAAACATTTCATATTCTGTTTTTCGAAGTATTCTATTGCCAATGAATAAAATGAAATTTATGGAAACAACTTCCAACATCCTACCAGTCGTACGACAGTAATAGTAGAGTAATGACTCGTTGTGGATTGGCTCCGGTTCCGCAGGTCCAATCATTACAAATCGAGTCGAAGTTATATAATAACTCACAAAATCCATTCAAGTCTTCTGCATTTACAGTATTAAATTCAGTTGAATTACATTCAGTATTTTTTTTTACATTAATGTAATTCGAAAATTAGTTACTTTTTACCGAAGACTCTGCTGACAAGGTGGATTGCCTTGTTATCATATTTTTGTCTGCAATACTATGTACAACTAGTATCCAACCAGTAGGTTAAGTCAACAAACATTTTCGAAAGTGCACCAGTAGAAAAGGAGGGAGAACCATACCGACTATTGCCCAGTCTCATCAATCGTGCTTGTCATTAAATGTCATCCAGAGGCTCCAGGGACTGCGAGCGCTTCTTACAACTAGATGAACTTACCAAAACCCACTTGCTCAACCTACGAAATATTGAAGTCGAAGATTGTCTGCATTTAAAAAAAGAAACAATTTGAGTTCAAAAAGGACATTTACCATCCAGGTCGTGTTCATGAAGCATGACTACAAAGCCATGACCTAAGAAGTTGTAACGAAGTGGGACACAAGACCTTTCTCTTCGCGCATTTATCTATATAAAATTGTACTGTTTTTTTATCACCGTTTTAGTCTTAGAGTGTGCCAAAAAAAAACATACTTTTAAATACAAATCCAGCCAAGCTATTTTAAAGCATATGGTATAAATTGAGTCCCTCTGAAAACACTTGCCGGTCCCACTGTGATAAATAGGAAACGTCTGCTCTGCTATTATCCTGCTATTGCCAGAGGGCCTTCTTCACTATCGTAGTGATAGTCGCCCCCTTAAGGTGACAATAAAACTTCAATCAATACCTTAACCTGCTCTTGTCCATCAACTGCAAACAGATACCGATACACCATATGCTAGAGTAATTCAACAAACCGTCATCTAATTAATTATTAATATGTATCGCGAGTTGCGATAACTTTACAATGACTGGCAGAAGCACACACAATGACTGTTATATTTTACTTTGCGGTGTTGTGGAGTCTTGCACACGTTTCTTATTGCGAAAGCATTTGTCACAGTCATCCATGCAGTTAGCATCGGCGTGTATCTTCTTGTATGAATTAGGAAGAACCACGTGCACCTCAAGAGCTTCAGAGGTTTGCATGCAATTATAGGATTCTTAAATATTAAACCTATCTACTCTAGCTAGAACATGCACATTCTGCTTGCAAGAGCACATTCGCAGTGCAGTCAAAGCAAATTATTACAAGCCACATTTGCTAGCAGAAAATAGCCAAAAATTGGTTTATTCAATTAAAATGTTTGTCGTCGGATCCATCATCGATTGTCGAAAGAAACCGAAGATTAAACTAAACCAGTTTTCGTTGCTCGACCACATTTCATCTCATTATTTTTCTCCATACCTGATGTGGTCTTTTTTACATTTCGCAAATCACACTCTCGTTTTCTTCCGCAAACCACAACATAAATGAGTTAGAACATCATTTGCATAAAACACTTGGCCGGAGAAAACAAATGTGGGTCTTCACCGAAACAGGTTTGGGCCACCGAGAGCGCTTCTCCTCCACACAAATCCTATATAAAGACCACGCGGAAGCTAGCCGCTCTTCAAAGCAATTCAGTTTTCCCTCACATACGTGCTGTCACTCTCAACCGCATAATACGATGAAGGTGAGCTGAGCATAAATCACACATTCTTCTGTAAGGTTTCCTAAGTATTCTCCTTTATACAGAGTCTGAGCATAGTCATCCTAGTGATGGCAGTACCACTTGCCTGCAACGGAGATGTTTCTGAGAGTAGAAATCACAAACTTCCACTGGGCTCATCCCTGACAATACCATCGCCGGTGCAGAGTCTACAACCACCGACGTTCGAAAATCCAATTAAGGATTACACGGTTGGATTAGTGCCTCCTCCAGTGGACAATCAACTAACGAGGACCTTCTCTAAAGCCGACCACCAGCAGCAGCAGCAGCACCATCATCATCATCATCGTTTACTTCAAGTACCAGTACCAGCTCCAGTTCTCCGGCAAACCACCTTTTCTGCTGCTCCTAAATTTATAGCCCCGCCGGTACCGTCAAAGGCAGTACTCCAACAGCGTGCAGGATCTTCATATACACCGTCTCATCATCATACACATCATTCTGCGAGTCCTGTGCAACCTCAAGTGTACCAACCTAAGACGGTAGTTCATCGGCAGTATCAGCAGCCAAGTATCCATCATCATAATCATCACAGCCATCATGCACAATTTCAGCCGAGCAGTTACACAATAAGCCCTGTGATGTCGCAACCAATTCAACAACATAGTCATCATATTTCGGTGTCCACTCCTGTGGACTATTATACACCAATAACTCACCCTGCAGTCCATCAACATTCCGGATCCGTATATTATGCATCTGCTCCAGTGCATAGACTGAGGATTGCTGCAGAACACATCCATCCAATTGCGCATCAGTCAACTGTTGTACCTCCATCCGGTGCCAGAATAATTCAAACTTATCCTTCTGTATCCTATGCGGTAACAGCGCCACAGCACGGTTCAACGCTGAGCTTACCAACCAACAAACTCGAACCGGATTTAGTTTATGTTATAAGTGAAGTCCTTCACCGACACCACGTCTGATTAGCCCTAAGTTCCGATGAGGGGAGCTGTGACGATTTTCAATCTATTGAAGAACCCTACAGGTCCCTTTCGTGCAAGTGTACATATTTTTTCTTTTATATTAGTGACGCTCGTAGATAGTAAACAACTTATTACAGTAACCATGTGGTTTTTGTTAATTAATTATTCATTTCGCAACGACAGCGATGGCGTTATTTGTTTCTTGTGACCCCGAATGGCGTGGTCGGAGGTAGTAGCTGATTAGCTGATTTCCCGGTGATGTGAGCAGGCATGCTTTTCAAGTAATTTTCTTTTAATGAGATGCTGGTTTGTGGTCGAATGCTGTTTCGGTCTTTCATCGGCTTAAAGTAGCCCGTCACTCATCACACGCGATTAATTTTGTTGAACCTACTGATAAATCAGAGATTAAAGTCATAAACCTATTACAACACATTTTGCGGGTGCGGTCTTTCGATGGGCAAGCGAAGGTTAATAAAATGCCTTGGATGGCGAATCAATTAGCATGTGCCTTTGCCTCGGATCTAACACTTGTCAGTTCGTTAACTGACGAATGCCATCCCCAGCATTCCTTTCTTCGTTTTTTGCCGCTTCACTTCGAATTCAGTGAAAGCTATGAAGTGATTTTCCATCAACGGGGTTGTTTAGTGTCAATCAATTGCATTCAAGTCCCGCCATCGATGCATTTTAATTATTCACCCGGCATCGCGTTAATTATTCACCCGGTTAATAAACGCCCCATTTCTTGAGAAATAACATTCCAGAAATTCCAATTAGTCAGCTATCATGCTTATGCATGCTGTTGCCATACGCCAGTTCGCGAAATGTTTGAGGAGGCGAAATGTTATAGCGGTTATATTGATGGGTATGAGAATTCCACTGTGATATATTTAAACCCCGGAAATAACTGGTTTTTCTAGGTTTTTCAGTTGATATTCTGTCATGCAATTCGATTTTCCGTTCGACTGAGATGGGAAGCCTCATAAAAAATGTATAATTTCATGTCAAGTTATGCGGGATGCCGGAACAGATATGTTGCCCGATCAGGCAGATGGCAAACGGGCGGTGGTCAATGGCTAGTTTACACAGTGTCAAAAATTATTAACTTAGCCTCAAATGTTTGTCGCCGATTCACGCCTTGACAAGTTCACCGATTTCAACCATACTGTCACACATCTTTGGTATTGGTCTATATATGGTTTGTGTGGTGTTTGGTTAAAATCGGTAGACGCATGTGTGTGTCGTGCGTGAGTGAAGAAACACACAAATTCCAGTGAATTTTGGGTTTTTTTTTCACACATTACGAGTAGGAAGCCTCTGCTTGGTGGGTCACCATGCTCATAGACTGGGCCTAATTTGAACCGACAGATCCAAGAACTGTCAAGAAACGGATGTGTTCGATTCCGTGGAACATCTTCTGTGTTTCTGCCCGGCGTTAGCCAAAACTCTTTATAGAACTCTAGCTCGGGCAATCTTTAAGTCCCTAAATGATGTAGTCGGCATGCAACCAAAACATCTCATACCTCTCGCAAAAACCACTGGAACATTCTGCTTAGATAAAGCCACACGGGACTTCCACTAGGTTTACTATGGACCAACATGTCTAGATGAGATTGAGCCGCCACCCCCTACCCTATCCTACCCTACCACACACAAACTGTCAAGAACTTAAGGATCAGAATTTCTTAAGCCTAACGAATTGAAAGAATTGTACGCTTCTTAACTAAAGTGCATTTTTTAGAAGTAACATCCACTGGAAAGTGTGCTCAGCAAGGCGGGTATGGGTTTGTCACCAGTCGAACATATCCCCGCATCTAGTGCAGCCAACCTACCGAATTAATACTGAATGTAGTTTGAAAAACAGAATAAAGAGCATTACGTTTTGTGAGTTCAAAGTGAACGGTTGCGTTTTATTTCCGATAGATAAGAAATGCAGGAATATCCTGACAGGTTTGTTTGACTTCAAAAGATTGCAATTCCCAATACGTTCAAAGTTCAAAGTTTGCTATGACAACAAACAAGACGACGCTAGGACAACCGTTGGGAGTGTGCGGAATGCCCATGCTTCTCCCACGGACAGTTATGAGGTCATCATGTTCACGTGTAATTAAGCTACTGTCTATTTACACCAAACCAAAAATTGCAATTTACGAAAGTGCTCTGCGATAATTTAAGTAAAAACATAGTATCCGATAAAAAGATGAAGACATTAAATATAACAAAAGGAAAAAACCGATAGTAAAACGCGTGTTTTTCAAGAGATCGGCCTAGCGAAGCAGGCACAAGGTCCGGTAGTTATTTTATGTATACACAATGACTGTCAAACATTTTCGGTTTCTTATGCGGTTAAAATCGCAGGTACGTGTTGAAACGAAATGGTTTTTAATCCATTATTTTGAACCTCGTTCACTTTCTTAACTTTCTTGCAATTTATTAATTTTTTGATTAAAAATCACATACAATTACTACAAAACATTTAATTTACTTACTCGAAAAACGATCTAAGATGGTCTTTCTTAATGTACTGGATTTTTTTTTAATCTATATACCCGAACTATATACCCGAATTATTATAAGATTTTGAAACTATCATCCCTACGACCCTACACCATAATCTGTTATTACTTTGTCGACAACCATCCGAAAGGCTAAATAAATTGAGTCGCGGAAGAAAGAACACATCTCTTCAAAAATGGGAGTTAATGTTATGTCATTATTTAAGAGGTCAAACTTACGATGGAAAGGCGGATATTTTAAACATGAAGCCTATTACGGTCAGTGACATCACATGACGGACCAGGGACAAAGGTCGTATCGAATTAAAAAGCGAAAAAAGACCCAAGAAATGAGCACGGCGCAAATAACGTTTAATTCTCCGAAAAACTAGAAGTGCACCAAAAATATCAAATCGGTTGTAGGGTGAAAGTGGAAAAAGAGTTTCCTGAAATATCCTTTCCGCGAACAATTAAAGCAAGGTGATGCAATGGACGAGTGCCAAGAAAAAGCCATTCACTTATTTGCGCAGCCGTAGCATCCGCTACAAATTTGCATAATACAAGGAAAATTATCCACTTTGGTGGGAAGATGTCAATTTCATCAGATCCGAAAAGGTTACATTTCATAATTAATAATAGTCACTCTATAATAAAGTACCATACCGAATGCGAACGAAAAACGACACTCGGAAATTATCGAGATGTTTGGCGGCGTGGGTTGGTGCGTTGCTCACGATTTTTGCAGGTTCTATGTTCAAACCTGACTGATGCTATTTGTTTCTTTTTTTATAGACAATACCAACTTTTTTGTTTTGTTTTGTTTGGATAAATATTTCATGTTCTGTTTTCCGAAGTATTCTATTTTAATTCGTCGTAGAAACAAAACATACATATGGCAGCAACGCATTACATTCTGCCCATCGTACGACTACAGCGTCATCGAGAGGCTGGGTGCTGGACATCAAAATCTTATAGTTGTAGCACCATCACAGATAGTAAACCAACAGATCTCGTATCATCCCCAACATAATATAGGGTCCTCAGACTTAATCATCAAACGGCTATGAAACTCTAATCCATGGAAGAATGGAATGAAATAGCGTGCAGATGTGCGATATGGGAACCTTGTCGTCAAGTAAATATACACCTAACTATTTGGCTAAGGCAGAAGGGCGCCATATGCGCACTTAGCCAAGTAGCCAATTAAAGCTACTACTCACATTCTACTAGTACAGTAATATCGGGCTGAGCGTAATTTGAAGGCCAGATCAACACTCTTCTTGTCAATTTGCCCTTCATTGCTGGCTTGCAAAAGAGGCATTCATCCCACTACAACCAGTCAAGACTAATATCTCTGTAGACTACCTTGAAATAGCAAACCTTAGTAGGGCCAGACTAACAAGCTGTACAATATCAAGCAAAATATGGCCTGAATACAATCAATCCATTATAAATGATCTATTTCGGGGAACTCGTAATGATATTGCTAGATTGATGACTGTTTGTACAGGGCTCTGGCCGGTAGGAGATCATCCCGTCAAGCTACGTATAACACATACCACAAATTGTAGGAGTTGCAACCACACCACTGAGTGAGAGGCCTCAACACACTTCATTTGTGACTGACCGGCTTTTGATAGAGTCAGACAGCGAGTGCTTGGTTGACCCTCACCCACTTGACGGGATCTCCGCGAAGCATATTAAGCATATTAATCCTCAGATTGAACTTAGAGATATCTCGAAAACACATTTCGTAAATAACACTGAACAAGCACCCCCACCTACTTACCCAGGGCTTTGAAAATGTTGTGTTTTGACCTAGCCCCGAAAGCGAACCTACATAGGCTTGGGCTACAGTCAACGCACCTATTCATTACGGCATAGCGGTCACCAACTTTGATGCTAGAGTATTTTATGTTAAAGAAAAACACGGTATCTGCTAGAGGAACATTTATTGGCATAACATATTTCTTGTACTGTAG
Organism: Eristalis tenax; assembly: GCA_905231855.2. Classification (NCBI taxonomy): domain Eukaryota; kingdom Metazoa; phylum Arthropoda; class Insecta; order Diptera; family Syrphidae; genus Eristalis; species Eristalis tenax. The sequence goes on from HG993124.1 coordinate 116,611,448, forward strand.
CCTGGGTATCATCTTACAATTTCTAGCACACCTACTATCCAAACTCTAGACATTTCTTACGAAGCTCAGTGCGAAAAAATGTCATTCCAGCGTTCGACTATCGCTAATTTAATACTTGTGTGCAAACAATTATAGTTAGTGTTGGTGTGTGTGCCATGCCATCATTTTGGATAAGATAGCTCTTTGAAATTGAATTTATTTAACGAGTACACCAGCAGTTCCGCTCCAAAGACTACACTACTCATTAGCATTGCAACGAGTAAAAAACCGAGCGCCGGAAAAAAGTGCTCCATGTCAACAGTTGTGTCCTTTTCCATCATCTCCTGGCTACAGTGCGGCTTCTCCACGGCCCACAGATTGTTATGATAGCTCATTATACCTGTTTCGCGAAGTTGTAGAATTGCACTGGCAAAGTGCTCTTTGTAGGGAGAACCGTGTTCCACCGCCGCACACGATGCAAATGGCGGATCCATAGCCACTTCCTGAAGTTCACAGAATGCAGATTCAGTTAAGCGTTCTGCAAAAAAAAAAATTAAAATAATAATTTTCCATTTACAAAAACTTCTGTGCTTTGCTAATTACAATATCTTTCTGTGCGGAATTTAATGAGAATATTGTTAAGTGCTTTGGCTATTTAATTACAATTGAAGTTTTTTTTCTGTCATAAATTAATCAAATGCGGAAGGAATTTTGAGAGATAAACTAAGCTTGTGATTTATTTTTGTCCCCGATCTTAGGATTTTGAGATTTTGAGCGCTGGCTATTCACACTGTGTGAGTATAGATGGACAACCGCCCGCAGGGTGTTGATGGTTCGGGAAGGGCAAGGGGTACAAATGCCGCCCCTGACTATGGGATCCCACCAATGTTTTGTATTAATTGCTACTATAACGGAAATTTAAAACAAAGAAAAAAGAGAAAAAAGAAGAGGCTCTGAAAAAATTGGCGCGGGCGCCTATGGACTGCAAGAAGAGATAATGGAGGATAGGATTTTTGGCCATAGTCTACACCGGATATGTCGTGCTATTCCCTTGAATTTTGTACATACTTTTATAGAAACCGTTGATTCACTACGCAATGCCGGCAGATTCGTGGATTTTAGTGGGAACAAAATCGCGGCAGATTACCGAATTCGACCACGATCCAAGAATTGTTGTACGCAGGGTGTTCAAAATTGGCCCGTATTTTTAAGAGCATATACTTATAGTCATTGTGATATGGACTATCGTGAATAGAAATGCAATGCATATTGAACTGGAACTATTCTGACAGCCTAATCAGAAACCATCCCTAACACACATTGTCTCAAAAATGAAAAATGTCTAAGTTGCTAAAATGGGAGCTTTTGTTATTTTTGTTTGTTTCTCTTAACCGTCCATACTATGTTTAACGCCTAAGTTGTAAATAACGTCGAAGTAAAGAGAGCATTACCAAATAAGAACTCTAAATCATCCCACCACTAGGTTGGGGAAAGGTATCAGCTGTTCTCAAGAGCTCAAATGTGTGAACCACAGATACCAGGCAGACGGCAGGTATTTACCATTCTTGTAAATTTCTTTGTAAACACTAAAATAAGGATTAAAGAATTAATAATAATAATAAAAATAATGACGACTTCCAACTGTTCCACCGTGTGTGGAGAAGAATAGCGACTGTTTTTAGCAGCTGTCATTGCCTGATTAAAAAGAACAGCTTGGTTTAAAACACCCGGAGTTCAAGAAGCCACCAGAGAGAAGAAGAAGACCTACTGAGACTAGATTCTCTTAGGGGACTCTGCTTCTCGTGAGCGGTACACTGAGGCGCGAAGAACTTGCAAACTGGCTGTGCGAGGAGCTAAAGAGCAGTCTTGGAAGGAGTTCGGCGAGAAGTTGCAAAGCGACTATTGATCTGCGAAAAAGGTGTTCTGGCAAACCATTCGCCTACTCAGAGGGAAGAAATTCAACATCGTCGAAGGAAATCCAAAGATTGTGTGTTGCTTTCCAATGAGGTGGACATCTTGTGCATATGGATGGACCACTTTTCGGAGGTGCTCAATTTCGAACAGGGCACTGAGGATGGCAGACCTGTAGTCTTGAGTCGGGCGGACAATAGTCCGACTGTGGAGGAAGGCATTTTGGCGATTGAATCGCTAAAAGTTGGCAAATCCGCCGGTTTGAATGAAATCCAGAAATGCATAAGGCAATGCAAAAAGATGGAGATTTATGGCTCTCTCGTGTCATTAACACTGGGAACTTGGTGAGATATCTGGCTATTGGCAAACTGGGATGATTGTCCCTCTTTTCAAGAAGGGGGACAAAAGAGATTGCTCCAACTACAGGGGCATACCTCTTTTAAGTCTAAGTGGCTAAGGCATTGGAAGCGCGTTCTACATCTATAGTCGAGTGGATGGGGGATGAACAGCGCGGCTTTCGTCCCGGTAGAAGTACAACCGACCAGTTTTTCACTCCAAGAGTGGTACTTGAGAAGGCTTGGGAGTATGCCGAGCCCATCTACATTTATTTAGTAGATTTGGAAATGGCATAGGACCGAGTTCCCCTAGGTAAACAATGTAGTGTTCTGCAGGAGTATGGGATTGAAGGTCCTCTTCTGAGGGTCATTAAGTTTATCTACACACATTAAGCTAAATCTACACCTTTCACCATGGGCGTTGGTCTTCGCCAAGCGTGCGTCTTGTCACTTCTCCTTTTCATTGTACATATGGACTGGATGCTGCAGCGCAGTCGAGGGCAAGTTGAGGGTAAGTCATCTTATTTTTGCAGATGACTTAGTTTTCCTCACATCTTCCCAGACGGAATTCCAGAGCACACTCGATAGGTTTGTGGCCGTATGTGCTGATGCCGGAATGGAGGTCAACGTGAACAAATCGGAGGTTATGGTAACTTCCACAACGCCTGTTCAATGCTTGATTAGTTGAGTTCTGTTGGAGCAGGTGGAGAGGTTTATGTATTATTTCGATATTTTTCACTAGTGATGGAAGGAGTAATGCTTAGCTTTCCTGTATGATTGGTCAAGCTGGTTCAATTTTGAAACAGCTTGGTAGATCTGGAAGGCCGAACTTGGTATCAAAGCCAAGTTAGCGGTTTTCAACTCAGTATTTTTTCCAACTCTCACCTATGGTCATGAAATTTGCGTAATGACCGAACGAGTAAGATCTCGAATACAAGCTGTTAAGATGAGATTTCTCCGTGCTGTTGTGTGAACTAATCGCCGGGACATTGTGAGAAACACGACAGTGCGCGAGGAACTCAACATTGAGCAGCCGCTTCTTCGAACGGAAAAGGCTATGTTTCGTGGGTTTGGTCACGTGGCACGAATGTCCCCTGCATCACGATTTCCGAGGCGGGCTATCAGGTAGGCGAGAGCTTGGCAGACCCAGACGAGATGGTTGGACCAAGTCCAAAAAATCGCTTGGTCACTGATGAGTTAGAGTCGATGGCGGAGGATCGAGTTGCCTGGAGATCTGACGTCTTTGGTTTACCCCCGCGACACCTTTAGTGGAGCGTGTCAGAAGAAGATGATGATGATAGCAATAATGGTTGTAATAATAATAATTATAATAATATTTAAATTCGAACGTAACGTATCAATGATCAATGCATTCCAATATCCCTCCAGTTAAGTGAATGTGCCTGCTAACACAAGTCCCTTCTGTGGTGATGCATAAAGCTTTGAAATAACGCTCAATTAACAAACACTTTTCATTATGTCGGACGGGAAGACTTTCAGCTGTTCGAAACCCCTCTGATGTATTCACAGACGCTTCAAAAACAACAAGCTGTCACAATAACTTCAGGGGCAATCTCTAATAGGTTATCTGTGGTGAAGACAACTCCATAACGAAGTACTCCATACAGTGAAATCGACTCAGCCACGCAGGCAGAATTGCTAAACGCCCTAGACAAACGTGGAGCAAAACAGTTGAGGAAGCATCCAGTTCTTTCGGAACGAGGTGGAAAAAGCTCAATAGCGTTGTTGAATATCAGAGTTCAAACTATGGAGAAATATATTGGTTATTTAAATATTTAATTTTTCAATTTATTCAATCGGCTCCTCTTGTTGATTGGTCTGCAAGTTGCCGTACAAACTTATCTCACTTATTCTAACTCACGGTGGGAATCTAAATCAACAGAAAGCGTATTCTCCAATCCTGTGGACTAATTCCTTTGATTTCGCCTACAATTAATCAGACGCAAAACAGCGACTTAAAGGCCAACTAAAAAATCGAGTGCCAACAATAAAAACAAAAAACCATTCCCAATTGCACTTATCTTTCTCTCATTACTGAGAGTATGGTTGATGGAAACAAAAAATAAGAACTGTTGTAATTTATATCTGCACGATAACGAGAAATAAATGCAACTGGTGAGTAACAAATAAAAAAAAATTAAAAATTCATTAAATCCTTAACAGAACCTTTTAATATGCCATACGCTCTGACCACAGCCACGTGATATGCATAGCCACCACGACCGAGTCTCTCCAAACCCTTCTGCAATGGCAATATATTCGAGCGTGGATTCCTCATTACACGATGCACATAAATATCCTTTGCCATTTGGTTCGATGTGTTGATGAAAAATTCATAATTGTACGCGATATCCTCCATTCCTATGTCCAGGGTACTGTTGAACAATGCCGGCATATTGACGATGGTCCTTGGAACATCTGCCAGCAGCGAGCCCACGATGAATGCTGAGTAAAATTGAAACAGCATAACGGCAAATATGCAAATTGAAATAATTAGCGTGCGAGTGGAGGCACATCGGAATATTTCGCTGGGTCCTTGAAGAAAGATCGCCTCTAGGATGATCAAAGTGAAAAAATCCAATTTGTTCTCACTGCCGCCGTCCGTGCCATAACGCTCGTTCTCGTGATGCATTGCAATTGCCATTAGGAGCACTCCAGAGGCGATGAATGCCAGCACAGTGTACCATACGGATGATGTGAAAGGCTCCAGGAAAATGTTGCGTATAGCCGATCGTCGTGGATGGCGGAACAAAAATCGAATTCTGTGGGTAGAGTGCAAGAGAAAATTCTTATGACAAAAAACCAGCGCAAACAACAACAAAAATGAAAAAAAAAAGATACGACGAAACTGCGGAAACTGTAATAAAATCCAATTACAAGAGCACGCACATCTCCACATGCACTTCGGGCAGATAACGAACAGCAAGGACACGTTGCTGAGTGAACCGCAATGGTGATAATGAAATATCTACCTCACCGTTAACTAGATTACCCATGACACCAGTCCAATTGCCGTCCTGTTGAACACCCCATGAGTCAGAGATAACAACTTTTAATCTAAGCGAGTAGAAAAGTGGGATGGAATCAATTACCGGACGAGTTAAATGGACGCACTTACTGGAACTTATACATGTCCTTTAGTATTTTCAGCAGATGATAGGTTTTACGTTGCATTGCGTCAAGATGTTTGTTGCTGAAGCCTTCGAGGTACTCGCTCAGCTGGATATCCTTTGGGGCTGAATTTATCTTTGTAAAAATCAATCGATTTTAAAAGCACTGCAGAGTGCAGTTGGGGTGCTGTGTGATCTACTTTTTAAGAGGTTTTAACTTGTTTCGTGCGATGTAGTGAAAATAAAATGAAAGTGCTGCAATCGGTTCTCAATTAATATAATCACCAAAGGGGGAAACTACAAATTAAATGATTTTTTAATGATGATCGTGAATGACATGATGTGGAAGGGTGGAACGCTACGAAGCATGATATGGCGCAAATTTACTTGCGTTTTTAATTTCAATATGGTCGTGAGTGCGTTGCGGCTGGTAGGCAATGTAGTGAGCTTTCCAGTCAATCGTTGGGTGGATTTGGGAAGTATTTTATTCTCGTGTTGGAGTTTAGCCCAATGTCTAAACATATCATCTCACACCTAATACTAGGTGACATATCACATCACACTTACAAATCATATCTCACCTAAAGCTATGTGACATTTCATCCAACCCATTGGACTGAGAGGATGTGTCACATCGCACTTTTCTACGTCCTGTTTCTATCCTAGCGATGAGGTCAGGCTTAGTGAGACTTCTCATAAGCTAGCTATAAAAGCTGAATGGATGGAGCAATCGTTTTAAGTATTATTTTGTATCTTGAAGTGGACTTGGATAAATTCCTCGGCCGAAACTCTTATAAATAAAAAAGAAAAAAATATAAGCTTCCGTGAACGGTACAACCGCTTTCGTTAAAACATTTATCAAGTCTTAGGTCGCATCATGGAGTGGATGGTGCAGCCTGGATAATTTCTCGAATTTCTTCTCATTTTTATAAGAACAATATTTTAAGTGGCCCAGTCGGTAGGATCATGTACAACTATCCTGATCCCAACGTGAAAGTTTCATTAGCTACAGAATCGTGATTTTAAACAAGTAGAGACACTAAAGATTAACAACCTCCAAAATGAATTACGAAGTAAAATAAAAATGAAGTGAAAAAATGGCACAATATGTGGAAATACTGTGGTTGTGTCGGGCGTAACATAATGCGGGAGATAGATTACCTTCCGGAATTCAGTGGAAACCCCAAATAGTTAACTAACTTGTTAGTTACGGATCTACATAATGCCGGGGAAAATCAAAGTACAACCTGGAGCAACATCCAACAAACGAAGTTGAAAGGACGAGCCATGGATCTTTGCATCATCAACGGTGTAACAACGTGGGAGGATGCAAAAACCCTATTCGAACAACATTACCGACCCATCATCAGCAATGCAGAACTAACAAGGGAAATCTTAAGTTTGAAAGTAAGTTCGATTTATGATTAATATATTCAGTTTTCATATTTTAACATTTGTTAGGTAATATTCAATTTGTTAGGAATGAAATTGTTAGGAATATTTGTCAGGTATTACAATGGGCAATTTAGCTAGAGTATTTAGAAATCTATACAATATGCAAGATGTCAAAAGAATTCTTTTCTCATACATAGGGTACGACAAGGACATTCGAAAACATTTGAGAATTCAAATGCTCCTAAGCATAAAGTCAATTATCGAGAACTAGGACATAATTTCAGGAAAAGGAACACAAGCAATGATAATAGGCAAGTTAATGGTTTTCACAGTAGACCTAATGAAATATGGTCATATGGCAAATAGACAAAACGATCGTCCTCAATGAAACCAAATAAGCAATGATTCGTGACAATATAGACCGAATATGGATACTTAAAATATTCAGACAAATAATACTGTCAGGCAGGAGATAAACTCTTTAAAACCACCGGTTTTTCTGAATTAAGCCTAGGACAAATGTTAACCATAGCTATAGAAATAAATAACGAAAAACTTAATTGTCACAGGTAGTGCTACGACTACAATTAACACCAACAAACTTGACTCAATACAAAGTACTAGAAACGAAGTACAAATCGAAACTATAAACAGCAGCATAATAAGTGAAACACAAATAATACAGTTCAATATACCCAAAGCTTTTGGTTATAATAATAATACATATAGGGTAACTTAATTCGTGCTGTTTTTTTTTTTTTAAATTTGAACGTTTATTTAAGAAAAACATGTACAATAGTATTATTCAAAGCATTGCCCGTCTGAAGCTACGCCTTTTTCCCATCTTTCGCCAGATTTGTGGATCCCATCCCAAAGAAACTGCGCTGGCTTGGCAGCCAAGAATGAACCAAGCCAATTTTTGATATTCTGCTCTGGCGTGAACCGTATTTCAGTGAGGGCGTTCTGCATCGACCGGAACAAATGGTAGTCAGAAGGGGCAAGGTCTAGGCTATAAGGCGGGTGGGGTAAAACTTCCCATCCACTGTTTTCCAAAGTGTTCTCAACCGGAATAGCAGGGCCGATAGTTGTCATGATGGACAATTATTGCCTCATGTCTGTTCGCATATTCCGGGCGTTTTTCGGCTACTGCTCTCTTCAATCGGATTAATTTTGTTCCGTAGCGTTGTCCATTGATGGTTTCACCCGTTTTAGCAACTCATAATACAGCACACCCTTCTGATCCCAACAAATACAGAGCGTTACCTTAGCGACATGGATATTCGGCTTTGCCGTTGATTTGGCTGGTTGGTGAAGCCAAAATCTTTTAAGCCGTGCACATTCGCTCAGCTAGCGCATGTTCACCATATACTTCCACCAAAATACGATGACTTTCGGCAGCAGTTTTCTTCATATTAAAGTAATGAAGAAGAACTCACCGCAAAAGCACTTTTTCAGGCACAAAGTTCGACATATTTGGGTGAAAACAAATCATTGTTGTTTACGCTTCAAATGAATGACATATACTCAAAAGACGTACACTGACAGTAGCATTCCAACGTATGTTCCAATGGAATAATGCAAGTTATGCCATCTCTTAGCAAACCGCATGAAGTTGCGAGTTATAGAATTAAAGAAATTGCGAAATAAAAACTATACGTTACTCCTAGTGATAGAAGTTCTTAAAAACATTATTAAGAATAGTGACTTTGAGAATAAAGTTATAAAATTAAAAAAAAAAAAAAAACTAAAACTATTTTAATGACAGAACAAGGTAATGAGACCTTTGCCATACACAGAACGTGCCCATGCCCACAGAACATTGTTCGGAGATCGGAGATGATAAACTCCCAAGAGCTAGTCAAGTGAAAGATCTTGGTTATATCTTTGATTCGAAATTGACTTTTTCGGCCCATGTCGATTTTATTATTTATATCGAAGGCGAATTCACTTTTAGGTTTTCTCAGACGAACTTCTGGGGATTTTAAAGACGTGTACACATTAAAGGCAATTTTCATGTCATTGGTACTGCCAACATTAGAATATTGCTGTGTTGTCTGGTCCCCATTATAGGAAAATGCTAGCAAAAGAATTGGAAGAATACAAAAGAGGTTTACACGGTTTGCCTAAAGAAATATGAGATGGTCCGATGAAATGCCTGGTTATTCTTAGAGATGCACTCTAATCTATTTAAAAACTTCAGAGTGCCGCAGACAGACCCATAGCGTTCTTTTTCTGAAAGACATTGCTCGTAACAGTATTAAATCTAAAGAGCTGCTCGCACTTGTCTGTTGGTATGTCCCAAAAAGGTGCCTTAGAAGTAGAAATAAGCTTTGCATTCCCAGTCATAGAACAAATTATGGGTGTAACAATCCAATAACTCGCGCCTCAATGCGAGTCTCAACTCAATTTGTTATGAATTCAACTCAATTTGTTATGAGTTATCTTATAAAAACAAAGCGCTTGGCAAAGGTCCTTCGTTTTATCTCTGCTGTGGTATCATCTTCTTCTCCCATCATCTTCTTCAGGCTCCAATGTATGCAAGCCCCAACAGGTTGATGAAGTACAGGACACACCAAGATTAAAGCTGTGTGATCACATCAACAGCTCGAGTATCAAACAAATTTGAGAAGTAATCTACTGGAGTCATGGCGTCACTCGCTTCCAAAGATAATCTTTCTTCAAGCACTTTCTGCAGCAAATTTGATCTCCTTTTGAGTATTTTCATATCAAATCCTTTCTGCCACCTCATCTCCACATCTGTAGGAACACACAATTTCTTATTATTGTCAAATAAATCACAATATTTAAAAGCCTCTTAATGAAGTTTTTTTTCTTTCAGTTTTTTCGGCAACACTGTTTAAGTCTTCTGAAAATAACCTTGCTAATATATAATCATACACAAATGGGTTATTTTTTAGCACACTTCATCAAGTTCATACAGACACATATGTCATCAAATGAAAAGGGCAGGAACGCAGATAGTATGGCTATGAATATGCGAAATTGGTGTCGAAAGGGTTAATTAACAGAGCACGACATCAATCATTCGATCATTTAACTCTGCAGTGGATTGCATTGTCGAGCTGACGCTGGGGGTGCCTGAACTCTTTGCATTGTAAACATCAATTGGAGTTATTTATTTGTCAGGTTGACATGATGACGATAAAGGTAACAGATCACTAGTTACTCCGTCTTAGCACAAACTGTCGATGAATGGAATTGAAGTATCGTTGGAACTGAAGTTGAGTTATTTTTGTTAGGTAAACATGATGACGAGAAAAATCTCAACAAAGTCCAGCCGTTCTGGTCTTATCACAACTGTCAATGAATCGAATTGAAGTGTCATTGGACCCGAATTTAGCAGAAAAAAACAAAAATGTCGTTCCCGGGTAGCAACGGAGATTTATGACACCCATTAGAAGGCAGTGCTGGTTTGTCAACTATTGGAACCACTTTTTAGTCATATATTCCAATCGCTGTCGCTCCTCAGATTTTATATTTGCTGATGATATGAAAGTATGATGGTATGGATGGTAGCTTGAAACAAAATTTAAGGCGAATAAAAATGTGAAAAGCTAGATGCACATTGAAAGTCACAAACGGCAACCTTCAACCATTGCAAGAGAGACGTCAACAAATCATACATTTTTCACAAACGAAAACCACATACTCGCACATACATGAAATTTGTGTTGGTCCACTTTTTCGAATAGTGGTCGTAAATCTTTTCTAAATTCAATTTATGTCAGAGCATTGCGAAAACCCACAACTCACCACAACGCCACCACCTACGACTATGCCGGAGAAATTTCTCCTACGCTGCACCAGGGTTTGCTGAAAATATGGTACAATTTCTAAGCCTCCACGTACACTCCAATTGCCCTTTGCCACGGACTGCAGCGGGCAACCGCACTGATGACACACTTTGTACAAGTCATACAACCGCAGTTTGTCCTCACTGGAGTGCGAAAGTTATGAGGATGTGTATTCGGAGTTTTCGCACACGATTTTCAACTAATTAAATTAACATCACGTCTTACCCTGACACTTGCACACCCAGAGTAACATCGGCGTCGATGTTTAGCCTTAACGTCCCTAGGGCATTTAATCCGGCTTCGGGACTCTCGGCCAGTATGAACCACGCTTGTGAGGAGTTGAAAAAGTTGCTGGCGGAAGCGAATTCCAAAATCGATTGCGATGGGCACTTAATGTCGAGAGTTACTCCCACCCTCGGAGCTCCATAGTAGAAGAGGTCTTTAAATGTTGCGATTTCCCTGACAGGACTGGTTGGTTGGTCGATGTTGAAGTACGACAACCAGTAATGGCTCGACGTTATGACTCTAAGCTCATCCTTGGTGACTCTGTCCTCGCGGCACATTATAATAATGCCATGGTTCAGATGATTATGGCCGAGAAAATCCAGAAAGGACATCAAACGAAGGCAAGAACTACTCCCAACGAGGTGTGCCATCAAGAAGAAACCGCTCACGAACAGCATTTTGGGATTTTCAAACTCAAGAAAAAAGAGAGAACTGAACCGTCTTCACTTAACCTCAAACGAATGCGATTTACGACTTGCTCCGACAATTTATACTCCTCAGGGATAGGGGGCAATTAATTTACCTGCACCCTTTACGACGTTCCATCCTGACACATAATAGCTGACAAAAAATGACACATCGGGTAATTTACATCGTGTAAAAATGTCAGACAGCCCGACAAGGTGGATTTCTCTTTTGTGCTCCCACTTGTGGGCAATTAAGGTGTCACAGCGTGGAAGGACTCGAGGGTCTCCCATTTGTAAATGGATTTAAGATGTGTGTTTTCTTTTTTGTTTTTTGCTTTGCCTGTCACCGATTTGAAACTGTTGGCATTGGTTACCACAAAACCAAACAAATCTCATGACTTGTGTGCACATTGAGACCTTTTCAGCTCTGTCTCAAGAGGTTTTTTCCCGAACATGTGAGAAAGTACGTCTGCACATTCTTTGCGTTTGGAATTATTTCGTAGAGGTTTTACTCAAAACACAATTCATCTTGCAAGTGAGGCTTGAATACGCAAAGGGCTCCAATCCTCTATTATAAATGAAATCTGTTGTATGAGGCGAGGTTTTGTCTCATGTCGTTCAAGTCTCATATGGAGATGGTAAAGCAATTGAATTTTCGTTGGACTAAGAACTGCTCCTGGTCAAATTCCATTCGTTGGTCCTTTCTCTTTTTGGCAATAGGCGCTTGTCCGCCTGCATGGCGGAGCTTGATTGATGTTGATATGGGAGATTAGCGGAAGGGAGCTTAATTAGAAATGAAATCCAATTAGCACCATGTCCCATTACGATGACATAGCACAGTGAAGTGGTTGAGGAGTGGTGGACACTAATGTACCAGGGTTCATTCTCCGACGCAAGCTAAAATGCTTTCATATCCAAGGCCCCACCTCTTTCGAGTCACTGACGATGCGGATTATGCACTTCCATCGCAGCCAAGTAATGAAGGACGGATTGGATGCCAATTCGTTGACTTCCTCAATACCATGGGACCTGGAAACTAAGCGATGATTATCCTTAACTTTTCCGTCAATGCAGTCATGTAATTGCGACATTGCTTGACTAGCACACTAACTAGTCAACGAGGTCATGGAGATCAGAATAACCTTTTGATTGGGTGTCAGTGTGATCTAATTTAACCTTACTATATTATATAAAATAAGATTTGTAGACTTCGTGTGGTATTGGTGTTAAAGAGTCTGTCTAAAATTCCTCCTACACTGCTATCCCGCTGAGCGTCCCCTAAGAGATGGAGCATCCTATTATTTATTGTAGGAAGCCTCCTCCACTCGTCATTTCGTTAACCAAAAAATAGAGTACTGGTCTTTTAATAGCATAGAAAGAGTATCATCTATCATTTGCAGTACAGTCCAGCTCACCTCAGCAATTTTCCTAATAATCGGATGAGACGCTAAACAATAGGAAGAAATGTAGTGATGTATAGCAATTCAACGAGTGATGTATAGGATGAGTGCCACCGTTCTTCAATCTGGTATCAGATCGTTCTTGGCGAGGTAGGGAAATGGTTTGACTTTCGAAATTTGACTCCGAAAATAGTCAGGTTATGCAGGCAAGGGATATCGGCGTGGGATATCCTTTGAGACCACGGTGATTCTATTCTGGATATCAAAGGCACACTGGCATCTAGAGAAATAGAAAACCGGGCAGTTTTGAGAAAAAATGGAGTTCTCCTGGGAGAATCTCGTTGGGTCCAAAAGGAAGAAACTGGCAGGCGAAGTCCTGGAGAGCCAGATCTCGGTGATGGAACGTGGAGCCACAGGAAGACGATGAGCAAGAAGATGTCATCATAATTCGAGAGTTTCATTTGCAAGAGTATACTGCCACTTCTAAACAAAATTTGCTCCCAAAATTGGAAAAAAGTTACCAAACGAAGTAAAAAATTACCAAAAATTTCTAAAGCTGGAAACATTAATACAAAAAAGCAAACTGATTGTGTGACTTTTATCTGGTTTACGAGTTTAATATTGTGACGTGAATAGTATAACGTGTTTAAGATGAGATAATCAGGACACCAATCACCATAAAAAAACGCCATCCATACGCAAGGAGAATCACGATCAACTCCGAAGAGCGTTCCCGAAATTGGTGTACATATTAGAATGAATGAAGCCACCTATATACGGATAGATAACAAGGAATCATGCATATAAGCGTCAGGGGGATATTCCATAAACTCGTGGCGACAGTTTGATCTAGAAGAACTATTGGGAGGTATAAATATCGGGACGACGGTCAATGCGAGTTCAGTTCAGTGTCGTGATTGTTAAAGTTCAGCCGCCAAATGTCGAAGCCTAAAGATAGTGATCCCTTATGGTACAGAAATATTAACAAGCGAAGAGGTCAAGTATCTTGGGGTTAACTTCACGGAAAGGTTAAAGTTCAACAGTCATTCGAAACTGAATATTAAGAAGGCAACCTATGGTTCCAACGCACCTTTTCCTTGATGCGCAAGCAAAATGGATTAAGCTAAATGGCAAAACTGCTGTTATACAAGCAGCTTATACGGCTGATCTTAACGTACGGCTTCCCAATAAGGCACACCATCTCTAAGCATGACGAAGTTCGCAATTTTCCAAAATACTGCGAATATGTACCGGACTCACCTTCGACAGGGACCGTCAAAGGCACTACAGCAACAATAGGCTTTACGACCAAGCACGCATCATCCCCCTGCAACAGTAACACTGTTCAGAAAGCAGCTACTAAACATCAACAACCATCCTAACGAGGAAATAAGGAACCTGAGAAACACACTCCCCGGACAACGCTACCTCAACTCGTGCTAAACGAGCCGAACTTTCCAACGACGTCGAACAACGAGCTGCATGGTTTCTACTAGAGCAGTGACAGCAATCACCATCGAGGCGACATAATGAATTCGCACGGGACCAGAAGAAAACGTCATTATATAGAAACTAAATATTAGCCAAAGGACCCGACATCCTTCAAAGCTTTTTCGAATTGCAATATAAATATATGCACATATGTTCAGCTAAGCAATGAAATCTGAAAATTATTATTGTCAAACTGTAGACAAAGTACAATGTGACATGTGCTAATTTCATAAAGTCAGACATTTGCCTGTATGTAACATAATCCAATCTTCATACACATGTGACATAAACCATAAAAATACCTATTTTTTAATAACGATCCTTTTTTTTGACGTTGGCGTTCCGAAAAATGTGTTATTTCTTATGGACGATCCGTTGGTTTCTTTCGGGTCACTACCATGATGGTAATGCGATGCATCGCATTCGAAGAAAATTCCTTGTGCCATCGCAAGGTCGCATTTTATGGCAAAATTACGGGTAAATCATCTCTGCGTAAATATGCTTGGGATATTCCCTTCGTGCCACTCTACTACTGCCAGAAATCTTACTGTAATCGCTCAGCGAGAAGATTGTGGTTTTGTTGTCGATCTTCTTTTTCGGGTTTGCTAATGCTTATGCGTCGCGGAAAGTTAACGAAAGCTCCCTTAAAAGCTGGTACATGTTCCGCAATCATGCGACATTTCATGTTTCTATGACAAAATGCTAATATGAAACGATTATTCACACAAAACAAAGTCGTATTGGCTAAGAAAAAAAAAATAATACCTCACGCCACACTTGAATGCAGGCCAGGATATTTTTTGATCACATGCGGTATAGGTGTGTCGGCAAGCGTATGCCCACATCCATGGCTGTGCTTGTGCGTACATCCATTCGTTTAGTGACCAAGTTAGTAGCTCGTATATGTTCGCTTGCCAGATCGAGTGAGGCGGTAAAGAAAATAAAGGGTTGCAGCAATATGAAATATGAACAAAATCTGTATTAATAGAAGTTACAACACACTGAGGGATGTTTGATATCCATGACCGCACAACTTGATATGGCTCGATACCGGATTGACGCAACAACCCTTTGCTTGAAAATTTTATTGTCGTTTATAAAGTGATCATTTATTTTTGCTCCGCATGCCAAATCTATGTAACTGTATATGTGAAGTGATGTTTATTCATACAAAAAGCCAACAGATTTGCATATAAAAAAGGAAAAGCAAAAGGATAGCTCGAGGCACATTTGAACTTAGAACCTGCAACAAAGGGTGAGCAAGGACGAACGTACCAATTCTCACCACCAAAAGACTCTCTAACTTCCGAGGGTTGTTTTTCATTCTCATTCAGTATAGGTGTGACAGACTTGCATACATAGCGCTTTATTATAGAGTGATGATAGACTTCAAATAGAGCTAGAAAGCTGTGCCTTTGAAATTAATTCTTTACACGGAGATTTTCATTATATAGAATTTCACTATAGGGAAGTTCGACTCTAACAGGACATCCCAGAGCAACCAGTTTTATATCAGTTGATGGTAGAAAGGCAAACCTAAGGAGAGAGTTATCATTAAAAACAAATTTTAATAACATATATACGTATGTTTAAGACACACGTATTCAAGTTTAAATTCATGGACGAGCATATTTTAAGCAGATATCTATTCCAAAGACAGGTGCATTCAAATCAGTCCCGACAGAAGCGGTACCAACTTTGACTTAGCAATAATGTCCGATAGTCTCCCACCTCCTACCTTATCAAATCCAAGTTTGTGTAGGAATGTCTACAGAAACTTAAGGAGTTCAGGAGGAGTAACTCAGGAATAGTCTGTAGTAAACCTGGGCATAGGGGATAGAAGGCCATAAAATGTCATAAAGGAACATCGGAATCTTTCACCAGCCCGAACTATTCAGCGCTGTAGGAGACCATGTCCGCTGGGAAGAGCTCAGAGAACTAGAAGGAAGGAACCGGGCAGATACCTAGAATAAGGCTCATGGCATGAAGCAGGCTATGGAAATCTAGGGTCAACCTTACCGAAAGAGGTTTTGAGTCATATATCAAGACGAGCAACAACAACTCCCGTATCCTTATAGACTTCCTAACAGGGCACTGCAAACTCAGGAAGCACCTAAACAAACTAGCGGTACCAGGAGATGGTCTCTGCAGATACCTTCAAGAATCTAATGAAATTCCCGAATATGTACAGGGAGTCTGTGGGGCAGTGGCCCACAAAAGGGAAAGGTAACTGGGCAAGCACCTACTATCAGAGCATGAAATGAAGTCAATGGAACCATATCTCATTCTCAGATTCCCAAAGGAATCTATCCTAGACAGATTACTCTAGGCGACACTGAAAAGACTTGTATGTGAGGGAACTAGTAAGAGAGCAATGGTACCAAAATTGGGCATGTATGAATGGATGACGCAGTTGGTTAAGTGACTGTTACTGATAAGTGGCGTCCCCGGTTCGAATCCCAGTAAAAACAAAGTTAATGCGCTTTTCTCTGGGTTTCAAATTTAGAGAGATCAAATCAACGGCACTATCACTGGCGTGGTCGATCAGTGGTAGTAGTCTGACTGTAGGTATCACAATATATAACTTATTCTTGCGGTTTGCTATGAGATGGCGTAACTTGTATTATTTCATTGGAACATGCGTGGAAAGCTACTGTCATTGTACGTCATTACGGCATATGTCATTCATTTGAAGCGTAAACAAAAATATATATTTTTTTTCACTCAAATATGCCAAACTTTATGCCTGAAAAAGCGTTTTTGCGGGGAGTTCTTCTTCATTACTTTAATATGAAAACTGCTGCCGAAAGTCATCGCATTTTGGTGGAAGTTTATTGTGAACATTGTCAACTGAGAGAACTTCCCAAAAGTGGTTTGCACGATTTAAAAGGTGATTTTGGCTTGGCCAACCAGCCAATTCAACGACAAAGCCAAATATCTATAGCGCGAAGGTAATGCTCTGTATTTGGTGGGATCAGAAGGGTGTGCTGTATTATGAGCTTCTAAAACCCGGTGAAACCATCAAGGGGCAAGGCTACCGAACACAATCAACCTGTTTGAAGAGAGCAGTAGCCGAGGAACTCCCAGAATATGGGACCAGCCATTTTTCCATCATGACAACGCTCGGCCCCACGTTGCTATTCCGTATGAGAACTATTCGGAAAACAGTGGATGGGAAGTTTTACCCCACCCACCTTATACCCCAGACCTTGCCCCTTCTGACTTCCATTTGTTACGGTCGATGCAGCAGGCGCTCACTGAAATACGGTTCACATCAGAGCTGAATATCAAAAATTGGCTTGACTCATTCTTGGCTGCCAAGTCGGCGTAGTGCTTTTCGGATGGGATCCACAAATTGCCAGAAAGATGGGAAAAAGTTATAGCTTCTGGTGGGCAATACTTTGAATAATACTATTGCACATGTTTATCTTAAAAAAAACGTTCAAATTAAAAAAAAAAAAAAACAGCACGAACAGACCCAAATTGTATTTACCAAAACGAGATAAAAACTAAAAAATTACCAAACGTCCCAAAATTTTAAAAATTTAGTTAAAAATGTTCAAAGTGGCATGCGCCATAGGCACGCACGAGATGAGAAAGAATATAATCTTTCCAACATCTGCTCTGCGAATGCCTAGAACTGGCGTAGACAAGAAGGCAGTTTCTAGGAAAACACTTCTTCTTAGAGATAGGAGACTTGAGAGGTTTCAGTACACCTCCTTCATAAGATTCATTAATGCATCTAGATGGAAACATGCAGAGATGAGATTCTTATGTTGGTAGGGGGCAATGGAACGATGGGTCGATCATAAAGTGTCATATGTTCTAGCCGAGAACGGAAACAATTTCATTGTCAAGTTTCATTCACATGGGTTCTGAAACTCCACAAACATCCTTGTGTCCAAAATGTATAGTTTCTTAAGTTGGTACTATGGCGCCAGATTGGTGCCCTTTGTGATAGTCGTTAGATGTCCTTTCGAGTTCAAAGATACAGTCGTTTTAGGGTGATGGACTTAGTTGTATTGTCATTGGATTGGCAAGCCCATACTCAGTTGCCGTGAATTACTTTCCTGGCTATATTCCACATGATTGTGCTTTTCCTCGTTGGCATTATTGACCTGAGTAATAGCAAACGTTCCCATAGTTCAGCCTTAATACCAGGATCCAAATGTTAGTAAATGTGAAGATATCAAAGAGCTCCCAACTTCTTTCCTTTTTAATTTAGCAGCATTAATGCTAGACGATATGACTTATCTCGGATGAAGAATATCGCTTCAACTAAAAGCATCTCCTTATATTTTAAGCAATCATATTTCACAATCGAGTTAGCAGTTTTTATGTCCGTCGTATCTTTCAGATAAAAAAACGAAATACGAAGAATGAACGAAATGAAGAAAAAAATAAATAAATAAATAAACCTAGATTCAAGTCGTCGCAAGCAGATGAAGCTCTTATTGTTGCCGAGACACAGAGATGAGTGAAATGCCCCATAGAGTCGTAAACTCAGGCTCTAGAATTGGAGCGTTTCGCAGTCAGCATCAAGTTTGTTTTCAAAATCACGCATGCACATGCTAGTATGTAAATCCACACTCTCCACATTTGCCTTTTATTCTTTCGCCGGTTGTTTTGCGGGTTTTGCGGGTTGCAAAGATATTTTATGACCCTCGTGCATCCATCGACTTTTGCGTCGTAAAACTTTCAAATTTAAGGGCTTTGCTCGACTAACGAGAATGGAAGAGGTGGAGTGGTTAAATATTTTAATAAAGTGCAAAGTTGTAAAAAAGTTCAACCATCATACACCTCATATGCCCACCCCGTTCTGCTTAACATACTTACTGCACTAATAATCCCGTTAATGGGCTTCGCTTCTCCCGCTTTGATATGGCGTTGCAAGCGGAGCCATTACGAACACCCACACTGCACGGCGCACAGCGTCTGCAGAAGCAGAAGGATATACCGACTTGACGGCTGCAGCAAGCCGTCTTTTATGAACGTGCACGCTGCAGTCCTTGAATGTCCTGGTTTTAATTTAAATTGCAGTGCTAAGGGTGAACACATTGAAGGGAACGAAGCTGGTTGCACTCACAACCGAATTTGTGACTTACTTCTGTGAAATGGGGGTGCAGCCCAGTCCCGCAAGCATCCAGGGTATCGGCGCGGCGTGGGTCTGGGAAACTTTGTTGAAACTTTATTGGAGACCTGAGCGTTGTGTACAACTTAATTTTCGTGTTGCATGATGTGTTGTGCTGTTGTAGTTGCACAGTCAGCGCACTATTCAAACAGTGTTGTATGGGTAAAGTTTCAAATTTCGTTTGGCTCGTTTGGTTGGGGAATTTTCACTTCCATTCGGGGGATATCTCTACGGTATACTGGCACGACATCCAACTTAGACCGTGGCAACGAAGATCCTTGGAATAAATTAATGAAATCTTGAAATTGTCATTTGTGCATTCGGATCGTGTGGTTGTGGTGTTGAGCTTGAGGAGTCCTTTTTCCAGATTTTCGTTTCACAGGATATTTGGACGTTACCTCAAGATGCTCAGAGTTGAGGTTTTCGTCCAGTGAATTAAGTCCTTGGAGAGAGCTTACCTGTCGTTGAGTTACCAAATGTCATTTAAATTGATGGCAAAAGTTTACAATGTGATTAATGGTTCTCTGCGGATATTCAGTGATGGAATGGAGTAATCCGGTTGCTTTTTCGCCAAGTATTAATGGATCATGCAGCTTGTGCATGGGGGAGGGAAAGAGTTCCCATACTATCGTGCGAATGTTTGAGCACAGGGCGAAGGAACTTTATAAGATTTTGAAATTTATATGAAAAGAGGGAGATGTGCACGGGTTGTTGTCGTTTTCTTTGGTAAGCACGAAAACAGCAACGTCTGTCCAGTACTCGACTGCCATTCCTGGAGCATTTGTAACAGCGTAAGTTCTATACACGTGCATATGAAAACATTTTGGTATTTAAATATCTCGATGAACTCTAGTCATTCTTCACCTTAAGGTGATGTACAAATGATATTTAAATTGAAATCTCTTGCTGACGTTTATTTCAAGGTCCTTAATGAGTTTCATTAGACGGGGGAGATTTTTGGGAAGAACTACTGGGGTGTTGTGGACAATCCCACATCATTGTTGCAGAAGTTACCGGTGCCGAGAAATATGTATACACGCTCTGGATTCTGGGTGTTGACCTTCTCACCCCAGGATGGGAGAATATGGTAATCTCCACTTCTAAAGGTAGGATGACTCAAAAGTACTTAGCAAACAACTGCAAGGGGATGCAAGTAATGACCTATTAACAAAAGCTAACTCCCCCTCCATACCACTGTTACTGAAGTGAACAAGTGGCAGCCGGGGGCATTGATTTCTATCACAAGACATACGATAGGTTAGGTTAGAGTGGGGGCCATAGTGGCGGCCTCAATTTGACCAGTGGGGTCCGTTGTGTAACCAGCTGGAGATGAGTAGGTTGCTGTACACAAGTCGTGCTTTCAGAATGAATTACAAGTGTGCGCGATGCAGATTATCAAGGGTTTTCCAATTGGGACTTGAAATCTTTGAATTTAATTTGTGAACGCACACTTTCACTAATCATCTAACTGTCACTGTCAATTTATTCAGTAAACGCAATATTTTCATGGTGGTAAGGTACACCACCGAGCAACGTCTGCATATTATACAAACCTTCAGGTGCCACAAGCACATGTTACAATCGATTTATTGAAGAGTAAGTATGGTGAGCGTCTTATCCTGAGAAATAGCCCAGTCGATTGGGAGCCTCGTTCGTGCGATTTAACGCCGCTTGACTATTTTCTGTGGGGCTACGAAGTTGGAACAACTCAGAGCCAACATTGAACGCGAAACAGCGGCCGTTTCGGCCGAAATGTGCTGCCGAGTTGTTGGAAATTGTGTCCAACAAATCGACCGCTGCAAACGTGCCCGCGGTTGCCATATTGAAGTCGAGTTCCATTCCGAAGTGTTTTGATTGTAATTCCAGCCGATAATAAAGTTTTTGAAATATCTCAAATGGTTTGCGTTTTATTTAAAACAAAAGTGGTCAAGTCCTTATTGGAGAATCCTTTATTGTGCAGATTTATATTACGCACATTTTTGAGAGGTGTATTCTGTAACAACCGGTCCTGGGGAGTTGCAAGGACGTGTCACTGCTTGGATCTTATGATGCCCAGCAGCTCCTACATGTAGTAGACGTCTGCTATTAAATGGAAGACGCTTCGGAAATTTATTATTCAACTCAAGAATGTGTCAAATATCAATATGTGTGTACGAAATCTAATCATCTCTAGCTCGTTTTTTTTGTTTCAGAGCGTTTGTGGAGACACTACCGACATCCAAACAAGCCTCTTCAACTAACACGATCTCTGGCTAGCTGTAGCAGGCCAAGCTGGTTGAGGTCCTTCTCGACCTAGGTGCACCAACTAAGACGCGGGCATCCTCTGGTGCATTGTCCCACAAGTTCGGAATCGAAGGCCCGAGCATACTCGTCCATGCGCTTAAGACCCATCCACCTTAGGCCTTGTATCAGAAGATGCCTGGCTAGGCTCATGTCGCTGTACATCCATTAAAACCAAGTCTTCTCCTCCAAATGCCGTCAACGCAAACGATTGATCGCTGAATTTTTCGCTCCATCAAGTTGTACTCCTAGCTTAGCCTGTGCAGAGGCTACTTCATTTTCTTCAATACCAGGGTGTTTAAAGACCCATCACCAGGCTGTGCTCAGAGATGGCACAAATAGAAATTGCCCTCTTGGAATGCCTTAAGAAACATCGGTGAAAAATTTTCCAATTTCGACTTACTCACTCAGAAATCAAGCAAATCATCTTAACAGTCAGTTTACGGAATTCATTATTCTATACTTAATGTTAGTGACGGGTGGCTTCAAAAGCTTATAGAACGTCATGGAGTGCGAATATTAATAATATGGGGATCCTAAAATGAAGCTGTAAATCCCTTTCTGGAAGCCTACTCCAGCCTACGATTTTTAAAGTAATGAAGAAGAACCCCCCGCAAAAACAATTTTTTAAGCACAAAGTTCAACACATTTGACACATTACGCTTCAAATGAATGACATATACTGAAATGACGTACAATGGCAGTAGCTTTCCATCGCATGTTCCAATGGAATAATACAAGTTACGCCATCTCTTAGCAAACCGCACAAATCAAGTCATGAAATGCGTCTGGAAACCTCTCATAATCGGAAAAACTAAACATCTGAGGGCGTTTTCAACATAATGGACCTAAGTCATGAAAACCGACATTTTCCTAAATTGCTTTCTTAATAATTTGAACTGGCATTCCTAGTGATATGACTTCTTGTTACAAGGTCAATTCACAGGAAATTGAAGGCGTTCCTAGCGAAATTATTTCCTGCACACATAATAGGTGTGTTGTAATGAGAACTCAGTGCTCAGCTCAGCATTGATTCTCAATAATACGTACCCAAAACGCTAATTTTATTATTTTGTGTCAAAAGTTTGTGCATGTCCTTACTTTTCTGGCATTAGAAGTCAAAATACAAATAGAGCGCCTCTATATTTCATTTCTTGTTAAATGCGTTTTATAATGTTAGGACAAATATGGTAATCACCATGGATGCTAAGTCGGCTAACACTCCATCCCAAAAGGACCACCATGGACACATTGACTTGAGCAACGCGAAATAAACAATAAACCGACAATAATAATAAATATTAGATTAAACAAAGTACATCAGTTTGGCCCCTATTGTTGAGCCAACACCCTAACTTTTAGTTACGCAATTGTAAAAAATAATTCTGTTCAAATAAATCTCTTAATCGCTTTTGATCCTTACAAATATGGTTTCATTCGCTAGAAGCGTTTGTATATTAAATAAAGGAGGAATTACAAATTGGTATAAGTTATCCTATGTCGGGAATTAGTACACCAATGAAGATAATTCTGCTGTATATTTAAATAGTGTTGTCGTCGGCATCTGTGATTCAGTGGTTGAAACTGAATCGTAAGCGAAGCACCACGTGTGATTGAGATTTTTTCAACGCGATCTAGTCAGTGTTGACTGTCAAATATGACTGAGTGCTTTCTGCTGAGTAATTTGTATTGTTGTTGCTTCGCGTGTAATTGTAATATTGAGCTGAGTACAATAAATCAATAAAACACGCCTAATGACAGTTGTGATATTATTTATGAGGGACCCGTTCAGTGGCATACAGTTGCAGATGTAATCGGATTAACGCACTACAGAGTAGAGTATAATTTTCATCATTTTATTGTAGGCAATACCCTGTCATTTCAGACAAGAAAAATGTCAACCATCATTATTCCAGTTAACAATTCAATCGCAAACTTTTACAATAATTTCCACACCTGTGGGCTTAGGCAAAAGCAAATCACACAAAGAATTGGGGCTCGTTTTGAGTACGTCCCAGAAATGGTGTTTGGTTTTTCTCTTGGACCTGCTTTGAGTTAGTTGTTTGCCTTGTAGTGTTCTCCGATTTGTACTAAGAAGTTAGAAAATATAAAATTCTCACAGGATGCCTTGATTTCCCATAAGGATGAGCCAGCTGTGTATTGGGTTAGGTTAAGTTAGAGTGGCTGACTACCTTAGGGTAGCCACGCTTAGGCCATACGTAGGCCCGTTGTCTTACCACAAGATCTAATAGACCCCAATCCGCGAACCATCTGTAGCTCTTAATAAAGCGATGGGGCTGACTGGTGCTAATGCTACTTAGTTCTGTCCAGAGATAGAAATAAGGGGCGTCCAGGTGACTAAATCTGTATCAGCTGCGTATTACTTGCCTGTGTATTTTTTGCTGGTGTATAGTAAACGATTTATCAAAGCGGTAAAGGAGGCATGATAATCACTCTCAATGCGCGCCTATAGATGTTCCAAATTAAAAACCCGTTCGCAATCCCAAACTGAGGGTAGACTTGACCCGGTGTCATTCTGCGTACTAGCAGCAGCACGAGGAATATTACAATAAATTGGTAGTTCAAGCCCGCAAACCTCCACGTTAATTATTTCAGGATGATGCCGCTCCCCACGCATCTTGTATTATGGATAAGAGCTCGTTACAATAAAAATACAAAACCTTAAGCTAAGCTACCCTATATGACGACCATTCATTGAATCTCATTTGGTCGACTGATCCCATCATTTAGTCGTAGCGACCCCTGTTATGAAATGATTCAAACATAGGATTGGATATTTAGCGAATTGCAGCCCTTTAATCGGCTTATAAAATAATTCATGGCCAACCAATACGAGTATCATGAGCAATAGATTCAAGGAATTTATCTTATTAGATATTCAAGTACTAAATCGCAACAAATCCTGCCGTGATCTCCTTAGCTCACTTGACAAGCGTAAAGTGCCGGAAAAGCACTTAGGTATATGGCTTTCAGTATTCTTTCCTTGAGCTGAATGCACCACTGCATTGAAAGAAGTACATCTAAGAGATGTACCACGTGGCCGAACTATTAAAAACATTTCGTACATTCATTTCACTTCACTGCTCCACCTTGTGAGTTATTATTCGCCCCCATACCTTGTTGGTTGTTCGGTAAACTTTCTGCCGCGTTAACTCCTTCCTACGTAGAGAATAATTTATTTAAGGGCACTATAAGTCCTAAAATTGCACCAGAGTTTCTCGTTAGAATTCGTATTTAGTTTAACTTTTTCGGATATATTTCTTCCAGTGCGAAAACTTGAGAGGATTGCAGCAGTTCCTACCTTCGGTATTGAGTTATATCTTAATTGGGTGCTGTAAAGTAAATTCAAGTGTATTCTTTGTTTTTGTTCTCTATGTTTGCCGTTGTTTGGTGTGTGTGTGTGTGTGTGTGTGCAGAGGTATAGGATATCCCATCGGAGAGTATTATCCCGCAGTACTTACAATGCACACAATGTTAGCTCGAAACGGGAAGTGAACGAGGTGTGTAAAACTTCTGGGACTTCAGTTGAAGGTGCTCTCATGGTAGACAAATAAATAAACACGTGATGAAAGCGAAACGACTCAGTGATGACAGATAAATACTTAACGATCGCTTAAACCAATCTTTCCGGTGATTGGCTGTGAAACAAGAAAACTTTGGGGATGGGATATCTTATTGGATTCCCTTCGTAATTGGCAGAACGTCGGAAGATGCTGTAATCCTCTTTAAACTGTTGCGAATCAGTCTTCAGTAATTCATCTTTATTTGGGTTGCCATACAACTCGTGATGGAACTTCGTTTCTGATTTATTGAGTTTTAATGTGTATTGGGTTCTCTTGTAGGACCATCTGTAAAAGAAATGAACAATGCACGCTTTAACTACTGAGTCTTTGCTTCGTGGTTACATTGTATATGAATTTTGTAGTAGAATATTTTAATTTTGATAGTTCTTTGTTGGGGGTAGTACTAGGTCTCTACCTACATCAGCTGGTAAGGTAAATCAACTGCCAGGAATTAGAAACCAGTCACCAGGCACCAGCAAACAGGCATCAGTAAGCGGACACCAGCAGAAAGCCACCAGCCTCAAGCGGCAAGACAAAAGGTTCCAGCCACTCGCCACTTAAATTTGCTAGATGTGGAATATTAGCAGTTTTGGGGTTGGCAGTTTTTCTTCGAGATGTCTCTTTATATTCATGTTGCTTGATAGCAGGATTCCAAGATAGTTATAGGCCGTAACAACTTCTGTATTTTTCCCACTATAGCACCATTCTTAGATCAAGGTAAGGCTTTCCCCTTAAAACCCCCTGATTTCTCAAAGTTAATGGACACCATAGATTTCTGAACTCATTTAGTCGATTAATCATCATTTGCTTAGATCATTTGAAGCGTAAACACCAATAATTTTTTCCACTCAAATATGTCGAACTTTGTGCCTGAAGAAGTGGTTTTGGGGGGAGTTCTTCTTGATTACTTCAATATGAAGAAAACTACTGCCGAAAGTCATCGTATTTTGGTGGAAGCTTATGGTGAACATGCGCTAGTTGAGCGAACGTGCCAAAAGCCCCACGTTGCTATTCCGGTTAAGAACTATTTGGAAAATAGATGGTAAATCTTACCCCACTTGCTTTATAGCCCAGACCTTGCCCCTTCTGACTACCATTTGTTCCGGTCGATGCAGCACGCGCTCCGGTCGATGCTCAGAGCAGAATATTAAAAATTGGCTTGAATCATTCTTTGGTGCCAAGCCGGCGCAGTTCTTTTGGGATGGGTCATGGCTTCTTATTTTGAATAATACTATTGTAGATGTTTTTCCTAAATAAACGTTTAAATTTTGAAAAAAATCGCACGAATAGACCCTATGTGATATACGTCTAATCATGCTGCAAATTTCAGGGAATTCTATCATCCTCTGGCTCAGTAACTAAATCTTTAATGGCTGCCTAGCGCTAGGATATGTTTTCATTCCCATTACAGGTAAGACAAGCCGACTACAGACCTATCAACCAGACTACAGACTAACTGAAGACACTGGAAAGACTAAATCACGTCTATTTCAGAAATCAGACATGCCACAGCTTTTACTCCAAATCACACACAGAAACCGATTCAAACACAGAGTTGTGTTGAAAATCATTGTATCAAGAGCACAATGAAGTGACAAACGACGCGATTCAGATGAGTCTTCTTAAAGAAGAATGCTGCATTTACGATTGATCAAGTTGTCACTGGGCGATCTGTGCATTAAAAGGAAGGTGAGAAGAGGCACACCACAGGGATGATAACATATGGATCCTAGAAGTTAACGAAATTATAAACACCCTGGAGATGTATGCTCGGGCAATGTGATCAACCTTTTTTTTTTTTTGAAAATTTCCTTCAAAGCCTAGTGAGCATCTCAGACATGGACGAATGTTATAACTGGACGCAGCCCTAAGGATTGAACCTCAGTCAACACAAGTAAAACAGAACTGTTGACTTTACCAATAAGAGGAAGGTCTCTGAGTTCACTTGTCCGACTACAAATGGATTTGAACTAAAGTTCTTGAGGACAGGAAAATACTTGCGCATTATAGTCGATTACAAACTCATGTGTAAGGCTACCATAGAGGACAGCGTAAAGAAGGCGTATATAGCGTTCTACACGTGTAAACGGGAATTCGGTAAAACGTGAGGTTTCAAACAACTGGCTATACACCATGATAGTAAGAACCAGTTTTACCTGCGGCTCTCTGGTGTGGTGAAAAGCAGTGGTGAAGAAGAACATTCTCACACAGGGAGCACTCGAAGAAATCTCTCTTCCCTCCTCCCCTCGAGGAGCAGCCTCTTCAGCTCTCAGGCTCAGAGAGGCAGCATTTTGGGAGTAGGAACCACACGGGATCGATGTAATACCAAAGCAGTACAGAACTTAGTCCAAAATGACTTCCTCCCATCAATCCTCGCGACGGGTAGGACGAGGGACTTCCACAGAAATGAAAGTTGGACATTGTCGCTAAAAAAAAGCTCGGAGCTGGAAGCATACACGCCGCTCAGCTCCATAAGAAAAAATGTGGAAGACGAAGCCCTGGACAGAGCCAGTACTCCTAAATATTGAAGGTACAGAGATCAACATCATTGATCGGCTGAGAAGACACCTTTTAGGGAAGTTCTTCTTCATAGAGCTGGAGATCTTAAGCGGTGTTGCATTGAAAACCCACATACTAATCTGAATCGTTTAAGAACTACTGTAGGTATCACGGTATTTTAACTAACCCTAGCATGGGCGTGCAGCGGACCCAACACGCTGGTCAAATTGAGCCTTAGGTCTCTCCTGATCTCACCCTTTCCTCCAGTAAATTTGATAAAATCATCCGCGACATCCCATACATACTCTGTCGATGTAAACAGATTTCCGAATGTCTGCTTTGGCTCTGTTCGTAAACATCCACTCCTTCGAAAAAACTATTCATCATATTTTGAAATAATTACAGTTGAGCATTGAAGTAGAGTTGCTCTTCTAAAATAAGCCCTAGGCCAATAGTTTGAAATCACGTTTCTGGCGACACATTGAAATGCCATTTTGAGAATTCCTCAGCCAGAAAATTATTCATGCAACTGAAACA
This sequence comes from Eristalis tenax, assembly GCA_905231855.2. Lineage (NCBI taxonomy): Eukaryota > Metazoa > Arthropoda > Insecta > Diptera > Syrphidae > Eristalis > Eristalis tenax. The sequence goes on from HG993124.1 coordinate 116,639,628, forward strand.
GTCGCATTGTGCCAACTATGTGGCATATGGGGTCATTCTGCTAAACACAAACATCGGACGTGTACGTAACATCAGTTCCTAGATAAAAAATGTCAATCAACGTCGTTCGGAAATGCAATATATTCTTAGTGAATAGATTGCAGAGGGGCTACCCTTCAAATGAAGGTTGGACTTTTTGGAGCGACATATGAAAAAATCTTGATTTTTTATCCACGCAGACAGGTGGAAATAAGCTTCATCAACCTAATGGTGGGAATTTCTACGCTCGATTCAATGGATTACCCTCATGCTATGCATTGATTCTTTCGCACAAGAACTGAAAATACTGAACATAACCAATATTTCTTCCACGTGAAGTACTTCAGTGATTCACATGCTCTGCACAGTAGCGTATGCACATTTGAATGTATTAAATTAGCCAAATTAAATTTTCTTTCTTCTCTATTGAACTCATGACATTGTCCACATAACTCACTTCCATTTGCATACTCTGACATCCCATGCCACAGTCACCAACTTGTGTCGTAAAGTTGAAGGACGTGAATGCAATGCTTCCTGGAGCTTCAAGAGTTTGCACAAGGATGCAGATATTTTGTACAGGTTTCTATGACATACTTTACCATTGGTTGTCTCGAATTTTTTGATTTCAAAATTATAACCCCTTGCCATTGGTTGCTGCTGTCACTACCTGGTGTACTGTCTAGTTGAGATGACATTTTGAAACTGCAAACTTACAATGCAACTGTCTCAGTGATGTTTTTCAAATCATACATACCCGGTGACCTTATTTATTGTTCTTCCATGTTTGCGTTTCGGTTGTGTACCGAAGGGCAAATGCACAGCGTGTATCTATCCATGTGCAGCTCCAGCAGCATGATCCACTGCAAGGCAAGAAGTTCGCACAACCATAATGTATTTTCCTAGGTTAGGAATTATTGCACTGGTGCAGATATTATCTCTTGAACTCTTATTTTTCGTTTCAGAAACGATACGTTACGATATCGTAGTTCTCGACGACGCCACGTAGATTACGAATGTGGATGGGATTAGAAATAGTTGCAATGACATTGTCTGACATTGTTACAGCTACAAAGACAATTTTTTTTATTTTTATTCATTTTAAAAGATAAATAATTCTTATTTAAAATGATAGTCTTCTATGATATCACAAGATTGTTCATCAGTGCCTGCCTATTTGAAGCGGTACTCGCCCCAGTTAGAAAAAGGCTTTTGGCACCGGGTAGTCACAGAGAAAATGAGGCAGGCTTTCCTCTGAATGGGTAGCGAGGCAGCTGCGACAGTGTGGGTTGAAAGGTATTCCGAATCCAGCAGTGTGGATGCCTATGGGCAAGTGCCCCGTGCTTACAGCCACGACTTCCGACGTGCGAGAAGCATGCATTTGTCAAGTCCAATCCAGTTACAATTAGGGACTGTCCTTGCGACTTATTAATAGTTATGGCGAACGCAAAGCGTACAGGAAACTGTAAACGTTTGAAAGAAAACGGCACATGAGTTGGAATGAGAGGAATTTTTGGAATAAACACGGTTTCTCCAGCCGAAGGTCCGAAAGGTACTTTTGCTTCTATGAAATGAGATTTTAGAGATTTAACAATTAGTCGGGTTTCGGTAGGTCTAGGCTGGGCAGCATCATGATCGGTGCTACAACTTTCAATTCCAGTTTATGGCATGGAATCCCGTTCGAATCAATGAACTCAGAGAGAATTTGAATTTTCTTTTGCCATTGATGCGTATCCCAATCTCACATTAACATCCCTACTCATTACACAATATGTTGACTGCGTGCATCCATGTTGAACTGGAATTACCAACGTGTGCTCCAGAAAAAACGGAAGGCCAATACCGTTGTTTTCATTGGTCTGGAGTGACAACAACACACAACGTGAAGTGATATCAGGCGATTCATAAAGAAAAGTTCTTGGAAATCCCAACCACCTGCGTGTGATGTGGATTTGAAGTCAAATTGGCCTATGTTGTGACACATCATGTGATTAGTCTATCTCGCCAATTTGATCAAAACCGGCTAATTCGTTCAGATGTTTGATATATATAATTTCAGCAAAATTTAATGGTTTTGTCCAAAAATCCTCCCCGAAGCAGAGAACTAAAGTATCGTATCTGCTTTTGGGTATACATACAGTGGGCACACACACACATCCATGTTTGTGGATATGAATAGATGAATGAACATAAAAGACGCATAACGTTAGAACCGTAAGTCGCACCGACTTCTAAATTGTCACATTCATTCATTCATCAGCAACTAAATTTTCGAAGGATTTTTATTGAAAATTTCAGAGCCCTCTTGTATTTTCGAAGCTTTTGTGGGTCAGATACACAAACGTTGTGCTTGGAAACAAATCTCTACCGCCGACCATTCACACATCTGTTAAACTCTTGCCGCAACAGAAAATATTGATCAAAAAAATTGTTTAAAAAACATCTAAATTTAAAACAGTGTTATCCAATACCAGAAAATATTTTGCCAATTCTCAAGAAATACATACAGTATACAGAAGCGATGCTTGTTTAACTACTACTTCACCCCACTACGAGGCTCACGCCCTACGAGCCTCTGAATGTGGGGTTTCTAACTTTATTGGGAAATGTTGTATGTCCGCCAGAATAAGTTTGCATAAGATTACCATAATTCCAACTCGCTCCTCAATCATATTCATTTCATCAAAAATTCATTATGACGTCCGTTGTATGGCACTTAGCCCCCTCTTCTAGGCGAAAAGAAATCGGTATAGATCTCCGTTGATGGATATGGCAATGGTACCTGCTGTCACTTAAGCCAACCCTTAATAATCAGCCATTGGCTATGAATGGCGGTGGTAACGATAAAGCTGGAAAACCACCTTTCCATGATTTTTACATAAACACAACACTTAGTTGGAACGATCATATATCGAAATGCCCAGCTTTCCTTAGTTGACGTAGAAACTATGTCACTCCCTCTCATTTGGCATTATTTTAAATGGCTTACGATGGGCGGTCAATATATTCTCGGTATCGGGGTGAAGCTGTGGTTGTATATATAAACTGACTTATTTATCAAGTAATACTATCACTTTAGTGCATTCATGTAAAATTTCTAGTTAAAGAATCATAATGGCAACTGAGACGATGATGGTGAAAATTGAGCATCGCGCTGTAATTCAATCTCTCACTAAGCAAGGGAAAAGTCAAAAAACTATTCATGAAGAGACAAGACAGCCACTGTTTACCAGGGTTCCGGACCTTCATTATCAACTGTGCAGAAGTGGTCAAGTGAGTTCAAGAGAGGCAGAGAGAGCATTGAAGACGACCCCGGTTCCGGCGCCCTGGCTACTGCTTGTACGGGAGAAAGCATCAAAGAAGTCGAAAAACTTGTCCTAGAGGATGCCCAAATAAAGGTGATTATAGCAGAGATCACCAAGCTTTCAATTGGTATGAGTCCATGCAGTGGCATAAAATAGTAACAGACCCCCCCCACAGTTTTTTGGGACTCAAAGGGAATCTTGTACAAAAAAAAGGTGAGACCATCAACGCCACATCCTACGCTTAAACTTTGCATAATTTGCGGGAGGAAATTAAAAAGAAAAGACGGGGTAACCTTGCAGCGGGTGTGTTGCTTCTTCATGACAACGCTCCTGTTCACACAGCGCGAGTTTTTAAGGCTGCTGCGCAAGATTGTGGTTTCGAAGAAATCCAACACCCCCCTATAGTCCAGACCTTGCCCCTAGTGATTATTTCATGTTTCCGGATTTGAAAAAATGTCTTCGTGGAAACAGATTTTCGGATGATGAAGATCTCAAGTCGGCAATAAATGGGTATTTTGCAGAGAAAGAGGAAATTAATTTTTTTGAGGGTTTAAAAAAAGCTTATCTCAAGATGTAACAAAAGTTTAAAAATGGGAAAAATCCAATACAAGGGTAATTTTCCAAATTGCAGCAAGTTCGCCCTATTAAGCGGGTTGTGCCACTAAGAGATGTCCTATTAAAGGGTTTTGCGCCAGTACAAATTGTAAAAAAAAGACAACTGCCATCATGATCGTGTGATATTAAATGGTTTGTGCTATTAAGCAATGAGTTATTATCCTTATTCGAATGTAATAGATAGAATCTAAAAGCTTGTGATCAAACACATCAGACACAACAATATCACCCTGTCTTCATTGTCCCTGTTTTATTGCTATTTTAACAAACGATGCTTAAGTACGAGTACGCTAGCCATCTGCATTACATTCTCTCCCTTTCTTCTTCTACACCTTCCGTCGAGCTGTCTCCTGACCTGACCCGGACAATTGAGCAGGAGTAATCATATGAGCGCGAGCAAATGATTACTCAAAGCAGTGTTGTATTTAACTCTGCGAGAAACGGCCCTCGTATTTTACGAGGTACCTACTCCGGCGCTGCTTAAACTCGATTGTCGTTAGCTTGCAATAAAGCCTCCTTGAGTTAATTTCATTTCTCATGACACAATTTTCGGTGTAAGCCATTATTGTGGCTTCACTCCATAAATGACGCATCGCATTTAAGTCTGGTAACTTACAAGCCGTGGGCAGTAGTTTGGGGCTCTTTTAATTAAAAAAAAAATGCTTGCCCCCTCCGATGTTTGTGTGAAAAGTTTGTAGAATACTCCGTTCAAATTCCACTTATTTCTAGAAATTGTTTTACGATTTTTCGATAGATTCACTGCAGAGTGCAGATGCAAATGCTTCCATGCAAAATGTAAGATTCACCTAAATTTTTAATTAAGATATGGCTTGCATGCCTTGTGTTTCCAGTGCACCCGTAGAGTATATTTCATATCCTTTAATATTTATTCACTTTCGCTACGCTGTGCATTGAGTGCACAGCACATGCATCTACATCAATGTATAATCCTGATGTGTTCTACTTTGTCTTCACTACGGTACAATTTTGTTGCTGATATACCAGTCCTGTCTGAAACGAAAATTCAATTACATCTTAAATTCTGTCAGACAAACGCACTTAATTCCAGCATTCCGTAAGAGATTGAAATAACAACAAATGAATTCGACGGCGCTCGTCTTCATGATGAAAGCGTCCTTATAAATGTGGTTATGTGCCCATTGCGCCCCTGTCTAGACGACATATTGTCATTTCGTTATCCTTTCATAACGTCAGACCACCCCGAAGACTACGTTCAGAGCACTTAATCAAGTGTACACGCCGTGATGTCGTAGTGCACATCAATTGCAGGCAAAAAAATTCAACGTTTTCAATAAATGATTTCTCGCTGCCAATAAAACGTTAATGAGAGCTAATAACGTGATGGGAAGCGCAATTAAAATTATTCATGAATTGATTTCGCCCTTGTGCGCGAATTATTTTGTGTTTATTTCGATTTCCTTTGTACTCGCGAAAATGCTGCAGTTGAATGACGTGCAAGGTATTCTACTTTAATGGCAATGTTCTGGCGGGGAGCACTCAACTGGAAATATTCACACATTAAAACGCCGAGAAAGTTGGCATGTGTCGCCGATGACTGAGGCCACAACCGCGACCCCGATTCTCCAATTATTGCAAGAGACATCCACCGAATATGACTAAGTTACGTGATACTGACATTGATGAATCTATGGAAATAATTGTCATTTTATTTGCTCTCCTCTTCTGTCTTATTGCAGTTTCACTGAAGCACAAATATATTCCTGCGATGCGGTGAATGCAGTTGAGAGCGGTTGGTATGGGAAATTGAGAAATATTATGACTTTTATAATTGGAGCGAGTAATTGCAGTCAGTTGGTATGGGCTAATTGTTTTATTCAATCACTTGTAAATGAACATGCATATAATATCCTTGGTGGGAAAACTGACCTACTTGACCTTGTTCAATTAAGAAAATTTTTGTAAATTTGCTTGATTTTACTTTGTTCAATTAAAACCTTTTTTCACTAGTCGGCAGTCGAAAGACATAGCGTAAGACTAACAGGGGCATTATGTTAGCATTAGTAACAGTTCGTCCAACTAGATTAAGAAGTTTTGTTAGCATATAAGATTAATCGCTGAGGTTTCCATTATGCGCACTATGCGATTTTTTTGGCTTAAAATGGCCTATTGAACAGAAAAAAGTTTAACCGAAACCTCGATGTCCGGACGAGCTTTTACTGAAATCTCAATAGGCCATTCCCGATGAGTTTGAAGTGATGGCGCTCTCAATTTTCGAATCACTCGCTCTCAGTTTATAAGAGCCCGCCCCCCAAAACAAAAGTCACTCCCTCTCAATTCAGAATTGACCCGCATGCTCCACTAAAGGGACACGGGAGTACACCACACACGAGATATCTCCAGGCAGAGGTCTCCATCTCCATGCCAAGTGGTCTCCTAGTTGATGGAATCGCATGAAATGCCCACCTCCGAAGTCGTGATGAAGGGGACCATCGTGCCACGTGACCAAACCACAGAAACAAAGCCCTTTCCGTTCGAAAAAGCAGCTGCTCAATGTGGAGCTCCTCGCGCACTGCCGTGTTTCTCGCTCTATCCCGGCGAGTAATTCCCACAACAGCACGAAGAAAGCTTGTATACCCGATCTTATTCTTTCCGTCATTACCCAAATTTCATGACCATAGGTGAGAGTTAGCAACAATACTGACATGAAAACCGCTAATGTGGCTTTGAAACCAAGCTTGGCCTTCCTGATTACAGTTCTACCAAGCTGTTTCATAAAATGTACCCAATTAGAATGTCCACCACACGGTATACTAAACAGAATAGAATGTCATGTTTATTGCTGTTTTAAAGAGTGTCAATAATTGTAGTAAGCTTTTCATTAATTTTATAATTTGCGCGCACAAGGGGCTACTAATACCCTTAAGTGTCCTGGGTCAAGACACGGCAAGGGCCGAAGACATAGATGGAGAAAGAGAGAGGAGGTACCTGTGCACATTGGTCTTAAATATCTGATGATTGTAGTCTGTGGGAAATATTAGGCTGGGAAGACCATTCCACATTTGTGTTTTGCGGCTGAATAACGTGTCACAAGTTTAACTGTACGATGAGCATTACTGGCGAGGCGGTATTGCGGGTGAACTCATGGAGAGGAGGAATGCAGTTGGCTAGCTCACTTGAGCATCGTTTGTAAAAATAGCGGTCAAATACGGACAAAGAAGAGGCGGTACGTCGATCTTCGAGCGATATTAATGACATATTGTTGTCTCCTAAAAGTTTTATCGATCGCTTATGGATTCTACTAGTAGGTGCAGGTTGGTTTTGGGGGCACTAGACCAAATATGAGTGCTGTACTTCAACTTGGGCCGGATGAACGCCATACTTGCCATATTTCTTGCATCAATTAAGGATGCCTAAATATTATATAAAGCATTTTTGGCGACCTCAAATATGTGAACGTTCCAACTAAGTGTTGTGTTGATCCACATACCAAGGATGGAATGCATTCCGGTTTCATCGACACAGGCTCCTTTCATGGATAAGGGCTGACTATCAAGAGTTAGCTTGAGTGACAGCAGACAGCACTGAGTTTTTGGAGCATTAAATTCGACTCGGCTACTTATGCTGTCAAGATCGGAATTCAATGTGCTTAACATACACTGCCGTTCCAATTCTACGGCCGAAGAGCGAGGTAGTGAGTCTTGGAACGAATTTGAAAAGCTGAGGGTGCTGTCATAGGCGAAGGAATTTGAAATCGATAACTTAAATATATGTATTATCAATTATTAAATCTTTATTTGTATTTTTGACACAAAGCTGACATTCTCTTTTCATATAGATTATGTGGTTGCTAAAGCTTTCTTAAACGTACATGTGCTGAATTTTCGAATCGATATGCCCTCAAGTCTGTCTACACGTCCCTAGTACGACCGTATCTTGAATATTGTTCTGTTATATGGGGTCCTGTGTTCAGAAGGCTCCCACAAGATTCTTAATTAAACGAATCAATTGGAATCTTGATTACATGCCCACTTACCTAACATGATGAGCCTTAATTGGATTAGAAACACTAGAAAAAAGGCGAAGTGTTCAAAGTATAATTTTCATGCGCGGTATTTTCTCGAACTGTATAAACTGTCCAGATGTTCTTCAGCTTCAAGTTAAGCTTTATGCGCCGAAAAGAAATCTTCGAACAAGAAATTTTACTCCAGCCCAGGCACTGCTACAATTATGACTTAAATGAACTTACAAAGTGTATACGTAATTTCGATTCTGTTTGTGCAGTAGTAGAACTATGTGATGACACATTGAAATTCAAACAATCAATACCTCAATTCTGACAAATTTTATTTATTGTATTACTTATTTATTTATATTGTTATTATTTATGTATTATGTGATTTGTGTCTAAATTAAATTAATTATTTATTTATTATTTTTTGTTATTTAATTATTTATTTTTATTTATAAAATTGTATAGTTATTTATATTATTATTCATGTGCTTTTATATTTCAATTAAATTACTTGTTAATTGTTCTTAACTATTATTACTACATTAAACACATACTTAACTTACTTAGAAAAGGGTTAATTGTGAATTGAGTGTATTTTTGCGATGGCATACTATATGTAAACTGTACTCTAATATTTTGGCAATCTGTTAGAATCAAATTCGGTAGATCAAATAAAGAACCATTATTATTATTATTATTCAACCAACGCGAATTTTAATATTTTATACTCTGGTATACAACAGATTCAAATGACTTAAGAAATAAACATGCCATAGCTGATCAATGTTGAAACTTCTTTAGAGGTGCCAATAATAGTAGTCGTTACGCTACCCTATTAAAACTTGTGTATTCATAGTATCAGATAAGATACATACCAACCTATACAACTTTTCTGCAAAATTATTTCAATGTGTGTGTGATTCCTTTTGCATCAACTCCCTTGGTAACAACAGTGAAGAGTCGGTGACGAATTTAGCGGATGTGAGAAAAAGGGCCGCTTTCAGGGATAAAAAAAAGGAATTTTATCCTTTTCCTTGCGTTGTAACTTTACCTTGTCTTTCCGTTTTTATTTCAAAGCAACGGAAATCTGCATAAAGAAAAAGAACTTATTTACGTGAATTTCCAGTTGAAACTCAAAAGTCTCAACTGACTCTTCAAGTTGGTAGTTGGTAAATATTAAAAATGTGTAAGATGCATGTTAAGGAATTGGGCCGGATGTACACCTAAAAAAATTGTTTCTCTCTCTTACTCGAATCCCTCTACAGCAACAGCAATAGATGAAAAACATGCGAAAAATGTAACCGCGTTGTCACAAACGAACAAAAATTATATCCATTTGAAGAGTTACTTCAAGCAGTGGTTAATGTCTGTGGAGATTTCGGGAAAGGCTTATTAACCCGGTGTATGAGTGATAAGTCACATACACATGGTTTGCAAAGAAATGGTTATAAAATTAAAAAAATAGACACGAGCACGATGATTTTGGCGCCAAAAATTGATAACGTTATTTTGTGGAGTGTTTAAAAAACAGCACTTCGTTCGATTCAGAATTGATATAAGCATTGTCCGCAAAAAGCCAATGCATATAGCACACCATTTCACAATTTTGAGAAATATTTGTTTTTTTTTTTCATATTTTAACAAACATTTTAGTTTGTATGCCAATTACGTTAATACGTCAAGGAAGAAAGAAGTGTTGCCCCACTTTAAGTGGTTTTCCCAAAATGTATTGTAAGTGTTGCCGTTGTTTCTGAAATATTTTCTTACGCACTTTAAGTATCTTTGTTTCCTTTCATAGCAAGGCATGCTAGTTTCAAGCACCTCTACAAAATACCGTTTTCCATCCTATCTTTTATCGTACTGTCCCTATCACATCAAATTTAAATAAAAAAAAGTATTTATTTTTTCATTTCCTCAAGAAAAAAGTATCATAATTCAAATAAACACAAGATTTGAATTAAATAGAAAATGGGGGTCTTAGTCTTCTTGTTGATTGTTCTTTATTGAATCTTATAGTTATTCGAAGGACACATCGCGTAATGTCCCGAAATTAAATGGCATAACCTGACTAAAAGATAACTCTTTGACTTGAATGGTGTTAAGACACACGATCAAGGCGGCCAATTCTGTTCACGGAAACGAGAGAGATCACACGACCAAGAACTGTCTAATGCAGTAAATGCAGGAGAAAAAGCTGTACCGTCTGTTTTAAACCACATATTGGACACGTCAATATGATTCATTACATATCGCGAACAGTCATTGCTTGATTGCCTCATTTTATGTGTGTCTTAATTAGGCATCCATCCCAAAATCAGTAAACACGTTGTTGTATCTTGTGACGCTCAATTCGACTAAGTCTAAACTATGAGCTGTCAATTTGTTCTTCATTGATCCCAACTATTTACTGCTGGAATGTGAAAAAATGCGTTAATTTCGGGACACCCTTTACGAGCAGAGGCAGTGGATCGACCAAAATGGCGGACGATTGTCTAACGTCGTATTTCATAAACAGTGCACAATAACGACCATAAAATGTAATTTATTTATAAAAATAAATAATTAAAACAAATGACTATGTACACCAGTGAATCGTGTTCAACGCTGGTAGATTCTATGGTCCATCCTGTATATGTATAAGCAATTGGTTGTCAATACTTTCAATTAGCCCGATATGTACGGGCTATATCTAAACTGAAGCACTTCACGTTTCATTTTAAACCGCGAAATATGTCCGTATCGGGGTGAAGCTGTGGTTGTTTTTCATATAAATGTGATTATTAATTCGCGTTTTATCTCTAGTTAAACAGAATCATAATGGCAACTGAGACGATGATGGTGAAAATTGAGCATCGCGCTGTAATTCAATTTCTCACTAAGCAAGGAAAAAGTCAAAAAACTATTCATGAAGAGATGGTGGCTGTTTACCAGGGTTCCGCACCTTCATTATCAACTGTGCAAAAGTGGTCAAGTGAGTTCAAGAGAGGCAGAGAGAGCATTGAAGACGACCCCCGCTACGGCGCCCCGGCTACTGCTTGTACGGGAGAAAGCATCAAAGAAGTCGAAAAACTTGTTCTTGAAAATGATGGCAGAGATCACCAAGCTTTCAATTGGTACCATTCACACCATTCTTCATGACCATCTTAACCTTTCAAAGGTCAGTGCAAGGTGGGTGCCACGAATGCTCATAGCGCCTCAGAAAAAAGTGAGAACCGCATGCTGAAGAGAGCTTTTGGAGATGTGTAGTGAGAACGCGGACGGTGTTATGGATCGAATTGTTACTGGTGACGAAACATGGGTCCACCACTATGACCCTGAAAGTAAACAAGAGTCCATGCAGTGGCATAAAATAGGAACAGACCCCCGAAGAAGTTCAAAGTCACTCCGTCTGCCGGGAAGCTCATGGCCACAGTTTTTTGGGACTCAAAGGGAATCTTGCTCATTGAGTACAAAAAAAAGGTGAAACCATCAACGCCACATCCTACGCTTAAACTTTGCATAATTTGCGGGAGGAAATTAAAAAGAAAAGACGGGGTAAACTTGCAGCGGGTGTGTTGCTTCTTCATGACAACGCTCCTGTTCACACGGCGCGAGTTTCCAAGGCTGCTGCGCGAGATTGTGGTTTCGAAGAAATCCAACACCCACCCTACAGTCCAGACCTTGCCCCTAGTGATTATTTCCTGTTTCCGGATTTGAAAAAATGTCTTCGTGGAAAAAGATTTTCGGATGATGAAGAACTCAAGTCGGCAATAAATGGGTATTTTGCAGAGAAAGAGGAAATTTATTTTTTTGAGGGTTTAAAAAGCTTATCTCAAGATGTAACAAATGCATTGATGTTAGGGGAGATTATAATGAAAAATAAAAACAATTTAAATTGAATTCGAATTTTCCTTCATATCGATACCGAGAATATATTGAACGCCCCTCGTAAGCACGCAGCTATTGCGGTTAGATGAATTCGACCAACTACTTTCACAATAGCTGTAGGGCTACCGAAATGTCTAAATTCTGGCTCTTTTATTTGCCCTCATATTTCATGGTTTCTATTCGTTAGAATATTCAATACTTTTATTTCCATTGCAATAAATCCATTAATTGAAATGTATTGCAAATTAGGCTACGAGTAGCACTCAAACGGATTCAACGCTGTAAAAGTGGCAGCAATAGTGCAACAGTATAACGAATTCACCTTGCGGCTAAAATGCCAGGCTCTTATATGTACTTTGCGGTCACATCTCCAGCGAGATGCATTTTGAATTCCGACCATAAAAAGCAGGACGTCAAAATGTTGGCACAGTTCCGGGAAGTCTCAAACAATAAAATCACTAAACTCAAACTCCGCTAGGTGCAATGTCCATTATCAACAAAAAGCCCACCTGACTAATTAGGAAATTTTATTGTGAATTCAAGTAAAATTTCCGTAAGTATTTCATAAATACCCAGAATATCTCGCAGCATCATAAATTCTCCTTTGTCTGCCCTAAGTGGTTATATTTTAATTAAAAACAACGAGTGAGCATCGTCGGAAACAAAGCGCATACAAATTTCATTAATTCACATAAAATCATTCAGGCAGGTTCCACCGACTCGGCGGAACATTGCCGCACTAACGCTGTGGCTGGCTGCATGGGGAGCGTCAAAGCAGATTATGACGGTGAGACATAAAGAGGCGAAAGGGTGTTATTCTTGGATCTGGATTTCCAAAGGCAGAAAATGGGCCAGCTATGGTTGCGAGGACATCTAGGTGCTCTGTGAGACAAAGGAGTCTTTGTTTGTGGGATCAACTGCTTTGACATGGTGTAGTGGCAAATTATATTCATTACCTTCCAACAACTCAATGAATACATCATTCTTGCGAAGTCAGTAAGTGCAATTGAGACGTCGTGTATACAGAGCACCGTGTGTGTTTGTCAAAATTAATCAGATTTTCGTTTAGAGATCATCTTTTTTTTTTGTTTGTTTGCAACTGCTTGTGTTGTGCACGTTGGGGTCTTCCCACGAATGAGTGAGATTTGGTGTCCCATAAAACGAAATGTCGTCTATTTTTGGTAGGGAAAATAAATTGCGATCGTAGTTTAACAGAGAAAAATAGAGACAAAAATCACACGTCAGGTCCCTGAAGTGTACATATATGTGAGATGCTGACACTCCTGGGTCTGTGCAGCTAACCACACACCCAATACAAGTTTACTTAATGCAAGTCAGGGTAGTCAAGTCAGAGTCAGTTAAGCATCTCAGTGATTCTTGCATGTTTTAATCATAATTTTCCTGCAAATTGTATCATTTCAATTCAGTTCATTCTTTTTCTTTCAGTTTCAATATCTGCGAAGTGCTTTGTGTTTTTTTTTTTCATATTAATAAATATCGAATTTTGTAAAAAGAAGAGGTAGGGTTTTTGAATTCCATGGTACACTACATATATACAAAAAAATACAGACGAACTTCTCCAGTCCAAGGGAGCAGAAAATAAGTTCGAATTATAGACAATACACACAATGTACGGGAATAAAATTATTCGTTTATTTTAAGGCATTCTGCAATTTTGATTTGGGTTTTCCACTACCATTTCTGCTTTTCTACACCGAATTGCCACTCCATGAGACGTACTTATGAATTGAATTTAAATAACAATAATAACTTTCCAATTCCAAGCTTAAGCAATGAGTGAATAAATTCCTCGAAAAATTCGAGTAATGGTTGGAATTTCAAATTGAATAATTCGAGTTCTAGAAATTCTGAAATTCGAGCTAAGGAGAAAAAAATATATGAAAAATTCAACTGCGCTAACTATAGAAAAATCAGTGCTAACTATAAAACTTCAAGTAACGTTAGAGAAGTAAGACTGTTCATATCTGTGGCAATAATACAGAGAAGCTTCTTTCTGAAAAAGCTGCTTTTGAGTTATTGACGTTTTTGTATAAATTTGTAGTTTATAAACTATTTAATTTTGAGCAGTATACACGTTATATATTTTTTAATTAGATTTGTAAAAATATATCCAATGGACTAAGAAAATGCGAACCATGCGAGCCCCTATTTGAGAGGACCTCTAAATTGGGCCAATAATCATTGCCAGAATTGCACATATGAAGATCGGAAATAAAATGTTCCTGTTAAGTTAACTGCCCATTACAAATTATTAAATTGATGTATAAAATACTGCTAATATGGATGAGTGCTTTGTCGCAGCACAGAACAAGAGCAAGGATTTTTTTAACGCATTTCCAACATTCCATTCATTTCAGGCAAGGAAAACTTTATTCTAACCGCCACCAACCACACCTCTGTCCACAAATCAGTCATTTATGTAAATGCCAGCCATAGCTAGATGTTGACAGTATCATCCAGAAGGAAGTTTGGGAGGTATGCAAATCGCAACGGCGGTCTACAGTGAAGTTTGGAATTCTTCATAGAGAGGTCAAAGTCTAAATTGAGTCAGCCTAAAAGGCAGCAGCAGTTTTATAGTCAAGCAGAAATTGTATTTAAAGTGTAGTAAAGTATAAGAAATAATCCAGTGGCTGTAAATCTTTCTATTTTCTGGTTTTCTCACACTATTATGCCCTTTCAATAAACAGCTGTTTTTGCGGCTATTTAAAAATTGAGAGCGAGTGATATTTCATTTGGCGGGCACGTATTAATTGAGAGCGAGTGACTTGAAAATTGAGAGGCACTTCCAGCTCGGAGGAAACGTAGTATTACTCCAGTTTTGTACTAATAGCCTCAACGTTGAGGTTTTGTTGCAAGGGACCGTATGACTCAGGTTCTTTACCGGCTTAGGCAGTGTTGCCGCTGAGAGAAAAGAAAATCCGCTAGACCACAACCTAAAATCCGCTAGAAATGTTAGTTTCTGTATTGCAAAAATCCGCTAGGAATCGCCAATATATTAAGGGGAATATGAGTCTTTAAAAAATATACACTACATTCAAAAATTAAAAAAAGCAAAAAAAAAGCAGATAAAAAAAAGAGAGTGAGATAAAAAAAAAAAGTTTATACATGCAAGTTTATACAAGTTTAGAAAAAAAAACTCATTTTGCACAAAAGAAAAAACATAGGCGTTATTCATTTCTTGGCTGACTGCTACTCCCAAGTTCGTTTCGGTGCCGACTCCTGTCTATCACTTCTAATTGATTTTCTGTATATTTTATTGTTCTTATTATGGTCGGTTTCGTGTACTAGTACTTCGATCGACTTCAGCATTAGAGTGGATATAATTCTTAAAAAATATGTATACCTGCAGCGTTTCTGTATTTCACAACTTGTGTCCGAAACTCAATTTTTTAAGCCAGTTCGTAATTTTCAGCAGAACAGAATAATAGCTTGGAAGTTTATGTTAAATTTCTGTTGCTAGCTTTACAGTGACATCAATACATCGGGTTCTTACAGAATTTATTACATCTAGAGCTAATTGATTTTATTCAACTAGAGATTCGAAGAGATGTCGTAAATAAGTTTTTGATGTTAGGTGACCTTCAGCAGATGGTAGCAATATTCTGTGCATCGACATCAAAGAGTTTAATAACTCCACGGGATTGGAACTATCGCCTTAAGAAATGTTAAGCCCAATTCGCACGTCACTTAGAATACTTTTTAGAATGCAGAGATATTGTCGATTACAGTGATATACATTATCTGAAGTAAATCCGTTGTTTTGGACAGTGTTTGTTGTACCCGGTTTGGTAATGAAAAATCTCTAGAATCCAATAGATTTTATTGAAAATCGCCGAGAGCTTTAAAAATCCGCTAGAATTAGTGACAAAATCGCCAAAACAGTAAACATGCTTACACGCGTACCCGCGTCTCTTGAGTATTGAAAACAGATCTTCGGTATCCTTGGAAGACATGAATAATTGCGCGATGTAACATTTTGCTGTGGGAAGAGAATCGGCTTTGATGATGATCGACTTGTAGTAAAATAGCCTTGTAGAAAGATTTATGTTTTTCTATCAGAGGTGTTAATTAAAGTTGAGTAACATCATTTGCCATCACTTGCAGTTCCACTATATCGCGATGTATACACTTTGTTCTCCGTCATATTAATGCCATCTAGTTTCGCATATTGCTTTGGTACATTGGAAGCTGATAGAGTGGTATACTCGATGACGATGATGTCATATTTCATAGAAAATTTATGCAAGTGCCATTCGTATTCACACCTGCTGAATTGCCGTACACAGACGTCCCACCACAACGCATTTGATTGCGAAAATCAGCAATCTTCATGGATCAATCAACTCCATGATGCATCAGTTATTTTTTAGCATTTTGCCATACTCGTACTGGTTGTACGTATCCAGGATGTGGCCAATGCATCGAATGGTGTCAGCTCCGGCTTTCAATTTTGTGGAAAAGAGTTTAACAAGTCTTCATTTGTTCATTGTTAGTAGAACATATTCCAGGCTGTTTCACCGTGAATGTTTGGTCTACGGTTTGTTGATTGTTGACATGATTTGTTGTGGTGTCTGCTTATTAAATGAATGGAATACATCCGAAAACTTTCAAAAATTACATTTTTATACGATTCTATAAAGGTAGACGCATTGTTGTGAAATAGTTGTGATCTTAAAAGGCATTAGTTGGGAGAAGGAATTAGATCCCGTAGGACAATCGAGGAAGAAGTCATTCACTCCAAAGTAAGGTCAGATGGCTTTATTCCCTCCTTCCAACTGGTGATTCCATCAGTGTGGGATCTCCTCAGAGGTTCATACAATTCTCCATCCAGAACATACTCTACAAGACCATTCGTCTTCTCCAAAGGAATTCGGAATATTGGAAGACTTGAATCTGACATCACTTCGAATCATAGGCTTTGCGGAGACAAATCAAATCATCCATTTATCTCAAATTATTTTATATATGCAACAGCCTGAGATACGGGTAGTAATTCATGAACAAAGCAATCAATAAGTTCCATTCAAAGAGGCAGCACATACAACAATCGATCGAAAGATGTCACGTCAAAAGTTGTCACGCTTGTCAAAGTTTTAGGTCATCTGAATTATCAGCTTATTGTAGGAGTGAACAAACCCATAACAATCAAGCAAGTTAAGAACACCCAATTAGCACCTGACTTTTCCTTAACGGCCATCGTAATATTCTCAAATCCATCATAATACATCCGAGCAAAGTCGTCGCATCTATCAAAATATTACCCCGCCGCGCCGCTAATACATCTAATAAGTTCTCATTTATCTCCTCGCCGCAGTCCTTGGCGAGCAATCTCGCATTTTTCCTCCAAGTCATCCATTACGTATGAAGAGAGCAAAGAATAAAAAGTCTGATATTATAGCAAATTAGCGAATTTGTGCAATTTGTCACTGGAAAAAGGAGGCAAACATCGGCATGATATCATTACGATGTCAAATGGATGGAAAAAAAATACGAGTATGTACATATCCCGATGACAGAGTACCATGTGGGCATGACACCGCTCGGCGTACGGCAATTTCCAAGGAGATCTAAGGACAAAATTACACAGGCGAAGAGAATAAGAATGCGAATACGGACGAAGAGCAAGACAACAAGAAAGAAAGCACTAAACAACATCAATTTTTCTATGTCGTCGAGCCCAATGGATAATGGCAAGTCAAACATGCGACTAACAAGTATACGGAGGCTCGCATTAAAAATTTGTCGACATTCCTGACGGGAGACATGATGGACGACGGGGAGAATGTATTGGCTTTTGACATTCTCGCCAGACTGAACTAAATAAAAGGCAACAATGCAAACAAACTATGGAAGTGCTCTTCATACCCTTGATCGAGGTGGATGAATTGGACCCATCAAGCTTACTTCGATGTATTATAATAAAGTCTGTTTGAGTTTTGTATATAAGGCAAATGCCATGGTGTTGATTTTGGAAGCCATAGCAAGTACGAACAAAAACAACAACATTTGGTCTGTCAATCGTGTATCTCCGTATTGATGTGGGAGGGACGCTTCGCACTGGCGCACACGTGAACTCTTTAAGACGGCTGATACACCAAAGTGGTGGAGAAGAAATGGATCAGTTGCTATTGATTATCGACATTTCAATTTTGTTTGATAGATTGCGTTGGAGTATTGTTATTATTGAATTGCTTTCTTGAAGTACCACTGCGAGATGCCGTGTAAATACAAAGTTGATGAAGCTAATCGCAGCACCCAGTTTGAGGGAAATGTGTTTTTGAGAATGAAGGACTGTGGGCGAATCAATGTAATCGTATTGATTGGATGCTCGAACAATGCTCTCGTAAGCTAACATCCAAGACGTGCCAATAAGAAAAAATTAAGGCTTTCAGTCCATCCCAACGAGAAATGCTGTCTGATTGAGGTTTGGTTTTTGAGAAAAATTTGACTATGACGAGGTTTTGTGATGCCTGGTGTCACAATTTGGTTGGTGGATAATTTATGTAGTATTGTAGTTGTTCTTGATTGCATGACGCATGTGCCTCCAGCAAGATCTTGCCACACACAGTTTGGCTTAGATGCGAATTTTCAGGTAATTCTTTCAGGTCTCCACCGGGCATGAACCATGCCCTATTCAGAAACATGATGTGAACAAATCTAGTGAAGACACAAAAATCCATGTCCAAACCCACATCGTGTCGCTCTGTTCTGCGCTCTGTTCAAAAGTTGGACATGAGATTTGACGTTTCCCCATATGTGCACGATATTGCTTGAATGGAGTGGTAAATTGGTAAATACTGAGAGTAAATCTAGAAGTATTAGTCATGTTTTGGTATTATTCTTTAGTTGGATCTACTTTGTTGATTGGTGGTTGGTTGCCCGCTGCTTGATGTTCACATCTTGCCCACGAAAGAAAATATCGCTGATGGCTGTTAAGATTGTGGTTGTAATGTTGGGCAGAAATATGGCCAGTGGAGAGGGTGTGTAATGATATCAGATGGTGCTGAGGAAAATCGGGTTACACTTGCATATTACTTCCGCAACACTAGCTTTATTCACACGTTTGCGCATAGCAGCATATAGTACTAAATTTTGTGATTTTTGCTGGGACAAGGCGGCATATCCCGCCAGACTGACATATCCCGCTGGACTGACGTCTAGTTTTCCATTTAATTGTGTGTACAATTAAACCGTAAGTCCGAGTAGAAAATCAAATATTTTGTAAATTGTCCACAATGTTTACATTATAGCCAAAAAAAAATCATGTTTTTTTCTTAATTTCCTTGGAGTAAGCATTTCGCCATGTCAGACAAAATATTCGTCGGTAAGTAAAATGTGTTCATGAGACCCTGTGCTACGATCTAGATTTTCACCAGGAGCGAACAAATCAGTCAAGTATTGGTTTCAAAAAAGTTTCGGTCATTTCAATCGATCGTTCATTTCAGTCATCAGATCATTTCAGTCATCAAAGATTGAGATCGATCGATTGCATTCGACAAAAAATGGTTCTAACCAATCGATTGTTGTTTGAACGCATACAAATTCATTGTATTGGTATTAAAGCAGAAAATCGTATAGACATAATATATAATAATAATAAATGTTATTGAATACACATTGTAATTCCGAATTAAGTCATATTGTGCGTTATACATAATGTACACAAATCAAACCGATCATGAAAGAACATGGAAGCATACTAAAGGACAGTATTTCTTAAGATTGTGAAAAAGTGTTTAGAGTAAGGCATACATAAGTAATGTACACGTTTTCGTAGAACTGTAGTGTAGATATACGTTACTTTATTTCTTAGTATCTGAAAATGTTTCTTATAATAACTATGGGTAATGGAGAATTGGCACAAATTGGTCAGTTCTGTTTTAGCAATGTCTGAGCAAACAACGCTTGTGGATAATTAAAAAAATATATATAAGTGCCGTGTTGAGGAGTAAAAAGAAATAGGCAGTAGTAATTAGAGAATAACTTGCTAAGTATAAAATAGACCTTTAAATATTGTCCTTATTAAGACAGATTTACCTATGGCAGAAAGTATTACTGGAAACAAAATTTGGGGGACGAATTTCCTCTAACTTTTCCAGAATTATTTCCGATGGCTTGTTAATGGAAATAAATTGGAACGGCAGGAAACTAATGAAACAGCTTAATGAATTTAAATTTTTTCACTTTTTTTCACTTCTCTTCTGTAAGCTTATAGAAATACGTAAAATAATTTATTAATTTAATATCTTTTTTTGGGCTTAGATTCTATAAGTCGTAACTATATGTTTTAAGAGACGAAAGGGGTGTCAAAGATGCAATAAGAAAAGGACAAAAACGTTTGGACCAAACTCGACGTAAAAATCGGAAAAAGTATAAGCAATAATAACGAGCTTTTATTTTTTTTTTCTTCTTTTCTCCTTGTATCATTTTATTTATACTGCATGTTAATGAAATCAAAATCCTTGAGTTCATTCTTTTATTTACTATTTATGTGTAATGTTAATTAGGTCATGAACTTTATATCAATAAATACTCGTGTCAAAAAGTAAACCGTGCTCACCGCTTTCGTATTAATTCCTTATTCTCTCATAATCTCTCATAATAATCTCTCATAATGTAAGAAATGAGGGGTGAATAACAGTGGAATATGTCCTAGATAAGGGTTCTTCGGTTGCTAACGCTAAAAAAATAAGGAATATACTATTCTTTAATGAGGCTTTTAAAAATTCTGCAACAAGCATTCCAATAACTGTATTTTCATATTTTTATAAGAGCAAAATTAGCTCAAGCTAAGACGTCACATTGTATACCCGATGCCCTATGACCAGACGTCCTCTTTTAAGAGGACTCTTTTCGTCTAATAAAACAATGTCCGGTATCTTTTTGGAAAAACATATAATTTATCCCCTTTCAGGGTTTTCTCAGTTAACTAAATTTATCGACATCACAAAACTACAAGCTTTTTTACGACACTAGTCCAGACATTTGTATTTGTAAGAATGTACAATATGTAATTACTCAGTGAACTTTCCATAATTCCACAGTTTTTTTTCAATTCCTGAACATAATTGAGCGTATATTTCCAATGGACTGAAGGGCGGAATAGTCTCAAAGACGAAAATGTAAAAGTAATTACATTTGTGTACAATAATGAAATTAAAATACAAAATACTTTAGTTTACTTTACAACTTTATTTTCACTGGCACACATCTTATTCCTCTGACTGTTTACAAACGAATGAATGTTCTCTCTTATTCCTATCCGGTAGTTCCTTTACATTTTCGCTGTTGTTATTTTTCTGAGAAAAGCGTTTGAATCCAGAGCATATTACGATTGATATTTGAAATATGAACAGTTTGTTCATCAGTTTTTCATTTGAAATTTTTGAAGGTGTCTTCCTTTTCGTGCTTATGGATCTAGTCGCCCTAGACATGTCCCGTGTTGAGGTACGGAAAAAATAAGAAATACTCAATGCAGCGCAATGAAACGTGCCTATAGTGAATCTAAAATTTATTTTTGGGTATGGTCTATTTAGGCCTATTGTTTTCTACTGGGATACGAAATCACTAATATGGTGCAAGGTATTAAGCCATACGCCAAAAATGTTCTCATTCATACAAAAAGAACTAAACACAGCAGACTATGCATGTGGGCTCGAACAGTATGCACTAATGTGTGCGTGCTCAACATCCCTCTCTTTAACGAAAGAATAAGTTGAGAATGGAATAGCGAAAATAGTATACTACTACAAGCTAAGATAATGGAGGATATCCTCCATTTCTACCCTCCATTATCTCTAAACACAAGTAAAGGAAAAAAGGAAAGGAAATCATCTCGCTTATTTCGATCGGAACAACAGGAACGAAGGAAACAATTAAATAAGAACCATATGTTCAAAAGAGCGATGGAAGCAAATGATCAAACGAAACGAATAGAATAAACGGAACAAAAATATTGAATTGTTTCGATTGTTCATATCGTTTCGGTCATTCATTACATTTCCGTCGCGGTAGTTCATATCGGTCTGATCGAATCTTCAAAAGTGTTGATTTTATAATTGATTGGTGTTTAGTTGTGTGATTGCAATCAGTAATTGTTTTGAGAGAATGGGTCAAAACGATCGAATCATATTGCAGACTAGGTAAGTGAACCTCACTGCAACTATAGGAACGATCTCACAATGCAATATCACAGGGGGCATGATTATGCAACTACAACGATCCGGTTCCAAGTTCCATGTAATACTATTTTCCGGACGCATTAGAATTGTTGTTTTTTCATTGGACAAATGTCACTGTATAGTTCTGTAATAAAACAACGTAGATGTTGCTTGTGCGGGACTTGCCTCATGCACTTACCATAACCGAAGACCAACAAACAGAAATAATAATTGTCACTTTGCTCAAATTTAGATGAAATGTTACCGTTCGCCAAAATAGCACATCATTTCACAATTTTGAAAAATATTGGTTCAAACTTTTTTTTTCATTTTTTATCGAATTTTCCAAAAACGATTGCCACAAGTAATGTGATTTACATACTGAAATAAAAGAACATGATTCTGGCTTTCAAATTCGGAAAAGAACTTCATTTTAAGTGTTGGCATCGTTTTTTAAATATTTTTTTTTCCTTAAACAGGACCCCTACCTCCTGATATGGACTCCCCGCCAATTCCTATCGTAAAAAATGCTTGTTTTTGAATCCTCCACAAAATACCATTATCACTCATTGACTCCGAAGTTATAAAGGGTGATTTTCTAAAACCTTTAGGAAAGTTTTTCAAAAAAAAAAATCATATAAAATTCAGAAAAATGCATGAAATCTTTATTTGAAGCGATAGAACGGTCCATATAATTTAATGTTTGAAGATTATTTCACGCAAATATTGACCTTGACTGCGCCTCAAATGGTACATCCGCTTAGTCCAATTTTGGCATACTCTTTCCAACATTTCGGCCGGTATCTCACGAATAAATGCTTCAATGTTGTCTTCCAATGCATCAATTGAAGCGGGCTTGTCTGTATAGACATAGCTCTAACATAGCCCCACAAAAACTAGTCTAAAGGTGTTGAATCGCACGGTCTAGGCGGCCAATTGACCGGACCCGAACGTGAAATAAAATGTTCACTGAACTCGCCTCTCAATAAGTCTATTGTTGCGCGTGCTGTGTGGCATGTGGCACATGCTTATTGAAACCACATGTCATGCAAGTCAAGCTCTTGCATTTTGGACAAAAAAAAGTTGGATATCATCTCACGGTAGCGCTCACCATTCACAATTACGTTACGATTCGCATCATCTTTGAAGAAGTACCGTCCGATGATGCCACCAGCCCATAAACCGCACCAAACTGTGACTTTTTCTGGATGAATTGGTAGCTCTTGCAATGCTTCTGGCTGATATTCACTCCAAAATCGACAATTCTGCTTATTTACGTACCCATTGAGCCAACAAAATGAGCTTCGATTAAACTGACGATAAAATGAAAAAGAAGCGTGCGATGAACTTTCTTAACAGAGCACGCATTTTGATAATAAAATTCAATAATTTGCAAGCGCTGTTCGTTTGTAAGACGATTCATGGTTGAATTATATACCAAACTGAAGATGCTTGACAGTAAAACAAAACACGAAGCGTGCGTCAGCTGTTTAAACCAGTTTTGCCAAAAAGATAATAGCTCCTTTAGTACTCTAAAATCACCCTTTAGTACTCTCCCCAATTTTTGGCAACACTGAAGAAAAAAAAGAAACGGTTTGAGGCGGCATTATGCCCTACCTTAAAAAATGAGAAATCAACTATGATAAACAAAGAAATAAATATTGCGGAATCTGGTGACAATGGGTTCATTCCAAAGGCTGATGGGACGAAAGATTAAAATAACCGACCGAAGCAGATTTACAAGTCCAAACCGCAGAATTGAAAGGCGTCCGATGAAATATATCATACAAATTTGGAAGAAGATAATCAATATACAAGCGGCCATTTCACGCACAAACGAGAGTACAGAAATCGAATCGGTTGATCGGTTGCGTACCTGCATCCAGTGTCGCACTCCCAGTTGGTTCTGACATCCTCTACTGCGTTGTTCGACTTCGAACCAGTGGTACAACGCAGACTTCGGTCTGGAGTAGTGTTGTCCATGCGTTGTACATAGATGCCGGGCTATGCTCAAGTCGGTAATTTTTTACTCCCCCTCCGCCTTCCGCTTCAAGTCCTTGCACTATAACATAAGTCATATTACGAGCATTCCCAGAAGCCAGTGTCATGCGATGGTTCCACCTAAGACACTGATTTTTGTTTACGTGAACGACTTTTAGTTGTGTCTTAGAGTAATTTTTTTCAGGCAGCTAGCCATAACCAAAGCACCAGCTACTGACAGTATAATTTCAGTTCTGCCAAGTTTATTAATTTTGCAATCTTATCGAATGTCTCTTGGCTGGTACATACGATGTACGTACACAAATTCTGAGGCATGCTTAACTTACAGAAACCTAACTAACCAGAAACTACATTTTTCTGCTCTTTCTAGTAGATTTTGCTTCGTAGAAACCCCAAATAAGAAGTCATAAAACATCATTCAACAATAAGAAAAAAATACTGGAACCCTGACGGTTTTCATTTGAAGAAGCTTCAAGTAAATTGGCTACGTGCTTACGTTCCATGATTGCTTAAAGCTATAGCGATGTTTGCTCCCAGTCAATATTTGGGTTTCTTCGGTATGCCCCTGTCAAGGATGACACTCCACCAGGGATCTGGGAGCAGCCGAAGACCTGGACCGGAAACTTTTGCAACACCTGCAAGAGGATATTACAAGTGCCACAAGAACCATTCGAGAAAGTGGTTGCGGATTTGCTTCCGCCAGGTATTTGGGGCAGCAGATTGATATCACCAGTGACGCAAGTGATGGAAGGGAAACTGCTTTGAATGTGGTCGCTACGAAGTATGGTTTGATGACATGACAGTCCTGACGAGTACATTTGTATGGAAAATTACTTGTATTAGATTTTGCGTTTCAATTGGAATTTTATGCGGTCAAAATGTTGGGACGTGCGTCATGGCGTGTGGCATAGCAAGTATGTGCGTCGATTCTTACTCTTGGTGTTTAGGATCCGTTCCCGATACGAGAAGCATTTGTAAGCTACGGGTTTACTTCTCTTTAGTAGTTGCCAATTAAATACAAAAAATTGCCACGTTTCTAAAATGCTGCATAAGATAGGCCCAGTTCCACCTCGTCCTGTTGCCCCAGCCATATAATTAATGTTATTAGAATTCTGTAACTTGCGAAAGATCTCTACTGAGAGGTTCTCAGAGGCCTGCGAACTTATATTGCTTCGATATGATCGAAATTCACTCTGTCAGTCAACCAAGGTGCCAAGGCGCTGCTGCTTGAAAATCATCATAACTCGAAAAGTTGGCTCAAGAGGTAACCCTATTGTAACGTCGGATGTTCGTGAACAAAAATTTACAAAAAATGATATTACTTGCATTCTATTGCGAACACGATCAGTGGAGACCCGATAGTCGCGTGAGTAGCGCCTCGACATGTGGCGAGAAGGTTGAGGGTTAAAATTATTCGTGGGTTTTGCTGGATTGACGGAGAGTGGTGCATACGAAATGATTACATGTGATGAGAAAAAATAGCAGAATTACTTACCCTTTCTACGTCGATTAAATCTTAATTAAAGATCGACTAATGTCAGGACTCAATCTGCAGTTAAAGCCGAAGACAGTGAGTCGGTCACGTTCTCGGTTGCGAGAAGCAAGGAACTCTATTAATCGTCCACGTATAAATTTTAATCGTTCTGACTTCAACTATGACAGTCAAGTGGAAAAATCAGTGATTAGTGGTAAAATGAACAAAATTTGTGAGCAACAACTACAATATCCTGTTTAGCGTACTGTGTGAAAGTCTGCATGCCGCTTTGCATGCACTAATCGGCATGTACCAGTGCGGCCTCCAACCAGGCACATGGGCTATAGACTAATTCACACTAAAGCAGATGCTTTTAAATTAATGCACCACCTTTTCATCGTTTTTAAACCCGCATACGACAGCACACATCGCAAGGAATTGTTTGAAACTGTGGCCGAATTCGGGATCCCGAGAAAATTGATCCGGTTGTGTCGTGCCGCGTCAAAACATGCGCGATCCATTGTGCAGTTCGTCTGAAGGACTTCTGAGCCGTATAAGTCCTAATAAGTCAATTGTGCTAATTCTCCTTGCTCCAGCTTACCGAAAAAAAAACTTCTAAATCTAGACACACAAACTGGAGTAACAATAAACAAAGATTTGGACGGACTGAGTACGAACAAAACTTTGGCGGACAATCAAAGTTTGACGCTCACTATGTCTACTGTTTTCCCAAGTAATGATTGGTGGACAGGACAGGAGGAAGAAGGGGATCATTAGTCAGGAAATGCTTTTTTAGTACGTCCCACGTGCTTCAACGAAGTTTATCGAAAGCGCTAGTACAACCCATATACACCTTCCCGAAATTTCATGTCATATCTAAATCTAGCATGAAGAATCTAGCAATATTCAGATAATACCGAGATAATGAGGAACATCGTGCGGAAGTTGCAGTAGGGGCCAGGGCCTATCATCTCGGCAACCACTTGTGTTGTGCGTGCTATTGTTGTCTCACGAGTGGGGGGGATCTACAGTTTTGTGCCGACTCCAAACGGCGAATTGAAGAAGGTCTTTGTAGAAAGTTATATTCTTTGAGCATCGTGACTCGAAAGAGGTGGGGCCGTGAAAATTAATTTGCTCGTACCATGAATCTAACGTGGGCTGCGTAGGTTTTAGTGAGTAGGGGTAAATGAACCAACACACAACATCACGGCCGCCATACCACTACGAACCTTTACAATAGCCACCTAGACAGCAGCCATCATACCAACGAGTCACTGAAGCTCGTACTTCCTTTTTGTTCGCAGATAAGAGGAAGTTTTTTTTTTTTTTTTAAGGAGACAGCAATTCTTTAGCAGCTTATCATACACTGTTTGAATGGAAGGTGTGTATATGCAATTGTATAGGTGAATTATCTTTACCGTATGTACAGTAAAGATTCACTTTACGGACACACCTCCATACGGACAATTTTGTATGGTATCGGCATGTGGTATTCGTGTATTCAACACATAATCCATCTTTGCCGGGGACATATATTTCAACGCGAAGAAGAAACGAAGTTGGAAAAGACAGAAAATCAGAGGAGCAATGGAGTACATAGGGGGAGTACATATAGGCATATATACATGTCTTCTCAGTTTCAGAGAATACATGCCTATATGCCTATATGGCTATCTCTTCTGATAGCCTGGCAGCGATCAATCACTTTCAACTCCAAATCCTTTACCGTCCTTCCCTCAATTGCCGCCTCTTTCTCAAAGAGATTACCAAGTATTTTAACATCCAGTGCCGGGACACTGTGACATTCCAGACAATTGCGAAGCTGACGAACTTGCTAGAAAGGACACAATTCCCCTACTCTTTCCGGGTGGAAACCCACTCTCAATGCATATCGCTCCTATAAAACAACTGCTAAGACTGCTATGCCGAATTCCGTCCAGACTATGCCTTCCCTACATTGACTTCTGCAGTAGATGTAGGGACGAGGATGATGAAGAAACCATTGAACACCTGCTGTGTAGCTGCAGTGCTCCCTCTTCCCGCAGATTCAGACATCTGGAGGCTCACTACTCCGAATACCTGGCTGAACTGGGCAACATAAGAGTCAGCCATTACCTGATATTATGGATGAGCAATTCTTCTACGACCACAACGTCGTCGAGAGCGCTCATGTTCTTTTCCGACTCAGCACAGAGTCTTTTGACACCGTAAAATAAATAAGTGGCTTGAGGACTGAAGAACACTTCTGTAAGAGGAATGACGCCAGCTAATCAGCACTGCACACTCCATACCGAAAGCAAAGTATCATTCTTCGCAATCAATCAAATTGTACAATTCGAAAATTACCTTCTTCTGAGTGGGAGTTCAATGTTTTCCTTGAGACCTTTAATTAGGGGACTTTGTCGTTTCATTCCCGCTAGCTCTACCAAACGAAGCTGCTTCGGTTCACTGTACTCATTAGCGATGTCTAAAGATGCCTTGGCGAATTCCTTTGAATGTCGCTGAATGGCATCAGGATTTTAATACATCCCATCACACTGTGTTCGTCATTAATTTTGCCTCGATTTCACTCTGTCCTTCAGTGACACGAAAATGAATGAATTCTGCAGCAGATAGAATTTTGAGTGATTTGCCATGAGAAAAAAAAGAAAAGGAAAACACCCTTATTTGCATATTGATGTCGCGTATACAAAGCACAAATTCAGGTTCAATTGTGGCACGATGTCAGGACAGGTACATTGCCCGCCAGGTTCGATTAATGACATTGCACTGTTGGTAGCAAGAGCAAAGAACCATTTCAATGCATTAGCATCCCCTTTTCTCTGTTTGCAGCGATCTTAATGCTCAAGAAGGGCCCTTTGTCCTTTTCCCATTTTTAATTAAGCGATGAATAGTGTTAGGGTGAATAGTGTGTGCTTTCGTTTTGTTGTTGCCCAGAAAGTGATGCTTCAGAAATAAGGTGCGCATTGACGTCAACGCCCAATCTTAGACCTAATTTCCAAGAAGGGTTGAGCCAAGCGATCCCTGTTTTCGTTAGAAGTAGTTTGATTGGAAAAAAGGGTCACCACTGAGGGCTGTGAGGAAGTTTTTCAGAAGTTACACTGTTAAACACATTGTCGGTACGTATATTAATTTCGGTGGCGTAGCTGTTCTGTCTACAATCTGATGTCTACCTTTCTGTGTAATTTGTGGACTTCAAAGATTTTTTTGGGCAGGAAAAGGGTTATGTTTGTACGGGGATTTTATTGAGTGCGTAAAGGAGAATCAAAAGGTGTGATCTGGAAAAAGGTTACTCATACGCCCTGAAAACGGCAATAATTCTTTTCTTTTAAGCATAATGAGTTTTGTTTGTACCCGAAAGGCTTTGTCACAACCATGCTACCGCCGAATAAATTTCAACAGTCAATGAACAAATTTCAAGTCCAGCCAATGAACTTATTCGGTCGTGTAGCAAATCGAGGGTAAATGCGTTTTTAAAGTTTTCAGGTTCTTAAGAAAAAGGAAACATTGTTAAATCAGCAGAAAATAGGAGCTTCCAAGTGACCACTATCTTGAAGTCGAATGGTGCCCCATTATGTGATTAGTCAATTTAGAGGAGATTGTGAGCATCGAATAATAAATAGAAGAAACACAAGACTGATAAAATTTTTTGAAAATTAAGCATTCGATGTGCAACTAACAGAGGTAGACTAACCGGTATGTCTACTCGTACGTCAACCATGTACTGCGGCTCAGTGGTCAAATAGGTAGCGGAAGCAACTGTAGGTGGTCCCCATTCCTAGGTTAAGACAAACCAGACCCAATGTTCGTCGCGGCAACTGGGCAGAGGATGTGCAGTGCAAGATAAAGGGCAGCGCAAGTGTAATCTTAGGATTGAAGGAACGAAGATTCTACGCCTATGAAAAGGTATCTCGCAACAGGCCTTTTATAAAAGCAAAACAGATTTGACAGTAGGCCTTAGGAATGGCACTCATTGAATTAAAAACGGTAATTTTATTACTTGCACGCAGGGAATATTGAATGTATTGAACTTCTAACAGCAGCTTAAAGGATCAGAAGAGAGTGATTGGGAATCAAGAAATCCCAACTCCAGTCTACGACCGGCTTTGAAGAACACAGCTATTACAAAGCTGAAGAACAACATTTCCGTAGGCTGCGATAGTGCAGAGCTCTCCATCGGCGGGGGGCTATGTTTTGTAAGGGAGCATGCAAGTTAACACGAAGGATTTATCAACGGACAAACATCCTTCGATCGAAAAACAAACAACCCACTCCGAATGTGACATCGAAGGGTGATAAGTAAACATAGCCCTGCAAACGATGCGATACACCTTATCGCCAGCAAGCAAATTTATCGGAAAGGAAGCGTGTCTACTTTAGGGTGAGGGAAAATAATTGATAAAGGCACTATGAGGATTATTAAAATAGGTTAGTTTCGAGTCTTAACAATTAAATTATATTTTTATAAAAACTGTTAGTGTTTTTAATTTGCATCAAATCATCTACAAAATCTGGGAAGACGAAAGCATGCATGACGACTGGAATATCAGCTACAAGGCCTCATCCACTTATCTTGAAAGACCAACAAAGATAAAGGTATATGGTATATCCCCGCCGATAGTTGTCTATAGGACCCCGTTCTGCGTGCTGTGAAAATGTCGGCACTAATCGGCACATATCTGTGCGACTTTTTCTAATAGATCTTTACTTAATATATCATATTTTATCTTACTTCGTACTTTACTAATATTATAAATTGCTACAGTTTAGATGTTTGATATAAGATCACGGCAAAATGGTTGGACGCATTTTGGTATGCACTTAGCTTATGGTCTGATTTGAGCTACCTTTCATTGCATAGATGAAGTTTAACTTCAACTCAACCTCTTCTGTGGTCGACTGGAATCGACGATCACGCTGTGTGTGCAGGCTATGGTTGAAATGGATTAAAAAAATTTGCGGAAATTCCAAACAGATCAACCCCATTGTTCCAGATGGCGACCGATCGCTAAATTAAACGATCACTAACGACATTACTTGAGCTCGGATGGGGCAGTATATAGGGAAAGAAAGGATATAAGGAAAGGGCAGAAGCTAAACTCTTGAGCTGAGGGTGAGATAATTGGGATGCTTAATTTATATAATGGAAAAATAATTTTAAGAGTGGAAAAAAAATAGCTTATCATGTGCATAAAATATAATGCAGGCGAAGAACTTAGGTACATGTTACACAAACACACAGTGGTAGCGCGTGCAGTCCATAAAATATTTGCGAAACGATGCGGTGGTTTTTGTATGATAATTTTACTTGCAGATAATTTTACGTTTGCCAGTAATCTATTGAAATGAGAAAAATAGTAACGAAGGCTTTTCTTCATCAGAGTTCGTGTCATAATGTTGGCCCGGAATACAAGCTTAGGTTCTGCCATGCAGCAAAATGCTATCGGGATGGGAAACAATTGTATCGAGTCCTTATTACAACCAACAACAAGCTTTATGTTCTGCTTCTGGATACGGCGATGCGAGTATCGTCGTCCTTGCTCCTCAGATTATTAAAAATATGAAAGTTTCGATGACTGCTACCCAATCCTGCTAAACAGGTCCCAAAAAAGTCTATACCAATATTCTCAAGGTATTGTGACGTGAATAGTATAATGTGTATAAGATGAGATGATGAGGACACCAACCACCTTAAAAACGCCATCTACACGCAAGGAGAAGAACGATCCACTCCGACGAGTATTCTCAAAATGTTTGTACATACTGCTAGAAGGAATGACGCCACCTATACCCGGATAGATTACAAAGAATCATGTATATAAGCGCCAGCGGGGGAATTGCACAGGCTCGTGGCGACGGTATGATCAAGAAGAACTATTGGGAGGTGTAAACATCGGGACGACGGTCGATGCGAGTTCAGTTCAGTGTCCTGATAAGTAAAGTTCAGTTTGGGATTTTATTGTGTTCAAAATTCTAATCGGTTCAGCCTGAGAGGCAGCAAAGAGTTTAGTAGTAAAGCAATAGCAGTCGTTAAAGTGTAAGAGTAAGAGTAAACCAGAGCTTGTATATTGTGAATAGTGAACTTCTGTCTCTCATTCGCCACAATGCAGTGATCGAACCCTTGTTTTGTGGACAATTTAATTAATTTCACGTAGACTCATTTCTTCTAAGCGTAACAATGTGATCCACGCTACCAAAACTGCCCTACCAAAAATATTTTTTGGTAGTCTTATGGTCCTTTCTCTTACCCAATTGGAACCCGTGCACTGCTACGTTAACAAAAATTACAAATTTTCCTTTTCTTTAGGTACATTCGGGTACATTCAGTGCAAATTTCATTTCTTAAGTCAAATGACTTAGAAGCTGCAGCTGAGGATAGACGGACAAACACCGGGATGATTCCATAAGGGGTATAGCTAGTTGACCAAATAGTAAGTCAAATTATTCAAACTATTAGATATGAATCCAAGACTATCTATAAAATTAATCGGTAACACATCCGCCATGCATATTGCGATCCGGTTAGAGGACTTCCGAGCCGTTTGACACCTGTACCGGATTTTGGGCAGAAAATGCGCTGCTCTGTTGTCTCAACCTTTGGATTGTCGATACAACTAGTTAACAATCCTAACTCGAAAGCCGAATGTCATGCTTTACAAGAAATCTTGAGCTTAAGGCGAAAGCTGCATAAGTTAAACAGCAGATTTTATTATAGTGATTTGGATGGGGAAGCTTGATTATTGTAGTCGCCTACTGAGTAGACCGCCTTGTGTTTTCACTCATCGCTGAATTTTCGTAATACTAAAATAAAACTGTAATCTGGGATACCCCA
Organism: Eristalis tenax; assembly: GCA_905231855.2. Lineage (NCBI taxonomy): Eukaryota > Metazoa > Arthropoda > Insecta > Diptera > Syrphidae > Eristalis > Eristalis tenax. The sequence continues at coordinate 116,671,915 of HG993124.1, forward strand.
GATGGCAGATGTAAAAAGCGAATAACATGCGGCGTCTCTCGTTACTCTCAGTTTACACCAAACGATTCGAGACTGAATAAAAATCTGAATAGTTTTTTAAGCCAATTGAAGCCGGCCCAACGAAACTCAAGCATTTATACACACGTCTCTGTATATCATATGTCTCTCTTGAAATTTTAAAGTTTGTACAGATTTTTCAGAACTGGAAACAAAATTATCAAAAGACAATTCTGCGAACATCCTGTCATCATCTTTGTATAAAAGAGAATCCATATAAAAGTTCTATGTATGTACGTTCGTACTCGTATAACGAACGAACATTTTTTTAAGATGTTTCCTCGAACTATGAAGCAGATATCTTCAATACCCATGTCGCCATTGATTTGCAAAACCGATTGCTACAAAGTACACCCCTCGTTCGATTCCTTTTAAATTCGTTTCTTTCCCATCCGCGTATCCATTGGAGCGGTAAACGAGTAAGGCGACGATATTGCAATTCTTTTCATAATTTCCCAATAGGATTTCCCCATCATCTGTACTTGAAGCATTTGATGATGAATCCATACGGTATCCAGCGTATTCGTGAAATAATTAAACCTTTGCAGAACATAAATTATATAAGGGCATAAAATCGATTTGAATTCAAAAAAAAAAAAGTTCGAAGGATGCAGATGGGACTTGCATGGATAAACGTGCATGGATACGAATCAGTTTTACATAGTATCTTCATCTAATAGGAATGAATTGAAGATTTTCATGAAATCAACGCAGCGTTTATCGCTTCTCATCCGGACGTATTTGAATAACTCTTCGCGAATGATTGCATTTGCTGCAGAATGGAGTAGACGTTGACTTTCCATCAAGAGAAGGCACTACGATATATGTTCCGATTTTATGGTAGAAGAGATACTTTCATAGAGATACTTCGTAAATGAAAGATTGTGTGTACATATGCATGCATATTTACTGAACCAATTTGTAACTTGTAAGCAATATGTTATGTGGTAGTCTGTCATATTATCCATTACGTTTTAAATACACATTTTCAGCAAGTGGAGAGGGAAGATAGGTGAGTCAAAGAACAGAAAGAGTTAGTTTTGCTAATTATATTGACAGATACCAAACGAATGTAACCGAGTACCTTCGAATAAAGAAAATCTATAACAGAATATAAAGAGAGTCCCAAAATTAACTCAAGATTTGAATTAAAAATAAAACATATTTTTCAGACTTTAGACTGTTATTTTCTTATTCAACTGTAAAAGGGTTACTTTTTTAAAAACAGGCATCCAAGGCTTCGCTGGCACATACGTAATCCTATGTCGAAATATTGCACAACCATTCTGCGTAAATGTGGCACTTGTGCAACGTCTTGTTGAAACCACATATTAGCCATAAGCATGATCAAATTTCTGCAGCAAAGGCTGTGTTGATTTGTAGCGATATCGAGCGCCATTAACAGTCACTGTTTGACTAATGATGCCGCCAAACTTTCATTATTTTCAAAATACAATGAAAACATGCAAGTTGATGACTCTGTTAATCAAATCATGTCAATTAAATAATTTGAACTTTGGATTTTGTTATAAATCGCACACTTAGAGAAAAAATTGGAAATTCTTTATCCAAACTATTGGGTCTATAAATTCGTGCGGTTTCCTAAGAGATGGCGTAACTTGTATTATTCCATTGGAACATGCGTTGTCACTGTACGTCATTTCAGTATATGTCATTCATTTGAAGCGTAAACAACAATAATTTTTTGTCACTAAAATATGTCGAACTTTGTGTCTGAAAAAGTGTTTTTGCGGGGAGTTCTTTTTCATTACTTTAATAATATTTTAAATGATAATATTTTAAATATTTAAAATATAACTGTTGCCGAAAGTCATCGTATTTTGGTGGAATTTTATAGTGAACATGCGCTAGCTGAGCGAACGTGCCAAAAGTGGTTTGCACTCTTGGCCAACCAGCCAAATCAACGGCAAAGCCGAATATCCATGGCGCGAATTTAATGGGATTAGAAGGGTGTGCTATATTATGATATGCTAACCTTGTGAAACCATCAATGCCGCCTAGCCGGCACAGTACTTTTGGGATGGGATCCACAAATTGCCAGAAAGATGGGAAAAAATCATAGCTTCAGGTGGGCAATTACATGTTTTTCTTAAACAAACGTTCAAATTTTGAAAACAAAAAACCCGCATGAATTAGAATATTTATTCAATAATAAAATGTTTTTTTATGATCTTCATTGACGACATTAAATTAAATGCTTCCTATTCGCTAACGAAAATATATAAAAGTATTAAAGATGTCAATGACTTACTTCAATCTGATATTGATAATATCTTCGAATAGTAATAACCACAGTTTAACTCTTAATTTTCAGAAGCGATAAAATGTCATTCACTAAATCTACATTTCCCATTGAATTTAACCTCTTCTTCATTGGATTGGATAATCTTTCTGAAGTGATATGTATTAAAGACTTAGGAGTACAGTTAAACTTTTTTGTTTCACCACACATATAAATTATATATTATCTAAAGCCAGTTTAGCGTTCCATCCACTTAGTCCAATTTTGGAATACTCTTTCCAACATTTCGGCCGGTATCTCACGAATAAATGCTTCAATGTTGTCTTCCAATGCGTCAATTGAAGCGGGCATGTCTGTATAGACATGAGCTTCAACATAGCCCCAAAAAAAAGTCTAAAGGCGTTAAATCGCACGATCTAGGCGGCCAATTGACCGGTCCCGAACATGAAATAAAATGTTCACCGAACTCGCCTCTCAATAAGTCCATTGTTGCGCGTGCTGTGTGGCATGTGACACCGTCTTGTTGAAACCACATGTCATGCAAGTCAAGTTCTTGCATTTTGGGCAAATCTCATTGGACATCATCTCATGGTAGCGCTCACCATTCACAGTTACGTTACGATTCGCATCATCTTTGAAGAAGTACGGTCGAATGATGCCACCAGCTCATAAACCGCACCAAACTGTGACTTTTTCTGGATGCGTTGGTAGCTCTTGCAGTGCTTCTGGCTGATATTCATAAGTCGACAATTCTGCTTATTTACGTACCCATTGAGCCAAAAATTAGCTCCGTCGCTGAACACAATTTTTCGGTAAAAAAGTGGATCGTCGGCCAACTTTCCAAGAGCCCATTCACCAAAAATTGTACGTTGCGGTAGGTCGTTCGGCTTCAATTCTTGCACCAGCTGTAAATAAATAATTAATAAATAATTGAAAAAAATAAATCATTTCACATCTCGAGTGCCTAAATAAAACTAACCCACACATTGTTTTTAAATATTTTTCAGAATTTCTCTGAAGTTTTAAACATTCGCTGGTGATTTGAAATTAAAACTTACAGATTATGGAAATGGTTGAAACACAAGTAAAGCGAAATTTTTCTAAATGCTAAATTTTTAAAGTACACATTACTTCTGAATAACCTCATCCAAACCGATTTTCCCTTTGTTCCACAAACAGAAATACTTTCAGAGGCTTTTCTCAAGGTTTTTCGGATGGTCATCACATATGTACATAAATATTGGCTCCTCTCAAATGGTTTTTGTGGTCAACAGTTTTTGATATTCCCAAAAAGAATTTCTCATATTTCGCCCCCAGCTAGCTAATGTGTTGTCAAACGAAAATTGTGATGAAAGCCTCAACATCTGGGGAATACAGCATCTGTTCCATCACTTTGTCGTGTCTTTGAAAACTAGTCGCATTGAATTCATTGCAATCGTAGGTTTGGATTTCGCTTAAGGCATAGATTTCGAATGGCACATCAGTTCATGTGTGACCTTAACTTTAAGTGCCACATTCAATAAATTAGTAAGAACCATTGTCATTGACCATTTTAATGGATATCTATTGCATGTATCGTATTGGGAATGGGAATGGCCTTGGAAGACATACTTTCAACGACATCGTAAGAAGATCGAGCGTCATGTCATCTGCTTGGCACACCCTTGCTTTACCAACTCAAAACAGTAAAGAGCTTTACAAAGTTCATGAAATTAAGTTCACCGACCGGAGATTTTATGTATTTGTAAGCTGCAGCCTACAAACTCCATCAACCGTAGGAAAGGCATTTAGCTGTAAAAAGGCAAATGGGGACTACCGCCATTCATCGTTTAATGGATTTTCACCTCGATAGTCAGAACGACGATAATGTCAGATTGATGGACATCATTGAACAATTCTATCATCTGTTACGTACCCAACCGGCCGCAATGACTGGCCTGCATGTGTATCAGCGAGGCGTTCAGAAGCACTCTGTCTGATGTACTTAACATAATCCCCCACCGTTCTCCGCTGGAAGTATTTTCAAACAAGTGGTAGCCAACACAGCCCTGTGACTTAAAGCACTACGACTGTGGCCCGAAATCACCATCGGTCACCTACCTTTCCAATGACACCGACAGCCTACTACCCCCTGTCTTCGGGAGGAAAAAGAAATTCTCCACTTGCATTCCTCCAGATCGGATCGGATGTCTGACAACCAGACGCTGGCTGATCCCCTGGGTATCTTCACTGGCGGACGAATGTGTGGGTGTAGGTGTCTATTCCAAAACCTCAATATTGCTCTCTTTACGAGCCGATAAACTCACAAGGTGTGGTACAACCTCTTATCTAACCCTAGGAGCAGATCCACCTTCCATGCGAACTCATACACACCCGCAGGATGGTTGTAACATACAATGACTTTTGCAGACGCTGTCTGGATGAAGAGGTCAGCAGAGTCAAGTCGTAGGTACTCACGCCTACGGATCTACTATGTCCATAATCTCAGAGAGCTTAACCGCTTTGTCATCGACACCAACTGGTTCCAAATTTAGGAGTAGTCAACACAATGCGTATAAGTGTGACTGAGCTCTGCAGTCAGCCACTCCTACCAAAGGGGAATTCAAGGGACCTCCAAAGTTTTGCCAGGACCTCAAACATCCACATGGGACAGTTCTACAGTGAATCCCCTATTAATAATCCTCCATAATCCTGCATAAAATAACACTATGCTTTGAATACAACAGTTTCCACTAGACACGATAAACTCGATATCATCTCATCTAACGAAATTATTTCTTACTACGTTTCGAAGCACATACCGACATTCATAACCCTGAGCGAACAAAGGACATAAACACGAATCCCTATGAAAAATGAAAAGTTTGTCTATTTCATCAGTACAACACCTTCATCTAATCAGTTCCCCAGGACACATTAACACCGCTGTATGATGATGGTTATGTTTTTGCGGACAGGATTTGCACGTGCCGTGAAAAAATGAATTAAGTCTAGTCACATAAGTAATATCGGTGGCAGACTTAATTTTTCGATAAAATTTTACGAACACAACCCATTGTGAGTCAACGAGAGTTGAGTTGCGATATGAACGAAAAGGGCGTCTCGACCGTTGAATGTACTAAATACGACTCTAGTCAAGACTTTTGCTGTTACTGATTCTTATCGTAGACATTTAATTGGGACAAAGTCGGAACAGAGCTCCCGTAAAGGATAAGCATATATGTGCAAACATGTTCACATTTAATGGATACGTGGCGCATTGAACATGATGTCAACTAAGGTAAATTTTGTATATGATGTGGTATCAACGGGGGTTAAATGAAAAGCGTTTATTGTGGCTTACCTTTTTTGTAATCCTTTTTTGTAATCCAATTAAAATTGTCGATGGCGTCTCACTTGCAAAATTGCAATGTCGTTCGATACTACAACCATGTCTTCTGAGCGAAAAACTTATGCGATTTTCGGCTTATTTTACGGCAGGGTAAAGGTTCACATGCCGCGTGAAATCTTTAAGGCAGAATTCACATAACATTATTCAACGGATACGAGCGAAAAAGGAGCAAATGTGAAGCGTTTCCTGAAAACATTGATCGTATAGCACCGCTAAATTACAGCCATACCCTCCCTCCCCTGTTACCTTATCCTCTCCCTTTCCTCTTCTCTTCGCATTTGGTGGGCTGGATCAGGGTGCCGATTATCAGCTTGGCTGGTGGAACACTTGAAAAATATCTCAGTCGTTAACGGTGTGCCGGTGACTCGTGAAATACCAAAGAGACCGATGCTCTCTCACCGACTGGGACAAAACCCAGTGCCCTCAAGGACTCAACAAATACGGTTCCTGCAGTGCCGGGGGGGGCAGGAATGCGGCCAGCTACTCCAAAGGTTGCATGGAGCCTCCTAAGCCTACAAAGCCGGGTAAGGTCAGCCGTAAGGTTATAGAATCTTCTCTGAAAAAACACAGGGATAGACGTTTCGCAGCCAGAATCATGGAGAGAATGAAGGGGTAATGCCGCACTGGACTGTACGTCCCCGTCCACGTCCAAGCGAGCCATGTCGGCGGAGACATCGCCCAACTACCAAGCCTACCGGTGGTGTACCAATCACCGGAGGGCCCCATCGGTCCTACAATGAGGCTGTGATCGACAGACGTGATGATGACTCCGTCATCTCTTCCGCCCACTGCAAGAAGATTGACATTGTCGCCAAAATCTGCAGATTATGAGGGAAAATGGTGTTGCCTTCGACGCTGGCTGGCATCAAGGACGTATTAAGCTCGTATCGTACGCAGACGCCAAGATCCCTGCACCCCCACCCCCGCCCTATTCCTTTCGACTCTTCCATTCAATTGTATGTTCCTGTGTGCCGAAGTTCGTTAATAGAGGAGCCATACATTATAATGAAATCATAGAAAATAAGCTTATATCACTTTTGGGGTTTTATTGAAATCTTGGATCTTCCGATTAAGCTATCCCTCAAATCTTCTTCTCCCATGCGTCGGCTACCTTCCTTTATTACATACAGCCTGCCATTTTATTTGTTTCAAACCTTGTTATAACGTCCTCAGGTTCAGTACAATCAACCCGACAACAACACTTATAAAACGATTTCTGTTATTATGTATAACGAAACTACACTCTCAGATTATTTGCCCGATTTGAGGATAAAACGAATCCTGGCTGCTGAGAGTCCTTTTAAAGATTTCTGTGCATAGAAGGACATACGTACACACACGTTCACGAGTATACAAATATTTGTTCTTTAAAGATAGACTCCCGTCTTTCGACAGGGTCGAAAAAGGACGCCTCGCAGACTCCTTCATGGCCACTGACAAAACAGTTTGATTACATTTTTGATAACACACACTGAGGCGATGAGATGAAAGGTGGCCGCCTATACTCTATCAAACATCATCTCCTCATGTCATGATGCTTATTAATATGAAACAAAATATTTTATTTTATAATGATGTGAATGGGATAAAATAACCAGACGATGTCTATGAACTTCGGAAGTGCATTGGGGTGGATGTCGCTTTTCTTGGCAAACAGTGCCTGATTGAAGAGCTGCGCGTGGGGAGGACTGCAGCCTAAAGGTGAAATACAGACACGTTCGAAATAATTCAATTCAAACGAGAGTCACATGGAACATAACCAATTGAAAATTCTTCGTAGTCGCTTCAAGTCAAACATAAAAGCCCATCAAAGGAATAACAATACAAGAATGATTGATTGGATAAGTGAAGGTGGTTGCACGTGTATTTCAATGAGTGCATATTTAAAATTCTTGTTTCATTTTTATTCCATGAATGCGCGGACCTGTAACTGAGTGCCAACTGGCTCAGTTCATTTATTTTTCGCGGACTCGATATAGTCACGCCTCATTGTTGACGTGTGGATGACATAAGGGAAAAGGGCGTCGGGTCTACTGAAGCAGGCCTTTGTTGGAAACCGGAACATGTGTAAATATTTCAGCAGATTGTCCATAGTGTAGGGGACATGATTGAATGCACCTGTTTCATACGTCAAAGATGACGTCAAGTGTCAATGTCTTCGCTAATATTCCCACTTCACTTCACTGCCTTCTAAACAGATCGGATTTAGAGGGTTTCATACGTCAAAGATGACGTCAAGTGTCAATGCCTTCGCTAATATTCACCTGGTGCCACTTCACTGCCTTCTAAACAGACCAGTTTGAAGCGTGTGAATAGTTTAAGTGGTTTTATATGATTAGGTTTATGTAGTGAAATCAATTTATTTAAGCGAATCAAAGAAGTATTCACCGCAACTGTTAATTTTTACTTTGGCTAGTACAGGTCAGTTGCATGGAAGATGCTTCAGTGATTGGATCTCCTCCATTGTTCTGCAGTTCCTAAATGGCCAGAATAGCTTGCATATTTTGCAGGAAGTTATTGCTTTTCACATTTATTTTTAGCTGTGTATTTTAAAGGGTGCCCCAAAATGAACGCAAGATTTGAATTAAATAGAAAATACAGTTTTTAGTCTTGAGAATATTTTTTTTTTAATTAATTGAATTACAAATCACCTCCACGGCTTTGCTGGCTCTCTTTTGTGAGTGAGCATGACCATTCTGTGGCTAAATTTCAGTGATGCAGCGTTTAATTTCCTGACGTAGGCCCTTACATCAAATAACCCCCCATATTGTGTTAAAACACAATATAAACACAATATCTAGGAATCCTAGGGGATTCTGTTCACCGAAACGAGAAAGTACACGACAAGAAAATTTCGTATGCAGTAATTGAATTGTTTTACGGGCTGTGTCATGTGGCACTATCCTGAGATCGAACGGTTGTGGGTTGGTGCGTCGACTCTTACGCCGGTGGTGCCAGGTATGATACCCCGAATTAACCACATTTCACAATCTACGGCCCACGCCTTTTGCTTCACTGTATTATTGGCTAGAACGGAAACGGCCTAAAACTCATACTAGGATCATCCACTCGTGCTGGAACAGTAGCACGTACAACATCAGTGGTTGCTGTACAAGTTAGGCCTCGGAATTATTTGGTCCAAAAATGCCACTAAACTGTCATTAGTTTTGAAAACACGTTCTTTTGTCTTGTGACGCTCCATTTTTTTTTTTCATTGGTGCCAAAAATTTACTACACACATGACGGACAATTTAAATCTTCCGTCAACTTTGGGACCCCGTTAAGTTTTGTCTCTGAAAACAATTTGTGAAAAAAAAATCACCCCTAAGTGGAATCGAAACGCATATCAGTAAATTTATACGTAAAGTCAGACTTGCGTTGCCGACAAGAGTTGTATATATACAACGAATGGCGGACACTTCAAGTTCAGACCCGAAATTGATAGACCGTATAATATTGTAGCTCCTGTGTTTTTATATTTTTCAAATAAATACCCCGATATTCTACACCTTTAAATGTAATTATTCTCTCTAAAAGGAAATTTACCCATTTGTCCGTTTACACTGTCAATTAATTGGTGCACACAAGAAATTGAAAGTCAAGTGAAACCAACTGGAATACTTTCCAAAAATTGCAATTTCAATAAGTGAAGAATTTACACTATAGCATGGTAGTAAATAATAAAAAAAATAATATCCGGTTAAAGGTTCACGATCTGCACATATTTTTCAAAAATAATGACGTCATTCACGTGTCACTCAACATTTCATTTAATGTTAATTACATTTATCGGGTAGCTCGCCCATAGCCATGGATGCAGTAAAGACAAAAACTACAAGACCAATGTCGAACATGTCAAGCAAGTGCATCGCACATATGCAAATACGTATGCACTTGCATCATATCGGAAATCATCGATAAGTCATGTTCCAGCGGCGTTTATCGGGTACATGAGGAACTCTTTGAGTGCGCAAACAACCGCATGAACGTCTGTCAGTTGATAGGACTATGATTTCAGGTCCAGTGACTTCCTTTGTGTCATAAAAAAGTCCTTGAAGTCAATTATGTTGACCGTATCATGGGGAAAAAAAGCTTGCCCCAGCACTTGACATCTGTTGCCTCCCTTAATGGCAACGATGCTTTTTGATTTCTTTTATTAAAGACTCCACAGCATTGTGGCTATATAGCGACATCGGAATTGCCAACCAAACTGACCATCAAACGACTGATAAAAGGTGTTCAGTTCACGGGCACCAAACGAAGGGGAAGAATGATGTCACTTGGAAAAAACGGGCGCATGAATGTGATATTAAGTAAACGCGTGTGAAAGTAGATAAAGTCCCAAAGCGTTTTTAATATAGAAATTCATGCGACAAGCACATTGTTCGAGGCATACATTAACAACTGGAATGATTAACACCACTCGAGAATGCACAGCAGACGTCATGAATAAACAAAAATCAAAGAGTTGCATTCCTTGATTGAGCTTCATTGGTGACGGCCTTGAGGACTAGATACACACGTCTAGGTAATCGACTTATTCTCTTAGCCATGCCACATGTAACTGTAACACATTTGTATTTAATTAGTCACTTAAATGTCGCATAAACTGACTAAGACAGAACAAATTTGTCACAGTGACATGTGGCACGACTATGAGAATAGGGGGAAATATGTCGATTTAATGCATTCTGACTATGTGTGTACATGGGGTGCGAGCACACAATTTCAAACAATCGAGGATTGTTCATCTTCATTTAATTCGAAACAAATATGTCCTGGCAGCGTGTAACTTGAAACGAGTTTAATTTTGACAAGTACTTACAAAATTTTATTGCTGCCTGAAAAGTGAAATGTGAATTCAGTAGTTTTTGAATTCAATTTGAATATTGTGATATATGTGAAACATGTTACTGTCTGATTTGGGAAGTAAAGATGAGGAGGCGTCTAATGCTAGAGTCAAAAGAAGATGTTTAAGAGACTCTAACAATCCATTAGAATTGTGTGAAAATGAGAAAGTATTCTGAAAGACAAATATGCCTTCGACGACATTGTTTTTGTTTAGTTTTGTGCAGCGAATGCTGATAAAGGACACGATAGGCCGCCGAGGGCATATAAGAAGCCCATGCGTTTCACCACGCGTGTAGTATTGTGCAGCATTGAGCCCTTTAGCTACTGAGAGTTCTCAAGTCGATGTTGGAGCAAATGTGTTACACACTTATTTTTGGCCATTTTGAATTAAATTTGATAGCTCTCAATTCCATGAAAATGAGTATTATTACGGAAAATTAAAGCTGTTGGGATTAATGGGCTGATGTGATGGACACTTCAAGCCTAAAAATATACTAACACGCGCATATTTCCAATTTGTACCATAAAATATTGCGATTACATTCAGAGCTCGACTATGATAACTTTGGAGTCAATGATTGATAACGGTATTTTGTAAAGTGTTTATTTCACTCGTGATAACGCCTTTATGAGTATGTCGCATCCAGTGTTTCTCGCACTTATTTTCGATTCTATTTTCCATGTATTTAGCCTTCGAACTACTGATTCACAGTTGATCGTGGTCTGCCAACATGGTACTTAACAACCATATTCCAAAGCTCAAAATTAAAAAAAAAAAACGGCAATACAACAATGAAGTTCCAAATTTGAAACCAGAAACTTGCTCTTTAATAAAAAAAAATTATAAAAAATTACGTATGTCAATGCATTTTGAAAGATTCGCATGCAAACTCAAATTATTGATTAAAAATGAAAAACGAAACAGTTTGGACCAACTTATTTCAAAATTTGTGAAGTCATGTGCTTGTGGTCAATGTTTATATCAATTCTGAATCGATTTTTCTAGTTTTTGAGAAAATTTAAGTGGGCAGACTACTGCCACTTTAAGACCGGAAATATTTGTTTCAGAGGACATATTAGAATGCTGCCTCTTTTAAGGATTCTGTCAATTAAACCAAAATAGGTGCCGTCAACGGTCGGTGTGGTGGCGCCCCAGGTTTTTTTAGTGGAAAGTACTTAGATGAGGTCAATATCCTCACCATTATTTTATTAACCTGAGCCAAGACTCCAAACTCACAGACATACTGGAGATATTTTCTAGATATCCGTATGTAGTTTCAGTCATACCAGTCATACCTGATTTTGTAGAAAATTATGTTCAGGTGATCCACATAAGAAGACATTTTATTTCTTAGTCGTGTCACATGCCACTTTGGCAAATTTGTATTCAATTAGTTATTTAAATGTCACATAATGTGACAAAGACAATTCAAATTTGTCACAGTGACATGCGATACGACTTATAGAATATGGGGGGTTAATTGTAAAACAAATACAGTCTTAGTTAAAAAGAGAGTTAAGATTCCTTCCTAGTACTTAATGTACTAATATGCATTCGAGTGACTGTATAAATTAACCTTACAAAATGTTCACAATGAACTTCACACAGTAATATTGTTTCTTTTTATATTGTATCTATTACAAAGATGAATTCTCGATTCGAATGATGGGAAGCATCAGACAATGAGATCGCTATCAACTCAAAAGCTAAAGGCAAGGGCAAAGAGGGGATGTAAAAAACAATAATAGTGTCAAAAAAAGTCTCGATTTGGTGACCAGAATTGGTCCCTAGGTCGTGTGATTCAAAACCGTTAAATTTTATGAATATTTTTTATCCACAACCACCAGTGCATTATAAGAGGAAAAACGCTGAATTTAATAAAAATAAACACAATTTAACGAATACGAACGTAAACTTAAAACATAGAGATATCCTGTAATGATAAAGATAGCTAGCGGCTAGTCCGAGGTGAGCCTGGATATAGCTTCTACAGCAACCAGTTGTATCCAGAACACAATGGTATTTAAAGGAATGAAAAGGATAACAAACATTAAAGCGTTAGAATTTCTTGCCAGTAACACCCTCTGAAAAGCTTACATCCCGGTTATGGATACCTCACTACGCTCATTGCTCATCTGATCAGGTGAGCACAGTTGTACTGATACAACAGTCTGCTTCGAACGACCAATTAAACTGCATAAGCTATGGGTTTCTTACGGAATATTTCACAACACGTTCACCGATGCAGTCGAAAGTATACGCCTCTGGTTAGGCCTACTGTTGTCGTTTCAATTAGTCAAGATTTCCTACTTCACAGGATAGGATTTTCTTCAATCGCTGTGACTTATTACCACAGTCGATGGGTGCGCTAAACTCGATTAAGTCGGTCACACCGAAATGGGTATTCCTCCACCGGGAACAGGAGTTCTGAAGCTATTCGGTAAACATGTACCAAGGAACAGACATGTATGTATACGCGTGTGCATTGTTGTATAAGATTGTCATACATCGACAGTGAGTTCGTCCTTTCCTTGGGCCGCTGGAAAATGCCAGTATGGGATGTACACTACATCTATTCCGGAGTAAGAAGCATGCCTAGCGATCCGGAACAGAAAAGTCTTCTCGAGTAATTTATCATCTTGGTCCATGGAGAGGAATCTCTTGCGGAAGGCGAAGATATGCCAGCTAGCGTCATTATTTATGGTTTGTTATTAAAAAATATATTCTCGAGGTATGGGTACGCCAAGATTGTGTGTGCGTAAAGCACGTACAAATACTTTCAAAGGTTGTGCCCAGAGTTATCTGTCTACGTTGGGATGATACTTTTTTTCTTCTTGCCCAAAAATATATGTCCCTAGAAGAAATCAAAGAAAAACTTAGCTATGTATGTACGTCCATGGAGGATGAACCCATTCGTGTGTACGGGTGTAAAGAAATATAAACATTTGCCTGGAGCTCTTGTAACTTACCCTAGTAGTCGTTTAGGTGGCGGAGAGCCTCTAACCTGAACTATGCCGTTCCGAGGCGGAAAAGTAATCGATACGCAATAGTAGGTGTTTTCTTGCTTTTATGCTCTCGGCTATGCGAAAAACATGTCCATGTACGTTGGGTCTGGGTGTACACCGGAAGAGCAACACTGTTGAAATTCGTGTACAGGATCAAATTTTATCGCCATCGTTTCGATATTTTCAATATGCTATTCATTTGATACGATACACACAAATACGGTCGAAGGGTTAAGGGATTGAAGCAAGCCGGAGATTTATAAAGCGAATCTTTGTGTGTGGAATTTACGGTGCTGTCAATGAATATGTGCGAGAGAGGAGTATGAAATATTTTAAGAATTTATCACATAATGAGATTCTTGGGCACTCCAGTTACGGCGGGATCGGAATGGACCCGGTCTGAGATGCCCGTCGGATTGCGAAGATAATTTTGGTTTATTATTTTGAAAATGTTTAAGCCCCTAATTCCTGGAGGAAATCTCGCTGCGTGATATGGGACCTTAGAAGTGAATTTACAATGTTGGGCGCATCACTTGCTATAGACCAGGCATCTGACCCTCTCCACTTTTTATTGATTTTGAGTGTGGGTTTATTTCTCTGAGTTGTCGGGACATTGGCACTTATTCCATATACTACCTTAACGAAGGTCTCTTTCGTACAGCATGTGCTAACAAATTGTTTGTTGCAAAATAATGGTCACGTCAAAAGGACGGTAACAGAAGTTATGATGTTGATGGTAATTAATGTATATGCATGTATTTATAACAAGTGCGTTTGAAAGGGAATATAAACTGCCAAGATTTTTCTTTTTCTTCCTCCTTATTTCATGGTTCTTAGATCTACGCGACCTTTGGTGCTTAGTTCTATGATCTCTTGCCGCTTTTATACGATCAAATTTAGGCTGCCAAATTATTTTTCGAAAATTCAGGAAATATTTTTTGTTTCTCTATCTGTCGCACACATATGTACGTTGTCTCTTACTCACCTTTTACAAGCTTCATCCGGTGCCCAATGTTACGTTCTCCGCAGCTCTGCGACACTGGAGCCACAGCACTTTTTCCTTTTCCCTGCCTACATACTTTGAGGTCGACGCGATGGAATCCGAAAAAAACTTAAAGGTAAAAAGCGACATAATTGGCATCGCTATTTTTTTTATTTTAATGGATAATGTTGACTTCGAATGCAATGGAGTCTTTGCAGTAGTGTCCCTAAAACACATGCTAGTCGATTATTGACACAAACAAATAAGGGATACTGATTATATCAGTGTAACGATCTTTGTTCTCAATTAAAGTTGTGCTAGGTGCATTTAAACATATATCCACTCAGTACACACAGGCTCAGTTAACCGATTATTTTGTTGGAAAACCCATTGGTGTCGTTGGAAATGGGTAGCTAAAATCTTTCTCCTTTTCCTTGTCAGATAATTGCATAGAAAGGGGGAAAAGTGCAAAAATGCTAATACACCTTTTCAATTGGCCTTCGAATTTTCTTCTCAAGCATTTGAGTTAAAACTGATAAACAAGGTAAGCAATGACTTAAAATAGTAACAAAAAGAAAAGTTGATTTAGAAATTACAAAGTTTGGATGTCCGTGGAGCTCTGGTACTTGAGCTGTTGTTTAGATTTAGATGGGATTTGGTAGACACATTGCATATGTATGAATTCTTATCAAAACTTAAAACGAACTTCAAAGCCCAGGTACAGGTAAAACCTTAATTTCATTTTGGAATCGGACTATATCACCAAAGCCGTGCATTTTGTAGCCGTGTAACGCATCACCTAACGAAACCGCGAGGTTTCGTCAAACTTCTCCGGACCTACTAGGTTTCCGATACCTCGCGCTCTCCCGGAAACCGATTTGCAGTCCCCTTGAGTTCATGCGCCCGTTGAGGGTTGTCAAACCAAACAAGCCTACGGCTTGAATTTCAGTTTATTTTCGTGTTAATTTTCTCTTTGTATTTCTTTCTATTTTCTGTTATTCTCACACCATTATTTCCTGTGAAAAGACAGCTGTTTTGACGGCCGTTTACAAATTGAGAGCTAGAGACATTTGTTTTGATGGGCACAGAATGAAGTATTATAGAGATGCCCAACTTCACAGCTGATTGACTCCTAGTCCATCGACGAATTTCAGATACTTGTTCACTCATTTTTGTACGGTTATTCACGAAATACCTTAAATGCCGTTCTCTGATTGGTCAATTTGGCTTTCAAGAAAACGATATAAAAAATGGTTGTCAAACATTTTTAGAGGCAAGAGAGGTAGAAATTGGGCATGTCTATCATACTTCATTTTTGGATGGGCACTTAAAAACTTCCTTATTGAGAGCGAGTGACTTCAAAACTGAGAGCGAAATTACATCAAACTCGATGAGAACGGCCTATTGTGGTTGTAGCAAGAGTTCATCCGAACGTCTCGGTTTCGGTTCGGTGGGAATGTAGTGTTAGTTGTGTCTGAACATTGAATAAAGCTATTTCAACCAGGTTAATTTGGTAATCAATCGATCACTTGCAGGTATTGGTTAAGGTTAAAATTAAGATAAATTTTATGGTATCAATTGAGTACCGTCGAAATGTACAATAAACACTCCTGTCCTCTATCATACTTCATTTTTGGATGGGCACTTAAAAACTTCCTTATTGAGAGCGAGTGACTTCAAAACTGAGAGCGAAATTACATCAAACTCGATGAGAACGGCCTATTGTGGTTGTAGCAAGAGTTCATCCGAACGTCTCGGTTTCGGTTCGGTGGGAATGTAGTGTTAGTTGTGTCTGAACATTGAATAAAGCTATTTCAACCAGGTTAATTTGGTAATCAATCGATCACTTGCAGGTATTGGTTAAGGTTAAAATTAAGATAAATTTTATGGTATCAATTGAGTACCGTCGAAATGTACAATAAACACTCCTGTCTTCCGAGCGACGAAATGTCGCTGCTTCTATGGTTATGTTCTACCTTACTACTCTTTTTGTGTTTTGTCCTTAATTTTTAATATTTTTTACTTATGGTCTGATTCTACACGGCGCGGCGGAGTCATATTCCCGTCTGCAATTCAAAGTAATACATGCGTACGAGACGAGGAACGTTTATATATTTTGAATGTGATTCCAGTGGCGGTCGTGGTGTTGAGTACTGAGCCACTGACAATACTCAAAGCTTATTCTTGCCTAGCAAAAACCCAAATTTTGGCCAAAATTGGCCTCTCGGAGTCGGCATAAAACCCTAGGTCCCTTGCATTTCTGGGAGAACAACTCGCACGCAAGTAGGTGTTGTTGACTGTGGCACCCCTAGGCTAGGTTTTTTCTTATGAATGAGACGGCATCCCACGTATCTAGAAGGACTACAATGGTACCTTTTGCAACTCTACCACAATCATTAAATGCTCGACCCATTGTAAAAGCTGGCGTTCCATGGGCTCAATGCGAAAAAAAAATCATTTTAATATGTGTTTCAATCAAAACATCGTAAGGAGAAATTATATAATTAATTTTTAAGTAAAATGTAGCTGACAACCCTGGACACTCCGAGTGTCTTAGAGTTAAATTTCGTTTCTTGGACTTAACCTAGTATTTGGTACTATTCGCTTTTCCCCTTGTCCACAAACGTTTGTCAAAACATTACTTTAAAGTTCACCAGAATTGGGATTGTGTCACCTGGTTCTAATGCATACACCCTAATTCTTAAAAAAAAAGATCATGTCACCGTGAATTTGCCCACCACAGAGCAGTACGGCATCAACGTATATTTGCTTCCTACAAGAAAAATGTTCCAATTACTCCCTACGAACTGCTTCAACGACTCATGCTTGGTTATAGCTCAACTGAAAAAAAATTACGCAATTTTCATTGTACTGGGTTTTGATTTAATGTTTAAATCACCGCATATCGCCTTGTGTTGCCGAGTTTTTCATGACGAAATAACAATGACAAATGAAGATAACTACCGAATTTCAGCTTATCAAATTGGCTTTTTCATAAAAACCACTCATCTTGTGCGTACATACACAGATGTATATGATTAAGGTGCTTCTTGTGTCGCTATCGACTCAAAAGGCGTGAGGAGATATTACATTTTCTGTACCTGAACGATGTGCAGACACATTGATTGAAGTTGCTGCATGAACTTTTAGTTTGGGGTGCAAGTGGTTCTTAAAGCTTTAGGTAGATGTGTTCCGGTTTATGAGGAGAAAATACCTTGCTTACAAGTACGTCGTTTTCTGAGTTGCTTTAGTTTTGGCCGACAATGTTTGTGTACATGCACATATATTTTATTCACTCCAAGGGGGTGTATGTCATACCCACTACACATTTGTCCTAGTTGTGAACTCAATAAATTGCTGCATATTATTTTATTACCATGATTTTACGGGTGGCAGTTAGTTAATCAGATATGTTACTGGCAGGCTGCATTGAAAGCAGCTGGACTAGAAGACTTTGATAAATATCAGAGACCTGTTTTTTTGCGTAATTTCTTCATTGCATTCACTTAACACTAAAATGCTTACTGAGTGAGTGAGAACTTGTTAGTATTTCACTCATTGATCCAAGATTAGTTCAGTTTACTCAAATAGTATGGATACACTGGACTGAGTACAGCAACTATTCGGTGCACTCGCTGTCCAACTTATATATACCTTCAATATTCAAATTAACTGTTTGCAGAAACATGAAAGGATGGTTGGTGATTGTGGTTAAGAGGCAGAAGGGTGTTTATGATGAAAATAAAGTTGAATATTTAAATTCGATTAAGAAAATAAGAGGCATTTTCTCAACATACTTATTAAGATACATTCTCAGTCTCTACACACAAACTGTAGCAGCTGTGTTCAGGTTAACTGTGCTAAATCAACACCTTTCATCGTGGGCGTTGGACTTCGCCAAGGGTGCGTGTTGTCAGCTTTCCTTTTCATTTTATATGGACTGGACGTTGCGGCGCAGCACAAGGAGTTACTAATATCCTTAAGTGCCTGGGCTCAAGACACAGCACGGGCCGAAGGTATGGAGGGAGAAAGAGAAAGGAGTTACCTGTGCACATTGGTCTTAAATATCGGCCGATTGTAGTCTGTGGGAAATATCAGGGTGGGAAGAGTATTCGTGTGATGCGGCTGAAGAACGAGTCTCTAAATTTAACTGTGCATCCGAAAGTAGGCTTCAGGGTAAACTTGTGAGCATTATTGGCGAGACAGGTATTGCAGGTGAATTCATGGGGAGGAGTAATGCAGTTGGCTAGCTCACTTGAGCATAGTTTGTTAAAACAGCGATAAAATACGGATAGAGACGAGACGGTACGTCGATGTTCGAGCAAGTCTAATGACTCCACAAAATCGTTGTCTCCTATAAGTCTTATCACTCACTTTTGAATTATATCTAGTAGGTACAGGGTGGTCTTGGGGGCACCAGACCAGATATGAGCGTTGTACTCAAGCTTGGGTTGGAAGCCTTATAAATTAAATCCAACTCAGAATGGGTGAAAAATTTCTTTCATAAACGGAGGAAAAACAAAAAGGAAACCTAAATATTTCGCAGCAATTGTGGCGACCTCAAATATGTGACCGTTCCAACTAAATGTTGTGTTGAAACACAGACCAAGGATGGAAAACTTTCCGGTTTCATCAACACAAGCGACATTCATCGACAATGGCTGCCTATCAAGGCTTCGCTTGAGTGACAGCAGACAGCATTGAGTTTTTGAAGCATTAAATTCCACTCGGTTGTTCTTTCTCCAATTACTTATACTGTCAAGATCTGAATTCAAAGTGATTAACATACGCTGCGGTTCCAATTCTACGGCCGAAGAGCGGGGTAGTGAGTCTTGGAACGAATATGAAAAGCTGAGGGTGCTGTCATCAGCGAAGGAATGTATTGGATTAGAAGTAGCAGACTAGAGAAAATAAGTAGCCTATGTCGTTATCCATATCCAAAGCAGTCCATATACATTGCTCAAATTGGTGAACCGATAAAGCAAGTCATTTTAACACTAATCCAGAAGAAACTACTAACGGAGGGACTCCCGGCTTATAAATTATCTTATTATTGTAAATTAGTTAAAAAGTTCCTAAATAAAATATTATATACATGTATTTATGTTTGCACTTGCATTTATTTTAATTTGCATCATTTATTACTTAGTATGGTATCATTTAGCATTATTGACATTTTTAGAAGACTTTTCATCCAAGGCACAAGCCTGCTGGAGACTTCGGGCGTTATCTTATCCCACGCCTCCAAAATGATTTGTTTTAAGCGACTTTTGCTTGTCATCTCGGAGCTTCTTCTCTAAAATGTCCCAAAGATGCTAGATGGGTTTAAGGTTTGGGGATTGTGGTGGATGGGTTAACACTGATTTTACATTATATAGCAGCCCTACCTTCACCAGCCTGAGTGAATGCTTGGATCGTTGTCCTGCTGCAACGAAGAGTTGCCATATAAAGACATTTTATCTGCACTAGCTCTCAAATTTTAGAAGAAGAATTGCCTTGTGTATATATATTTATCGTCAACCTGGAGGCAGATGTTTTGATCAACCCCTTTCCAACAATTTAGCACACAACACATAAGACATGAAAATTCATCATTCAGCATGTTAAACTTTTCCTTCCTTTCAAGAAAGGCCCTGCGAAAGGAAATCATCATTGTGCTTCAAGATTTCACGCCGATTATTCCTTAATTTAGAAAAACACCCGCCAACTTTTTGGTCACATTAAAATTAATATCATTTGCATACAGCCCCTTCACTACTGAAGAGGGACTCTTCTGAGGCACATACTTAATTTTCATTTACATACCCACCTAATGGATGTTTCAAAAATTACTAAGTAGTTGCATCTTTTCGTTCAACAACCGTTAGCATATTCATTCACTTTCGAAAATGCCACTGCGTTGTATCATTTCACTCTGAGGATAAACTCGTTACTGACCCTGATGAAATTGCGAGAATTCTCCATCGTCATTCTGCACAAATGGCATGCGAGAGAGATGTGAAGATTGAGAGATATTAAAATCACCGAGATGCTTAGAATTCTTTGAATCTATGAATCACAAGAATTTGTTACGAAGAAAAAATACACGCCTCATAGATGTGTACGTATCCATAACTACCAGTTCCGAGTGACAAACATAAAAGCGAATATGAAAATGTAAATCCTCCTGTCTATGCCAACGATACACTTTCAATTGGAAACTTTAATATTGTAAATCATTTGCTTTAAATTTTCTGTCATTCCCATGTCACCTAAGATTTCGATTTACGAACCCATTAACACCATCACTCTGGAAAATTGTGTGCAGTCATAACCATATTAACCTCAAGAGACCTGACCCAAATCTTAATACACTCATTGTCCTTTCGTTCTTTTTCACAATTCACTTCACTCGCTTTTAATTTGAAGTGGTCCTTTTTTCTGCTGCTTTGTTTCATCTATTCTACGTTATTCGTTTAGGGGGACGTATTGGATTTTCTTAAGGCAAAAAATAATATCTTCAACATAAAGATTTTAATCATTTTTTTTTTTTTGGTAATTTTTTGAGTTATGTTATGCATGAGGAGTCAACAACAATATTAGGTTATAAATGCTTTTATAAAAAGGCAGTTTCAAGTTTGCGGGGATAAAAGCAACTGATAACTAACAATGCCTAATTATTTATTAAAAACTTTGTACACATTTCGAATAATTTATTTTAACATGACGTTTATTTATCAATTAATTCGGGTTATTTTTAAAACAATATTCAGTAAATTCCTTTCATGTGCACTGTGTCGGATACTTAACATTATTTTTTGTGTGGAATCGAGGACGTGGGAAGTGAATGTATAATGAAAAGGAAAATTCGGATGCGGGGAAGGAAAACAAATTTATAATAAGGGCTGATAGGGGCGAATTTCTACAATAGCGGAATATGGAAGCAGAAAGGGGAGGGTTTTACTAGTGGTTTTGGCAGTATTTCGTAACGTCTTGGTCATGAACAAAGATTAAAAAACACACGTTACTGGTTTCTCACCGTAAATTTAGCGTACAGTCACAAGTGAATGAGCGTGTAATTTATGATTTTACGTTCTTTTTTGTTTCTTGAATGAGGTCAGTTGACAATGTTGAGTCGAATCGTTGAACTTCTCTCTGTTATGCAATGCTATGCATTTGGGTGAATGTGTGTAGATATAATGGAGCATGAGCTTAGTTCTGCTTCTAGTGTAAGTTGCAAAAAAAAACGGAAATGAATATGCTCACAGAATGTGAGGACTATAATAACAGCGTTAAGGTGAAGGTGGATGGGTATACGGATCTGGGCAGATCTACTTCACTCCTATGAACAACATGAGTGAGTGACTTCCTATTTGAGTTATGTACCCATGCCTGAGTTAATTACAAGACTTCAGTGCAAATAAACCCCTGAATCTCCTGGTAAATGCATTCGAGTGTAGTTCGGAATGATTAAGGCTGTGATGATGAAATGGAATTGGTGGTATGTGGCTATTTTTATGTATCCTGGGACATCCAGTCAGTGTAAACTGTAGCAATTAACGACAGTATTTTATTGAAATGAAGAAGATCCTAAGTTTAACATACTCACGCTCTGTTTGACTGGTTTTAGGTGTGTGTTTTGCAAAAATTCAAAACATGGCTTAAACGTCATGGCATTTATGGCATGACTCAATCAACATTTTTCAACCGACATTTCTTCATTCCCCTTGGTTTGAAAACCAAATGCATAAACACAGTTTATGATTTTTGCAAAATAATTTATGTTCATTACACACATTGCAGTGGAATAGAGCGCCAGTTATATTAACAGTCAATCTTAAACCTGAGGTGAACATATTTGTCATATTGTCTTTCAAACATAATAATGAAGTAAAAATATCAAACTAATTAATAAATAAACTAATAAATAAATTCTTATTTCATTATTTATTTCTTATTTCATTTTTATTTTTTTATCCCGATCATCTGCAAGTTCAGTTTGTTTCACTTGATGTTAACGACAGTTGTGGACTCTAGGCTGACTTTCTATAAATATTAGCGAACCGTGAGGTAAAATAAAAATTAAAACAATAAAACAATGCTATTCAGAGAGGGATTAGAAATAGCGTTCAATTTAAAAACGCTTGAAACTGAGCATTTCGAATTAACCAAACTGAGCATTCTTTATTCATCCCATAAATGGTCTTGAAGTCAGTCTTAGTCGCCTTGTATGTATATATGTACTCACTAAACTGCGATTAGATACAATTTTAATTTTAAAAGAAGCTAATCTATACACAAGTGACCATTCTGAAAGTATAAATACACGTTGTACGGCCCTTCGTGTGCGTCAGCAAGACAAAATATAGAAGAGCAGGACGCTCAGCACTTTAAGTTTGAGTATTTCGTAGAATACTAATTGCTGAACTAAAAGAAAAATGCATGAAATCTTTATTTGAATCGATAGTACAGTCCATATAATTTAATGTTTGAAGATTATTTCATGCAAATGTTGACTTTGACTGCGCCTCAAATGGTCCATCCGCTTAGTCCAATTTTGGCATACTCTTTCCAACATTTCGGCCGGTATCCCACGAATAAATGCTTCAATGTTGTCTTAAAATGCGTCAATTGAAGCGGGCTTGTCTGTATAGACATGAGCTTTAACATAGCCCCAAAAAAAAGTCTAAAGGCGTTAAATCGCATGATCTAGGCGGCCGGTCCCGAACGTGAAATAAAATGTTCACCGAACTCGCCTCTCAATAAGTCCATTGTTGCGCGTGCTGTGTGGCATGTGACACCGTCTTGTTGAAACCACATGTCATGCAAGTCAAGCTCTTGCATTTTGGGCAAAAAAAAGTTCGATATCATCTCACGGTAGCGCTCACCATTCACAGTTACGTTACGATTCGCATCATCTTTGAAGAAGTACGGTCCAATGATGCCACCAGCCCATAAACCGCACCAAACTGTGACTTTTTCTGGATGAATTGGTAGCTCTTGCAATGCTTCTGGCTGACATTCACTCCAAAATCGACAATTCTGCTTATGTACGTACCCATTGAGCCAAAAATGAGCTGACCATAAAATGGAAGAAGCGCGCGATGAACTTTCTTAACAGAGCACGCATTTTGATAATAAAATTCAATAATTTACAAGCGTTGTTCGTTTGTAAGATGTTTGACAGTGAAACAGTGTTGCCAAAAAGATAATAGCTAAAAAATCACCCTTTACTAAGAAGATTTTCAGACATCGACGATCTTCTGAATTCTAAAGCAAGTCTCGACCTCATTAAGTAAATTTGCGTAGTTTTTCCAAGTGGAAAGCTATGCGATCAAATGGCTATGAACTGTATTGTGAAGAAGGAAGGGGCAAAGTATCAAACTGTACTTAAGCCCGATTTTTAGCAGAGGTTATTATACACCATATTCAGACATAAAGACTATGTTTATTGTCTCTCGGGCATAACCCCCGGTCAGACTACTACCATTGATCATCCACTCCAGTGCAGTTAATGTGATCCCGACGGCAAATGACGACTAGACCAGATTTGAAAACCCGATAACAGTATTTTGCCATTGCTTTTACTGGGATTCGAACCGGAGATCCCTCCAATGAAGGGCAGGCACTTCCAGTCCAGTCGTCTAACTACTTAAGGCCTTTAACCATTTTGAGGATAGTTCAGAAAAGCAAGTCCTCTCTGAATTTGATCGGCAGTCAAAATTCCCAATGCCATGTCCAGACATCAAGGGTCACCACGGGACCGCTAGAAACTAGATCGCCGATAAACTTTCTAGACACAAATCGGAGAAGACATTCTCAGGAACCTGCGCTGAGGATATCGCCCTTGGTAAAGGCGTCCATCGATGGTTGAGCCTCTCGAGAACACAATCGGAGGTGGCATGATTCTCCGGGATGCAGACAGACAAAGTGAATGCTCTCTAATGTCTGTAAGAAATTCCTGATATCTCTTAACAGAAAGGACTGTAGACAACTTACAGTGCTAACGGAACACAATCGGAGGTGGAATGACTCTCCTGTCTGCCTGAGACAGACAGACCAAGCGCATGCTCTCTAACGTCTGTCAGAAATTCTTGTTATATTTTAACAGAAAAGACTGTAGACGAATTTTAGTGCTAACGCACTCTTCTACACTTCGCCAAACATCTAAATTTGCTTTGTGTAATCTATGAAACGCCTGTGGAGAACACGACGACACTGCAGAGCACTTAATCTGTCACTGTCCCGACTTTGCTCAGATCAGGTGGACTGCTTTTGGCGCTGATGAGGTGGGATCATAGAAGCGCCTGATCCTTGGGAAGACCAAGAAAATATAACCATTCAAAAATCATACTCTCCCAACAATAAAATACTGTATACACATGTTCGACGAAATCTAATTCACTAGATCCGGCTAAATATTTACTTGTGCTCTATATTTAGTTGCCGCTGCCCTACCGTAAGTTCAATTCTGGCTACGAGACTGCCTGTGGAGTGTTGGATTACTTTTGATGCTGTGTGTTTTGAGTGCCGAAATTAATAACACAACAAACCGCCTCGGAAATACGTTACTAACACACCAGCTCTCAATTCGTCCTCTGCAATAAAGCGTAACGAATCTCAATGGAAACTGCTCGAAATTTCTCCTCTAATTTTAGGATATCACAAATAACACTACCAATTGCTTAATTGCAACACGAAAAGTTCACAGTTCAAACTGCATTGAAATATCTCGACATGCGGTTGAGTCATTTTCTGTATTTCAATTAGCATACAGAATGTCTATCTTCGAAATCGACAAAACAGAAAAGATTTAAGTGCTCGTAGAGGTAGAGAGGCACTTAATTAGAGCGAGAACAATTTCTGTGTTAATTAACCCTTAACCACCTGCCATCGGGATCAAATACCATACCAAATATTTTAACCCTTTCGACCCCAACGTTGCCCGAGAACAATTTAAAATGGTTTTAAATATGCGTTTCTGTTGTTTTTGTTTGATGAAATAATAACGAATGACTATTATTAGTCATATATGTCTGCATGAAGTGTGATCAAACAATAATCCATTTGTGAATCATTTAAAAACGTTATATTGGCAAAAAAGAAGATTCTATATTAATTTTGCTATGTTATATTTCTTGATAATTAAAACAAACATTATTAATGGGTAGGTAAATCGCAGTCTTTATATTAATTATTTCTAAAAGGCAATTTGTTGATTTTTCACGTATCATCAGGCGAGTTATTTTTAAAAGCGTTCCTTGTGCAACTTTAAAAAGATGAGATAGCAAGTTTAACATAATAACAATAATATCGCTGGTGCTAGGACCTAGTTACTCAGCAACCACTCGTATTATGCGTGATATTATCATTCACGAGTCGAAGGGAACTTCAGTTTTATCCCGACTCCGAACGGCCAATTCGAGAAAGTTTCCTCTAGACAGTTGTACTCTTTGAGCATTGTCCGTGACTCGAAAAATTTGGGAACGTGAAAAGAACTTTGGTCGTACCGGGAATTGAAGCCAGGCAGCGAGGTTCGGTTGCGTAGGGGTCGACACACATACCCACAACGCCACTGCCGCCACATAACAAATGTATTTACGTTTATTTATTAGATCACAGGATAAAGAATTGTCAAGAAAGCACATACAGCAAACCTTAAACTTCAATTGGGATGCTGAGCAAAATTTGGGAGCGAAAGCGGGGGAAAGCAAAAAAAACTGCTTTCAAGATGATATCATTGCGGATGCCGACGACCAATAAATTTTTCCTGTCGAAGAAATTGATGTAGATAAATGGAAGATAAATGGAAAGTAAATGACGCCAGTACACTATTTCTCACATTTGATTGAATTTGATTGGATTATCAGCTTATATCTTCCTGTGTAGTGTGTAGGTCATTAATGTGTTGAGGTTAGCAGACGTTAGAGCCCAAAAAAGGCCCGCTATTGTAGCTTGCATTTAATAAACAAAATTACTCAACAGCCGCCGTGTGTGTTGACGGTGTTTGGATGAAGAAACTGATTGATAAACTGTCAAAGTTCGAAATGCTCGTATCAGTTAGCTTTATGTAGAACAAATGGATACCTCAGCAAACCTTACTGAGGAAAACCGGAATCAGTTTAAACGGGCCAGAAATGACAGTAATGCGGTTATAAGACGTGTAAAATTCTCGTATGAGCAAAAGTTGAGGCAAAAAAAGGCTACAATGTCCCAAGGGTAGTGAAAACTTTTAAAAACATAAAGAATTCCGCCTCGTCTTCAATTCCCATGCTCATTTACAATGACATACCAGCTGTCAGCTCCTTAGACGAAGCGAATCTGCTTACGGCGCATTTTGCAGCCAGCTCAACACTGCCAGATTCCAATATGTCGCCACCTGTACTTGAGAGCGTTGATTTCACCATGGCAAATCCACTTCCGCATTCGTACAGCAAAAGTACCTAAAGATCTCGACGTGCACAAATCCGCTGGCCCGGATGGTATTCCCCCTATACTTTTGAAGAGGTGTTCTCCGGCGCTTGCAAACCCACTACGTAAGCCTTTTCATCTATCCTACTCTTTAAGTCTCTTTCCGAGCAGATGGAAAACAGCATTTGTCCAGCCCGTCCCTAAAAAGGGCGAATCTTCGTCATTCACCTCGTACCGACCCATAACACTTACGTCCCTTCTTTCTAAAGTCATGGAAACGCCGATAAATTGCCAGCTTATGAAATATCTTGAATCGCGGAAGCTTCTTTATGACCGGCAGTATGGTTTCCGCAGCAACAGGTCCACTGGTGATCTGATAGCTTATCTCACCGACAGTGGAACTAATCTTTGCACAATGCAGGCGAAAGCAAGATCGTTGCGCTTGATATTTCTAAGACATTCGACAGAGTTTGGCATCAAGCTCTCTTGTCGGAAATGCGTGCCTATGGTGTCGATGAATCTCTTCTTCAATGGATTAGAAATTACCTTTCTAACCGTTCAATTCAAGTTGTTTTGGATGGGTTCAAGTCTAATATCCACCAAATAAATGTTGGTGTTCCCCAAGACTCTGTTCTGTCTCCGACACTCTTTCTCGTTTTTTATAAATGATCTGTTCTCTGCTACTTCTAATCCAATCCATTCCTTCGCTGACGACAGCACCCTCAGCGATTCATGTTCGTTCCAAGACTTACGACCCCGTTCTTCGGACGTAGAATTGGAACCACAGCTTATGTTAAGCACATTGAATTCCGATCTTGACAGCATAACTTACTTTGGAAAGAACAATCGAGTGGAATTCAATGCGTGAAAAACTCTATTCTGTCTGCTGGACGAGCTGACACACACTCATAGCAACCAAACAACAAGAAACAATGTCATGTAATATTAGTTACTAGTCTAGACATATTTGTCGCCTTATAACAGTTCGCAATTCCAAGCCAATAAAAGAAATAAGTTGAACAAAATACATACGTAAATCCAACATTTTATACGGAAAAGAAAAGGAGAAAGTTAGTAAACACAAAAGGTTCACCCCTACTCCAGTCGCTTGAATTTCATCATCTACCTTTAAAAATTGCCGTTTCCCCTTGCAATTACTCAAGGTGAGAGGTGAGCAGAATAAGTAATGCCAACCACATTTTATACGGTTTATCCCACAAAAACATCGGACAAGTGCAATTTTGTTTCAGATTCCTCGAAAGAATCGTAATCTGCATTTAAATTGAAAAAGCAAAACTCATCCAGTTATCCGACTCCGTGTTCGTGGTCTCGTTAGCCTTTACAATTGACTCAAGGCAGAATAAAATTATTTTTTAACTTAAATCACTTCCGTATTCCTTGTTCATAGACAGTAGGTATCACATAGTCGCATCGAAACCGAAACAGGTAGATATGTAAATTAAAATTGTCAGTGCCAACGATGTTGGAATTTATTAACTGAATAATTTATGGCCTTCCCCTGCCGAGGACAATCCAAGCCATATAATATCCAATGGCAGTGGGGACATGTCCCCGGAATATGGCATCTTGTTGTCGGCTAGGCCGCAAATAATTCTAAAGCTCCTCAGGAAACGCAAGAAATTGTAAAATTCATTTGCAGCCTAGTGTGTGTGGGTGTGTGCAAGTGTGCATAACAAAGGTTTGAATAATGGCAAAAATGGAGTGGGGAAAACGTTTATCGCATTTGCGCGGAGTAAGCTGACTTACAAATTGAATCCTCTATCACCACTACCGACACTAGCACAGCACCTAAAGCTACCGTTCCGGCAAACAATCAACGCCCATCCATCCTACTTCACGGTGGATGAACATCCATCAAGAGTGTAAACAAAACGCATTCAGGTGAACAAAACCAAAAAAAAAAAAGAAGAAAAATCACCCTTACGTTGTGCCTGCAAAGTACAATACCCATAGTTTACCCACACCGTTCCACATTCGCATCCTCAGAGAAAGTGTATTGTACTCTAAGGCGTACTTAAGGATACGTGTCTAGTGCATACAAAGAACGGCGTGAATGTGCTGGCTTTATTGGTGTTGATGGTAACTTCTTGATTGCAAATTTCAAACAGCGTATCCTTAAAGATTCCTCTTCAATGGATGGCTGGGTTGTTAGCCACTGGCGGGATGAAAGTACGAGGAAGGCAAACAATTAGTTTTCCGTGATAAAGGAAGTCATGGGGGAGGAGAATAGACGCTGTGTAGCGGTGTTGGTGGGAAGCATCTTTAAAAAATAATCCCTTGAATTTCTTTGTACGTACGAATTAAGACTCGTCACTTCTGCAGATAGCTATCTGTGGAAAAAGATAAAGGAAGGCACTCGCCAATATTTGAACTTTCTTGCTGGTACAGTGTAATTTTTTTTCATCAGCTCATCCTGGGGCGTCTTTGTCAGTAACCTTGACATGGCACTGCATAATTGGACGATTATGTGGGCTTTGGCGATATGCTTCAGCTCATCCTTCGTCGATATCCATAGAATGCTCCTCTGCTCCAGTTTTTTGGGCCCTGTATTGATTTTCTAATAAAGAAGATAGTATGAGTGAATTCGGAACTGCAAGCTTTACGTAAGTTATTCAAAGCTTTACCCGACTGATGTTATAATGTTAAGTTTGCGAGTTTGGATGTAAGTAAAATTTCTAAATTGTGAACGACGCATCGGATTGTAAATGAAACTTGGCCTACTGATTATTGAATAAGAATAGAGGCTTTTTACCAATGAATATGTAGTTTGGCCTCAACTTGGAATAAAATATAAGCCTGGGCGTCTATCCAGCAACACAAAAGATTCAAATAGCATTTATGACCGAAAAATGAACCAAGGTATGTGCTGTGCTAATACAGGTTAACATGAGTTCGGAAAATACAGACGCGCTCTCGGTGTCGAAACCACCGTAACATTAAGTGCGCGAGCTGCTGTCGTTCAAACGTAAAGTAAGCAGAATAATTTAAAAGCGCACATAAATCCTTCTATGGGCTTAATAGCGAGCGATTAATATCCATCGCACTTAAGTGAGCAAGAAACCCACTGGGAAACGTAAAACTTGCTTCTTCTTTAGTGGGCAGTTACAGATAGGCGGAAGATACATTTCGCGGTCAACTTCAGTCAAGTACTTAGGAATTTATGCGTACGAAAAACTAATTTTCGTTTCCCACAAAATGGAAATCTTACATAAAGTATCTGTTGCAACCAGGATATTATATCCGTTCGTTAACAGAAAATCCAAACTCGCAAATAACAATAAAATTATTATAAAATTATTATAGTAATTTTTCAAGCTAATTTGTGATATGGATGACATGTCGCTCAAATTATCGTGGCAACCCTCAACTCTGGACATTCACAAAAAAGCGAATGTTGAATAGATCTTTAAAAAAATTCGTAAACTCAACCAGCATTTTGCCAAGAAAACTTTAAGGAACAATTTAAAAATTAGTCGCTTAACTTCCTAGTTGAATATCATTGTAATTTTTGTTGTTATTGCTCACTTGTATTAACTGTATAGCTGTATATTATTTATTTATATTTTGTTTATTTGTATATAACACATTATAGTACTTATTTATTTATTTATTTATTTATGCATTTCTTTATTATTTACTTATTTACTTATATTCTTTTTCGGTTTTACTTACTTACACTTTTTCTCCAACTCAGGAAGTAAATTCCTCATTAAATTCCTTAATTAAAATGAAAATTCCCCCTAGGATTTCGGCAATTATTTGCATATTGATGCACCTACGTATGAAGAGTTATTGAGGAAAACAAGCCCACATATTAAATGAAAGGACACGATTTTAGGAGACACTACTTCATCGCATGAGCGTTTGTCTGCAACTCATAGGATCCTTGGCAATAGGCAGAAGTTTCTCAGATTTAACACCCGTATTGTGAAATCCGCAGATTCCACTCCATACATTCATTTAACACTATATTCTCACATTTTTCACTTCTTATTTTCTTTTCTTCTAGAATTTGTCTATATAATTAAAAAAATATTTTTCCCCCTTTCATTTCGATGATGTACACTCACTAAAATCAAACTCAGAAATGGAAAAAGTACTGAAGTTGTACAACAGGTCCACCTAACTGCAAGTGGATCAATCAAGCTGAAAAGTCAAAATGCACCTAAAGTTCCAATTGACGATTTGGCCCATCAACCACGGTTGTCGAGCAAATCTTCGCGACCAATTCTGCAGTATGAACCGCTATTAAAACAGTGATTGTGAAAAATCGAAAAACTGCGATTGCGATTTTTCAATCACTGTAAAAAAAAAAATCAATTAACAATATTATGCCCAACTCTAGCATATAGGTACTGCAAGTCTAAAGAAGTAGAAATGAATACTCTCTGCGTGAATCAAGCGTCCTTTTAAAGACGTCGACAAAGAAAATAAGTTGTAGGCCATCCATATGCATTTTCAACAAATACATGAGAGAAGATAAATTCCATTAAATGCTTCACAATGTTTTCAAAAAAATTCACACCGAAAAGAACTAATCACCCTGCTAATTCGTAATGAAGCAGTGGCTATGATTGGAGACATTTGTTCAGCGACCGCAAATCGACGTGTGCTAATGGCGCGTATACGAACAACGATTTGTGTGCGACGAATTGAAAATACTTTCACAATCAAATATTATAATTTAATGAAAATTCACTCCTGCATGTAATTAACAAAATTAATTTGAATTTTTTTAACGGGCAAAAACACATTTTTTTATGAAACTTCTACAAACAGCACACTTCTACATAGTATACAGACTATATGGAATCGCTAACATTTGGTTATTTGAGAAATCAACATCCCATGATCATCAGTCACAAGACCACCTGTGTTTTTCGTTGAACATTCTTCCTCTAATTACCAGTATGGGTTCCTCTTAATGAGTTACTCGGAAAAAGTTCACCAGGGCGTCTTGCAGTTGGGTTTGTTCTACTGAGCTTCCCCTTCCTGCAGCAGGCAACCTCTTCGCCGGGGTGCTAGCACAATTTTGAGAAGGCGGCTCATCCACACGAGGTTGTTGTTATTATTATAGTTGCTTAGGGTATATTGGACCGCAACCTTTTGATCTATTAAGCCCCATTTTTGATACCTCTGGATACCTTTTCTCTCATTCGAGTTTCGCTCACATACAGTTCTTTCCAGAACTGCGTTGTGGTGGCCCATAGGTTAGGTTAAAGTAGGCTAGTTGCGATACCAAGCGGATTAATTTTCCCTAACAATCAGAACCATAAGGACGAAGCGATTTAGCTGGCTAGCTATAGCTATACTGACGCCTCTTTGCTCATAAAGGTTATTGAATCAGTAGCCCCTAAGTGTAAGTACCTGCGACTTGCCAGCACACTACACATGTGCCTTGTTATAACAATGAAGAGATTTTGTTGCACGCTGTTTGCTTGGATTGGCTTTCACCCGATGCGAGAGGAGAATGTAATTGATTCAGTAGAAGTCATAACTTGTGTGGTTGGTTTGGTGACCAAAGGAAATGGAAAATAATGTAATCTTTGGGATTTTTTTTTCGGTTATTACAAATTCCATATATGACGTGGCGTTGTGGGTTGGTGCTTCGACCCCTAAGCTCTTGAGCCTACGTTCAGTACGAGAAAAAACATTCACACGGCCTTTCTAGTCACTGACAATGCTCAAAGAGTATAACTTTCTAGAAAAAGCTTCTCCAATCGGCAGCGCGCAGTCAGCATAAAACTGTGGATTCCTTCCCCTCGTGAAAGAATAATATCACACACAATACGTGTGGTTGTTAGGGCTTAGCACCAGCCATATTATTACATTATCCATATTACATATTTATTCAGAAATGATTATATACAACGGCATGATTACTAACATCAGTGACATTTGACCTGTCAACCGGTATACATCGTTTCGCGTCGAATCATTTGTTCCTTCTTTTTTGAAATCAATAAATGGTAGATAATTGTGATGATGTAATACTGGCATTCTGTCAGCAGAATTTACTAGCTGCGGAGGATTTTGCTGCAGAAAGTTTCACACCATGTGTGTTGAACTGTCTGCGACAGCCCTCCAGCTCATTAAATCAACAGACAGTTGCATGATATAAGAGCAAAATCTGCAATAATGTTTAATTTTTGGGATCGATAAAACAGCTCACTTCATCAACAAGTGAATTGAGCATAATTAAATCAGAAATTCGTGAAATGACGTGTAATTCTTCACAGAACTCTTAAGCCAGTGAAACGCACTGAACTGAACCACCCGTCGCCCCAACATCGGGAGTTAATGAAAGCGCGTCAAATAAAAATAATTCCACGGAAATATGAGAGATGGTCCAATCGCGAAAGAAAAACAAATCATAGGCAAGGCATAGTCTGCTTCCGATCGTATGTCTACACTGCAGATCAGCCACATCCAACCGACACAGTGAACTGCTGTCTATTTGCAGATGGCTCGCTGACTTATAGCAGTTCGACGTGACCCCAAAGAGCTGCGCGAAGGGTCGAAATCCAGACAGTGAACAAATTTGACTACTATACCAAATGGCGTATTGGTATTAATGCTGGGAAATCGGTACTTATGTGCTTAAGGAGACCATCCAGAGGTGGATGCAGATCAGCAGCCAGATGTCGAAGCATAAAGATTGTCAAGTATCTTGGCGTTAACTTCAAGGAAAGGTTGAAGTTCAACTGTCATTCAAAACTGACCCAAGCTTCCATCGCATCTAACCCTTGATGCACAAGCAAAATGGATTAATCCAGAGAATACAACTGCTGCTATAGAAGCCGATGTTAATGTACTGCTTCCCATTTTGGCACACCATTTCTAAGACCAGCATGACAAGGCTCGCAATTTTCGAAAGAAAAATACTGCGACTATGTACCGGACTCACCTTCGACATGGACGCACCACAGCAACAATAGGCTTTTCGACCAATCACGCATCATCCCCTTGCAACACTACATGGTGACACTGTTCAGAAAGCAGCTACTAAACATCAACAACCATCCTAATGAAAAAAAAAAATCCTGAGACCCACACTCAACGGACAATGCTACCTCAACTCGTTAAATCTGATAAACGAGCAGAATAATAATAAATATTAAATTAAACAAAGTACATCAGTATTGGGCCAACACCCTAACCTTTAGTTTCTAAGTCTAGTTGTAATCTCAATTGCAAAAATAATTTTCCGTTCAAATACATTTAATCGTTACACGAGCAGAGTGATTTTGCTATGGTTTCACCCTGCTCTTCACCCATGCAGATTCTGCAGAAGTGATAACAGGGGACACCCAACCTTCGGACATGACTGCTAAATGTCCAGTGTCCGGATATGACGACGGAGAACATCCAGAGCGAAGATCTATGAAAGCAAGCCTTTTAGGATACAGCCCTAAGGGTTTCTTAACCTGCTTCATTTAATCGGTATTGTTACAGGATTCTTCTCTCTAGTTCCCTGAATTCCTCTTTGAAGACTCTACTACTGTGAATGACTCCGATGCTCCTTTCCTGGTTAGGGAATCGGTTACTTTATTGCCCTGTTTGGCCATTATCCAGCAGAGTTTTACTCTTGCTCAATTCTTTAAGCCTTCGACGGCACGACTGTCCGAGGTTATTGTTATGTCGCAGTTGTTATTTCTGCTTGAAAGATGCTTTGCCGATAAGTACTTTGTCTTGGTCCAGGAACTCCCGCCCCAGTCGCTTCAGTTCATGATTCGACTGTGTACCATTTTACTGTATTGCTACTCAGTCTGTGGTTTTTGGTAGGTTTAGGGTCATTTTATACACTCATGCCCGTCGAACATAACTTCATTCAAGAACTTTTCGTTTACAGACTCAATAGTTTAGGTTAGCTTAGGTCAGCTCTAGATTGGGTGGCATTGTGAATGATTTATGAAAAACAGTGATTGTGAATGAACACAAAACGTGTCTGTCTGAAACCGGGCAATATTTGGGCGAATTTTCTCCAATACACGAAAGGCTGAACTCGTGTATCGACATTTAAGACCCGAATCCATAGAAACCGTTGCGTGCGTTGCGTAACGTCACAAAATGGACAACTCGTAAGCCCTGTCCGGTTCTTAGACAATTCCCAATAATTTAGGGTCTTCATAATTTTGAAATTCTTAGATTTATACGAAAGTGAAGTTGGTCTTCCGATGGATTTCGAACGCAGAAGAATTTCACTGGGCAACTCTTTGCAATCCGGCACTAACATGCAACTCACTCAACGGATTGTATGGGTTTAGGCGCTGTGAAGACGGACATAGACATTGAACACAACTTAAAGATTTTTCTTTTTAACATCTGGATTTGCTCTCATTTACTCAAATTTAATGGTTTCAACTTTCCTTTTACAAAACAAGAGTTTATCAATTCCGCGAAAGCGTAACGGAGACAGTAGCTGACACCCATTTTATCGATGCAGTATTTGACACGTCCCTGTTCAACAGCTATTTTTTTTTTTCTAGATATATGATAACTTTGTAACATTTTTCTCCAGCTCCTATTTTTTTTAAGGGTCCCTTCAGCTGGTATTATTGAAGCCGGTATATACACTTATTAGAGCAATTTTGTTCAGTGTGAAATCTTTTGCATTTCATTCTACGTTACCACCTAACGAGACAGCTATACATATTCGGGGTCTGGAAACCTCTCGGTTTCTGATAAACCTAGTTGGCGCCACTTAAAATCACTGTGAATGAGCCTTCCTCACTCTCCAAAGACATTAAAATTGTATTGCTGACTGAAACCTGTTTTTGAAAATACAATTATAGAGATCATCTAGCCAGTAGTTGGTTGGATAACCAAACTTGAATTACAGCATATTGTCTTCACCGAGTTACAGAGTTCAATGGGCACTTTATTGGAGACCCAATAAATAAGCCTTTTAGATGAACTGGACAAACAACAACTTATGGAAACATTTAAAAATAAATGCTATCTCCGGAGTCACCTATATAATAAAGAATGTCAATTAAGTGAATCTAAGCAAATAACATCAATGTATACTGTATCTGAAGCTATGGGTGTAGTGTGGTGGTGACGTCCGATCTTGCACTTTATCGTTCGAAGGCATTTGGGCCCAGCGCTTCCTCCATAAAACTCTATTTTGGTGGAAAGGGCTTTGTGGTAGTTAAAGTTTAGAGTTTAGAGTTGCAGCACGAATTTTATCGACATTTGTAACTTCTGCAGCAACGGAACGATTTAGTACCTTCAGTTGAATTCACAGGAAGAAAAGTAACCTGTTTAAATAAATACCCACATATTGCGTTTATAACTTTAACTAAACAAAACATGTACAATAGTATTGTTCAAAGTATTGGCTATCTGAAGCTATGACATCTTCTCACCTTTCTGACAAGTTGTGGATCGCATCCAAAAAGAACTGCGCCGGCTTGCCAGCCAAGAATGAATCAAGCCAATTTTTGATATTCTGCTCTGAAGTGAACCGTATTTCAGTGAGGGCGTTCTGCATCGACCGGAACAAATGGTAGTCAGAAGGGGCAAGGTCTAGGCTATAAGGCGGGTGGGGTAAAACTTTCCATCCACTGTTTTCCAAATAGTTCTTTACCGAAATAGCAACGTGGGGCCGAGCGTTGTCATGCTGGAAAATTATTGCCTCGTGTCTGGTCGCATATTCCGGGCGTTTTTCGGCTACTGATCTCTTCAAACGGATTAATTGTGTTCGGTTGCGTTGTCCATTGATAGTTTCACCCGGTTTTAGAAGCTCGTAATACAGCACACCCTTCTGATCCTACCAAATACAGCGCATTACCTTCGCGCAAAGGATATTCGACTGTGCCAATGATTTGGCTGGTTGGCCAAGACAAAATCCCCACTTTTAAATCGTGCAAACCACTTTTGGCACGTTCGCTCAACTAGCGCATGTTCACTCTAAACTTCCACTAAAATACTATAATTTTCGGCAGCAGTTTTCTTCATATTAAAGTAATGAAGAAGAACTCCCCACAAAAACACTTTTTCAGACACAAAGTTCGACATATTTGAGTGGAGACGAATGAAAATTGAGCGATTTACAATGGCAATATATAAAGTTTTATGAATTTTAGGTTAGTATGATATGTTATGTGACATGATAATATTTGTGTGAAATATTATGTACAGCAAGATTCGCTCCATTCACCAATCGGTGAGTGATGCAATTGAAAACATCAAGGCGCCCTTCCCCAATCAAGATGCACAACAATAAAGGAGGTAGCGTACGAACAGAACAATGAAAGAACCTACGAAGCGACGACAAAGCCGATCCTTAAGTTAGTAACCTCTGCGGGTCGGTGACTAAAATCCGAAGAATCCAAAAAGACGACCAAAGTTTACATGACATTTTTTCTGAATTATATTTTTGAGAATGTACCAGAAAACCTTCTGTAACCAAGCTTTGTCACAAGAAAAAGTCTAGATTTGGTACACAAATTCAATGAAGCCATTTTAGACGAACATCGTCATCAACATACGCTGATGAACAACACGCCAAGGAAGCCATTGTGGCACAAGAATCATCAATTGCGAATTATATATATCGATGGCACCTATTGTATCTTATTCATTTGGATCAGTCCAGACAACTTGTTCTCCAGTTTTGAATCGCAGCCACTTCTTTCTTATGGTCAATCACGGCAATGTCATATGCATATTCTGCACCTGAAAAAATAAAACACCTGAACAGACTTCTGTAGGAACGTGCCTCTGGTGCTAGTCTGCTGGAGATTTCTGCACGATCTTCTTAAAAAAAAGTATTAAAGAAGTCACATGATAGATTTGTTCATCAATACCGACGTTGAGCGAGCAACGAAGGTTCGAGTTTATGCTCAGCTGGACGCGTTTGAAAGGAATGGTCAAATTAGATGGTTAGGTTGGCTCTATGCTGCAACCGACGATGAAATCGACAACGGATTTGTGCTTCTCGGGTCTTCTCCAGATCTGTCGGTCTATTGTGGCATGAAGACACCGATGACCTTTAAGATTGTTTATATAGCAGCTTCCAGCGGCAAAGGAGGTCGTTTAGGCGACCTAAGGAGTCAAGGCATTATTTTTCTTGTTCGGCAACAGGTACAAAAGTTAGTTAATTGTTAAATGTAATGTGTGTGAGTGATTTGACGCGTGCATTATCAGATTTGGTGATTTCAATTTCAACAAAAGTTAGCTCATAGCCGCCACCACCATTGGCCTAATTTTGCTCATTTAACATTCGAAATCAAATAAAAATGGGTGAGAGAAAAAGTGGAACACGGTTAAAGTGGATGTAGCACATTTCGCAACGTATTACAATAACTCCCTGCGCCCCAACTCACCATGGGGAAAAAGAGTTTTCTCATTAAAAGCGAAATTCAAGTAAGAGATTAGAAAACAACGAACAATGGACATACCTATTATTTGGTTTCCTCATTGTTGCAAGCCGCTGGTGGAGAGAACTCTTGAGGCCCTTTATTCCAGCAGCCACAATATGTGCGAGAACGACCGCCCCTCCATCATGCCGCCTACATGTAGCGCAACAACTTCTGCGGTACATGCTTGTTTCGGGGCGTTCTAGAGTGGAAAATCAAACAATGATTCCTCGCGCATTGTTTTTTGTTTTGTTTTTCGTTGCATGTGCATTCGAAAAATATTACGGAACAGATATTATTATGGCATGAATATGGTTATTACGAAATTCCCCAGCGTAATGGTCCTGCTAATGTATGCGTATTTCTATCCCCAGCAAGGACATTAAATTCTCATCTAGCGTTCATACCGTCTTACGTTGGTACAATTTTTCGATTGTATATGCAATAGTTGGTTAGCATGCATGTATGGGAACATTGTACGACTTGCTTTGAGGTTTGAAATAATTCAGTTTTATCTTGGATTTGGTAATTACCTTTGTACAATGTAAAAATATGGGCCAAGAATTTATGCTTTAATGGATGCTATCAACGTGCCGCAA
This sequence comes from Eristalis tenax, assembly GCA_905231855.2. NCBI lineage: Eukaryota > Metazoa > Arthropoda > Insecta > Diptera > Syrphidae > Eristalis > Eristalis tenax. The sequence goes on from HG993124.1 coordinate 116,710,841, forward strand.
TGCACAATAAGATAAGGACACGTGTTCCATAAATGGCTTTGATTGCTGTTGGCTTTGTTTTTGTCTGTTCTTACTGTTGGTTTTGTTGTTGTATCTCTCTATTCATGACTGAACTAATTCTGATATATATAACTAGTAGACAATTTTGAAGTCGATCCCTACAATCGAGTTTGTTGTTGTTATAACATATTGGCCAAATGTCATACAGTTTATTTACTAAATTTATAGCGCCCGACACTCGAATTCCACCGATAATAACCACAATTCGATTATGAGTGGGGATGTAAAAGTAACAACGTATTCTTTTTAATCTGAATATTCGTTACTTTGATTTCGTTACTAGTTACTTTCGTTTCGTATTCAACTTAATTGAGTATTTGGGTAGGCTTGAATTATATATCCATTTTTTATTAATGTCTTGCTATAAACATGTGAAATGAACATTTGAATATTTTCTGATTTGACACCTCGAACTCTAACACTCAACGAGTGGCTAAGTAGAAACACACCCTCATAATGCAATATGATCAAATGAAAGATCACAAAATTCGTAAAAAAAATTAACCATTTAAGAACCATAGTTCTTGTTAATAGGACTTTGTGCCCACTACCTCATTAAAAAAATGCAGTTGCTCTATTAGGTCAAAACAAGCTTCCACAAAATATTGGCATTTTCATAAATACCATATACCAAGCCGATAGTATAGAAACTTGTTTATACCCGTATCAACATCTACACTATACCATACCAAAACTACCTAAACGAGGATACTCGATACATATCATCGCATTCCATACACAACATTCAAAATACGCTCTTCGCATTCAAGAGAGACATACCTACACACACAGTATGGAAAGGATATGTCATCGATCGACATCATACCGATGCGTGATGTGATAACTGTGCGCACCCAAGGTCACAGCAACAATCTGTTAACTACACATCAGAAACAGTGTAGAGAAAAGATATACTAGACGAGAAGAGCATGGTATGCCCACAATGGTATTTAGTTGTGCGTGTTTCACATCACGCACCACATTGGTATGGTATTGGTATGGTATATATATGTCTCTCTTGTATGTCCATGGCAGTATACCTTATCAAGTGAACGTACCGATGTCGTCTGTCTAAAGTACATGTAGGCAAAAAAAATAATGATACCATATTAGTTCATTTTGGAGTAACGTTTCGTTATATTGTACCTAGTTACACAGTAACGAATACATACATTTTGCAACAGTGCTTATTATGAGACAAATTAAAGTTGGAGGGTTGACTCATAATTACTATACAGTTAAATTTAAATAGTAAAATACCTCGCAAACCATTAACGTGGATGTACACAACTGTCGTGAACACCTTCTCAAACTTCGAAATCGCAGATCCATCCACACGTGAGAGAATAATTGCTTCCGCAACACAAGTGGTAGCCATAGAAGCTAGTCAATGACTCTTCAGGAGCTTTAATAGCCACATATATTATTGTTATATTCCAACGAGACCTCTTGGTACATTGTTCACACCGGGGGAATTGCTTCCAATATTAAAATTCCCCTTGCATTATGACTTCTTTCAAAATTATTTCTTGGATTCGTTGTTAGTCTTGGAGGCAGCAGTGCTATTTGTCTACATCTCTCAAGAATCAATTAGACACTTAGGAACAACAGATACATGTACATGGTGCACCTGAGGACCTGTAATTACTTTAAAAAAATACGACATTCTTGCTTAGACAAACTCTCTACATTTTTATAGACATATAATGCATACTGTTTGATATTTTCTATGGTCGAAAATAGTGTTGCGTGGATTCTCAAACTCGCCTTGAGCTATTATCGAGTAAAGTTCCTAACGATAGCAGTTGCTTCAGAGGTGATCTATGTACCGTTACTCGGTATGTACCGTGTTATTATTATTTCATTGCGTACCATATTTCAAAGCGTTAACCCTCAACAAATATCCTTGCTGGCAAGATTTCGCGTCTTGTCTATAATGGTGTTCCTTGGAGTAATGTGCAAAAAAACGATACCATTAAAGAGCTGGTTGTACACTAGACATTTTCATCAGTAACGACAAGGTTTAGTTTTTCCACAAAGCAGGCTGGTTACATTCGGATTTTTTTTAGAATTACCTTTAAAACGAAATTTCAAGCGTAGAATTATTTATAAAACAGTCGAACTTTGATAAGTCGAACCATTAATTGCCACAAAAACATACTCAGGATATCAAGTCTTCCAGTTATCAAGTAAAATACAAAATTGATAGATCACTAAAAACTCTTCCCACTAAAAACTATATAAATTAAGACTCTATGCCTTAGAGCTCATACATAGGCTCTTTTTATCCTGAAGCATCATGCTTTATTCAGATTCAAATTAGACCTAACTCAATGAACAATAGAAATTCTTAAGCTACGCTGGGGGTGGCAAAAATGTTGCGTGGGTGATCTGTGAGTAGTATTGAGTCCATCGTTGTTATTATTATTATTGTTATTATTATTATTATTAAGGGTTACATTAAGGGTAAGTTGCACAGCGACCTTAAGACAGAGATAATGGAGGATAGACATTTCCATCTTCTACCTCTTGGGGGTATCAGCTCCAGACTACTCTTCTGAGACTTCTGCACTGCTCTCGAATATATCTCTCCGACAACACTGATACTCTCTCTATGTCAGTTTCCTTCAGGAATCTGAGAATTAGAGATAGCTCTAGTGATCTCATCTCTTCCTCTGATAGTAGGTGCTTGCCCACATGTGTTCTTCTTTTGTTTGCCAATGCCACACACAAACTCAGCACATGTTCTGACACGACAGACCTTCCTCTGTTATCCCTAGTTTCCTTATGTGCTCTCTGAGTCTGCAATGCCCTTATTATTTTGCGCTCATATCTATGCATGTCTCAAATCTCTTCCTGTTGTGTTGGCCCAAAAAGTTTTTTTTTGGCTGTATCATGACATGAGCATTGGTCCATTTTTCTGTCGGATACCTTTTTTCTAGTTCCCTGAATTCTTCTCTGAGGATGTGGTCTCCACCACTGCACAGAATGGTTCAGCGTCTATGAAAGGTTTCAATGCTCGAGTGTGGGGAATGTCATTCCCTCCTATCCCTGTGTGCCCGGTACCCACCAAATTTTTACTCTATTTCTCCTGCTAAATATTTTGAGCTTCTGCAGGCATGACACAAGCTTAAATTCAATGATGTAGGAGTCTAGTGCCAAGATAGCAGCACGATTGTCCGACATTATTGCTGTGTCACAGTTGGTGTAGTTCCTATGAAGATTGTTTTGAACGCATCTGTGGCATAGTTTTCGGCCTAGAATATGCTGGTGCGTTTGAATATGGTTTCGAAGTATTTTCTTCGTTATCCCAATACTCCTGCCCCTGTTCCTTCACCAGTTCCTCGATCCATCTGTGTAGCATTTGATCGTGTTACTGCTCAACCTGTAGAACTATTGCTATAGTCCTTTTTGGAGTTGCGGTTGATGGTGAACTTCTTTTGGAAATTGAAGTTTCTCATGGAGGGGTAGTTTTTTGACTAGTGCATCGAATTGTAATGCACCTGTCTTTTCCTATCCCTCCTTTTTCCATTCTCATGATTCTTTTCATTGAAGCTCGCGTCGCCTTCCTGGTGATCTCCTGTGTGTCTTTGCCAGATGGGTTTGCTGTCTAATATGACTCCCAGATATTTGACTTCCTTTACTGGAGCCAGTATTGTGACTGCAGACTAATTTGTTTTATTCGTTCCGGTTTACGCTTCCTTGTTCAAGGTGCTATGGTGCTTTTTGCCGGACTTAGATCAAGCCCAGCCGACAGGCACCACCAGAGATAATGGTCACTTTACCGTTTTTTGCCCCTCAGATTTATCTGACAGCGTTTTTTATAACCTTTTCACAGGCGAGCTAAGTAAAGCTGATTACTCCCGCCTAACACCATTGCGTTCCTCTATACTCCTAACAAGTGTGCATGAAAGTAAAGAAAGTCCACTGGAAAGACGAACTCCTCCTTGGGACATCTTCTTGCTGTGTTGACTTTTATTATGCCTTCTGATGTATGAGTCTCAGTTGTTCTCGTGCTCAAAAGTTCACACATTAATTTTAGTGCTGTTCAGTTTACTTCCTTCTTGTCTAGAGCTTTAACAAGCGCATCATGGGATGCTCCTTCAATATCCAGAAAAGCACTATTTTTTTCGCTTCAAGGGCGCTTTCGATAGTTTCTGTCAGTTGGTGTAAACTAGTCTCGGTTGATCTGCTTGATCTGTACGCATGTTAACGGTAATGAAGAGGGTATATAGTCAGCACTTGTTCTACATATTTTTCCATCATTTTCAGTGGAAATGATATAAAGCTAATCGGTAAGTAAGAATTTGGTAGGCTTGGGTCTTTCTTCCCCAACTTTGGAATAAACACTATCTTTGCCCTTCTCCACTGGTTTTGGTAAATATTCCAGCTAGGCAACTTCTTGCTATTATTGAAAGGTACAGAATGATTTTGTTTTTAGCTTTTTGGAGTTGGGGTGGTATAATTTCGGCAACCCCTGGAGAGTTGAATGGCTGAAACGAACTGGTGGAGAATATCTCTCTCGCAACTCTCCACTCTCCAGTCCTTAACACCTGGTATTGGCAATTGGTTCCAAACCTGTCAGTGTCAGCGAGTTTCCAATAGAAATTTCGCCTGCTGCTCCTCACTTTCAGTACCGCTGCCATCGGGTCTTTTTAGAGTCCATCGTTGGTATGGGTCCAGTGAAATCCAGCGATATTCGATCGGATGTTCGGCGGTGGTTGAATTGTTCTGATGAAATATGGGTTCGGCTAGTATTGGAAGCTTATGTTTGGTGTTCTGAGAAATGATTTAATGCCGGATACCAGCATTATTGGATAAGCGCAGATTTAGCATGTCTGTTACTGTGTGTGGCATAGTCAGCGTATGTGTCGTTAACTTATACCCATGCACCTCACGTCAAATACTGCGAATGCAACAACACACAAAATACCAAGAAAATTGTGTTGTGAGATTCAAGTCCAAGAATTGACTAGATCAGTGTTGTTTCGACGAAATGGCTACATGATTATACTGAAATTCCAAAATAATTAGTCAAAATTCGTAATTAATACACAACAACCTGGGTAATTCCAACTAATAGAATATTTTTAACTATTTTTGGGGTTGCTGCATACCCTTTTCGTAGACAATATTTATTGTAGCATGACACATGTGTTTTAAAGAGCTTTAAACAGCAAAATAAACAAGTTTATTTAAAGACAAAGAAACAAACAATAATTATGCAGTTGAAAATGAAAAATGTTAAGCATCAAAAATATAGACTTCCGAATTATACGATACGTAACGGACAATTGTTCGAATTAGTGGAGCGTTCGAATTACCGTGGTCGTACTGTAGTAGATTTTCTTTTGGTAACATGAAAGTCCAATGTTATGTTCTTAACATCGATTATGCGACACCTTAAGAACTTCAACAGCGATGTTAAATCATCGATATTTGGTCTCTCAACATCGATGATTTGTGTCGTCCTCTTTTCGTCTTTTTAGGCGCCTACTGTTTCTTTTTTCAAAAATATGAACTTAGCTCTGAGTTCATATCCACCAATACACCAACTACATAATGTGTGTTACAAACCCCAATAACAAAAAATTTACCAATTCTTACTCACGCATAATGAAGTGGCGATTTTCTACACTTTATAGGTATCCTGCCCCGAAAACGATTCATTATAAAACGAACATTATAAACAACGAGCTGAGAAGAGTCTCCCCGGATTCAGTACGGCGGTATCAAGGAGAAATGTTCGGAAGGAATTGGAGGTGGTGTTTTATGAAATTGTTGCAAAATGTAGGTTACACAGGTAAGGTATGAGCGTCACAAAATTCACAAAAAATGAGTTGGAATTGTTGGTTTAGGAAACCCTTCTACTCCAATGGTCAGTCGCCAAAATGCCCACAAAGTTCGCAAACAAAGGACTTCCAATGAGTGTTCCTGATCGTGGCGTTGTTTGTTTGTGCGTCGAGCCATACGCACTTGAGCCTACGCAGCCCATTATCATCTTTCTCACAATATCCCGGCGAGCAATTCCCAGACCGGCACGAAGAAATCTCATCTAGAGAGCTTGTATTCGCGATCTTATTCTTTCGGTCATTACCCAAATTTCATGACCATAGGTGAGTGTTGGAATAAATACTGAGTCTTTAGGGCTCTGCCGTAGGTTAGGTTAGGTAGAAGTGGCTGACTTGTAGGCAGGCACTTAGGTCAAGCATAGGCCCATTGCGTTACCAAACGGATAGAAAGGTACCTATTCCGCAAACCAATTAGTGCTTTTAACAAAGCGTAGAAGAAGGCTTAGAATCAGCCTGTTGCTCAGTTCAGCCAGTTTGTCAAAGAAGTGAGCCCCCGAAGTCTGAATCTACAAGATGAGAGGGCAAAGCATGTGTTCAATGTTTTCTTTCTCGTCCTGTGAGTTCCGATGGCACAATAGGACGCCAATAAGAGATCTGAGATTCGGCCTTTTTAATCTGATCAAGCTAAGCGATCGTTTGGAATCGATCATAGACTACAGTTCTTTGTTAAGGGGGCATCCTGTGCCTGGTGTCCATCCGCGGTTTGTTTGATCAAGCGTTTCAAGCTTTAACAGATGTTTTATAGTAGCGTAGGCATGGAAGTGGGTCTCCACCCGGAAAGAATACAGACTTTTTACCATTTCTAGCAAGTTCGAATTGAAGTCAACCAACGAATAGAAATGAATCCCACTTGAAGACTTAACTATGTTGCCATCTAGTCGAATTCTTTTGGGAGGAGAATTTTATTGGTTTTTTGTAACTTCACTCGAATCCAAGAATACAATAAGGGAGTTATAGAAACATGATAAATGAATGAAACATGAAAAATGAAAAAAACAATGAAAAAAAACATGAAATACCTCATGTACGTCCTCTTCTATCAGAACGCGTTGGTCTGTTATAATTTTAGTTAACTTTGATTGTCTTATTTTCTGGGCTAGTGAACATTCCACGCGAGATGAGAGAAAGTAAGTGAACATAATTACTAATGACGAACATTCAAATTAAGAAAAAAAAAAAAAAAACACGAACAATTTTCAACAACAGTGATTTGCGAGCATGGACGTCCAGTCAAATATACAAGCCATTTATCAAACAACTGCTGTCGCATTTTCGCCATTAATCCCCCATGCAATTCCAAATCCACTGTCAAAGTTGATGGTCACAATCCAGAAGGGCTGTGACGACGTGAACACTAGCCAACGTGTACCTGTGCCTCTGCTAAATATACCAACAGAATTACTAAACTCAATTTAAAGGCTGTCAATCAGCGCCGAAACTAACACGTTACATGTATATGCTATCACTAGGAGTGAATGGAATTACACCCTCTTTGTCGCAGTCAACTCACAAACAGCCAGCATTCCCAATGCCAGTTGACAGAGCTTATTCAAAGCACACTTGGGGTGAAATGAACAGTGATTTCTTGAAGAGGGATTTACATGGTATTAGCAAGAATCAATAGAACCGACTCTGCATCATGAGCAGCATGAAATAAAACCAAAATGAGAATGAACAATTGTTGCACAGTACAGTTGCACTGACCAAATCGTCCTGATCCAATAAATATTGCAACAGTGGCCAGTGGGCAGAGCCAACTCCTATGGCGTGGGTTCCATGTTCAAACCCCGATACTAGTGACTTCCATAGTTCAAGTTTAGCCGCTAACTAGCTCATTCAGAAGGCACGGGTTGTCATCATATTAGACCCAGCTTTGCTATGGTGGCTAACTGTTATACACCAGTTTACTCGTCTGACGTCTGACTTGAGGCACATAAATGCTTAATAAACACAAAAAAACAACAACAGCGAATATTGAGTAAACGGCAGACAGTTTAACTGAAAAGAACGCAGTAACAGCGGAACCGGAGCAACAGGCACCCATGAGGACCCAGTACGAATCGCCAAGCAAGAAGATCTACTGGGATGGCCGAAGCGATTAGCGGATCGACAAGCCAACCGGGGTCGGGTGGCCTGCGAACCATACTTAAGCTAGCCAAATGCAAAACTAGAGGTACACCAAATACACCAGGCTCTGCCAATTTGGTGCAATTGAAAAGGGGGAGAACAACATCCTAGGCCAACAAAATTACTTTATCTGGACTGGAATGAGACTAAAGGCAGGTAACCAAGGAAGGTAAACTAAGAACTTATTTTATTAAAAAACAATATATAGGCCTTTCTTCTTCCGTATTATAGCGCATTCGACTTAATGTGCTGGAGGAGGTAGATCGTTTTTGGTCTCCTCAGAATATATGCCATTCGACGACAAGGGGTCAGTCCCAGTCCACAATAGTACGAATGTGGCCAACTCCGCTCAGACGAGGACAACACTCCGGCTTTTGAGTACCTCCCAAAGGTCTAAGTGGATACAGGGCTGTGATGTGGTATTACTTTTACCTAACCTAACCTAACGTGCTATCTGAAGTCATCAACCAAATAAAAATTCCCCAAAACAGGATGTTTCTGTAATGCAGCTAAATTCACCTAGTCAACGAACACCTGGACTGCATTCAATGCCAGCCGATGAAATTTCAAAACGGCGGTTTGTTGCAGTCCAACGAGATACCTGGCGATCTTCCAGCAATCAGATCACGACAACAGCACAGTTAGACATAAATGACAAGGCCAGCTGGACACTGTCGTGGACTGAGACTACGTCACCTTATTGCCATCCACTTCTAGAGATGCTCACACTTAGGCAATCAATCGCCCAATGGAAGAATTGCCCTCAGTTGGTAATACAAAAGATGTCATCAGCAATGAATAAATCAAATTCCCCAAATCTCCATTCTAAGTAAACTTTATCTTAGCAGCAAGCGTGTAGTAGGCTTGAAGCGAAGTCGAGGTCATTTTCACCAAAAGCAAGAAAAGCAAGAGAAGCTCAGGTCCAGGTCCACCTTGGCCTAGTTTCTACAGAATTTAAATTTTGCCCTCTGCTTCCCAACAGTTTTAATATAATTAAAATTCATTTGGGGAGAACGCTACCTAAAAGGCAGCAGGCACCTTTGAGTACCAGAAGTGGAGAACAACTTTACTTTTGCTCTACTTCCGAAAACATAACTCTCAGCTAAAAGTTGTTCTAATGATAATGAAAACAGTGAGCTTGGATGTTTGTATGCTCTGAATTACATTACACTTGCCCGCAAAATATAATGTTCGATTTCAACTGCGAACCACACATTCCACAATACGATGGTACATAAAGGACGCGACTCCCTTTCCATATTGATTTTGAATATTCCTGCAGGCGCAACCATACAATGATTGAAATTGGTTTGAAAAAGTTCTCTCGTCGAGATCTACATAGCTGCGCTTTTATGGGAGAGTTGGAAATAAATCTGTAACTTTTGAGCCCGTGGACCGATCTGATTGAAATTGAAATCATAGTACAATAATGTTCTTTTTGTGGTCCAAAATTGGTTGAAGTATCTGAAAAGGATTGCTCATCAACACATCGGTCATGAGTATCATTTTTTGATAGCCATTGAAAATATATTTAATGTCGATATTTTGTAGTTTTTTTGTGATCCAAACCATAAATAACGAAATTTTTTGTGTTGGCACAACATGAAATATCCTGAAATTTGGAAGAGACTTGTCAAAAAAAAAATCGCATTTCTCAAAAAAAATGCCATAATTATTTATAATTGGCAATTACTCTATATTGTTACTTAAACTAAAGCTATAGTCACTATGTACATATTATAAATTAAATTGTATTGAGTCTATAACTTAATTCATTCGCTTTGCTAAGATATAGCGTAACTTGTATTATTCCATTGGAACATGCTTTGGAAGGCTACTGTCATTGTACGTCATCTCAGTATATGTCATTCATATGAAGCGTAAACAACAATTTTTTTTTTTTCACTCAAATATGTCGAACTTTCTTCCTAAAAAAGAGTTTTTGCGGGAGTTCTTCTTCATTACTTTAATATGAAAAAAACTGCTGCCAAAAGTCATCGTATTTTGGTGGAAGTATATGGTGAAGTGAGCGAATGTGCACGGCTTAAAAGATGCTGGCTTCACCATTCAGCCAAATCAACGGCAAAGCCGAATATCCATGTTGCTAAGGTCACGCTCTGTATTTGTTGGGATCAGAAGAGTGTGCTGTATTTTGAGTTGCTTAAACGGGTGAAACCATCAATGGATAACTCTACCGAACACAATTAATCCGTTTGAAGGGAACAGTAGCAGAAAAACTCTCCGCATATGCGACCAGACACGAGGCAATAATTTTCCATCATGACAACGCTCGGCCCCACGTTGCTATTCCGGTTAAGAACTATTTGGAAAACAGTGGATGGGAAGTTTTACCCCACCCACCTTATAGGCCAGAAATTGCCCTTTTTGACTACCATTTGTTCCGGTCGATGCAGAACGCCCGCACTGAAATACGGTTCACATCAGAGAAGAATATCAAAAATTGGCTTGATTCATTCTTGGGTGCCAAGCCGACGCTTTTGCGGTGGGATCCACAAATTGCCACAAAAGATGGGAAAAGGTCATAGCTTCAGATGGGCAATACTTTGAATATTACTATTGTACATGTATTTTCTAAATAAACGTTCAACTTTTGAAAAAAAAAAAACCGCACGAATTGGGCATATGAATTGGTCACATAAACTTGCTTAAAAATACAAACTAAGCAATTTAGTATAATATGGCTTGCGCTTCATTACTAAGTTGAAGCTAGACTTCTGTCGTCGGTTCAGGCCTTAAATACGCAATCCAGGGATCAGATGATGTAAGATATGTAAGCCGTATTCTGAATTTTCTGAGCCTCCTCTGAAAATGATCCGACTGGCAAAGCTGCCACCTTATCAAAAAGTACTGAAAAGTTTCCTGTAAACCATTCTGTATATTTACCTAAGAACTTCTGTTCTACCCGATGTACTATCTTATACTGTTCATAAAAATGTAGCAAAATGCGGTGTTTCAGTTCTTTGATTGATTTGGGACGATATTAAATTCGGTAACTATTTAATAAAAAGCTTCCGAAGTTGGAAACATTTCCATCAAAAAAGAAGTCACACAAGAATATATATTCAATACAGTGTTTACCATCGCGAAAATTCAAAACTTTAAATTTGCACAACAAATGCTGACAATGATAAAGTACAGCCTAACTTAATTTTCCTAATTTAAAAAAAACAAATTCCAGATCCCCACAAAGGCAGAAATCGATTTTTTATTCCTCTCAAACGCCTCGTTCTCCCAAAGTGCAAAAAAGTGCACTTTAGTTCTTGCACCATCGATAGAGAATACTTTTAGCTTCCAGAAAAACCTCTTGGAGCATTTTTGCTACAGCCTATCAAACATTGAAATGCCTCCTCAAAAAGTGGCTTTAATCAAAAAAATGTTGCCAAAAGAACAGAAAGGAATCCTCGCCCGTACCATTATCAACGTAATTATATCCGTTTTCGTATGCCGAAAACCATCAGCATTGGGTTCCAGCAGAGTTTGCTACAGCCTATCAAACATTGAAATGCTTCCTCAAAAAGTGGCTTTAATCAAAAAAATGTAAATATTAATACTTAGAACGCAGTTCGAAGACCAAATGTATATACATTAAAACAAATATGCCACACCAAATTTGCTGAAGCAATTTTCAATTAAACAAAGTCCCAATATTGAGCTAACGGTGTCAAACGGATCATCAAAAGTCAACAAAATTTCGTCTTTCTGTGTTCTCTTATTTGTAAAATCTAAAAACCTATACCATTTGACAGAGAAAAATATGTTACTTCGGGTATTTTTTTCCACTGCGGGACCACTGTGAGTCGGCCGGCAGTGGGTTACGTGCCGCACCTATCAGCATATTCTTCGTTACATGTTGTAATTGTTTATGGGTCTGTGATCAGTAGCGTCCTCTCCTAATTTCTGTCTTTTTTATTTGTTACCGCAAGTCCTGGAACATAACCCGTGATTTAGTAGGTATTTGCGTCTGCTCCCTCGGACATATGCCTACGACGTTTATGTTCCCGGGATAATAATCAATTTTAGTAATTTTGATTAACAAGACTGTCGGTGCGGAAATATTTAAGGCAGCTGGAGATGATCTGGTTGGTCGCATGCACTAGCTCCTCTCTAAGATATGTTCCATCGGAGAGCATGTCCAAGGAGTAAATTCTGAGTCTGCCCGATCCACTAGAAAGTAGTCCCCTTTGGCTGTTAACATCGCATATAAGATCTCTTCCGCCGTTTTGTGTAGTCTCCTGAAGGCGTTTATAAACAATTTGAAAGGTCCATATCAGGGCAAGGAAGTCTACCAGCAGATCCTGGAAAAGACACAAGACTCAACTCAAGACTTGGGTCGATAGGCTATTGTAGGTAAGTACTAGCGTCGTCACTCGATGGACGATGTTGACTGTATACAAGACACTGATTATGCAGGCAAACATAACCTGCTTGCACTCGCTGGAGAATATTGTGATTACTAGCTTTAGCAGTTCCTTATGGAAGGATACTTGTGCAAGACAAATTAAAGTCTTCCTAAGGACCTCAAGAACCTAGGCTCAGCTTAGCTTAGCCACTCGCTAGCACTGTATTTTCACCCAAAAAAGAAGAAATACCTTAAATTCGATCCTTAAAAATACCAGACTTATGAGAAATTATTTCACATTGAATACTAGAATTCCGTATAGTTTGTAAACCCTTGGGTTGTGTTTACTACTTTCCAGATGGTTTCCAAAGAAAAAGGATGACTTTCTCATGTGAAGTAAACTGCCTTAAATTAATTCGCAAGCCATATACGATTCCTCTTTTCTTAAAGATCTAAAATAATTGTAGCAGAATTGTTTACTGCGATGGAACGAGAGTCCGATGTGAAGTGAACCTGAATCAATGAGCCTTCATAGCCCAGCTCGTGCGCCACTGTCAAATAAAAATATATTGCGACAGCAAATCGTCGAATAATTCTTTCAACAAATCGCCGACATGTGGACCTATTTATATGAAAACAAATAAAACCACCTCAATATGGCAGAGACTACAGAGAAATACCAAGAAACTCAGGTATTTTCTGTCTCTCCAAAGGAAAAAACCCCAAAAAATATCCCTCGTCTACTTTTAGCGAGAAAAAAAATAACAAAGAAAAACAAATACTCACCTAGAAACTTTTTAATTAGGACCAAATACAAGGCAAAGGCACAAGAACAGCAATAAAATCTGCAGGAGAACAGCAGCAGTGCCGGGTAACAAAAACTCAGCGAAAGAGGCGTTTTGTTGTCTCAAATTAAGATATACTCCAGAGGCAAACGTTGCCAAAAGAACAGAAAGGAATCCTCGCCCGTACCATTATCAACGTAATTATATCCGTTTTCGTATGCCGAAAACCATCAGCATTGGGTTCCAGCAGAGTTTGGTAACAAAAGCCACACACAGAGAGAGAATGGTGGATAGCACCATGAGGTAACTGCCAGTTTTGGGTCAATTAAAGTTTAGTCTGCGAATGTTTATGTGAGTGGCATTCGAATAGTAATTGCTGATGCCTGAGCACATCCTGACCGAAATAGTTCGTGTTGTTTTATTGTTTGGCTCGATGTTTTGTCGAAAAGTTAATTGGTGAACGAGAGCCGCAAGGAACAGGAAGTTTCTTGAATGTGTGTGTTTATCTCAAGCCCGGATGGGGAGCAGAGAGTACAGATAAAAGGAAGCATGAAGGAGATATAAGGAAAAGTTAAATGTATCGAATTTCTGTTTTAGATTATGATGGCTGATTACTGGAGCATTGGCAGATAAGTGTGTGACCTTGCGAACTCAAAGAAACATCCCTGATTGGTAATTGAGTTTTTTGAGCAATTTTTTGCTGACTTATGACTTGCATATACGAATTTGTGAAGGAAATTGACGGAAACACCCACGAGAAGGCAGATGTAAAGCGTTTCTACTTACATATCGCTTTTCTTATTGAGTGCTATAAATATGATTAATAATGAGAGTAAATTTAATCAAGCTTGCTTGTTGTTAAAGAAGTGGAAGTACTTTCAAATGTCAAAGTATAAAAGGACCCTGAGAGGACCTCACCGAAGCGTTTATTTTTTAAATTGTCTAAGCGGGGAGCATATTGTTGTGGCGATTAGAACTTAATTATATGTATTGAAGAGAGACTTTTGGATTAATTGCTTTTGTTTTTTTTTGTAAGAGCGGCGCATGTGATTACTTTAAAGACTTTTTATGTCACTCTCCATCAAGCGCAAACAAAAAAGTTCGTTCTCAATATAAATGAAGCGAAGAAATAATGAAACATAAATAAAGAGGTCAGAAAACAAGAAATATTTTGCAAACTATTAACAAATAATCTATTAATTCGGCAATTAGTAGAATCATCAAGCGATGATGATGATTTAATGCTTGAATAAGTTATTGGATCTTATATGAACTCAGATGAATAATCCGAAACAGAAGAATTACATTATATATATAATTAATTTTAATTCAATTTATTTAATATATTTTCTAAAAGTTAAATTTTCTTATTGCGGTATTATTATTTTTTTCCTCCTTCCACTCATCTGCTCACCTTATAGGCACTTTTGTTTGTTTTCCGGACCTCCAAGTACAGACCCTCAGAATCAAATTTTAGTTATTTAGTATGTACATTAAAACCTACGAAACCAGCTGAAATCATATATTCGAAGATGTGCGCATAAACATCCTCCTTTTTATGCGTGGGTTTTTCATTTGATTGATCCTGGGACAGTGGCGATTCTTGATCTTAAGCATTGCGTTAGCTACAAGCCCAGCAATCAATTAAACGATTATATTCGACTTATTACAATATGATCTAAGCCGTAGTATGTAAGTCTTATTAGGCATAAGGAATCCAGATCGCTTTCAGATTTCAACATTACGATGAGACAGGCAAACATTTTCGCTGTATTATTTTTAACATTATTATGAGGCATTTTGGCACGTTTGAATTTATAGACTATAGTTTTATACAGACATTGCATCCAACACAAAGAAATTGTATTAGTTATATTCTGTCAATCGAACGTGCTCTCTTATAGTTACCGATCAAAATAAGAGCATCAACGTTAAAGTTTGTTCTCTTCAGTCAAATCTCGTGCGCCATTGCCCAGAAGTTGAACGGCGCTCCGACTCAACACTCAGCAGCAAAAATTTGTTCCTGTGCGTGGATATAGCATGAGTTAATAAATGCTTGACAAGAATTTCCAAAAAAATATGACTTTATTTTATGACTTCCAAATTACAACTGATTAACAAATAATTCTTAATCTAACTCGAAAGCTACCTTGCCGTGTGAATATCGCTGAATTGCATTTCTGCCGATGGTTCGGCGTTCGATGAAGCACGAGTCAGCAGCGGCGGCGAGACACAAGTCAGCAGCGGATGTCGACGTCCGGTGGTGGCCCAATTCAAGGTTGCGCAAGGTGTTCGTGTGGCGGTGCATTGCGAGGGTTTGTGCTGACTTAGGGTATTTAGTATTGCAGCAATCATGTGAGCGTTTTTAACTCATGCAGGACCCACAAGCACACTGCTTACTTCCACCCCACTTTGAAGCTACGATCTGATGTCTGGCGATTTATCGCAATTTTTTGCGCTAACTCTTCCGTATATTTGGCTGGGTTTTGCCTGTAAATAGCACAAATATATAGATTGTATAGGGATTTGGTAGCGCACATTTTTCTTGTAAAGATTGTTTCAAGGGAGACATTCGGTATGGGAGTTTTGTGTTGTGAATAAAAATATCACGTCACGTGTAAGGGAACATGCTCTCTTTCAGACATTTTAAAGCGAGCTGGGTGTATGTTTGTAAGTGTTGTGTATGAGTATATATTTGGTATTTCTGTCACCGATTATTACAATTAATCTTCGTCATTGCACATTGAATAACATGTACTTCAAAGAATTTATTCGTTAAAACTCTTGGTTAGGCGCCGCCAAACTGAGATAACTGAGAGGAATCGCCACTGTCCTGGCACTACAAAAGTGCAGAAACCCTTTCGTCTCCTCAACAGTAAAGCATTTTTTGGTTCTGTAATATAAAAATCATTATTAATACGGACATTAAATACGGACTATACGTTAATACGGATTTTTTGATTTTATTTTCGCTTGACATTGTTTGCTTCTTTCTTTTTTCAATTTTTGTTTTGTATCAAATGATTAATGGTAACAACTTTTAAAAAACGCCTTGAGATTATTCAACGTACAACCTTGTATAAAGGTTGCAAGCACAATTATATTCCAGTAAATATAATTGAGTGTGTGTTGAGTAAGTGTTTTATGCTTTATGAGTATCCAAAAAACACGTTTAAAGTAGTTTTCACCGATTCGGAATTTTGGTAAAAAATTTTCCATTATTATATAAATGTATTATTTAATCTTCTTCTTCTTCTAATATATAAAATCCTCGTGTCAAAGTTTTTGTAACAAAACACCTCCGAAACGGATGAACCGATTCTTATGAAATTTTGTGTGAATATTCAGAAGGTCTGAGAATAGGACGAAAACTCTCATTCATTTCTTGGACAACATTTTTTCTTTTAATGTTTCTATGATTCGGCATTAAAAAAAAAAAAACATAAAACAATCAACCCTTCTATCACCAACCGTTTTTTTTATACCGATATTAGAACTTTAAAAATGTTACCTGGTGATAACCTGTCATTGACGACGTTGCTGGAAACATGGTTGGCGATAGTACAGCTACGTGACAAATTGTGATTCGAAAAAGAAAAAAAAAAGATTTTGAGTTCATTGGTGATACACACCGTTCATAGGTCGCTCTCAAATATCCAAAATATACGTATTTCATAATTTTTAAAAATAAGTAAAATAATACCAAAACAAATACATTACCAGTACATTATATATAAAACATTATATTTGTGGTTTGCACCATAGTGCCAGCAAGACGCAGACGGTATAATTTGGGACGTCAAACGGCTACATACAGAGATGAGAAATAGAAGAGCCCAAAGAACAGACGAACAAATTCAACAGGATAGTGAAAATGACAGTGTGAACATGGCGCAATTGAGTGAGTCACAATCACAAGAGGCACGAGCTAATCGAAATCTGCAAAGACCATTAGAACAAAGACAACTTGCTTGAAATCATCGTCACTGTGGCGTTATGTTGAAATAGCACAGCTGAATGTAAATATGAAAGAAAGATCCTCAAGACAACTGTTAGATATCGGAGATGGAAAAGTAGCTGTACATGAAAATACTGGCATAAATGCACAAAATTGTCGACCAATTTCTGCACAATCATTAATTCGCAAAAAGATTTTATTGACAAGATATCTTCCGATATTCACACACAATACATGAAACGATTTGAATTTCAAGATACAACAGTTCCTGCCTGTATAACACTACTACTGTTACACGATTACATCTATTTTGTAATACATGTATACTAATTATGTTAGTTATTAAGAGAATATTAAGCCAGTCTTTAACTTGTGGTCTTACAGTAAAGAACTCTGACTTAGAACTCTTGATGATTTTTGACTGAACAATATAACACTACCAGGGGAATTGGTGACATACAAATCTATCGATACAGTTTGCGATATCAACGAAGCAGTGAACTATCCAGCAGTTTTTGAACACACTGGATTTGCCAGGCATGCCACCGGTTATATTAATTCGTAATTTGAACCTACCACGGCAGTGCAATGCCACGCGAGTAGTCATTGAAAAACGTTGTCGAAGCAAGCATTTCGAATGGCAAATTCCGTGGAGAAGATGTTTTACTACCACGAATCCCTATTATTCCTACAGATGTGCCAATTGAATTCATCCAGATTTCCAATTAGAATGGCATTCGCAATCACAATTAATAAGTCTCAAGGCCAGACGATGTCTACTTGTTGCTCAGACTAGGGCACACTGCGGTTTTCTCACGGATAATTATACGTGGCATGTTCTCGCGTGGGTAAGCCATTCAGTTTGTTTGTGTTGGCTAAAGATGGACTCACTAAAAATATCGAACACTCCATTGCACTGAGAAACTGGTAATGTTTTTTTAAATAGTCTTAATTTGTAATAGAAGTGAAATTTGAAATTTATTATTTAAAATAATAGAAGTACAATGAACTCAAAGAATTAATGCTTGGTTTTTTGTTATTTTTACCGGCCGCCGTCGTTAACAGCGCACCATTTCTTTTTCAGTCATATACACATCCGCACACACTGACAATAAGTTAGTTCTTCATTAATTGACTATCAAAATATTGATAATATATGAAATAATTTATATGGCAAAACAACTTTTGTCGGGTCAGCTAGTATTATATAGAATTGAATATACTATATGTATAAATTTTGATTATTTGTTAACGGTGTTCGTTCCTGAAATTTAGTTGAGACATTACATATTAGCAGCGTTTTTTCCAAAAATCTATAAACACTGAAGTAGGATTTTGCACGTCAAACACATACAACAACCCACAGCATATCACTGACAATTTATAATATCGACAGTGAAAAATGACTGCCTATAGAAATTCGATTTTGAACTTTTTTCGTATATTTTGAATGCGATTTCAAACATATAAATTTTTCCTTTGTTCATTTTTACACATAAATATCAGAGCAACAGCGAATCGTTTTTTTGTTTTAATCACACTCAATCATCGTCAAGGTCACGGATATTGTTTATAGTGAATAGTTTGGCATTGACAAATTGGTCATTGGTTCAAGGGTGTGTTCGCGGTCAAAGTTCAAAGTTGTCAAGTCGCAACTGAAAACCCCTCTGTTGTGCGATTTTGACTCGCACTTGGTTAGATTTATTTATTCATCACGTTCTCGAACTTAAATTGCGATCCAAACGGACGCCGAAAAATGTAGCAAAAGAAAAACGATGGTAGTCTCGGCAAGCTCTTAATAACACATAGTTTTCATTACATGAGGCTTCCTACAATTCACGCACTGGCAGTTTCCTATCAATCAATCGTAACCCAGACGTGTATGACAATATTTGTAAGAGTTCTGTCCATTCACATGCTCCGACGACAATACTTCGCCGTAACACTAATGATACACAAATGGATAACAACACTTCATTAACAACGGCACTGCCCCACAACGTCGACGCGACGTGTCGTTTTCCATTCTCAACATTGTGAAGTTGACATTACTGTCAATGATGTCGTCAATGTTGATAATCTGACGTTGACGTTGTCAGCGTCGTTACATGCTTTGTAAACGTCCGCCAATGAAACGTGAGAAACAGGTGTTCATGAGATATTCGTTTTCTTCTGGTGTGAATAAGGGGTCCTTTTGATGACCCCTGTAACAAATATGGACATCTATTCGAATAAAGTGGCGGCTGTGGCATTGTGAGTATGTGCGGTCTGGGTTCGATTCCCGGCCGGCACGACCAGAAATAATTTGCACGTCTCCACCTCCTTCGAGTCAGTGATAATGCTCAAAGAGTAATAACTGTCTGGAAAAAGTTTCTCAGACTTGGTCGGTCGGAGTGAGCATAAAACTGTAGGCGCCTACCACTCTTGAGAGAACAATAGCAAGCGAGCGAGGCAGGCCCTAGTCCTCTACGGGTTGTAGCGCCCAAAGAGAAGTTTGTTTGTTTACTTGGATTAGCCAACGTGGAGATTTGGAATTTGCTGCTTCACTGACTTCTGCGTTTTATGATGTTCTGTTTGTTCCGTACGTCTGCGTCATGTTGATTTCATTCCTTTATTCATTCTAATACTATTGCAACACACTTTGAAGTTTGGATTTCTACGAAGGCTTCTGGCTTATCTGCAGGAGCTTGTGCACATTTGTAATTAATTGAAATTGTCAATTTCCATGATTACTTAAGCAACATTCATAATGTTCATGTTTTTAGAATTAATTGGAACTCAATTCAACAAAGTGCTTTGTATGACGTCTCATCTACTGGTTGGTGTGTCTACTTTGCTTACCATCCGTTTGTTGTATGAAAACCATGCGGATTTAGTGCGTGGAATATTGAGACATTTGTACAGACACTAACGCTTCCTCTGGGTTGTAAGGAAAAGGGAAATACAACTTTAAATAGAATCGCCACAGGGAATGAGGACAGTTGATGCGAAGGAGTGGTAACGAGCATGTCGTAAATTTAATAGTAACATACATAATTATGTAAATTGAAATTATTTTATTCCATTTCCAGCTGCACCGCTAAGTAACTTACCGCCAGGCAAATTTGCCTTAAATCGTTGGTGTTTTGAGAAGCATTTCTGAGAAACTGATGCACGGAATCATTTTGGATTTGGAACTGTTAAGAATTTTAGATCATCACCATATTTTGACCCGGATGATCCGCAAAAGTGGTCGCGGGTGTAAACCACGCACGAGAGGCCTCCAGGCAACTCGATCCTCCGCCATCGAGTCTAATTCATGACGAGGTTTGCCCAAGAGTAACCAGGAGAGTTTTTGGACTTGGTCCAACCAACTCGTTCTGGGTCTTCAAAGCGGTCGTGTACTTCAATGTCCGACTCGGAAGTACCACGTGACCATACCACCGAAGCATAGCCCTTTCCGTTCGAAGAAGCAGCTGCTCAATGTTGAGCTCTTCGCGCTCTGCAGTGTTTCTCACCCTATCCCGGCGAGTAATTCCCTGAAAAGCACGAAAAAAATCTCATCTCAGCGGCTTGTATTCGCGATCGAAAGAATAACGGTCATTACCCAAATTGCATGAACATAGGTGAAAGTTAGAATAAATACTGAGTTGAAAGCCGCCAACTTGGCTTTGACACCAGTCTCAGTCTTTTTGATTACATACCTACCAAGCTGTTTCAAAACTGACCCAGAAAGGTTCAGAATTACTCCTCACATCACTCGAGAACCAGGTCCCGAGATACCTAAACCTGCTTCAATGAGACTCCACTAACATGTAGATTGCATTGAACAGCCGCTATGCAAATTACCAAAGGAAATTTTAAATACCATTCTGCGAAACTGCTTGCAATACGAGATAGTATCCTACATTGGATAGTATCCACCCTCACCTGAATCATCTACTGAGCAATCGCTGGCGTTAAGAAGTTCAGTCAGATACCTAGAAATTTGGCCCTCTTCTTACATATACAATCTTAACAATTATGTACATCATGTAGCTACATGCAAAAATACTGTTGAGTATCACGCGAGGGTGAATGTAATCGGTTTCATGGCCCTCATCAAATCGACGGTCACTTAAGGGTGGTACCTGTATTTTTCAAAGTGGGAGCAAGTAAGATTGAAAGGATTAGGGGTTTTTTGAGAAGTCTTGTCACAGGACTTTTCTTTATCTTTCGAGGAAAACAGAGTCCCAGTATAAACAATCCTACCTCAATTTTTGGGACGTACCGGAATTCACCCACCACATACCCACAACGCCACGGCTGCCCAAGCGTCCACATACTAAGTTTTTTCTTAGAAGTAAAAATGTACTCATTTTGTTCGAAAGACTACACATAATGCTATGTTCAGTAGTGCCAGAAAATTGACAAGAAGTATGTCATGAATCCGGATAATTCAATTGTAGGCAATATTATTTGAAATGAGTCCGCGATCTTTTGGGCTTGACTGTGTATTCGACTGGGTATTCTATTTACTTTATAAATAGTGCTTTCAGTACATGGAATACATTTCCTATAATAATTGTCATTGGCTTAAATGCAATTCCCTTACTGTGCACTCGCACCGTTTTCCTAACGATTGTAAAAGAAATCTGTAATGTAACGTGGTCAGTCAATAAAGAACCTTCGAGGCAGCCGAGTGTGTTATTTGCCATCCCTCCCGAATTCGCCTACACAATCCCCGCCGCCTTAAAACAATCACTGGATTTATATTCATTTAACTGCTTGTTAAATGTTGCCTTCTCCTTGCTTTGACTGAATTCGGAAACATAAAAAATGTGCATCGTGCAAATAGCACTTCATGCATGCAGCACTATGAATACTTCATTTCACGATGCATCGTTTCACATTTCTGATTACGTTAAAAATGAATGTATTTTTTAAAATGTCTTTAAAGGCAAAGAGAAACCAGCAGGTCCTCCCAACTAAAAGCATCAAAGCAGAAGCCTGGAAACTCATACTGCGTCGGTACTAGCGTTGACTGATGTCTGTTAATAAAAGCAATGCACGTTGTTACAGAGGATGACAAATGTAAATATGTATTTGATTTCACACAACACCCTAAGTTGTCAGTGAAGTTAGGAATTGCGTTGGAATGACTATGAAGTCCATCAAATGTATTCATTTGAGTTGCTATTTAGTGTTGAAGACTTCCAGCAGCGTAACTCTCACGAGTGTCTGCCCATACACAACATCTCACTCCCACAAACTCGACAACTTTTTCCAGTGAAGTTTCAAAACTCGTGAAGAATTTTTCACATAATAAATGAGACAGCGCGTGAGATTCGTAACTATTGGAAAACGTAAAGCTGTTGTGTGTGAATTATTTGCGTGTAGCTAAAAATGGAACAACCTACCCTTGAGAACAAATTATAAGCATTTCAAAGCACGTGTTAAATCCCTTTCATGAAATATTTAAGCGAATAACAAAGCTACTCGCCGTACGCGTACAAGGCATTTCGATGAATAATCGATGGTTATAGCGAGAATCACATCTCGCTAACTAATCATGTCACATCATCTTTGTCTCAGCTTGTCGATGTGCCCAATTTGGAGTTAAGCGCGGTGGTAAACTAATATCTCCATGTGAACATGCTTGCCGAAATTGGATTAAAATTTCGCAGACACGTTGTAAACGTCTTAAATGACATAGTTTCGCGGTTGATGTAAAAACTCCTCGTGTGGATTTGGTTTGATAATTTTCCGCACGATTTTCACGTTTGGCTGAGGTTTTATCAATTACAATGTGGGTGGCAATTGTATGACGATGCTTCGTATAATCACATTTTTAGGCTTTCCCCAAAATAAAACATTTTAAGACACACTCGTACGACTACCGAAACTAATTTTGCTTAAGGATAGGGGCACAAATGAAATTAAGCATGATGTTTCCTCATTGAGATGCAGAGAAGCGCGAATGCCACGTTTTAGTCTGAACTACCAGTATACATGGCAAAAGGGAGGTGAAACGTATGAGGGAATTCTCCATATCAAAGGCAGATATGTATAGTTTCTGTTTCATCTTTAACTTGGAGAAGTTCTTCTCCACAGTAAATTTAACCAAACTATAGCCCATAGGCACTGGATATGTGCATATATATGTTTTACAAAGGGGCATAGTGCTCCGGAAGCAGGCATTCAATTTTCCACACCGTCGAGCAAAGAAGTAGTTTATACCAAACGCTTTACATTTTGTTTTTTGTTCCTTGCTCCTCTCGTTCTCGTCGGCCTTAGTTACCTTAAACTCCACAGACTATATATCAAAGTGAGCTGAAAAGTTTCTTCAATATTGATTTCGATATACTGATACGTTTCAAGACAGCATATTGCCTGGATGTGTATATTGAAAACTAGTTATGCATCTTCAGAGCAAGCCTTCATCTCCTGGGCTCCGAATATAGAACTGGCGTTCCTTCACCCCTGTGAAGATAGCTCGTGCGAATTTGCCGTCTATACAGGGACACAGACTGTCTTCGAATACATAAGAAATATGTCATATATGGCTACGCCGAAGGATACAAACGACAAATAAATACATCGGGCTCGTAATGGGCTGATGAGAATATAAAATAGATAGCCTGCCAGTCATTAGATGCTTTATTAGGTGACCGCCAAGAAGAACTTTCTCATTTCATTACAATTTTATGCAAAAGTTGAGCTTTGCTTTGATTTTTGAAAGTTGTGAACAATCTTTATGCAGCGCTTGCGAGTTGTTTTTATGTGAAGTATAATGCCCAGTGGAGAGAGATTCTGCTTGTGGGCATGAAATGAACATAAATTATGTATCCCTCGTTCGCACACAAACAGCTGGTGCACCGGGGTTTGGGTGGCAGACAGCAAATATTTGCAAAATATTTCCATTAAGGGATTCCTCACTCATTTTATCTTTCGTGGATAGATATATTTGAAGAATGTGATGATGTGGCAAAATGACAAATATAACGTGTGTCAAAAGAAAATGTCTATTATATGGAAATATTGGACTAAATGTAGATGTGAATTTTCACTGCCTTTTTTCGGGGAAGAGATGAAAGTTTATTGTCAGCTTTAGTCGATTTTTTTCCATTTCATGAATATATATCGTCTTTATAGTTTATGGGTTGCTGTTAGAAAGGCATCAACCGCCGAACGAACTTCAGACGATGAGGTAAGTATATCTGCGTGGTTTTGAGGAAATAACCTTCATACCATAAATGAGTATACCTATATTTTGTATAAAATGCTGTTATCTAATGATGAATGCTACAGCACTAACATCAACTGACAATTGTTCTTTGTTTTTATTGCCTTTCATTCTTCGTTTATAACTTTCAGATCTGAATCCTTACAGCAAACACGCGTACACTTTAAATTAGATGCAACCGTTACCTCCTTTGAATAAGAGCTGCCTCGATAGTATCCCACAAATCCAATCTTATGCCGAATCGGAAGATGTACCTGCAAAAATTGTTTAAAACATTCCACCATAACTCGTGGTAGTTGCATGATTGTCGACTCTGATGACAGTTGGCGTTGCATCACCAACAGGGCTGGAACCAATATATGTGTTGGATGAGCTTATACACAGTGCGACAAGCGCTTAGCATTGAATTGAAAATTGTGATAGGCACGAGTTTTATTTCAAAAGAAAGGTTTCAGCAGCTTGAAGAACATGACACAAAATTTTCACTTGTTTGAAAAATAACAACTTACGTTCCATATGACTTAATTTGGAAAGCGAATCATAAATATGCCAACGCCAATAATCTTGGGAGGGTCCAGAGGTTAATCGTGAATCCATCCCAAGAGATAAGGATTCATAGTCCAATATGAAGATACATTCATTAGATCATTAAATAAATGATAAATCCACATCAGCTCGGATGGGAAAGTCAGAGCAGAAGGAAATGGACTGACCTCCTGAGCTCAGGATGCGATTATCGATGATGATCCAGGTTGAGAAAACAATGGAGGCAGTCTCCAGTACGACAAGAACGGGAAAGGTTCTCCGCAGCTAGTGTTTAAGATTATCCTAAAATAAGTGTTTGAAAAGTGATATTGTGCATTTTATTCCTCTGATAATTACATTTTCTTCATAATCTTTTTTATTCTTACAAGTCGTCCAAAGTAGAATATATAGGATATATATTTCAATTCGTGCGGTTTTTTTAACGTTTACTTAAGCATGTATTGTACCATAGTATTATTCAAAGTATCGTCAACCTGAAGCTATGACTTTTCCCATCTTTCTGGCAATTTGTGGATCCCATCCCAAAAGAACTGCGCCGGCTTGGCAGCCAAGAATGAATCAAGCCAATTTTTGATATTCTCTTGTGAACCGTATTTCAGTGAGGGCATTCTGCATCGACCGGAACAAATGGTAGTCAGAAGCGGCAAGGTCTGGGCTATAAGGCGGGTGGGGTAAAACTTCCCACCCACTGTTTTCCAAATAATTCTTAACCGGAATAGCATGGCTCCGAGTGTTGTCATAATGGAAAATTATTGCCTCGTGTCTGATCGCATATTCCGGGCGTTTTTCGACTACTGCTCTCTTCAAACGGATTAAATGTGTTCGGTAGCATTGTCCATTGATGGTTTCACCCGGTTTTAACAGCTCATAATACAGCACACCCTTTGTGTTTCGCAACAATCTTCATAGAGTAATGCTTCCTGTTCCTCATCTTCAAACTTTCTTGTCTGCCCAGGACATTCATCGTCTTCGAAGCCAAAATCATCACTTTGAGATCGTGCAAACCACTTTTGGCAATTTCGCTCAGCTTTCGGTTTACTTCATTTTAAAGTAATGAAGAAGAACTCACCGCAAAAAACGTTTTCAGGCACAAAGTTCGACATATTTGAGTGAACAAAATTATTCTTGTTTACGCTTCAAATGAAGGATATGTACTGAAATGACGTATAATGACAGTAGCTTTCCAACGCATCTTAAAATAGAATAATGCAAGTTACGTCATCTCTTAGAAAACCGCACGAATTAAGTATACATTTTTTATATAATTAGCGTTTGAACCTTTCGAGCTTTTAAATATTTACATGCAGCAGAATTGTTTCAAATGTTACCGGTATTCTTCCCGCTTGTAAAACGAGAAACAAGTTCAAAGGTCTTAAATTGTATAAATTGTATATTCAAGCTGAGAAGATCTGTCTTCTGATGTAGTTATTGCCCTCTTAATTTTAAAGAAAATGCCAGTCAGAGTATATTTAGGAGGACGTGGTTCGTTGTATGACAACCATGACAAAAGAAAGCGTGGTAAGTTTTGCAAATAATGTCAATAGAAAGAATTGACCATGCTTAGGCCAGAAAAGTTAGTTTCCAAAATTAACTGTAAAAACTAAAAAATTGGGTGCTCATTCCCATACTTCTCACCTCATAAGGGAATCTTTGGCGTGGAAGTTTCGTTAGTTTCTTTGAGATATCTTAAAGTTTGCTTTCTAAATAATCTACAGTCCTCTATGTTACGATTACTGATTACTTTACAAACTAAATATACTAAGAAAAATGAAAAAAAGGGTTTCTATTGAAAAACCCGGTGGAGAATATTTTACCATATGCATTCACACGTAACGTATGGGCTTAATGTATAGTGACATTAGCCTATGCAGGCGGGAATCCAACTTGTACCTGCTTGCGCCTTGATTTCATCTGACAGCGTTTTCATTCCGATTTTTATCCCGTGTCTGTGAATATTATTATTATTATTAATTCTTTACTTCACAGTACAAAGCAATTAACAAGAATTATGGCATAGCAAATACCTGAAGTCTGCCTGGTATCTGTGAATATTTGTGAGCTCTTGAGAACAGCTGATACCCTTCCCCCACCTAGTAGTGAGGTGAATTAGAGTCCTTATGTGAAAATTCTCTCGGTAGTTGAACATTATTTCAAATGTCTTTGTTAAATTTTCAACACAAAATGGTGGTTTAAGCGGAAGAACGAAGCTTATTTTCCTGTAGTCTCCAGTCTGAGGTAGTAGGACAAATTTAATGATTGAATGCATTTTTGTATGTGAATTATATCTATAAAATGCATTCACACGTAATTAATCACAACTTTATTATTAAAACGTTTGCATGAATCACTTAAAACAAAAGGCTTATCTGCTCATTTTACTTTTTACAAAAATAGCGATAGAAATTAATTGCAAATTTTGTATTAGTTAAAGTACACATCTAGCCATTTTGTTGTTAACAAATGGAAATTTGTAATTTGAATTGATGAATTTTCACAATTTATGAATGCACGGTTTCAAGTTGAGTTAATTTGTCAGGAATAGTTAATGAATAGGCTGTTTATTAAAGGGTTGTATATGAATCTGCTGTATTACACTGAATTGAAGCAAATTGTTCCGGTTAATTGAGTATTACATTATTTTTCCACATTACAATACATAAAGGTACATACTCTGGACGAATCTGCAGACATTTTCAGGTGAATTCATGATTTTTCCGCCATTACCACACTAAATTAATTAATCTGCGCCATTTCCCACTAAATTTCACGAATTGTGGTAGATTCACTGATTTTGCAAAAGAGTATGTGAAATACAACCGAATACCACTACATCTTCGGTGTGGACTAAGGGTAAAAGTGGCCGAAGATGCATATCTCTATATATCTCTGGATCCAACGTCTGAGGAGATAGGGGCATGTTGAGTGCATGTACATCTTATCTCGGGCCGAAATGTCTTCTACTACGAACCTGAAACTTTTTCCCTGTGACTAATCATAGGAAACATTGGATCTCATTTCCCGAAATCGCATATACAATGTGGTGCAAAATAATTAGCACAAGCATGGTCTCTCTCACTGTTGCCACCATTTTGAGCGCTACCAGCTGATGTTGCATTATTTTTGTTTGACCTTAAAACGTGTAAGATAAGAGGAAACATACATACTATGCTTCTACTTTCTTTACTTATGTAAGTAGTTCTGAGCAGTTTGCGGAAGAATGTTTATTTTCCAGTGCGCAAAATAATAAACAGAGAAAACTTTTCAACGTTTTTAAGCGTCAGCTACCTTGCAATGCCTTAAAACATTAATTAAAAATAGATTGGACCAAAGCCATTCTGTCGACTTTCAAAGAGAAATGGATTTTTTTAGACAGCCCTGGTATGAATGGACAGTCCAGTGAAGAGTTCAATGCATTTTGATTGGACTCTTTCCACTGCCAACTTCAAAAGGAGCTAAGTTTTACGATTCAAAACTTTTTTACCAGTTTTGTAATTTAGAAAATTTTCGAACAAATTAAATGATGATTTATTCAGAGCTACTATTTCTGTTGACATGCCATATCTATGTCAAATAATTCGAAGCTTAAAAAAATGGTGAATACCATGCAGAGCTTCTTCGATTGTGACGATATTTCTTTTACATTCTGGGCCTAAGTGCCAATGATTGGTTTGCTGACAATCGATTCAAAATAGAAACAGTAAAATCTATGATTGAAATCTGATTTATCTTTGTACCTTGTCTTTTTTATCTATTATATCTTGATTGTCGTGTAAAACTTAAGAGATTGCAATACATTCTATGACGTTTTGTTAAAAACATAAGCCGAACCAAAGGTAGCTCAGAAAAGTACGAATCTTCCGATGATGCAGATCTATAATAACATTGCTTATTTGTTATTTGTATATACCTGGATTATATTAATTATTTTTTTGAATTTCCTATTTTTTACTATATGAACACCCTAATTTATACAAATATGAGGATGGGCAAAAAAGTGTCCCTATAAGTGAATAGTCAGTGCCATTTAGTGACGTTTAATTGCGTCGCCAAGCTCTTGCAGCATCTGTCCGCTGATCGGAAACTGATCCAATCGCTTTTGTTAGAACCTCAAAAACAGCACTTCAACTCATTCCGATCTCATCGCACTACAAATTGGACCTTCTTATCTTTCCGTTCTTTCCTTGTACCAATGTACAATGGAATTTTCAGAAGTAGGTACTAAACGACGACATGCGCAAAGGACTGAAAGATGAGGCAAAGGGGAAAGAGTGCACAAAGAGTGATAAGTGGATTTTCCGTACAACCGAATATCGTATATATAAAAAACAAAAACACAGGATTAAATGGAGTATCGCCAGTGAACGAGGTATTTTTCGGATATCTGAATATTACGTGCATCGTATATTTGGAAGCCCAATGTATTATGTAATATTATAATATTGGCGGCGCTGCAGCTCGTAGAGGGACAGGGTCTAGCTCCTCAGCAACCACCCGTGTTGTGCGTGTAATTGTTCTTTTTTGAGTGGAAGGGACCTTCAGTATTATGCCGACTCCGAACGGCCAATTTGAGACGCTTTTTCTAGACAGTTATTTCTTTTTGAGATGTTTTAATGACTCGAAAGCGGTGGGGTCATGAAAAAATCGGACCTGGGCTGCGTAGACTCAAGTGCATAGGGGTCAACGCACTAACCCACACCGCAAAAGGCCACCCAATGTATTATGTTTTATATCAAAATGTAAAAAATGTTATTGAAAAAAAAGCAATGTGTATTGATATACTTATAAAACTTAACTTTTTGTGAAACAATACAAAAAGTTTCAATTTCTTTAGTTAAACACACCAACAGTTTTCTGTTTTTAGAATATCTGCCCCACTGTGCATCGGTTGGTAGTGCGGTACCCAGTATTCATGAAGTGATTTATTTTGATAAAGTTTCGAAACTCTGATTTGTTTACACTAATTCATTTTTGGTCCACCATGTCACATATTTCCGACAATTTGCTTATGCCCAAGTGAACATACAATTGATGAAGCCTTCAAATGGCGATCATAAAAAGTTCTACAATTTTAGCTACATAACTCACGATCCGTGACCCGGCGATCTTCCAGCAAAACTGCCTGGATTTTGCAGATATTTTCTTTTGTTTTGATCCCTTCCCCAACCCTTCCCCTCGGCACTCAGCATATCTTGTGCTGGTACGACAGCAACGCTTTTACCAAGCAAACAAAGTAACTTTAATAACCTTAAATACAAGAAACTACATGAAAATAACTGCTTTGGAGCTAAATAAGTGCTTGGTGGATCTATTTGAGTCTCCCCTTTGCAATGCGAGAGATACCAATCTGAAATCATTGGCTTGCCGAAC
Organism: Eristalis tenax; assembly: GCA_905231855.2. Classification (NCBI taxonomy): domain Eukaryota; kingdom Metazoa; phylum Arthropoda; class Insecta; order Diptera; family Syrphidae; genus Eristalis; species Eristalis tenax. The sequence continues at coordinate 116,741,100 of HG993124.1, forward strand.
AGCTCTGCACATCTACTGTGGATATTAGATGAGCTATTGAACATCTTACATCTGCCCTGTCGTTTAAGTATGCTTCCAAAGACCTTCCTTTAGAGTTTGCTCAAAGCAATATTTTATTGGTCTTTCTTTATTTATTATTGATCTTTATTTATTAGAATTTATTATTTTTTTTTTTACTCAAGGTATATCAAAGAACGACTTTGTCGTGGAATATTTACCCTTTCAGTTTTGACATTGATTGAGAAAAGTCAGACGACGCTTCTCAAAATAGTATTACCAACATCTGGATGTTTAGAGACGTATAATTTTCCCCATCTATTTATTGATTGCCCTGCAGTGTCGAAAAGTCTCCGTCTTTCCCGGAATTTGATTCTTCCTTTCTACAACACCATCTCAACCTGGAAATGCCTAATTCTAATAAGGATGCTACCCACCATTTATCAATTCCAAAATCTTCAATTATTTAAAAAAAAAATTAAATTTTCATCACTTTTTTGGAGTCCAGTCGCATTCACATTACATGTACTTTCGAATGGAGTTTATTATTGAATTTGATGCGAATCCTTGCAATTACCTTTCACTTGGGGAGGAAATAGGATTGAAAATTGGAAATGAATCCGTACAATTTGAAAGCGCTCCTGCTGTATAATCCTTTTTATTGTCTGGCTTACGTGCAAAACATAGGACAGACCTGCGCCTGTGATGTGCCGGGTCGTCCGATTTGGGTAGCGTTCTCTGGATATTCAACCGTTCTCGTCCTACTCAAATCACAAATACTCATATCATTCAATAATACCTAATTTCTCTTAGCCAGAGTAAGCGTACAGCACATCGCTTTTATCTGCTTACATTTTGAACTGCTGCCTGCAGAATAGGTAATGGAATCGTATTAAGGCTCAATGTCAATCAATATTGGCGTACATGGCATGTATGTGTATGTGTAGGACGGCAACTGCACAAACGTTAACTTGTCGGAATGGAATTATTGCATGAGATCTGTAGTTTATGTTTAAAGTGAAATTTATGTGTTCCAAGTAAAACTGGTCAAGTGGCAGTTGATCTCGCGTTTAGAAGGTTTCTTGCTTTAAGTAGAGCTAAAACAAATTCTCTCCGAACATAAAGTAACGAGTTACAACTAGTTTCATTTAATTTAACAAACTTCAAGCAAATGCTACGATATGTGGTAAAAAGGATACTCATAATATTCCAAACAGATAATTCTAGTATTCTGTATCTCTCGTTGTATGAGTCAAGAAAGATGAGTTGTCTATTGTAAAAGCAAGGGTGGGAGAGAAAATTGGACTCTGCCGTGGGCAACAGGGTTAGATTTTTGTTGATAAAAAAAAGGAGAAAAATGTACAAGAAAATGCTTAAAAAAGCAAAAAATCATTTAGCATTTATGAAAAAAAAAACGAAAAGCAAGGTATACGCGCATTTACTTACGTTTTTTCTGTTAATAATCTGCTCCGATTGTCTCTTAGAATCTACATGACCTTTCTTCTTCAACTGGAACGAGTGGAGTCCATATAATGCTTTCAACTCAATACTTTCTGGAAGTGTGGAATCCAAGTGAGCGCTCATTACAGAATTTGTCGGCAGACTTATCTTTATCTCTCAAAAATACCTACTTGTCGTCTTCGACAATTCGTGTTTTTTTTTTGGCTCGACACATTTTGAGAACTTGTAAAAATAGGAAAATAAGGCAGAAAAAGGCAGCAAGGGCAAAGAAAGCCAATAACAGTATAAAAAGACAAAATAAAATAATACTATTAAAATAAATCCGATGCTATCTTGGGACCAACAAAAAACTATTTTTACTTACTAGAAGAAAAGAATCATACGGCAGAATGTTATGCTTGGGATATCCTTCCTTTTTTGAGCTGCTTTCACACTGGCAACTTTTTGAGCAATATTGTGTGTGGTTTCCTTTGTGTTATCCCTTTTGCCTCACCTCCCTTGCTCAAAGGATGAAAAAGTCGCAGACAAATTTAGCGAGTGTAAAAGCGGCCTTAGTAATCCTGACCCTTGAGCTTAGTGTCACCCTACCATAAATCTTACTGTAATCGTTCGCCAAAGATAGTGTCCTGTTGTCGCCCTTCTCTTTCGGTCGCTACCGTGTAAAGGGTTACATGTTAAAATTTCTGCGCATCAATTATCACTATTTATGGCAATTTATTTGATTTTCTTTGACAAATGATGTCAGTGAAATTTGCCATTGGATTGTCCTTCACAATAACGTAGACTTTCTCCATTTAATCTCACAGATTGTTCAGAGTAGTTGGATTCCCAATAAGTCCCGAGGGGAATTTATGCACAATAGACATAAATTAAGAAAGGAAAAGTGCGGAGGGTCCCTCGAAAGCTGACACGACCTCTGATGCACACGGGAAAATAACTCAAATCTCACTCAAAAGCTGGTACATTTTCCATACCATTATATACTCATGCGATAACGTATATTTTGTTTCTACGACAAATTATTTCCTGCAAAGGGAATACCTCGGAAAACAGAATATGAAATGTTTATCCATACAAAACAAAACAGTAGCACAGGATCTCCAGAAACCGTGAGCAACACACACAACACGATAACTTCAAATGATTTTTTTACAATCAAATTCGGTATAGGTGGGGTGCTAGATTGAGAAAATAAGGGGTATGAGAAAATAAGGGCGAAGATGTTTATTGTTTCGTCAGTCGCTCGTATATGTTAGTAGCAAGATCGATTGAGATGTCAAACAAAATAAAGGGTTGCATCAAAATGAAATATGAAGAAAAGTGGTGTATATCGAAGTTACAACACACTGGAGGATGTTTGATATCCAAGACTATACAACATGAAACTGTTTGACACCGGATTGATGCATCAACCCTATGTTTGAGAATTTTTTTGTTGTTTAAGCCGTGATCATTTATTTTTGCGTCGCATGCAATATCTGTGTAACTATATTATCTGTGGAAGAATTTCCTATAAAAAGGAAAAAAAATGGGTAGCTCCAGCCAGATTCGAACACAGAACCTGGAAGAAAGAGTGAGCAGGGAGTAACGCCCCTGCCCAATCCACCGAAGGAATCGATAACTTCCAAGGGTTGTTTTTCGTACACATTCGTTTTAAGAGCGACATACTTACCTGATAATTATTTTATTATTTGATTATTAATCTGTATGCATTATAACCAACAAACATTTTCAATAAGCTCGGCAGATGAAATCAATAGAAATATTAATCAACCACGAATAAGCAGCAGGTCACTGTATATAAGACTCGGTTGGTCTGCCGTGTACAGGATCGGTACAAGTTTCAACTCTTGCTCAAATAATATCCTGGTATCCTTGAATTTCAACTTCCAACTTGAATGTAGAATTTTCGGGAATGTATAGGAAGGTAAGTAGGGTGACTGCCTGACTATGAGGAAAAATCCTGGCCACTTCACCGTCCGGTCTATTGTGCCGTCACGTTAGGCTTTATAGTTAAAGCCCATTTACCCTTAGACCTTGTTGCTTTCCCTCTTGGGACTTTTTGTATTCCTTCATAGGATTGGTTGGTCATTTGGGATTTTTTTGATCCCCTTTAGTTACTGTTAGAAATTGTAGGATGTCATCTGAATCTATATTACTCAGATCCTCAAGGTGGGAGAAGTTGTATTCGCCTAGCAGTTTACTTCTTGTTTCCGCAAGTGCAGGTCATGTTGCGAGGTTGTGCAGTATTATTTTCCCTTCTTCGTCATCCCTGCAGCTTCTACAGGAGTTATTATAAGCTGCCCAAGTCTTCTGGCTTGGTTTACTATGAAGCTGTGGCCAGTTAGCACCCCTATTATTTTACTTATAACCTTCATGTCTAACTTCATGAGGTAATCAGACCCTTCTTTGGTTAGCCTAGGCCGTATCGCTTGGGATACACTGCGGTGGCTTGATAGCCGAATTGTCATGGCGACCTCCGGCATAGATGCCTTTCCAATGCGACTGGGTTACAGACCCCTCTCTTCGTTCCATTCTTCTCTCGTGGGGACTAAGGTCTTATGCTTTATTTTGTGCTTATAGTTCGAATTTTATAGCAATACTGTGTGCCCTTTCCTGTGGGTTTTGTCTCATCGATCACCTGCTCTTAGTCTTATGGCTACATGTGTCGCAATAAGTTTACGATAGGTATCCGTGGGGAGGAAATGTGGTTTCACATTGGGCGTAGTTCTTAGGGCCCCTGTTATGCAGATACGTGCTGATGTCTGTACACTGTTTATCTTGGTGAGGTTTTGTTTTACTTGTAATGACATCCACCAGACTAGGACGCCACCAGCGGTGTATATCAAATGAGTTATCTTTAGACTAGTTCCCCATGTGGTCTGGAATGCATAAGGCTGTGGAATATGTTTGTTTAGGTTGGAGGGGAATCTCATCTGATTCTCATCTTCTAGATGAGTCCGTCTATTCAGACCGTATTGGCGCCATTATCCAGGAATCAGGCAACAGAACGTCATGTTTATTCTAGCCAGCTAGCTAATGATGCAAAGATATCGAGATGTCCAAAAGTGATCGACCCTAGGAAAGGTTATAAAAATTGCAACATTCATGGCGCTTCAGACCGAACCACAGTGTACCATTTACAGCAACCAGCATTATCAGTGCTCCGATTGACGGTAGACACCCATGTTCCCACTACATCATGGCGGCAGCCCCTAAAAATGCAGTCCGTAAAGGTATCTGATTTTTGACTGGCCCCTTCCATGTACTGAAAAAGAGCTCCAGAGCAATACAACAGCTCTTCCTTTGGTTTCGAAAATCCATTAAAGGCTCAACAATTTGTTCATAGGATGTGGTGAGCTTTATTGGAAATTTCCTTGAAATATATAGGTAGCAATTCTCAAAATTCAATCCGCCTGTTGTGTATTGCAAGGCCCATACATACACAACATACATGCATGTAATATCGGAAGTCCGAGTATTATTTAAAATCGTATGCATACCTATTGTGTAGGAATGAAGAAAATAGACCCCAACTCAACTCAGTCCTGACCAAAAATTCGGACCGAAGCTTTCCACAAATATGGTTTTTTGTCTATAAAGCCTGTCTGCAGTTACAAAGCACACAGATATCATATCGCTCCAGCACAGGATGCCAATACAAATATTTGTCGCATGTGCGGAATGTATGCATTTATTATCCCCAGATAAGTTCTTACCATTTACTCAGGCATCAGATTATTGCTCCTACATGAAGGGAGGACAAGACGTGAAGAAATTGTCTGAAGCTATGCATGGCTGTATCACAGGCGTGTACGCATGCATATGCATATGTGTACCGTAATTTATAAGAGCAAAAAGTTTGAATGATTTTCCTCGATATGCAGCTCGATGTGTTTGACTTCATGTACGCCCAACTCTTGCACTGCAAGCAAAAAGCTCACGAGAGAAAATTAAGCCACAACAGAAGTGCACCCTGAGTTAGTGGAAGTACTCAAACATATTCACACATTCACTGTGGCAATAAACTGAAGATCTTGGATTATGGTTGGCTAAAATAATGGTATTGATACAGTAAGACGCATGTATCAGGAAAGTGATATATTTTGCGGAATGGTCGATAATGCTGTACAAGCGCATAGATTTGAGCACACAAGACATCTTATCAAGACCAATATCAACTTTACTGAACGTGAAAGGAAATATTGTAATTAAGTGTAACCACCTTAGTGTACACCATACAGACATATTTGCAAAGAGCGACACTATTTTCTAGTACTTGTTTTTGCAAAAAGTACCATTTGTCAATACACCATCTTTGAGGTTATCTCAAAAGGTTACAACCACAGCATGCGCATGTGTATAGTGCATAAATGCAAATTAAATTTAATGGGACCAATCACCTGTAAATTGTCTCCAGTGTAGATTCATAAGATGCTATTGTTTTTATGAATTAAGAGGAAATTTATAATAAAACTTGTTGCAAATACTTGGGAATCTTGGAAGACACATCCTTGATATTAATGTAGACTAACATATCATAATCGATACATAATCGAATCAATAAATAATAACACAAACTACACGTGTTTTTTTTTTCATCGGAAGGGGGAGTGAAGTGTCTAATATTGGGTCTATAACTTTCGTAAGGATTTTTTTTTCAAAATTTGAACGTTTATTTAAGAAAAACATGTACAATAGTATTATTCAAAGTATTGCAAATTTGAAGCTATGACCTTTTCCCATCTTTCGCCAGATTTGTGGATCCCATCTCAAAAGAACTTGGCAGCTAAGAATGAATCAAGCCAATTTTTTATATTCTGCTCTGATGTTAACCGTATTTCAGTGAGGGCGTTCTGCATCGACCGGAACAAATGGTAGTTAGAAGGGGCAAGGTCTGGGCTTATAGGCCAGATCTCGTGTGGTGGGGTAAAACTTCCAATCCAATGTTTTCCAAATAACCGGAATAGCAACGTGGGGCCGAGCGTTGTTATGATAGAAATTTATTGCCTCGTGTCTGGTCGCATATTCCGGGCGTTTTTCGGCTACTGATCTCTTCAAACGGATTAATTGTGTTCGGTAGAGTAGTACATTGATGGTTTCACCCAGTTTAAGCAGCTCATTATACAGCACACCCTTCTGATCCCAACAAATACAGAGCACCAAAATGAATAGGAACTCCCCGCAAAACACTTTCTCAGGCACAAAGTTCGACATATTTCAGTGAAAAAAAAATATAGTTGTCTACTCTTCAAATGAATGACATAAACTGAAATGACGTTCAATGACAGTAGCTTTCCAACGCATATTCCAATGGAAAAATAACAATGGAATAATACAAGTTACGCCATCTCTTGGCAAGCCGCACGAATTAAGTTATAGACCCAATAAAAAAAATGATTCGCTGTTGCTTAAATAATTTCATCTAAACGAAATGTTTTTTATGTTTAATCTAATCGGCTAACGGAAATAACGCCCCAAAATTGGAGACTAATTTCACACTCAAATTAGTCCCAAAGTAGAAAATGGAACAAGTCCCTAAAATGTAATGAAATAAAATCCCAAGTAGGAATGAATAAGTAAAGTAAGGTCCCATAGTGACCCAGGCAATGTTGTGATTTACAAAACCAAATGTAAAATTTGGCCTTATTTCGCTTCGAAAATGAAAATAAAGGCAATTTTTTTTTATTTCCAAATCGAAATACGGCCAAATTTGATCTGAAAATAAGACCATCCTTGGGTGGTGGGTGGCTCGCTTCACTCGCTAACAGGATTTCAACCCAATTTCTGATAACTGCGCGCAATAATTAAAAGTCGTCAGGAATGTATCGCAATCAATTAATATTCAATACTGAAACATGGTCGGGTCAGAATGTGTGTCGACTTGTGCATCAAAGGACTGGCGAACAAGTCGGTGTCAGTGCAATAACTTTCATTCTTACAGTCCCGCATATAACAGTCGCCTAACAATGGTAAACAGGTACACCTGTGAAGTAAAACTTGTCAAAAGTCAGTACAAAATTAAAGCTTGCCTTCACTCGTATGCATTCTAAAAAGCCGAGTGTAGAAGTCGTGCTCAGGTCCACGTCAGGCGCCAATCCAATGTAGAACAACAATACAATAGAAACGTTCTATTCATGCATGGTATTTTATTTGGTATTCTAACTACAATTTTGCTTTTCAAATATTTCAATTCCCCCCGTAACCCTTGCTACAACCATACCACACAACTTGTTCATGATTTACTTCAGTCTAGCGAGTTGAATGAAATTCTCAATAAATCACGTACGAAAAGGTTTGCATTGCATTTTGATGATGAACACAATGCGATGGATTGCAGCGTATTTTAATTTTTTTTTAATCTGATCTTTGAGGGCAAAGAGGGAGAGAGATCCACCTGGACGCTATAAAGCACAAGCTAATTTCCCTTAAATGACTTCTCTCCGTTCTTAATTGGATTTGCAATCAAGAGACTGCCACATTGCGAACTACTCACTAAATTGCTTACAGTAATCAGTTTCTATAGAAAATATCAAAGACATGGCAGCATTCGAAATCTACAGAACCCTAAATACAAGTCCCTTTACATCCACTCATATCCACACATTCAATGGAAAGAGAGATTTTTTTAAGCTTTACCGTCAGCTGTCGATACATCAAGCCATTCCTTTCCGCCATAGAAACCCATAAGCCATTCATTGCTGCACTACGCCAAAATATGATCAAAGGATTTTCAACTTAATTGTCGAACATTCCAGTGTTCAGTGTGTGAGTGGGAGTCAGGGAGTAAGCTGGTGTATCGATGAAAAACAAAAAAAAAACATTGAGCGCACAATCGAAAAAATTCTTCCCATCCATTTGAGCTTATTTGGGGGAGGAGCAGGAAAAAAAGCATCATTCGAAAATCTATTGAACAAGCGAGAGAACAGGATTACCATTCAAATTCAATTTCGATTAAAAATGCAAATCGATAAATTGCAATGCGTTCAATCAGATACAGATACAGCTGGATACATGCTTGGAAAAAAAACCAAACTCCAGGACGACCGACGATAGAGAAGGGAATTAGCAGCAAAGCACGATCAACGTCGAGTTTTTATCTTAGCAAATATTTAATGCGAAAATGGATACCTTAATTTGATTTTGAAAACCATTTATTTCCCCGTATCCTGGCGATTCAAGATATCCTTCGCTGAGGTTTTTTGTTACACTCATCGCTCCACCTGGATGCTACACTCACAAATGATGCCGTGGACCGTGGTATCCATAAATGTTCTTCCAATATTGTCATTTATTCAGCAGCGAATTGTGTTGCTGCCGCCGCGCCGTTACTTGGCGTTGATGGCTGGAGGAGGATTGTCCTTATTATTTGTTTACTGATGAAGATATTATAGGTATTATGTAGTAATTTTGGCCACTTGGTTAGTCCTTTTTATCTCATCGTTTCATTTATTTGTCCATTTATCCTTTGTTCATTCGTATTTCGTCATATCAGCTTTCACTCCCGGCCGATAGATAGGCTGACTTAATTTGTGTGTGTGTGTTATTTTTTTCGGGGGAGAAGCGACAATGTGAATTGAGTGTCTCTACGAGGGTGGTGATAATTCTGTGTGAAATGGTGTGAAAATTAAAACAATCAGCAATGTCCTGCCATACAGACGGCATTCAATGCTTTTTACGGAGTGATTTATGAAGTGAGCGCTGAAGCGCAGAAGATTAAGTGTGTTAAAGGTTAACATACCCGGAGCATCTCATAGCCGTTTAAGCTCTGGTATTATGTTTGAAAAGCTTGTAATCAATGGAAAAAATAAAATGCTAACTCTGGGTATCGAAACTTTTTTTTTTAAATCGTTGTACGTAACGCTGAGACGTGCTTCGGGAACAAGCAATAAAGGTTGCAAATGATGACCCTTTTAATGATTTGAATGTGTCGGAGTGGTAAAAAAAATTACGACCTGCTCCCTATTTCCATGCTCCGTGCGACAAGGGAGTCGTTTAGTAGTAAAAATAAGATTTAGAATCAGAGGTCTTGGTAGAGCGATAAAATGCAGTACAATGCAGTAGATTTGAATTTAATGCCATTTGTGATGTAAATTGTTGGCAACATTGAAAAAAAAAGCTGAAAGCTTAGCGTTAGAAAACATGGAGCGTCACACGACACAACAGTGTATTTTCATTATTGAACAATATCTCAAATGTAATGAAAATTTCATGCAAAATATGATAGAAATAGTGTTTTAACTTCATCAACTGTAATGACAGTCACTGAACAATTCTGGATCAATTGGAGACGCTAAACACACTGGTAGTCCGAAAGCAAGCTTCAAATGCTGATTTTGCAATGGATGCATCATTGGACCATACTTTTTTGACAATAAGGCTGGTCAAGCAGTAACCTTTACTGGCATTCGATTTAGAGACATGGTAACACAGTACTTCCCGGAGCATATTTATGTGGCCAATATGTGGTTTCAACCAGACGGTATGGCATGTGTAATACAGTCCGAGACTTTTCTGGTCGGAGACATTTCTTGGTCGTGTGCTCTCTCGTTTTGGTAATCATAATAGTCACCCTAGAATATAGATCATCTGATTAAATACCATTCGATTTCTCTTCAAGGGGCTATTTGAAGTCACCCGTACATTAGAGGAAGAAAATAACACACGACATCAACCAAATTCAGCCAAATTCTTGCAGAATTTATATGCTATCACCCAGTTAGAAAATGCAAATCGAGATAATAATATTGGTAACATAACTTAATTCGTGCGGTTTGCTAAGAGATGGCGCAACTCGTTTTATTCCATTGGAACATGCGTTGGAAAGCTACCGTCGTCATTTAGTCATTTCAGTATATGTCATTCAAAGGTAATGCTCTGTATTTGGTGGGATCAGAAGGGTATGCTGTTTTATGAGATGCTAAAACCGGGTGAAACCATCAATGGACAACGCTACCGAACACAATTAATCCGTTTGAAGAGAGTAGTAGCCGAAAAACGGTCGGAATATGCGAGCAGACGAAAAAAAACCGCACGAATAAGTTATAGACCCAATAAATAATATACGTCTAATGCTTAGCAACACCCTTTACTTATTGCCAATATACAAAGTAGTAAGCGCCTCAGTCAAGAAGTTTTTAAGAGTTTTGCGCATTCATTTTAGTAGATAACAATGCTGGGTATCAAGCTATTGTGACCCCCTTCCCTCCTGAAAATAAGCTCCTATTTTGTAACCATCCTGAGGTGACAAAGGTGATTTTTTAATGCCTTAATTTAAATTGCATTTTAGCATTCAAATGTAAAAAAGCATGCTCACGTTCAACAGTCTATAAAATAGTTACTTGCGATGGTAAAACAATGCTTGCCAATTACTTCTTAGAGAAGCGAGATTGTGGTACTCGCAATTGCATTATTATTAAATTGTTGTGATCAACCCGACCGCAGAAGGCAAGCATGCTATGACATAGAATTTAGAGAATACTTCATGTTGACAATGGCTACATTTTACGCTACTCAATATAATTGTTGAGGGTATATTGCACCGTGACCTTAAGATCTATTGTGCCCCTCTTGATACATTTGCTCTTTTACGAGTTCGCCCAACGACTGGATGGCGCAGTTGGTGAAGTGCGTGACACTCAAACCTGGCCCAGTCACCATTTGTAGTTGGGATCACATTAACGGCACTGTAACTGTAGTGGTCAATCAGTGGTAGTCGTCTGACTGTCGGTATCGCAATGGACAAACATGGGCTAAGTGAGCTGGCGAATTCATTTGCAGCCCCCTTCCCTACCTACCTACCGATGAGTTCCCTCACATACAGCTGTTTTCAGAGTTGTATTGAGGGTAAACGACGCGCATACCTTTAAATGATTTATTAAAGCCAGTTTCCTTTATGAATCTAAAAATGAGATTTGGGTCTAGTGACTTCCTCTGATACTAGGTGCTTGCCCAGATATATTTGTCTTTTATGTTTTATTATCCACCGTATCAGCAGAGACCATCGTCTGATACCCCTAACCCCATTGTGCCCTTAACAGACGATGCTCAAGTCCTCTATCTATACGAAGTCCTAGAAACTGCCTCCTTTTTATTGCTTGGCCTGTACATTCGCAGAGCAGATTAAGTATAGCTTCTGTTTCTTGCGCATACCTGCAGCTCCTGCAAGTATCGTTGTACGGTATGTTCAGTCACAATTCGTGCGTGCCTATGACAAAGTGTCGCCATCTGATTTTCCAATGAAGCTAAATAAATGCGTGTTATCCCAGATAGCAAATTTTTCTGGAAAAATCACATCGAGTCGAAAATTAGTTAGGCTTTGTTTAGAAATGGTGTTAAAAAAAACTTTCCTTGCAATCAGGACGTAGCTGCACAGGTTCCTACCCTAGTACTCCTGGCTCTGCTCTTGATAACCACAACATGAGATGCACTTTCATGGCTTCGATGACCTTGCATACCGCATTTCCCTTGACCCTACATACAAAGTCCACTTTACCTGCGGTCCACTCTGGCATCAATCTGAGCCAAGAAAGAACAGTAGTCGAAACTTTGCGGACGACTACAAGAACAATGAAAGATCTGTCACTGGCCACAACCTCCATACATCATTAGGTAAATTCGCTAATTCTTGTCAGGGTCCCGCGACACCACTGGATCGCCGTTGAACTTACTTATCAGACGATTCTCGAAAGCACAACCGGGGATGGCATGACTCTCAGGGACTTAAACATACCAAGCGCATGCTCTTCAACGTCCTTAAGTAATCTGCGGCATTCTTGTTATCTCTTTACAGAAAATACTGCAGGTGACTTTCCTTCGTACTAACGGGCCACACGTTCGCCGAACTCCTAAATGTGCTTGGTCTAAAAAGTATCAAAAACTCTCCGCTTCTACTGACCAACCTTTGCTCGGATCAGGTGGCAGTTATGAGGTGAAAGCTGATGATGTGTAATCCTCATCCCAGAATCGCCGGAATGAACAAATTCCAATAAATGTAGGTTGCTGCATAGTGCAATAAACTCTTTTCTGAGTCTGAATGCTTCAGTGCAGTGTTTGTGCAAAGTGTCAGGTGAGGACTCCTGTCATATTGCTTACTTCTTTGCGACTAAAACCGATCAGTTATGTTCATGAAGCCACCGAGTTCTGGTTCTGTACAGAGCTTCATTTTGCAGTTTTTTTTTTTTTCATATGGAGCTAAGCGGTGCGAATGCATAACCTCAGTCCTACTTTTTGCCACACTGTCCGCTGCCCAAGTACTTTGTCCAGTTTCCTTGGATAGCAATAGTACCCAGCAGAGTGTTCACCCAGGTCTAACGATTTGTCTAATAACCTCACCAGTTTTGATGCCAAAATATCCGATGTTGTGAATTTTATTGCCGGTTTGCTGATAGATTTTTTGGTAACGTTGTGCCACTTCAGGTTAAAAAACGCCACATGTTAGTACCAGGGATTTTTACTAGCAAGTGTGGTCACAGAAGACCCTTGCAACTGTACCCGAACTCATTATTTTGCCGTCAGTGGCCAGGGTGCACCTTTCCAATACCACCAATTTTTTCCGCCAGTTTTTTCAGTCTGGAAAACTTAGATAGGATGACTTTTCTGGGACTAGGTTCGGTGGTAGGAAGTCCGTTTGACTGTTCTGCTGTGCTGCTATCCAACATTTTAGTATGGAAGCGTGCGCGTATGGTTAATCCCACCAAAATCCCGTCTATGGGAGCGCCATATGCGATGAGTTTTCACTGTTGCTTCAGAATAGGCCGAGGAGGGAAAGGAATATGATAGCCACTAGTTTCTTCCTAGGTATGCCGATCATTGGATACATGTAAATTTGATTCTACTCCTTGTCCAGACCATGTGTACCACCCGTCAGAATACGTGTACCACCAGTAGTTTGAAACTCCATGTTTTGTCGAAAGCACGTTGTACGTGTGCATATGCATTCTTTATAGGGCCATCCGTTTTATTCTTCTAAATGAGTTTGGAATCAAGTGCAACTCCTAGATATTTTGCTGTCTTTGAGAGGTTGAGTTTAACTGCATTTATATGTAAGCGGGTCAACTCCGGAATAATTATCTTCGTGACAAAGAGGAGTAACTCCATTTTAACGAAGATAGCTCAGTCCATAATAAAATGGCAATGCAAGCAAGGCACGTTCAACTCTTGACACATATCACTAGTCACACGCGTTCTGTCAAAAACAGAACATTGAAAAATCAAATAGCAAAAAAATCTTCCCTTATAAGGAAGTCCCTAATCTATTCATAACCGCTAGCTCTCTGAACAGATTCCCAAAGTCAACCTCGTAACCGAGGGTTAATTAAGTTTGTGCGTAAATTTGATTTTCCACTCCACTGGCTTGGGATCCCTTCCATTACTTGTCTATCTACTCAAGCACTTTGCACAAGTATATATCATCTAAGTTTGAATAACCATAGGTTTTTTTTTGGGGAATAAAATGCTTTAGCTAACCCCTATACAGTTTTCATTAAGTACGAAATGATGCTGGTCGTTGCCACACTCATCTCCTGAATATGGTGAAACACTCCCTCGCACGTCGCCCCTATTTACCATATCGATGTAGAAAAACCACATAGAATATATATTTTGCAAATTAAAAAGGCTGTTCCTGGACTTTTCGCTGTACACATGAAAACAGACGTTTTATAGCTCCTAAATAAAAAGAAAAACACTTTTATCTCCACCGCGACGTAAATAGCAATAATGTTCAAATGGAGATTCCCGAGGTCAGTCACAAATTAAGGAGGAACGGCGGATGTTTGTTGACTAAGTCAGGGTCTTCTGAAGTCCAACAAAAACATAAAGATAAAATCCTTATGGCTTGTTTTTTTAAATACATCTTTTTAACTTTCCCTGCATTAAATATTCTGTGTAGATTGTGTTTGCATGGCTGCTATTTCGGCCTATACAACGCCGATTGAGGTAGCCTATAACATTTTAGGATGGACCGACATTTGTACATCATTCCGCTTTGGAAGCATTTAAAGCGGCAGAGGAAAATAAAACACGATTATGGAATAGGCAAATCAGTTTGATGGTAAATTCGTCTCTTTCACTGGCAATGGTTTTAAATCACTGAACCATTAAATCAATTTCCAACAATTAAGTTTTCCCAAGAAAGCGCTTTCACATGGAAAATATTCAGCTGTGATTTTATTCCTAAAAAAATTAGATTCCAATTGTTGACGCTCTTTAATATGTTCTTATCGTTGCGTGTTTAAAGAGCTGTAATTTCTTCATTACGGACTTAAAAGAAAACTTGTGGACGGAATTCTTGTGTTCTGTATTGTCATAGTACTTATCAGGCCAACGAGGGTCTGTGCCTGAGCGAGAGCTGTTTCCATCGCTGACGACCCTGGGTACGCTACTTCCAATCATTAAGTAGTCTTACGTCGGCGGTGACTAGGGCTTCTACTGGATATTCGGTCTTCTCGAACCAAGAAATTCGGTTTCGAAGACCTCCCTTGCTGTATTGGCGTTCATGCCAATTGTTGACCAAGCGAATGCAGTTGACGGATTTTTGCCAAACCTTGGTAGAGTCACATAGAATCAATCAAAAGTCATACACAAGTGCTCATCTAATACTCTTAATTCTTCACTCCTCCGAAACAAAAGCCGCTTGTCTTTTTTCATATTTTTATCTACACTGCAACTTTTATAGGGCTCCAGAGATTATCTACCATGTCTTGGTTCTACGTACGGTTGAGATTGCGAATTATGGTATTCTGACTATCACTTCGGAATCTTACCGGAAACCAAATGGTAATCAACACCATTCATCTTTCCCTTCCCTAAATTAGCTCCATACACACCTCTCAAACTCCCACCCTTAATCATCTCCAGGGCAAATCCAGGTGTTATGCTACCCTTGCCGAGGAGCGACCAGGCTAGAGGCCCAGACTAGCAAATATTCCAGTCGTGAACATGAGCATCCGCACACCTAGCATCCTACAGAAAAGTCTGCCTTACATGTGCATACGGTGCTCAGCACAAGCCGACCTCTCTTCGCAGACACTCGCGGGACAATACATTTTGTCACAAACTCAAAAAGGTTTAGCACAATCAAAAAAAAAAATATAACAATAAACAAACACCACAGCGTGTTGTGCTTTCCCATCTCTTGGGGAATGTATCGGTAGTTACCAAATCATTTCAGCGTTATTCAGTTAGATATTACAGCAATAAAGGAAACTCCGTCCAGTGATCAAATCTCTGAATGCAATCACATTCAAAGCAGACAGTCCAGAACTGCCGCCAATATCTCAGCGAGATGGCCAAGTATTTTAGAATCTAACTTTTGAAGCGGGGGTGAATTCGCTTGCTCATACTATCGTAGAATCAGATTCTTCACGCATCCAGATTAGACCTTTCCTACAATGACTTCTGCAGAAGCTACAGAGACGGTAAGGAGGATGAAACTTTCATCTATCTCATCTCGTCTCATCTTCAGTAGCCCGCATGATTCACTAAAGGTCACTCTATGCTCCTCCATCGACTCCAACTTATGAGGAGGCTTCCTCAAGGGGAACCAGGCGCGTGTTTGGACTTGGTCCAACCACCTCGTCCTGGGTTTGCTAAGCGGTCATCCACACGGGATAACTACCTCATCTGCAGAAAGAAGAAGACTTCTTATACCTCTCCCAATGTGACATTCCTCGCCTTGGCTATGCTGCCACATCCATTCCATTTATATAATGGAAATAGGAGACACCCTTTGTGCAACGTCTACAAATCATGTCTGTGGGTCTGGACTGCCTGCTCTCATGGCCAGTTTCACAGTGCATATGCAACTCCACTTTTTTGTAAGCTTCAGTTCAAGGATTAATTCGGTTTCACTGTTTCGTTTAAACCTTGAACTGAGTTCAATTTGTAGTTAAAGGAGAGTGTACTCT
Source organism: Eristalis tenax (assembly GCA_905231855.2). Taxonomy (NCBI): domain Eukaryota; kingdom Metazoa; phylum Arthropoda; class Insecta; order Diptera; family Syrphidae; genus Eristalis; species Eristalis tenax. The sequence goes on from HG993124.1 coordinate 116,757,467, forward strand.
CGTTTAAGCCTCAGTTAAGCAAAACAGCTGCATGTTCGATAAAGAAATCCACCACTTTCTCATATTTCCTTCCACTGTATTCTTTATTATCTCTGATATTTGATGAAAAATGATTTGTCCCTTTCTAAGCAGTTTGTTGGGTAATTTTTCATTTCACTTGCTTTCACTGGTCAGACTCAGGGATGGATTGTCTGGAGTGATTTTGTGTTTGTTTGTTTGTTATCTATATCCCTTTACCGATAACGACACAGACGGGCTACAAAAGGTCCAGAGGACTGCACCAAATGCATTTTAGACCTTGAAAGTATGCAAATACAGAAAAAAACAATAATAATAATTCAATGATGATTGTAGCAAGAATAAGCACCAGTTGAAAGCGTTGCCATCTTTTTATCGATCGCAGTAACAAACGAAGTTCAGCAACCCTGTATCCAGTCCCGGATTGTCCCCGGATTGAATCCCAGTAAAAGCAGAATCAAAACGCATTTTATCGGGTTTGCAAACCTGGTCCAGTCAACATTTGCCGTCGGGATCAACGCTAGTAGTCTGACCGGGGGTTGCTGTCTGGGAGTACAATGGACACGAATCGTTGTCTGAGTGCTCCAGTATAGTGTTTAATACACTCTGACAAAAAAAAACTAAGTTCAACTGAATCTCAGTTCAGATTTCACTGTGAAACCGGAGTTAAACTAAAAATTTTAACCCGGTTTTAGGTTCAGCTGAACTTAAGTTTAAACCTTCTCTGTGAAACTGGGTATTAGAAAGATTGAATCGCTAGTAGTTTGCTACAATTACTTTCTCCGGCCGATACGGTGGCCTGTAGATGTTCCACCAAGTTAAATGGAAGAGCATACGTGATCTGAAGGATATGTGCTTTTCCGAGAGGACTTTTCTGAAAGAAGGTGGTAGGTGTGACAACTTCCGTATCAATGTGATTTTAGGCACGTTACACTGATATAGACTTCGAAGAGTAACCCGAGGTCCTTTAATGACTTTGTCCTCCACAATAATTTTTATATTTCGTGCAGAATCCAACAGTAGATGGACGACTTAACTACAGCCAACGCGCTACATACGGAGATCATTAAAGAGCTTCTCCACCACTGGATGTATCTAACCTAGATGTTTAACATATGAGCTGGGAGTATTAGCAATTTCTGAATTGACAGAGAAAATCGTTTTGCGGTACCGAATCTGAAAATGATATCCAAGGCTTGGATAAAGAACTGTATTGTTTTCTATACAATCGTGTAATAGTACACTTCCATCCACTGCAGTACATTTTACAACGGCGCTACCGGGTTTCATTCATAATTTACCTATCAAGAGAAATATTTGCGTGAATAAATGTTAAGTTTGCTAGCAACGTTCTATGAATTTCGCTGAATATGCAATAATATCAGTTCAGTTCTATAAAAAAAACAAATGTCAAGTGTGAAGCGTGTGTCTGTGTCGTTCCTGGCACACGTAGAAAGGCAGTTGCTCATTTTTATATTTAATTATTTTCAATATTTCAAACGCCAAATAGGTGCGCATTAAAAAAAAGTTAGATGGCGAACATTCAGCTGAAGTATCCGACGACGAAAATGGCGTATAGGTTATTTTCGATTATTTAAAGAATCAAAAATATAGAAGTACAGTACAGTGTCAAAGATATGTGCGAGTGGATAGAACAATTTTAAACGATGCATTTATTGCAACACCATTATACCGGGAGGAAATAACACATACATAAATGCTGCATAATTTGCGCCAGTTAAATGCATTTTGCAACGCTAGTGGAAATGTATTAGACTAAGCGTTTATAAGTGAAGAGCTAGAAGCCTTCCTTGACCCCACCCGATTTTCCACTACTTAATAATAGTATTTTTCATCGTGCTTTCGAAGTTTCAATTAATTTATATATTGTAAGTGCTATGTCTGCAGACATCGATAGTGTCAGGTATGATGTCTGTAAACTTGCGATTTAGACATTGCTTTTACTGAGTTTAAGGGAATTAATGAATTGACTTCCAGATTTGTACTAACTAAGCGAATTAAACGCACTAATAAACCCGTTTGGTTTACTAAAAGCTTAACTAGGTTGAAGAATGTGATGATTAAAGAGTTGAAGAGAACTAAGCAAAGTTGTTTTCTCAAATTGTAATAAATTCATACAGTTGCGAAAAGAATACACTAGAGTGAAGTAGTAACATTGCATCCGACAACATTCCGCCATTGTTTGTTAAAGCATGCAAAAATAGCCCAGTCTATTATCTTATGACAAAATTTAAATTGTCTCTTAAGACTGGGAAATTCATCGATTTCTTATAGAACTCATTCATAAGTCTGAGTCAAAAAGAATCATTGAAAACTGTAGACCCGTGCTAAATTGCAATTGATTCCGAAAATAATTGAAGCTGTTGTTAGGAAGAGGCAGAGGCTTTATGCAGTAGCGGTAGGTCTACCACGACCAATTTAATTATCCTCACTAAATATTGTCTTCGTAATATTGAAACCCATTTACAAGTCGACTGTGTTTACACGGTTTTTTCGAAAGCCTTCTATCGGCTTCTAATTGCTCGGATTTCCTTCCAATATTTTAAGATGGATTATAGGGTGCCTGAAGAAACGTAGACAGTATGTCAAGATTGGACCAGCTGTCTCTAGAGATATTCATAATTTCTCGGGCGTCCATATTGGCCCGCTCCTATTCCTTCTGTTCATCAAAGATGCGTCATCGTTTATATCAACATCCAACCGCTTTTTATGCGATGACTTAAAAATGTACAACTCCGTCAGCTCTGTCGAAGACGCGCTACGACTGCAGTACAATCTCAATAATTAAAAACCACTTGCATTTCAACATAAATAAATGCTTTCTTCGAACTTTCAGTAGAAAAAGAATTTCAGTTGTCTTCAATGATCTGTTTTGAACAACGAATCAAAAATACTTAGGAATAATTTTTGATCCTGAATTGAATTTGTCATTCCATATAGATTACATAATTATCTAAGCCAATTCTATACTTTGCTTCTTATTTCGTAACTCCAAAGAATTTTATTTTTTTTTGTCACTCTACACGTCACTTATTCGTTCCGTTTTGGATTATGGCTGTGTCGTCTGGAGCCAAATTCAGAAGCGTTTTACGAAATTTGCTGGAACAATAACAGTATAATACAGTAACAGTATATAGCAGTATATGTTATTATTTTTTGGTTTAATTGCATTTTCAAACGTCTCTTTTTTATCCCTGATCCCAGCTCCATAGTACCCACGCAGTTCATGGTCCAAAAATGTCTTTATGAATTTAAAGTGAAATCCAAAACTCGCAAAATATAACGAAATTACTAGTGACTAAAGGAAAATGACTAAATTTAAGTGATAACTAAAAATTACTGCGGATTAGTCACGATTGAAGTTAAATCATTTGTCTGTATGACTTTTTAAATTCATCACTAATCGTATCCAGAGTACCCAGAGCATCATCATCCCGAGTACAGTGCAGTGCCTCTGCACAAGAGGTCTAGCAGCACTTATTAATTTTTTTATTCTTCTTTCACTGCACTTCAATACTGTCTCGCGAATACTTGAAGTTTTATTTTAAATAAGTCATAAACGACTTATAGTCACCAATGATTGATAGTCAGTCGTAGTCATGACTGCCTTGTGTGACTAAGAAAAAATTTAATCCATATTCTTGTTTTTATGGCTAATGTTAAAAATTAGTTATTAGTCACATGTGCGCAGGTTAGTCATTAGTCGGCTAAAATTTGTCCATCTCTGCTGAAATGCCTAACCAACGATTCCCATGGGGCCATGTAAAAAATAGCTGTCTACAGTGATATGCATTAGTGTGGAAAACAAGCAAAAACTAAGTTGTCCCGTACAGTGGCAGTGGTCGGATTTGTAGTTAGATGTACCTCCCTTATCAAACATTCGCGTTGAGCATCTTATACTCTGTATATTTGATTACGACGTACAAATAAGAAATTAGTGAAAGCAAGGCACAAGTATGAGTATGATATGACATTATGAGCGATGGTGTCAAAAAACATACATAAGCTGTATTGTGACCCATTCAATCGTGTGCGGCATTAGTTATGGGTCTTGTCGCTGAGTCTCGAAATGCATTTCTTTCTCCGAGCATCGTTGTAGTCAGCGCTACTTGCAAGGTACAGCAAGTTCAATTGAAAGGCCTTCATCACCCCTCTACATGCGCTAACTGCACATTTGTAGGTACACGTATTTTCCTGGCCAACGATCCTCGATATAGTTAGAAGTAAAGAATATAAATCTATCAACCTCCTGAACTACGTGAGTGAATCACCAGAATCGCACTAAAGTCGATTGTGCACATTAAATCTCTTCGCGAACGTCTTGTGCCCAAGCAGCATTACTTGCTTAGCAATACCCGCAAACACATCGAGTAGCAACAACTGCACCACCAGCCGTACGTTCGAATAGCGAGAAGTTAAATAGAAAACGGTACACAGGCAGCCTCCATCCAGTTTGGTGGAGGTACGCTCACGTGCATTCATGAGGATGTGAGTCCTTGCGAATGCTGCTCCTTCCAATCCGCCAGTATTTATGCCTTCATGATAGTCGAAATATATTGGGAAATTGCAAATCACGTAAGACCGATTGTGGTCGGGTGATACCTACCGTTTTTCGTTATCCTCGATTTGCTTCAATTCTCCCTGCCACCGAGTGCAAGATATGCTTTACACAAGGGAAGGTGAAGTAAAACAATTTAACGTTTCAATCGTACGATTTATAACTGAAGGGTGATACATATGGGAAGTGAACATACGGTTGGTTTCTTTTATTTTTTATCGGCTGCAAATGAATTAAGCACCTAACGTGGAATTTAACAGTTGACTGACAGTCTTCTTAGGAAATTAACGATCTGAGTCTGGCTGTGTTCAACGAAGGAGATTTACAAGAAGAATAATGTCAATAAGCTGAATTTAAAGGACAATCTTGCCTTCCTTCATTACAGTAGAAAAAATCGGAATATAAGCAATTTATAAACGTAACATTGCTAGACAAGTGAACTTCTTTGTTCAGTTTGGTGTAAGGGCTCTTGAAACTATTTCGGCAATGGAAGGCGCTATCCTGTGATTTTTTGAATTTGAAACATGAGTAGATAGCGCAGAAGCCGTTCAACAGAGTTTGGTTGGAAGGCCTATTTCTGAAGCTGGACAGTTCAGCAGCTAGAAAGTTCGTCTTAAAAGGTGGCAACGTACCTTCTACCACTGACATCGAAATTGGTTTCCAACAGAGCCGCTTGGTTCGCCGATTTTATTCTCAATATTTATTGCAGATTTGATAAGTTCTATGTCGCACTTAATATCGTACGCCACTTAGGGCCGTTTGCTGATGCTGATCTCAGCGATTTAAGTTTCACTTTTCGAGAAGTACTACGAAAAGTATAGTCGACTAAATATAACTTAAAAAAAGTTCAAAAAATAGTCGACTATGGATACGACTTTAGATTATATACTGACATTGGCATAAAATCGTGGAGAGACTTTGGAAAAAATAGTACGAATTAGACGTTTGCAATGAATGCCTTTAAACTGGGTTTCGAGTACCTTGCACTCATATCTTGAAAACCAAAAATGAATGAATCACCCGATATTTGAATCTTGAGCGAGTACTTCAGCCAACGGTAGCTGAAACTTTAGTTCAATGTAGGTATTGAATAGAATTGCACCACACCGAATAATCGGTGCACTTGCTGTGCCTACTCGTTGTACTCGGTGTACACTGATTTCAACTCATTATGAAATCAAACGATCGCAGAACAATAAGAAGATGTTTACAAGCATTGGTTATGATCCTGGCAAGCTATTAATTAACAAAAATTTGGTTGTAAACAATAAATTTATACATTTAAACTCGGCTTACAAAACTCGACTTTTTTTTTCATAATACAATGCAACTGTGCACTCAGTGAACTCCCAGTTAAAATGTTTTATTTGAGAAAAGCACCGATGTTTACTGGATTCTACCGATTTTTCTAGTACTACAAACCCTATCCAAAACAGCGGATTTAATTCAGGCAATGTTCTTCAATTTACTGTCTCTGCTTACTAAAAAGTATTTTAGGTTAGGAAGAGAAGCTGCATGAAAGAGGATGAGGAAGAAACCATTGAACACTTCCTTTCCAGCTGCATTGCTCTCTCATTCCGTAGACTCAGACTTCTGGGAGCCCACTTCTTTGACAATCTGACTGAACTGAAAAAAATTCGAATCGGCCTTCGTCTACGCTTTATTAAAAGCACTAATTGGTTTGCGGAATAGGTACCATCAGATCCGCGTGCTAACACAACGGGCCTATGATTGGCCTAAGTATGTCTGTTGTCTTTCTACGCAGCAGTCAGTCACTACATAAGCTAACGTTAATTTATTACGTTAATTAATTACGTGCAAATTCGGCTAAACCTTTCTGAAGTCGATAGTTCCAATCTTGTAAAGTTATTTAACTCTTTGATGCCTTCGCTTCATTCTATTTGTAGCAGAATTTTGCTACCATCTGCTATGAAGGTCACCTAACACCAACACCTTGTTTAGGACATCTCTTCGGATATCAAGTTGAATGATCTCAATTAGCTCTGGTTGTAATAAATTCTAGCAACAGAAGTTCAACATAAACTTTCAAGAAAGTATTACGTTCTAGTGAAAATTACGGTTTAAAGTGAGGGAAAATATGCTTAAACAAAGCAAAGGCAATTATGAAATTGAACTGGTTAAAGAACTAAGTTTGGACACAAGTTGTGAAATATAAAAAGGCTGCAGGTATAAATAATTTTGAAGAATTTTCTGAATCGGCAATCACTGTGCTTTCCAATGCTGAAGTCGAAAGGAGTACTAGTACAAATAAAATTGCGAAACCGACCATAATAAGAACAATAAACAACATGCAAAATTAATTAGACGTGATAAACAGGAGTCGGCGCCGAGGAAAGAGACTTATTATCCTCTTGATGTTTTAGCGGATTCTTGTAACACAGGAACTATCGTTTCTAGTGGATTTTCTTTTCTCCTAGCAACAGAACTCTCTGGTGATCGAATGTGTTTGCTTCCTGAAACATGGTTCTCATTTTTAGTGCACACTACTTGCAGTTAACCCTTCTGGCACTGAGAAGGCCAAGCCAGACCTTTTGCATTTTCGAAACCATTTCAACCTATTGATTGTGGTGCTATCTTCACCAAATTTCATGTCTTTGTCAGCGTACATATACTCAATGCTGTAGTATTTATAATTGAAAGTGGATGTGGATGGGGAACAAAAATTGTTTGTAAAATAACCCCTAGAGCCTATGGAATAGGCCTGGCAGGACCTTGGTCAAACTGTGTACAGAAATGTAATTATTACGGCATTTTGAGCTAATTTCTTTTGTTTATTTCGTGTATAAGCTACGACTGAGTAAAATGATCGACAGCAGCTCTCGGAATTGCAAATGCCAGAAACTATTTTCGGCATCTATGGAACCCACAATAAAACTTCCATTCGCACACTAAAAGTAACGCATGTGACATTTAAAACCTATATGAACTCATACACGGCCGCAGACATTTTTTCCCTTTTTTTTTTTAAAACAAAAATCCGCCAGGGCAGGCGGTGGAGAGAGGTCATACTTGTCAACTCCAAGTACAAGATTTTTTTAATTAGAAGTACAAGGAATCTTACCAAATTCAACATGCGACCAGCACGGACTTGATATATATTGCCGAAATTGCTTTATTGCCCTCTTGTATTTAGTATGGTAATATCAGTCGGTATTTTTTCCAACAATAATTTCATTTTGGCCGCTTCATTGACTACCTCCGCTTGGATCAGGGATTCTGATGGAGCAGTGCATATCATACGGCCTAGTTATTGTTTCATTTTCCATTCATCTTCGAGGATGCCACTTGAACTGATATTAATACTTCTCAACAGGTCCGAAGGTCGATAAAATAAAAATTTTGTTCCAGCGTGGCTTCAAAAAAAAATCAGCGATTTGAACTGGAAGCTGATTATTTACTTCCTTTACTTCCTGGAGCTTGAAACAATTCTTTTCAGGACCTCGTTGCAGAGGACATCATGAAATCCAACTGGGGCAAGTTCCGTTCCGTTTACCAGCTGGGACGCCGTCAGATGTAAAAGCTGTAGTAAAGTAGTTTGGTTCTGGTTGGACCAATATCTGAAATTGATCTGATAATAGCTAAAAAAAAAGCTTTGGTTGTGGCAAGGGGGTTATTTTACAAGCAGCCAACTTTATACCAACTGATGGTGAAGGTAGTCTGCTCCATGATTATCGTAAAACCAGATGTGTGGTGCACTGTGAGTCCAAGAGTCCTTCCCAGATGGAAAGTATGAGGTTGCCCTAAAGACAGTGCTTTCGGACCTGTCGTACGCCGAATAGTGGAGAGGTGAGGTGACTCCAACACGAAACCACGAGAATCTCCCACGGCTCAGTAGAGCGATCTCTGCTCGTGATATGAAAGAGTATGCCAAATAACTGCTATTTAACTTTTTACCTGTTACTTCACAACCAGGCACCTCTTTCCCGCCATAGAAGGCATTTCAAAATTATGCTATAGTTAACCGAGGAAAAAAAATTAAAATGCGTTTTGGCCTCTGATTTGACGCATGCCATTCCATCATTCGGCCATTTTCATAAATGTTAGTTTCATCGTTTAAAATCTGACGGGTTGAAGTCAATTTGATGGTCCGGACCTAATCTTATATTAAAACGAAGAGTTCCGATGTACTCCTCTTTCTTGACCGTTCAAGAGTTTAAGCTGTTTTTGAATCATTATCGAAAATTATATTATGTGTCATTGGATGGAATTTTTAGTCAATCGATATATATTTGAATCTAGTTAAGATTTGTTGCAGATGACCTAAAAAGGCCAAGGAGAGATTTGGCCTCTTTTCAAAATAATCATCCTACGAGTAGACTGCTTCTAACTCTCACCATATACATAGCGACTCATCGTGAATACATGTCTCAACATTGTGGAGATTGCTCCAGCCCTTATGTGGATGAATAACAATGTCGTACAAATTAAAGTCTGCTTGAGATGATTTTGTCTGAGCAATCAACCAACTCGTCGTTGCTTCTCAGTTCAGTTAATGACTAAATTATTAATTGCACTGATGCGCATTTTATACGCTAATTGCACACACTTTTACTCACAGCTTAGAAGTTTAATGTTGAACGATGCCAAACCGGAGTAACCATAACCCAAAAGCTTATTTCAACCCAATGATAAAATGTGATAGACATTGCATTCTGAACCAACGACAGCCATTGGTGTTAAGTACGTGGTAACACTCATCAAAATTTGACATAGAAAGTATGTTTTCCACGAGCCTATATTCGACCCCATTTGAAGTTGACAAATTCTCGTCGATTGGAATCAGAGATATAAAATGAGACAAATATTTTCGAAATTAACACAAACTTCATGTCATGAGCTTTTATTGCCTCAATAACAAAACTTTATCTTTAAGATTGTGACGATAAAAACAGTTATAGTTCGCAGTGTTATGGGGCGATCCTTTAAGATTGAAATCCAATTTAATGACAGCCACCCAGCATCGGTTGCTGGAATTCATTATCAGAATTTACAACCTAATACTTAATTGCTGGATTGTCCTTATTAGAAATATATTCAAAACGATTGGTGTTTCTTGTTGGAATTACTATCATCTGTACCCAATTTTTTTTTGTGTGGAAATAGTGAGAAGAATGGACTTATCGAGAAAACACTCTTGAATCATTCTCAAATGTCTGTTTGGAAGCCGTTTTTAAGTCAATCAAAACGAAAGCTTTCTAAATTGGGCGTGCCAGTCCGATTTTTGTCACCCGTTCATGTTGGAACATGTCAAGTCGACTGAAAGCTTTAATGGAAAATGTTTTCTTAGAAAAATGCATGGGACTCCCGTGTGGAATCAGCTCTGTTCGTATCAGCTCTATTCTCTCTTTGCAGACCGCTTTCTCTATATACGTCACCCGAATTCGTACGCATTATTTTTCATTGAACTTCCACTAAGATGTATCATCGGTATGAGCAGTGAAAGTGTATAGGCCACTTAACGCATCTGTGAGTAATAGACGACGTACGTGTGGATTGCTATAGCTCGCAACCCTACTTCCCAGATGGTAGCGACTTCATTCGTGAACATTAATGCAGAGCAAAAAAAAAACCTTGAAATATATCGAGTCCGTTGGCGGAGTTGGTTGGTGCGTTGCTCACGCCTTTGCAGGTTCTGAATTCAAATCCAATAAATATAATGGAATTTGTTGTAGAAACAAATTAACTCATAACATTCTGCCTGTCGTACTACCGGTCCTCCTACCTGAGCCCATTGACAGTGAATTAGTTAGATCTTACAATGTTTGTAATGTCCCATGGAAAAACAACTGTTAGCATTGCATACCATCTAGTAATAATACGATATAACGATTATTAATCGCTCCACACTTATATCACATTAGTGTCTACATTGCACTCGTGCAAATATGGGTCGCTAGTTTATACTAAAAAACCTGGTAAGGGTCCAATTATTATATGTGAGCGCCTTTTCGTATTCCCTTTCGAACGTTAACTAATGCTCATTAATCATCCTTCAACATTAAGCAGCATTAAATGTCACACTTCCCTGACAACGATTTATCACGAACTGATTACACATTGAGGTGTCAGGGAAGATTCAAATAAACATAGAAGTTAAATGGCTGTCGTCTGACTGAAGCTACCATTCATGTTTAAAAGAATGCTGAGGGCGGGTTCAAATGTCAGCTACTTCTAGTATTAAATTGAGAGCCAGTTATTTACGCCAGTCAATGTCAGTGTCTTTCCTACAAATAAAAACTAACGCAGTCTTCTTTTGTTCTACCCCTTGCCAAAATGCCGAAGAAATTCAAACCAAATATCCTGATTGATATGTACACGTTTGCAGTGAAGCGGAATGCCAGCTGAACGTAATTAGCTTGTCTGTGGATGGGCTCTTATCGGCCAACCAACACCGACGGCACTTAACATGTTGAACAACTGGCACGGTACCACCACCAAGCTGACGTTAGCCGAGTTCGAATGCATCGGAGAAATTTGTTTGTCGTGCAGTGATTTAGGAATTTTAAATGCATAGGCTGCTGAGCTTCATTCTGACGAAAATCACTTTCAAATGAATCTTTTCGGTTTTTGCAGTGGCGCCAATCGATTATACTTCCACATTAGGTGCATGCGACATGTGATGTCATTTCAAATGATTCATCGATGCGTTAGTGAAAGTGTCGTGCTGTAATAGCGAACGAAAAATTTAAGAATGTCACGAAAGTGCTTACAGCCCCTATTGATTTAATTGGTAGATATATCGCGCTATGGAGTTGATAGTTTAGATCGGAAATGATGTATTATAGAGATGGGCAACTTCGCAGCTGATTGACCCTAGCCTATCGAAGAATTTGAGAGTTTTGAGAGTAATTCATGAATTTTTGACAGTTACTCACGAAATAACGTGAATGCCGTCCTCTGATTGGTCAATTTGTCTTTAGAAAACGGTATAAAAAATGGTTGTCAAAAATTTTAAGGTTCAAGAGAGGTAGAAGTTGGCTATCTCCATAGTACTTAATTTCTGGTTTAAATTAGGTTTGTTTTTTGAGAACCTGCACACAGCTCAGTATTACTTTTACACACGAAGCAACAACAAAACAAATTACTGAGCAGAAGAACCTCTATCATAGGTGGCGCCTAACATAAGACTCAGATAACACCACTGAATCACAGATGCCGCTGTCAGCAGAAGATGCAGCAGAATTATCGGCATTTGTGTTTTAAATAGTTAGGATAAAGTACCCCAATTTGTCATCCATCCCTTATTTCGTTCAAATCGTATTTCTGCGAACATTATGAAAGGAATAAGGACACGCACCAACTTTTGAGACACAAAAATAAATAGAGAAGAAGAGCGTTTTAATGATAAACACTGCTGAGCTGAGTACTGAGTTCTCAATAAAACACGCCTATTACTGAACGATTTTCACTGCATTTACTTTGGATGAAATTAGCATCATTTTTATCGGCGACATTGTTATATTCTTATTTAGACAATGAGATATCAATCATTGTTTTCAATTGATGGAAGAAAAAGTTCTAGCTCGTTTTTATTTTATGTTCGTTAGTGACACAAAGAGGACTAGGAAGTAGGAACTTTGTGTTTTGCCTAAAAGTGGAAGTGACAGTGTTTTGAAACAGTAATTTTTGCTTGCTCTTTTGTTCTAGATCTAGATAGAGCAACAAAACTTCCCAGGTTGTCACTTCATATATGTATATACATATTCAGCCTTCTGGCGAATATCCTGGATTATTTTCTCCATATGGGACGATATAGTCGCAAATAACTTTGAAAAGAGAAAAGCTACTCCCGGGAAAAATTAAGGCATCTTGAAGATATTATTGACATTTATCCCAAACAAATTCACTTTAATTTATCTGGAGACTTTTCAAAAGTGAATAAATCTACGTCCAATATGAGGCAGATAAATACTAAACGCTAATTTGTTAAAAGCTATATGAAAGTTTAAAAAAAAAATTGAATCGATAGTACGGTCCATATAATTTAATGTTTGAAGATTATTTCATGCAAATGTTGACATTGACTGCGCCTCAAATGGTCCATCCGCTTAGTCCAATTTTGGCATACTCTTTCCAACATTTCGGCCGGTATCTCACGAATAAATGCTTCAATGTTGTCTTCCAATGCGTCAATTGAAGCGGGCTTGTCTGTATAGACATGAGCTTTAACATAGCCCCACAAAAAATAGTCTAAAGGCGTTAAATCGCACGATCTAGGCGGCCAATTGACCGGTCCCGAACGTGAAAGAAAATGTTCACCGAACTCGCCTCTCAATAAGTCCATTGTTGCGCGTGCTGTGTGCCATGTGGCACCGTCTTGTTGAAACCACATGTCATGCAAGTCAAGCTCTTGCATTTTGGGCAAAAAAAAGTTGGATATCATCTTACGGTAGCGCTCACCATTCACAGTTACGTTACGATTCGCATCATCTTTGTAGAAGTACGGTCCAATGATACCACCAGCCCATAAACCGCACCAAACTTTGACTTTTTCTGGATGCATTGATAGCTCTTGCAATGCTTCTGGCTGATATTCACTCCAAAATCGACAATTCTGCTTATTTACGTACCCATTGAGCCAAAAATGAGCTTCGATTAAACTGACCATAAAATGAAAAAGAAGCGCGCGATGAACTTTCTTAACAGAGCACGCATTTTGATAATAAAATTCAATAATTTGCAAGCGTTGTTCGTTTGTAAGACGATTCATGGTTAAATTATAGACCAAACTGAAGATGTTTGACAGTGAAACATAACACGAAACGTGCGTCAGCTGTTTAAACCAGTGTTGCCAAAAAGATAATAGCTTAAAAATCACCATTTAGTAGGCGTGTTTTTTGCAAGCGTGTATACGCTTAAATTTTAATATAAAATCTAGGCAGCACCGGCGACATTAATAACATTTGTGGCAGTCAGGGGTGGAATTGTGTAAGTTTAATTTTGATCGTTAATGGTCACAGTCTTCCGTTTGCAATTGTGTAGCGTGACCATTACTTAAAATGCAAAAACTCCTAAAAGATTATTAAGATTATTAATTAATTAATCATATTTTTTATCGAATGAAAGAAACGCTGAAAAGAATCGATTACGAAACATAAATGAAAGTAGAGCACAGACACGAATAAAAAATTGCAAGAACATCTCAAAATTAACTAATACATCAACCATGTCTGCAAATGCTTCATATTGTAAGCCATACATACACCAACCTAATGAATGAATGAATAATGATTGGAAGAATTGTTTCTATCCGCGCTTATTTCACAAGCGCCGATAAATATCCCTAGTATCTTAAGTGGGTATAAGATTCGTTGTTAGTGTATTTTACATGCAAATTGAAATTTCAGCGTACTATTGTACTATTGTACGTACTATTGTGGATGCGTAAATATTACTGTAATGATGATAGTAAATGTTAAAACTATTTCGTCATCCACTTTTTTTTTTATATCAGCAAGAGGTTGATCAACTTATGGGATTGCCTAGGATGTGTGAGTTTTGAACCATTTTCTGGCAAGTTCACCTGCTACCAGGTTGACTGACAGGACATACTCGGAATTTTTTAACGACTTTACTGTGAAACGGTTTTATACGAAATGACTTATGCCCGTTACACAATGCAGCGTTGATGTCTCTACTACGTGCTGGTTTCGTGAATATGTCACAATCGTCTGCCTCTTTTTTTCATTTTAAAGCTTGTAAATTTCCGTATAACTTCCCTTTCAATGAAACTGTGGAGTAACGCAGGGAAAAGTCAAAAAACAGAGAGATCGTCGCCTATGTGAATGACATGAAACGAACCATTGTATTGTGTAGGTTTAAAAAACTAGGCCACGCATCAGCGCAGCATTGTGAAATGGGCATTAAATCACGATATGCCAGTAAAGCTGTTACGGATAGGCGAAGCGGTCAAGTTCAGCTCATATCATGTATTCTGGTCTACTTTTCCATTCTTTGATTTTAAATATAATCAATAAAACTGCTCAAGGAATTTGAAAATTTCAAACCAACCAAGAAACCCCTTCCAACTCCTACATACCTACATCAATTTAAATATGCGGAAAATAACTCTCGCTAATATCAAAATTCTAACCAATAAACGTTGGCATTTAAGTCATTTCTCAAAGTATTGCTCTTTACTAACTCAGCTCAAAATTATTTCTGGACAGAATCTATTCCCGGGAGATTGACGATAGGAGCAATTTTCTCCAGTGGAAAAATTAATTAATTAGGATGTCAATTTCATACCTTCTATAACATTATGATGATTTTAATTTTTTAAATTGGGGGGGTGAATGATTTCCTCCGGAATTACAGATAAGCCTGATTACGGAAATAGGGAAAAATGCAACATAATCATTATCTTCTGGGTGTTAACCACGCACGAGGGATCTCCAGGCAACTCGATCGTCCGCCATCGACTCTTACTCATCAGGTAACCGGGCGAGTTTTTGGACTTGGTCCAACCATCTCGTCCTGGGTATCGTTGAAAGCTGTCGCCTTCCTGATGAAATCGCATTCAACACCCGCCTCGGAAGTCTTCATGAAATTGACATTCGTGGCACGTGACCAAACCACCAAAGCAAAGCCCTCTCCCTTCGAAGAAGCATCTTCTAAATGTTGAGTTCCTCGCACACTACCGTGTTTCTCACCCTAACAAGGCGAATAATTCCTACAACATCACTGAGAAATCTCATCTCTGTATTCGCGATCTTATCCTTTCGGTCATAACCCAAATTTCATGACCATAGGTGAGAGTTGGAACAAATACTGAGTTGAAATCCGCTCGGTTACAGATCTACCAAGCTGTTTCAAAGTTAACCCAGCTTGAGCAATCCTACAGGAAAGCTCAGCATTACTCCTCCCATCACTCGTAAAAAAGACCCCGAGATACTTAAACTTCTCCACCCGCTTCAATGCGACTCCACTAACATGTAGAGTGCATTGAGCAGGCGTTCTTGAGACGACCATAACCACAACATCAACAAATATTTATTAAATATCAAGCTACAGATAGAGAGGGAAGACTAACTAGACTATATGACTTTGGCTAGTCCCACAAAAGCTTATAGTTTCGGAAAGCTTATACCAATACTGAGCAGTCCTATACATATTGACAGCTGTAGAAAACTGTGAAAATAAAGCGAAAAATCTAAGGCATAAAGAAAGGCAAGAGTGCAATGACGGGACCTAATAACCCAACAATGAACATAAAAAGAGCACAAGGCACAAAATTAAAAAAAAAAAAAAATTAAAAAAATAATAGTAAGTCGTTGCTGTAGAAGCAACCTTTCCGGGTAGCGCCACCCTTATTATATAATGTACATATTATTTGATGGAGGGGAATTCTTCAATGGCTGAACAGTGCTCAAAGAGTATAGAAAAAGCATCTCAAATTGAAAGTTCGTAGTCGGCATAAAACTGCAGGTCCCTTTCACTCGTGAAAGAACAGCATGCACAACACTAGCGGTTGCTGAGAAGCTAGGCCATGGACCTCTATGGACTGCAGCGCCGACTATATTATTATTATTACTAAGCACAGTTTTCGTTTTTGATACCAAATCATTAACATATTACATCATAATACGCACATATACACATCGCAGCACACATTATATTTGTTGATATTTATTTATTTTTTCACGGACATCCTATTTCCGTTTTAAATGGAAATGCCAATTTCATCCAAAATAAATTTCATGTAGAATCGCCCGGAAAATACTTGGGCGCGCAACGAAATTGTCAGAGAGACATGCTTTATGGTTGAGTTTTTTTTATCGTCACAAAAAATTGCAAAAGGGAAGAAGGATGTTGAAAATAAGTTTTATGACTTCCGAAGGAAGGCAACGAGTGTGGCTATTTTATAGAGTTTTTTTTTTACATTTCCTCTCAAAAGCAGAGCTTGGAGTAAGTATTAGTAGACCATTATTTGTAGATTCATATGAATGGATGATGCATTTCAAAATAATAAAGTAAAGAGAGATTTGAAAAATAAATCCAAAGTGACAAATTTTCTCAAGCTCAACTTTCAACAAAATACATTGGTAATGACAGGGTAACAAAGTAATGATTCTATTCCCGCCTTTCACGCGAGTCCATTTTGTGAAAGTCAATTGTTTGTTTTGACGATGCGAATAAAATTATAAAATATTGTGTAAACTGCATGGAAAGTATTTACTATCGGCTTGATGCGAAATCCTCGCTGGTAGACTTCGACGCTAGACAATGATATAACTATTATTCAGAAGGGTCCACTTCGCAATTAATATTTGCCAACCATGCTTCTATGATTGTGATAATAGAAATTAACTGATGCGAGTCTTGTCTCTGGTCGTAATTGATTGAATGTTATATTCAGTGTTATATCAGTCCATGACTGTAGGGTACCAGCTAACTTTATAACGACAACGATGGCGCAGGTAGTTAAGTGCCTGCCCTTGGTTAGTGGGGTCTCCGGGTCGAATCCCAGTGAAATCAAAGTTAATAAGCTTGTATTTGGTTTTCAAATCTGGTCCAGCCGTGGTCGATCAGTGATTGAGACTACAATGGAGGTATCACAATGGAACAACAATGTCTAAGTGGGCTTAGCCCCTTCTCTGCCCTACTAATCTTATAAATGGCCTTTGATAATTTTATTTCTGTGGTTACTGCGTACTGACGTGAATGTGCTGAATCAATAACGGGCACCACAAAACATTGTATTGGTAATCACAATTTTCAGCAGCGTGAGCCCTACATTTTTCACGGTAATATCGTTAAAAAGACACGATCTGATGGAGAGACTGAATATCATGGACACCGGCCATTTGAGTTAGCCAATCTGCACTAAATTCCGTTCCTGTCGAAAAAGCACAAAAGATGCCGATGGCCTCAAACCAAAAATGACGAGAACAACAAAATTGCGATATTGTGCTCGAAGATCCCCGGGGTCGAAGCTCGTGGGATAGCCAAGATTGTCTCATCTGATCCTCGTTGTCCTGCATGATCCACAAAAGCGGTCGCGGGGCAAAGCACGCGTGATTTTGGTGAAGATAACAAGCTAAAGCCGTCCAAGAATAATTTTGCATATAAGAACGTGAATAACCTGCCCGTTTTTAGAAATATAGTAGACGCTCGATATAGTGATACAAGCTGGGCATGTTCACTGTAACGAGCGTGGACTCCTTGAAGCCAATTTCATCAAAATGTATATGCTGTTACACAAAATTCATCAGAGTAGAACATAATTCTACTTTTTCTTTGCAATTACTAAAAAGAAGCAACCCAATATTCATAAAAAGGATATTTAACCAAAGAAGAAAGTCATCCGTAAAAAAGGTAAAACAAAATAATATTGTACAATCCATAATAATTGCACAAGGCACTGAACAAATCGGAGGAACTAAAGGAACTCTGGTTCTTCTTATTTTTCGTCTTGTGCAATATGAAGATACCTGATTTTCGTTCGAATCATTCAAATCGGCTGCCGTTTGTGCAAGTCCTGTTATATGGTTAAGAAGATGAATCTGTTC
The DNA here is from genome assembly GCA_905231855.2 of Eristalis tenax. NCBI lineage: Eukaryota > Metazoa > Arthropoda > Insecta > Diptera > Syrphidae > Eristalis > Eristalis tenax. Next base: position 116,775,596 of record HG993124.1, read on the forward strand.
TTCCGTAGCCAGTGTGCTAGCATTATCCGCTAAATAGTTGCGAAAAATACTGGGAGGCATTTCTCATCATCCTCAAAATGGTATTTCGGGTCTTCTTCAAACGAAAGGACGTTTTTACGTTTGAGTATTTGATAAAAAGATATTTATTCAGATTCTTTTAAAATTTACATGGTCGGAGTTACCACACATTATCTTACACAGAGATTTGATACCTTACCATGTTTTTTTTTTAACATTTTTCTTGGTGAATGGAAATGAAAAATCAATAAAAGTTTGCCACAAAAAACGCAGCCCACGATGAAAGACACATTTAAGTATATTAGATTAACTTAGAGTATCCACATAGGGTCAGTAGGTTAGTAGTAAGAAATATATAACTTAATTCGTGCGGCTTTTATTTAAGGAAATCAGGCACAATACCGTCAATACAGTACAGTCAATGCAATACAGTTAATGCCATATACTTGTCTTTGCGAAACTGAACCAGAAGTAATTTAAGTCAAAATGTTAAACTGTGCCGCCTGGTGCATCAAGAAAGTAAGGACCTCCTTCATTGCTCTCGATACGTTGCAAAATTTTTTTGGAATTACATAAAAAAAAAAGATTTGATACCTAATTGCATCTTTCTACTGAATTTGTGATTATATTTGTTTACAAATGATATAATGTATAAACAAATAATATAATGTTAAAATTACGGCATTTCGATATGACCGAAGTTCCTAATTTATCTCAAGCTGCTGCAATTATAAACAGCGTCTCGCACTTTCAAGATACTAGAAAATTTGGCCGATGGTATCGATACTGGCCACTGCATCACACAAATGAGTTTTAGATGTGTTTTTGCAAACCGAGATGTTGAAATAAATAAAAAACAACATAGGTTCACTATATTGAGATTAGCTTTCTTCATATAAAATATAGTGTGTTCACTGTATCGAGCGTTCACTAAAGATAAAACTGCAAGATCCACGAAAATTCCTTACCAAGCACACGCATTTTTGTTGGTCTTATGGTCCTTTTTCTTGTAATCAATGCACGACTATGATACATACACAACCATATAGAAAGTTAAAAAATATAAAATGTTTCTGGGGGATTAGTATTAGTACTATTATGTACCCTATTTTAAAGAACAAATTACCGCATATGTTGGTACCAATATGGCACTCTTAATTTGAAGAATAAAGTATTTCATCATCTAACTCGAAATCATTTATTTATTTAGATTTAATCCAATTTAATCTTATAGAGAGGAAGGTCTTCGACTGCATAGTTGGCATGACGATTTCTCAAAATCGTCGATGGTGTGGTCTGATTTCTCCAATGGGAACTTAACAACTTTATTTTAAATTAAACAACATTTCAGATGTCTCGAAAATTGGATTACTGATTTTGAAGTAAAGTCCAAACATTAATATTTGGAATTCGACACATTTCGAGGAAAACGGCCTCTATCTCTTGTTCAATATTGGTTCTGTATATATAAGACTAATAACTTAACGCAGCCCAATAAAAGAAGTCTAGAGGTGACCTAGGAGGCCAATCCACAGGGTCATTTCCGATATAACACATGCATCGAACTTAGTTGTCAATAAGCCAATTTTTACACCTGCTGTGCGGCTTGTTTGACCATCACCTTGAAACTACCTGTCAGTAACGTCCACTCCCTGCATCTTACTAAAGGAATAATACCCATATCACATCGCGCGTTCGAGCTGTGACATATTAAGTAGAATACACGTAAGTCCATGCAGCGGTCGCGCTTTCATAGTTTACAGACCGTAATGTCGTAAGCCGAACACAAATTTTAGCAGTTGTGAAACAATTTGCTTTTATTTATTCATTCTTGTTTTTATGTGAAATAATTGCATTTTTTCTGGTTTAATTTATTTTAGACTATTTTACTTTAAACGCGCACCTGAGGCAGCCGTGCTTTGACATAACATTCTCGTAAGCTCGATAAAACGCGTACCGGTGCCTATCAACTCCCGACCGCGCGAACGCGACTTTGTGCTTTGGCCTGTATCCTCACATATTCCCAGACGGAACTCCAAGGCGCACTCGATTGGTATGTGCCGAATGTGCTGATTCTTGGATGTAGGTTAGAATGGACAAATCAGAGGTTATGGTAATTTCCAAAATACCTGTTCAATGCACTCTACAGGTTAGTGGAGTCCCATTGAAGCGGGTGGAGAAGTTGAAGCATCTCGGGGTATTTTTTCACGAGTGATGGAAAGAGTAATGCTGAGCTTTCCTGAAGGATTGGTCAAGCTGGGAAAGTTTTGGAACAGCTTGGTAGATCCATAACAGGCCGAGCTTGATGTCAAAGCCAATTTCGCAGTTTCCAACTCAGTATTTATTCCAACTCTCACCTATGGTCATGAAATTTGGGTAATGAACGAACGAATAAGATCGCGAATATAAGCTGCTGAGATGAGATTTCTCGGTGCTGTTGTAGGAATTACTCGCCGGGATAGTGTGAGAAACACGACAGTGCGCAAGGATCTCAACATTGAGCAGCTTCTTCGAACGGAAAGGAATGTCGGTGTTTTGGTCACGTTGCACGAATGTCCCCATCATCACTTCCGAGGCGGGCTTTGAATTGCAGACCCAGGACGAGGTGGTTGGACAAGGTCCAAAAACTCGCCTGGTTACGATTGTCCATAACTCCTTATGAATTAGTCAATGGCGTTGGATCGCGTTGCCTGGAGGCGACGCCTTTAATGGAGCATGCAGGTCAGAAGGTTGAGATGCTGATGATGACGAGAACTGAATAAAATGTAATAAGGATGGTCTGCGCCTACACTAACCATGCCATTCATACTTGACGGTCTCGGTCCGTACTTTCGTCACGTACTTCGGTCTTCCTCTCCTTTTCGAAGGATAATCCTCGTATTCGGGTAGAGTTGCCCCGAGGTAGACAGGCTCTTATACTACCTTGAAATTATGACTGCTAATTGTGACTATTAACCTTAGCGGTGAACGATGGACTTTTCGTCGAAATGTCCCCGTGAAAGTTACTGTCAGTGGTTGGAATGGTTGTATCTTCCATGCTTAAAACTTCCGGTCCTACTATCAGCTCCAGTAGTAGATAGAAAAAATCACACTACAGCGCTTGTCGGTTGGTGACTACGAGTAAATGTAATTCCTGGCATTATCTACACCTTTACAATTCACGTTTCCATGTCTCTTGAGTCATTCGGACATGCTCTGAGCGTATAACTCTCAAGTAAAGTGTCTCAACACTCGGCGTTGGATGCCGGGATGAAAATTTATGTGTCCCCCTCCTGGATGGACCAGAAAAACAACTCAGGACATTACGATTGTAGACCAAAAAATCCGCCGCTGAATAGACATCCTTATAGTTTTTTTTAGAATCTTTTCAAAACATTACTATTGTACTGCAGTACTCTCTTTAAGCAATCTGCATAGGTACGTGACTAACTTCGAAATGTGTCACAAATAAACGGTCCTTGATGATGGTTGTCTAGAGACTCCAACCAAAATCAAACCAACTTTGATGTTTAAGCACTCCCACCCGCCTGGTATCTCTCCATCACGTTTTGTTGCCGCAATACATTTCCTAATTCGATGAACGTGTGTTATTCTTCGGGCCGGAACATGTACAAAGATTCAAACTCCTCCGCAGACAGGTCAAGTGGGAAATGAATCAATCTTCAAAGAGGGTGCGATGAAATTAATTTACTGCTCGTATTGCATTACGAGGAACTTGTTGTTGATTTGCTGAAGCTCACTGCATATATTTCACTTGTTTTAGGTTAATTAATTATGTGAGAGCTTGATACGTATAATTCCTCGCCCTTCAGCAGAGCATTAGATTGAATTAAGTCTTCAAAATAAAAACAAGAATTGGGCCATCGGTATAGGAAAACTATTTATTATGGGTTTCCTGAAGTGTTTTGTGGAAACAAAAACCCCACTCATCACATCCTTGATACCCACGACGACACATACAAGGGCGAGAACCCGCACAGCCTTGCTGACAGCCCTCCCATGTACAATCACACCCAATCAGAAACCAGAAACGTGCGGAGACGATCATAAATTTGGTGCCAACGTAACTGGAAAAATGTCGGTAAAGTTTAATGGATAATAAAATGTGGAGATATCATTCGAACACATAAAGTATAGGAAAGGCAATGGCAGTGCTGTGCTGTGCAGGGCAGACAGAGAGCATAGATAAATGACTGCGCGAGAAAATTTCTTATTTTTCACTGAATAACGAAATGTTCAGTATACTCGCGTATGTACATCCGTGCATAAATATATACATACTTCATAATATTATTGTGAATTCAACTGCAAAGCTGCAAAGTTGCCATGCCAAAGGCAGAGAGTTCCTCCATATGCACGCAGTCTTCCATGGTTAAGAACACCTAACGATGCCATGCTATGGGACTGGTATCGTTTCGGTTTCGTGCATATAGCGGTGACATGGGTATAATGTGATCATTTATATGAATTAATATTCAAACGAATGTGTTAGCATTTTACTTTTGAATTTTCATATATTTGCTCACAGGCAGTGGACAGAAAAGTTGGTAATTTATGTTCTTCGTGTTCTCCTGTTTGTCAGACTTTGCGGTCATAAAGTATTTTGGTTTGCAAATTCATTACTGGGTATTTGTTTGAACTGCTCCATCATAAATCATGTTATGAATATGTTTCGGGATTTTTCGTTTGCTTAATGATCCCTGGACAGTGTGGAGTCCAAAATGTGTGGCTAATTCAATTCTAATCCTTTTTGTAAATGAAACTTGTTTGACGAATAAATATTCATATGCGATGTAAGTCTTTAAAAATGGAATGACAGGAGAGAATACGAACGACATGCGGTTAAATTCAATTAGCCATAGATATGGCGATGTTTTCAGTCAAACAATTTGACGTTGAGGAAAGTTTATAGATACATACATATACGTTGGTACTGATTTGAATTGAAATGGATAATACGAGGGTTGTTCGATAACTGCGTGTACTACAACTAAGTTTGACACTTATCCAACAGTTTTACTTTCTTGATTAAGACACGTTTCGCAAGAGATTGTCCACTGAGAGTTCCGCTAATAACGCAACTAAGCGCGGGATGAATTCACGTGGTAGATCAAACCCCTTGACCTAGCCTACCTACCTTTGAAGGCGGCGGACGGCACGTTACTTCCTTTGAGAATTGAAAGGACATAAGAGGTTATTGTAAAGAGAGCTCTTCCAGACGACGCTTGGGGTTTCGAGCAAAATTCTTGATTTCATCTTAGATTCATGAAGCTCAAGATCCCTGTGGATGTCGCCTAGTTTATATCAAGGTGCGTTGTCGATAGATCTTAGTATTTGATTTTAAGAAGTTTGTAGAATATTTTAGTGTGTACTTCCCTTTCCACTCTCCCTTTAAGGTAGTTTAGGAATTTTTTCTATTTGAGTTTAATTTTGATCGTGTAAGGGAAAGCTCTTCACAGAGCTAGGGAAAGCTCTGCACAGAGCTAGGAAAAAAATTAATTATTTTAATTACAAAAATATAGAATAATTAAATTTATGTACGAAATTCGTTATCAATACTTATCTTGGAATGTTTTCCAATAAGCCAGTACATGTCTGTACCCGTGACTTCGTTGGCGCAGGCATTAGAATTTCCTGACGCGATGCTTCGCTATGTCCATGGTTTGGCATAACTTGAATTATGCTACGAGTCCATCTGACGAAACCACAAGGTTCCATCATTTTTCTCTGAACCTATCAGGTTCCGCCATACTTTTTCGGGGTCTGGACACCTCGCGGTTTCTGATAAAACTCTGTATATCCTCCTCGAGTTCATCCGTCCGTGAGAGGTTGTGAACCCGGATTTTCTCATTTTGTCTCTTTCTACTTTCGGGTGTTCTCACACTATGATGTCCTGTCAACAAACAGCTGTTATGACGGCCATTTGACATTTCCTTTAGCGAGCACTTATAAATTTAGAACGTGTGGCTTGAAAGTTGAGAGCGAATCCACTTCAAGCTCGGCCGAAACGGCCTATTGAGGTTTAAGTAAAAGTTCATCCGGTTCATCTGTTCAGTAGAAACGTAGCATTATCGCCGAACTCCTTCCAAGACTGCACATAAGCTACTCGCACAGCAAAATTTGCAAGTACTTAGATTAGGTCATCATCATCTCTTCTCCGGCCCACTCAAGACTACAGCTCTACCATCCTCAGTACCCTGTTCGGGATTGAGCAGGTGCACAAGATGTCCACCTCATTGGAAAGCAACACACCATCATTGAATCGATGATGTTGAATTTCCTTCCTCTGAGCCGGCGCATGTTTTGCCAGAACACATTTTTCGCAGATCTATGGTCGCTTCCCAACTTCTAGCCGAACTCCTTCCAAGACTGCTCTTTACCTGCTCGCACAGCCAATTTGCAAGTTCTTCGCGCCTCAGTGTACCGGTCACGAGAAGCAGAGTCCCCTAAGGGAATCCACCCCTACAGAGGTATGGGTTCTTCTTCTCTCTGATAGCTTCTTGAACTTTGGGCGCTTTTAAACCACGTGACTCTTTTTTCACCACCCGCCGCCTCTTATTGCTGAAAACAGTCGCCATTCTTCCTCTGCACGAAATGGAACAATTGGAAGTCACTCAAGCCTTTCAAATTGTCACCTATCTGTTTTATGATAATGATAACGTCTCTCAAACACAGCAACCAGCTTGCAGTATTGTTGCCGCTAAGCAAAAAATAAAGAAGTGCTGTGTAGTAGACTGTGATTTTCGTCAATTAAAATAAAGTGTGCATAAAGTGTCAGAAATGAGCCGGAACGTGTCGAAGCAAAAATTACTGGCTCCTTTCAAAAGGAGCTCATTTCATTAACAACTGAATTGAGTATAATTAAATCAGAAATTCTAGAAATGAAGTGTAATTCTTCACAGAACTCGAAAGTCAGTGAAACGCCATCGGTGACGGACGTTTCAGTTCAACCACCCGTCGCCCCAACATCGGGAATTATTGAAAGTGCGTCGAATATTTATCTGTCCTCAGCAAAATTTATTCGGCTCCTTTCAAAATAATGCATTTACCAAAAAAAACAGACAAGAGACTTGGTATGATGAATTAAAAATTACCCAGGATTATCAGGATTTCTTCGTAACAGTGGTATAAGCCATATAGTCTATATCCGATTTCGGAAGTCGCAAAATATCTATAATATCGCAGTCTACTCTAGTATCATGTACACTTTCTGGCCAATAGGCGTTTACTAAATAGAAACTTGGATCGGGAAGATGGCGATTGACAAAATGTTCTGTACACTGTCTCCACTGGGCATATTTCTGCCCAACATCTCAACCAAAATCCGAACAGCCATCCGCGATATTTTCTTTCGTGGGCAAGATATGTCATGTCGCTTCACATCAACATTGGCTGCGAGAGCGTCAACATCAAGAAGCGGGCAACCAACCACAAATCAACGAAGTAGATCTCGCTAAAAAATAAAGCCAAAAAATGATATTCACTAATACTTACTCTCAATATTTATCACTCCATTCAAACGTCAAATCTCATGTCCAACTTTTCAACAGAGCTCGTGCCATGCCGTAAAATACAGATTCTCCGACACGATTTGGGTTTGAACATGGATTTTTGTGGCTCCACTAGATTTTTTCACATTATCTTCATGAACAGGGCATGGTTCATGTCCAGTAAAAGAGAAGGTGTGTTAAAGTCGTGATTGACTGAAAGGTGGCAGGATGTGAACAGAAATACCAACATATAGCATTATTTGAGAAAAAAAAAAATGCTCGTACGTACAATGTGCATCAAATTGAACTACGCATACTGTAACTCAATTATCATTATCCACATATCCTTTCAAAGCGGCTAACAATCATTGGAGATATCTCGCATATAAATCTACATTCCATTGTTGCTTGCGGCAGAGACTACGCAAATAGTGTCCACATTGTGAAACATTTGTTAAACAAGGGATAACATATCTACCGCCAATTTGGTAAATGGCTCTCACTGTCAGCTAAGCCACAACAAGTGCAAAGCAAGAACTAAACATTTTCACAATCACAAGAGTGTACGCGCCCCATTAACTTTCATCTCTTCTAGCCGTTTCGTGCTAATTTATCATGCAGCTCCCGCCTGTAGGCAGCACAAGTTTTCCAACCGTGGAATCGCGTAATGCACAAAACAGTGGTATTTTCAAATGGCTATAATCAACCATTGAGGGGTGGAGATGCAACGGATACTATGCCAAATGCATCGACAACTAGAGCAAGTGTCAATTGCCAACTGCAACGGATAATTCTTGAGCCTCCATCGGGCAGCGGCAGTTTATTCAGCCAGCGCGATATCACACAACCTAATTTTTGGCGAATGTAATTAGAGCTTACGAAATGGTACCAATGCGACGAGAAAGGTTTGTCGGCTATGAGCAAATCGTATTTTGTGGTTTAGCTGTGTATGCCGATCAATATTATATTCATTGCTTTATTTGCAAACACTTGCCAGTATGGTACATTCTGTTAATTGTGCGTGGTTATAACAATGAAGAGATTTTGTTTCACGCTGTTCGCTTAGATTGGCTTTCACCCTATTCGAGAGGAGAATGTAATTGATTCAGTAGAAGTCATAACTTGTGTGGTTGGTTTGGTGACCAAAGGAAATGGAAAATAATGTAATCTTTGGGATTTTCTTTCGGTTTATACATATTCCACATATGACGTGGCGTTGGGGGTTGATGCTTCGACCCCTACGCTCTTGAGCCTACGTTCCCTAGGTTCCATTCCCAGTACGAGCAAAATCATTCTCCCGGCCTATCTAGTCACTGACAATGATCAAAGAGTACAACTTTCTAGAAAAAGCTTCTCCAATTGGCAGTGCGCAGTCAGCATAAAACTGTGGATTCCTTCCCCTCGTGAAAGAATAATATCACGCACAATACGTGTGGTTGCTAAGACCTTGCCCATTTAAGGGGTCTAGAGCCAGCTAGACCTTATATTATCCATACTCCTTATTTTTTCAGAAATGATGCTGTGTAAAGCCTTACAGCATGCCGTGAGCGGTACAACGACATGATTACTAACATCAGTCACATTTGACCTGTCACGCGGTATACGTCGTTCCGCGTCGAATTAAGTGTTCTTCTTTTTTAAAATCAATAAATTAACTTAAATAAGTCGAGAATGGTGGATAATTGTGGTGAATGTATACTGGTATTCTGTCAGTAGAATTTATTTGTTCACACCATGTGTGTTAAACTGTTTGCCACAGCTCTCCAGCTCGTTAAATCAGTTTTATGATATAAGTGCAAAGTGCAATAATGTTTAATTTTTGGAATTGAAAAAAGCTCATTTCATTAACAAATAATTTAAGCATAATTAAATCAGAAATTCTAGAAATGACGTGTAATTCCTCACAGAACTCGAAAGCCAGTGAAATGCCATAGGTAACGGACGTTTCAGTTGAACCACTGAACCATTGAAAGCGTGTCAAATAAATAATTCCAAGCACGAAAGAAAACATAAACAAATCGTAGGCAACTAAGCGTCTGCTTCCGATCTTGTCTCTACACGGCAGATCAACCACGTCCAACACGACACAGTGAACTGCTGTTTATTTGCAGATGACTAGCTGACTTATGCCAGCTCGACGTCACCCCAAATAGCCGCGCGAAGGGTCGAAATCCAAACAGCGAATAAATTTGAGTACTATACCAAATGGGGTGTTCTTTCAATGCTGGGAAATCGGTACTTATGTGCTTAAGGAGACCATCCAGAGGTGAATGCAGATCAGCAGCCAGATGTCGAAGCCTAAAGAATGTGCTTCCGTAATGGTACAGAAATATCAACAAACGAAAAGGTCAAGTATCTTGGCGTTAACTTTACGGAAAGGTTGAAGTTCAACAGTCATTCAAAACTGACCTAAGCTTCCATCGCATCTAACCCTGCGCAAGCAAAATGGATTAAGCCAGAGGATAACCACTTATAATTATCTTTAATCAATCTCTAAGAACGGGTGAAGTTTTAAATGAATGAAAGTTTTCTTTTCTGATGCCTATACATAAAAGCGATTTAAGGCAAACAGTAGAAAACTATCCAACAATATCAAAGCTTTCATCAATTTCAAAGTTATTTGAAAGCATTGTAAAAGAAAAATGCAGGGCCGGTCAAGTACAACTAATTTATCATTATTTTCAAATTACATTTATAGAAATTTAGAAAATCATTTACAAGTTGATGTACTTGGCACCGATTTCTCGTAAGCCTTCGTTGAAGTACTTCACACTTTGCTTTTAAACAAGCTAGATTCTTTGGGATTCTATTCGTCAATGTTCGTCAATGTTTTAGATCTCGAGCAATAAGAGTTACATCGGTAGCCATGTGAGGCCGTTACTCTTTCTTTCATGAAATTTTCCATTATTGTAAAATGTTAACATTCGCAGACGACTTGAAATTGTATTTATCCATAAACAGTTTAACAGATTGTAATAATTTCCGATTGGATATCCATGCGCTAGTGGAATGGTGCAAGCACAATGGACTAGAGCTGAATATTAAAAAATCTAATATTTGTACGGCATATCGAATTACATCCGCGATTAAATAATCATAGACTTAGTCGCCTAGAAGAGATTACAGATCTCGGTGTTGTTTCTGATACTAAACTAAATTTTTCATTACATGATTATTGCGAAGTCTAACATTATGTTGGATTTTCTGAAAAAGAATATCAAAGATTTTCGGAATATAACTAGTCTACCTTATTATCGTCAGTTATACCGTATTTAGAATACTCTTCCATCATTTGGGACTCCCTATATAATATATAGAAGAACTCAGATTCGAAAGAGTATAAAAGAATTTCACGAGGTATGCTGTCCGTAAATTATATTCCTTAGAAGAACTCCCTAAATATGACAGTAAATGTAAAATAAAACGCATGCAAATCATAAGTTTCAAGCGTAAGGCAGCATCAGCCATGTTCATCAGCGACATTATTAATTGCCATGTAAATTCACCAGATTTACGTTTTCTCATCATGCTCCACAAAGATCTATTTTTATACTATAAGAGGCAAGAACCAACTGTCGTTGTAATAAAACTATTGCAATGTATATAAACACTAATAATGAACTCTGCAACGAAAATTGATCTATTTTATCCATGCACTATTCCTTAATTAATTTCGTTTATTTAATGGATCTATGAGATGCAAAATCGGTAGATGATCCATAGTCGCGCAACAAAAATCTGCTGCATAAAGCAATATTGCGAAATACTAGAGAACGTTGCCAAAAAAATTCTCGGATCTAGACATCACGCAAGCTAGTCACGCAAGTTATATTCAAATACGTATGCCATAAAATTGTCTGTCAATTAAATTCAATTTCATGGATGATAGAATCAATTTTCTGTTATTAACTAAAATTTTAAGTTCTCCGACTGTAAAAGAAACAACCTCTTAATATGAATCCACCATAGAACTAAGATAGAGATAGAGATCGTTAACAACATCTATGCATCAACATCTTATGCGTCATCAGGCTTTGTGCGTTGTTACACTAACTGCTCACCAGAAACAGCTTCCCTGACAAATCAGTAAGACAGGCAGTAGTGTAGGGCATTGTAGACTTAGGGAGCACTTAAGGAAACTAGTATCAGAAACTGCAGATTCTGTGGAGAATCTAATAAAATTCCCGAACATTTACTGTGATTTTGTGAGGCACTAGCTAACAAAAGATAAAACCATCTGGGCAAGTACGTAAAATAAGAGGAAGAATTGAAGTCAATAGAACCAATCTCTGATTCCTAAAGGAAACTGGATTAGAGAGAATGCTCTAGAGTAAATCCATTCCTCTTAGCGCAACAGGAGTCCATAACCCTCAATAGAACTCTGAAAGGAGCTACATGTGGGGGAAAGTCTTAGGAAAGCAAAGGTTTGAAAAGGGGTCACAATAGATCTAACAATAATAATAGTATGAGGGGTCGGGCCTGGCCATGACTCAATTCCGTGGTAGTCTGAGCAGACCAAGCTGGCCTACTGTCAGTATTCTCATCGACGTTACCACCGAACATTGAGATATTGGATCACACGCCTCCAAAGTGGGTGTACGATATAATGGAGGAAACTATTCTCTTCCAGCGCCCTTGCTACGCGAATGAAATGTCGACTCGATGCTTAAGTAGCATAAGCGTCAGCCATCATGGCTTTTTTAAAACAACCAAATCGGTTTATGGGTTAGGATCGACTAGATCCGCGTGGTAACACATTGGCCCCATGCCGGTCGACGGACCTAACCTAACAAATATTTAAACAAAGCTCCGGGTTATTTTAAAATTTAATTTGTCCACACCAAATCGAACCCGTCCGTGTTAGGGGGGAATTTGGTGCTTAGCTTTACCACGCTGTGCTGCACACATTTACATATAATTTAATTCCCTCCCGAGTGAATTTGAATTAGTTACGTGCTTTACGTTCAGGAACTGAAGTAGAAATATACAAAAATATTGCACTACCAATTTGTCAAAATTTGATTTCCTGGAGGACCACCAACGTATCCCTCGACCAATAATTCCCTGTCCATCCACTAGAAGCAAGAATATAGAAACAGTGCAGCATTGCAGAGGATTGCGACTAACGCAAATATTTAGTAAACGTGACCAAACGCTATTTACGCAAGGTGAATCGAGCTCGTCGATTCGGGTTTTCGAATGCAAATACATGGATATGAATGTACATAAGTGCAACTTACTGCATGTGTGCACATTCTGTTCGTTTACACTTTGGGTATTTTAACCTTTAATTAACTGTGCTCTTGAATTTAATTTTGACATTCACTGAATCTGGAATAAAGCAATCCAAGTCCATACGTTCATGGTATGATGGTGGAAATTACAATCGTTTTGTGTTTGCTTAATAATCTTTAACTATTTGTGAAGGGTACATCATGCAACGAACTGGCCTCGCTCTTGGTATGCATGTTGGTATTTTTTCAGGAGGAGTTCAGATACGATGAAGCACGGAAAATGATAACTTACGTACGTAGATACTTCCTCACTTATTTATCACATCAGCATCCTATGAGAGTGCTGTAGAGTAAAATCAAACGACTTGTTACGCGTTCCGTCAATGATCACCGAATGCGACGTTCCCCACTGCATATTATTTCTCATCTTGTGAAAATACAGGGCAAGCATAATTGTTTCGACTCCAAAGTGTTCAGACAGCGTGGGTCATATTGCGTCTGGAAATTGTTGCGCTGATGCAATATGACGCTTCTCAAACCATGCCACAGAGACCGCTTTAATAGTAACCTTCCACCGTTGACATCTGTCTTGCTTCCGCGATGATGGTCGTTAGTCTTTAAACAAAATGTTTGACATTACTCCCCTTCTTAAAAAGCTGGGCTTTTAAGAATAGGAGGCTCTATGAACTCCAAGTAACTGCCCTCAGCACTAATCCTACACTATCCTAAAATATGACACTCCGAAAAACATATTGATAAAAGATTGTGATAGAGGATATTGATGGAAGACTGTGTATTGTACAGGGTGGGCCAACTTGAAGTGAATCGAAATCCTTATAAAGTGAAATCTCTCTAAAGTGATCAGCCGAGGGAAATGAGTTGTTTGTCCACATAAGGGAAAGTTCTGCTTTAGTTCCTGATTGTTTTGTGGTTTGTTGACGGTCATTTAGCTTCTTATCCTGTTTGAATTGGGAGCCGTCGCAGCATTAAAATGCTGACGGTATTTTCTTTGCGTCGCAGTAATTGATCGTCCGGAAACATAATAAAATGCAACAATTTCAAATCGTTTCTTAACTAAGTATGATGACATGAAATTCTTTATTTTCAGCAAAAAATTATAAGCATTTCAAATAAGTCACTCGAAGTTAGCCCACTCTGTATTAAATTGCGATGGTTTTCTTTTTACCTTTAGGCGTGTTTTATTGAAACTCAGTACTCAGCTCAGCATTGATTCTCAATAAAACAAATTTCTTCTAATTTCATTTTTTCAGGTCAAAAGTTGGTGCGTGTCTTTACTTTCATGGTATTATGTGTCAAAATACAAATAGAGTGCCTCTATATTTCATTTCTAGTCAGTTGCGTTTTTTAATATAAGTACAAATATGGTTTTATTCACTAGAAGCGTTTGTATATTAAATAAAGGATGAATTAAAATTGGGATACGTTAGAATTAGAACACCAATGCCGATAAATCTGCTGTATATTCAAAAAGTGTTGTCAGCGGCATCTGTGATTCAGTGGTGGTATCTGAATCGTAGGTGAGGCGCCCCCTGTGATTAAGATACTGCAACGCTATATAGTCAGTGTTGACTGTCAAATATGGCTGTAATTTGTTTAGTTGTTGCTTCGCGTGTATTACTGAGTAATACTGAACTGAGTACAAATTCTCAATAAAGCACACTTTTTATAAACAAAAATTTTACTGAACGATTTTACGAACACTTTTGGGAGTAAAACTCGTTCTACCTATGTACTCATTTATTTATCACACTTTATCTCGAATTAGTTATTAACTCCCGGTAGAGATGCCGAAATTCCTACCGTCCGAAATTTCTTGATTGATGGGATCATCTTTCACTTCTTGACAATTTATTTGTAGTTTTTTTTTATCATTCCGTAAACGTCCACATTTCCATACACTTCCTAGAACTGACATTTACGCAAGTTAAAAACGAAATCAAATATCAACGCCACACACAAACATCCGGTCCATTTCAATACAATTTGATTACGCAAACAATAAGCCACCATATCACTCAGAGACCATAAGCATCCAGCCAATAAAGAAACACTTCGACTAACGACATCCCCCAGCATCAGACCATCAACTATCGGAACCATCCGATGAATTAAGATCTTTGTATTCATTCAGTTCAGTTTCAATTTTGACCCCAATAAAGGAAGAGGCTTCTCCTCAAAAATAAAAACAACATTTTTATTTCGTAAACACTTTTAGAGTTAACACTGTGCAACATGGGGGAACATATCCCCGAAGAATTTTTTTTGTAACCCTAGGTCTCTAATCAAGGTATCATCAAAGGAGAATACAAATTTTATTTCAAGTCAATATCCGCTTAGGGTTGTATTTTTTTATACAGATTTCTAAACCATCGTACATTTTCATATTAAACTATTCAATTAAACCATAACAAATATTTATATTTCGAATATCATATATCTGAAACTGAAATAATTGAATCTGTAACAGAGCTGTCCACAAGGTGTCATCACGTCCATTGGTATATATTAGGCGCAGAACATACAAACGGAAACATGTGCAAAAAACGCATCGATTAAATTAACCCCAGTGGACTCAATTATGTGTGAATTAAAGAGTTACTGAAATTTATATGTTCATGTGGCACAAAACACGAAATAAACAATGGCTGGATAGTGTCTGCGTGCAATCGTATATCGAGAATAATCACGCAATTATTGATCGATTCCAATGGAACCTGTGGTCCAATTGCAAATGTAATTAACGGCCAGAGCATACTATCTTAGCATTCGTGTGCATAAGTATATATTTCCACACCCCAAAGAGAGATTGTAAAACAAATAAATGTTAATGCAACATGCATCCGTACCGTACATGCTCGCCAGCCACTACCTTATTAATTTTCAGTGGCCAAAGTGAATGAAAAGTGGTATTGATATGGCCTCAGGTTTTCGCCGATGGGCTCGAAAGCCAAGTATGATACTCCTTCTGTGTGGAGATGAATGAGTGATCGTAGGATCGTTAAAAAACCAACATTCGATGCACCTCCATAATATATTTTCCTTCATTCGTATTAATGTACGACGACGTTGACCTTCCCGCTTCTCACATTTACAATTCGGTCTCAAGGAATTCCGCAATTTAATTATAAAATTTTGTGCTAACAGTTGAAACTCGAGAAACCAGAAACCGGCCCTTAACGAGGGCTTTTTGTTGTCTTCTTTTTATTTGAATACATTTTCAGGATACAATTTTCTGCACTTGTGGTTTTGAACTGATTAAAAAGTGGAAGAGGAAAATAAAATCGGTACTGTACAAATAGGGAAGTACACACATCAAAAAAGAAAGAGAAAAAAAAACGAAAACAATTTCATTTGCCGAAGCAGG
Source organism: Eristalis tenax (assembly GCA_905231855.2). NCBI lineage: Eukaryota > Metazoa > Arthropoda > Insecta > Diptera > Syrphidae > Eristalis > Eristalis tenax. The sequence continues at coordinate 116,791,723 of HG993124.1, forward strand.
AGTCCATGGAGAATATACTGCATGTGAAGGCGGAGAAGGCGGACGCTGTTCACATATCGCTCCAGCCGGACAAAGATCCGAAGCAATAATCCAGATGCAGCCAGGGAGCTGCGACAAGTCATGGAACGTGTGCATTGTCGTATTCTACTAAAGCAATGGACCTTTTTATTCGTTTGATACCCCCACGCTGTGAATGCATTTTCATTATTTACTTTGTTGATTTGGTCTGCGGCTATTGGAAAATGAAATAAAATACTGACTACCCTAGTGCGCTGCACAATCAACTGTACGGTAGTTATTATTGGAAAACAATAAACAATTTTTTAAGACTCGGCACTCGAGGACTTAAATCAATTTGATGAATGTGACCATGATATTGATATTTTTGAAAGTACGATATTTAATCTAATATCAGTGTTCGCATTTTAAGAGTGTATTTCAGATAGCAGTATATCTTTCGAGTTCAGGCTATGTATGTAGGTGTGGTCTGTTTGAAATCGAATAAGCTACGCACTTGAGCCTACGCAGCCCACTTTCGATTGTCATTGACAACGCTCAAGGAGTCCAATTGTCTAGCAAAGGCTTCTCAGACAGAAGATGAGTGGGTGCTGATTATGCCTAGACTATACTACAGGTTGGGAATTTTGAGACATTTTTGCCAGGCGCATCATTCTACAAAGGGGCTCAGACATGTCGTAGTTGGTACTATGGATGGGAGGTCGGAAAAGCGGAACAGCTCTAAGGCGACGGGGGTTGGATCTTAGTGGAATCATCACCAGAAGGTCGTTCGAGTCAATTGTTTCAATTTGGATTTTGTACAGAAATAGAATTTCAGCTACTTCACGACGCTTTTACAAGGTATGCAAGCCGATCAGCCGAAGGCGGTCTGTATAGGGTGGTAAAGCAAGGCTATCAAACCATGGGATACCACGTAAAGCAAAATGTAGGAATCTACAATTCGGTTTGAATGGTTATCGTAGTAAAGTGACCAGATTTTACTGGCATATTCTAGGAGTGGACAGACATAGGTAATGTACAGGGAAGTAGAAACGTGACTTTTTTTGAGTTAATAAATTGATGGAAACATCTGGGATTGTCTATTAAAGAAGCTAGGTTACTACTTTGCTACAAGACTCTATTAACACTTTGAACACGCAATGAAATGTTTGGATTTGTTAAACTGTCTTCTTCTGCCAATATTCTTTTTAGATCATACTGTCGCCATAACCTAGCAAAATGGAGGTTGAAGTAACCCCCTTAAATACACACTGAAGTCCCCAAAAAGATATGCCATAAGTCTCCAAATAGGTATGAAATAAGTTCCCAATTTTTAAGTTTTTATATATGAAAATGGAAACAATGCAAATTGTTTTTATTTCCAAATCGAAATAAGGCCAAATTTGAAATTTAGGACAACACAAGTATGGGTTGAGTGACTCTCTAACATGATTTTAATCCTTTTTCCGTTTGTCAACAACAGTCAGCGCCTGGAGCTCAATTAACAAACGACGACAGTTGTTGAAACTCTAAAATGAAACAAAGCCTATAGGGCCCATTTTCCATGAAATAAGACCCGACGAAATAAAGCCAAAATGAAAAATTTGGCCTTATTTCGTTACAAATCTGGAAATAACGCTAAATTTCCGATTTAGCCTTCTTTCGCTAAATTTCACTAAAGAAAACGAAATTAAGACAATTAATTATAACTTAAAGTTAGTTTTGTATTTTTTGATATTTCCTTTTCTTTAAATTTTGGGGTTTTTTTTCATATGAAAGAAATCACCACCTCCATACAAACTTTGGGGTTCCTTTGCGGATTATTCCCTGGATCTTATGGCTATGTATGGAACTTTCGAACATAATTCCATGTACCCTGGTGTTGTGGCGGTGACTTTTATACTTCATTATAGCACAACAATTCTTTTTTCGGGAACGTACGAATTACGTGTGATGATGCCTATTCTGATGTACAGATGGCCACGTCAGCCCTAGGAGCGTGGAGAACGTGAGCCTGCTCCAATGCTACCTCGCAACTAAACGTATTTTCACTTTACTTTTCGTTACTTCGTTTTTATAGTTTTAGAATTTTTCTTCTACACATGCATGCCTTTGTTGTTTGTAATTAGTTTTTAAAATATATCCGTTTAGAAAAATAAAAATGATCATCACAATCAGTTCTTTCCTATTTCAACTAACATTCTTGGGCTATCAATTAAGTTGCGCATAGATGGACTGGGGTGGTTGACTGATTTGTAGACGGCTGTGGTTGGTGTTCATGGTTCGTGTTATCCGATACATATCACAATACAATGTTTACACTTATTTTTTCATGAGACAATACAAACAGATTGTAGAGATCTATCTAAATCACTTGGCTGGGCGACACGTGCCTCTGGATCTGAGATATAATAAATTTGCAAACATTTGAGATCATTAGACCCAAGTGTGGTGACCAAGCTCCCAGCTAAATCGTATACTTGGCCTTGAATTTAAATTGTAGGCGTAGACGATATCATATCAAAATAAATCCATTATTTTTCCAAGAGATGGCTTAAGTAATCTATATCTCTCATACGTTCCATTGGATCAAACCAAATGTCATCAGAAAGGGTATTTTCTAATGATTCCTGCAGAAGCTGTCTAGAAAGCAACTCTTGGCTCCCGCTTCCTTAAATACTAACCTAAGCCATCTTAGAGAAGCACCAATCGAATAACCACTGGATTACACCGAAAAATCTGGCTGGCGGTTGTACTAATCACGTCGCCCCAACCCCACCTTTGTATAAACCCACGTGGGACTAAAACTAAAAAACAACTTACTTACCTTCCTATATAGAAAGGTAAACTAAAAAAACCTTACAGACAGTTTTGGACTGGTTGTTTCAGTTTTGTATTAGTGCGCGAAAGAGCCTTATTTATATATTCCATATTTTGCAGTTCTTTGATAAAGGCGAAGACGCAAGACAGGCGGCTGAATTTGTGGTCCCGATACTGGAACAGTATTTTATGCGCTGTTTTGTTTCTGTCGATTCCATTCTGGTAATTTCGATGTCAAAGATGCACCATGCTCTGGAAGGCCAAAAGAAAATGTCGATAAAATCGTGAAAATCGAGACTAGTTTGACTGTCGCATTTTTTCGTTGCCCATGAGATCAACGTTACAAGAAAAATCGTTTGGAGCAAATGTGGATACAAAATTAATCTCCATATCCCACAAGTTAACGCCAAGCTACGGCAAAACTTTTAATTCGGACCTATACTTGGACCGTCTGACGAAAGTGATTACCACCTGTTCCTGTCCATGACGAATGGTTTTGCTGGTGCACGGTTCGTCTGAAGAGAGGCGTGGGACTGATTTGTCCTTTTTGATATATTAGGGCGATTGTGTAGCGATAAGTTCGGATATGTTCGTGTATTGAAAAAGTAAGCTTTTGAGTTTTTTTTATCGACACAATCGGACCCTTTTCGTGGACCAATTAATTAATTACAGCAAATCAATTAGTACGTAGACTCATTTGTGAAGATCGTATCATATGTACATACATTTTTACTTTAAAATCAAATGTACAACCCAAACTAATACACAATTAAACATTTCCATTATATTCTACACCTGCTACGATGACTCATTGATGAGGAAAACCTACGTCATTCGCAATACATACACACGAACCAGATGAATGAACATTCGTTGATGTAAACGCAAATGATTGCTAACTGATGTATAATCACACCACCGGACAATTGCATTTGAAACTTTTCTCGAACTCCTGGATTTTAAACACTTACTGCACACTCTCCAATCCATCCCTGGCGGCCATATGTGTGCCAAGTTGCTAAATAATTTCACTCCCCACTGATTGCACTCGTAGCTGGTCTGAACTTTCGAATGGAAATACTATGTTACACATTCGACCCGGTAAAAGTTTTGTTATCCAATTTGCTTTTTTCTCCCCCATATCTATTCCAACATGAAACAAATTTCTTGGATTAAAAGTTATTTCCAGAAGGGAGGAGCAGCACAAGACTGAGCTGAAACAGAAAAAAAGATTACAAAACGAACAAATCTTCGATCGAATACCTACATGCATTTTGAATTTGTTCATCTTTCACGTAGCCAACCCTAGTGGGAACACATTCTCTTAGTGGGGAATTCAGGATTCAAGCAAAACAAAGAAAGGGAAAAAAAACAAAAAAACAAAAACGACCAACAATCTCTGCAGAAAAGGAATTACAGATTGCACTTTGTCCATTAAGGGTTGTAGCGGTGGAGTAGAAAGGATAGCCGGTTGGCACTTAGACAGTTTTCTATCCCTTAACTTCTGACCTCCTCCCGGAATGCTTTCCGCCCCATATATTACCTTAGAGTTGAACAAACGACAATATTTATGAATAGGGGAAAAAAGTGAAAACTAAATAAATAAATAAATGCAAGGAAGAAAAAAAAAAATAGGACCCGCACCCACCGCAAAACGGACGAAATAGTGTAACGAGTAGTAACAAAGGAGTAAACGAATATTATTCAGGAAATCCTGGCGAAGCCGTCCTTCATTGCTTCAGTAAAAAGTGTTCAGCTAAGGCATTTGCTGTGTATCCTGCGACATAAGTGTCAAGCGTCCAACAAAGTTTTTTTCCCTCTCATTTTTCCTGTTTAACTTGTCATTTTTTGTTTCCAAGAAGGCGGTGGGCCGGAGCGGCGCGGCAGCGGGACACATAAAATAGTTGCAGTACAATTCTTTACTTTCTATAGGTAGTACAATTTGCAGTTGCTGTTCTTAGCTTTTTTTGTTTTTATTTTCATTGCGAAGTAAAGGAGCTGTTTTTGTGGTGATATGCTGCAAGGTGTGCTCTGTTGCTTGAAGTATACGCCCAGAAAAAGACAACCGGCAGCGGTGGTCTCGATAGTGCCAGCGGTGTTAGGTGAAGTTCAAAGCAAACTTTACATTTTGCTTCGCCACACATAAAAGACAACCGCTTTGCATGTCAAAAGGAATAAACATTAATTCTGGGGGAGAGATAAGGACTTCCGGGAGCAGCACCCGGTTGGTAATGTTTTCGTGTTCTCAATGCTGTGGCTTTGTGCGTGGCCATGGTTTGGTTTTGAGAATAGCCCAATGTTTACTATGTTTGTGCATACATATATTTATACATTTGTCTCTCTGTTCGTTCTTCAGTTTCCGTTTTTTTCCCCTGAGGTCTTTCGGGACCATCGTGCCCCATATATAGCACATTGTCTGGGGTTGAGTGGTAATGCGGTTGACATGCGGCGGACAGAGAACAGAAATTGTGATTGTTATCTACTAATTAATACCAACTCTGTCGTTAACGAAATAAACGTAATGTGACATATAGGGATATGCTGATGGCTGAGAAATACCCCAAGTTATAAACGTATGTGCACACATACATGTATGGGCTTAGAGACATATCTTCAAAGGACAAAATACAAGATAACTGAAAGTATAGATGAAGAAATCCAACTTCCTACATCACCTACGTTGTTGGTTGAAACATTTGCATTTAAATTTGCATCATTTACACGATTTACAAAAGACTTATGTAAGGCGATCGTTTATAAAATCGTTTAAAACATTTTATTGTTATTTTAAATAATATGTATTTAAAATGTATATATGTGATTAACGAATGTAATCTCTACCAAACTAAATTCTTGCAGGAGAGAAAGTGTGAAATGAGAAAAAATAATAGAATAAATAAATAATGTAAACAAAATAGATATTTGGATTAGATTTTTCAGTGCACACACAGTATGTATATTTTTTTCGCAGTGTATATATTTTTTTCCTCAATCACCTTACTTATAAAATAATTTTATATTCAGCAGTAAGGTTATACTTATATACTGTATCTTTGAAAACATTTTTTAATACTATGTACGAGGGATGTATGATGATGGCAAAAATGTATATGTGTATTGTCAAAGACACAAACAAGACAACGACTTGAAGATTATTTTATTATTGTGTAGAGTAAAGGCACTAGTAGCCGGAAAGTTAACACAAATCCTAACTTTGACTTCTTCTTATTTTTAAACTATTAAAGCTTCAGTAAAAAGATTTGGATACATAAATAATGCAGATAATTTTTGAAAAGATTCAAACGTATTTATTATTGTGGATAATTGCTTTTTAAATTTTTGAAAAATGTTGCTTTTAACGTTTTCCTTTGGATTAATGAAACATTTTATGTAATTTTTATACAAAAACAAAATTTATTCACATGTTTCTGAGTCACGACGTTTACGCCATTACGACCCATTTCAGATTGGATGGATCATTAAAACGTTAAGTATGTAATTTTATTTGTATTTGTCTTCGAAAATTGAAGTGTTCTTTTTTTTCAGCAGATTACTCTTTGTCTGAATTTTGTCCAAATTCGTAACATGGATACAGAACCAAGATTGGAGCAAATAAAGAGGTTTACATGTACGTATGGTACATTTGTAACACTTTCAGTTAGGAAAAATGTTCGGCGTTTCAAAATCCTCAGACTATATTGCAGTTGTTCGTGTCAACTGTTGGCTCGATACGCAAGTAAATTTGTACATAAAATGGCTTCTAAAGCTTCTAAATCTTCTAAGAAACCGCCTTCTTAGTTAAAAAACATTGTCCGCATACTGAAACTTTGAAAGAACTAGGCAATATTACATTTTTTTGAAGCAAAATACATATAAGTATCGTTTAAAATTATTAAAATATGAATTTAAAATTTGCATTAACATTCTGAGTAGCCAGATACCCTGTCCGGAAACTAAAATACGTATAAAGCTCCGGAATCCGGACACCAAACAATTTTTTTCCTTTTCTTTTAATTAACACAGAAATTATTTTCATTCAACCTACTTTGATGTGCAAATTCAATAAATAATGTTTAAAATACATACAAATACAACATTTTGAAAACAGCGCCATTATTTTTTATAGAAAAAACGCACTTAGCTGCACTCTTCTATTGGAAACTTCGTGTGTGTATGAAATGGTTGTTTTTGGATGAATTTTTCACATTAAAACCGGCAACTGCTTTTATTATTTGACAATACCAGGCACTAGACTTCATAAACAAGAATGAGAGAATACACAAAATGCAAAGAAACCCAATGCCACACAATGCTTTGGGTTTCATTGCATCCTCGGAAAAAACAATATTGTTCCCAGAATTAAAACGAAACCATCCACGAACCAATTCCAAGAACTATCCAAGTCAACTATCCAATACACAGCTGAATTTGACAGTATTTCTGATGAAATGATATGATGGAATTTTGGTATTGAATTGTACTTAAAATTTGACTCGTAAAATAACATTTACAATGTCGGCTCATGTAATTTTGAATTAACTTTTTCCAATGTTGGCGTCCAAACCCTGCATTGTAACTGACTTATCAGCGAAGACGTCTGACTTCGGCTAACCCAGAAAAAATCTCATGATCGAAGGATGGCAAAGTCAATAACAGTCTCGGAAGGTCCATTAGCACACCGGATGTTGCTCGAAGTGCACGAAGAACATTTTCACAGAACACTGATTCTCGTAATACACCTGAATAATATGTATCCGCTAATGACTTGTAAGTCTTTCCATGACGCCCTATGAAACTACAATCGAACCGCCCTAAGTCGAAGAGGGGACCAGTTTTTTCTTCGACTTATAAAATGTTCGAGTCATGAAATGTTCGAGTTAGTTCGAGTTTCTAAGTCGACTTAGAGAAAAATTCAGCTGAAGGGTGTTGGTCTTACAGAGGTTTGACTGTATACTGTAGTTATCTGTCAAGAAATTATTGAAAAAAGAAAACATGCCTAAGGTAATCACCCTTCACTTATATTCATAGGACAAGCGAATTGTGGGTACTAGATTATTTATTTATTCAGATAAACCTCGCCTTTGTACTCGTAAGGGCATTGTACTGCCAGCAAGTGGTACCATATTCTGTTAAAAACGATTCGGTTATGAAAAATGTTCATTGCTAAAGAATTTGGACTTCACATTGCCTAATGAGTACTCAACTTTGATGAGGGTATATCGTGTATAAATGTACTAAAGATACCAACGTCGTTTTTGCAAACAATGCGATCATGAGCATCAGATGATAAAACATACGAACATTGAATATAATGCTTTTGGAATGTCTGAATATTTTCTTGATTTCCTTCGTGTGCTCGAGTGACTTGAATTCGAGTATTCCAAAAATGTGTATATTTATATGGTTTTAGTCTATGTACGTTAAATTCATCTCTTTGGTTTTACAGACCCGCATATTTGTACTCCCCTGATGATCATTTAATGTGCCATTTGAGGTTGAAATGTTCAGTTCATTGCAGTCATAAGTTGTGCATATTCGTATATTTAGTAGAAAGAAACTCATTATTCGCGAAATTTGAGGCTGTATTTACCATAAAGTAAAGTTGGATTGAGGCGAACTTTTCATCTCCGTGGACAGGAATAGGTGGTAAACGCTTGCTGCTAGGTCCGGACTGTAAAGTGGATGCATAAAGACATCCCAACCAAGCAAAATTAAATAGACATTTTAAAAAGAAATTTTTGAAAACATATTTAAAATGTTTCATTTCCTCAAGAAAGAATGTGTGTATTTATGTTTCTTAGGACATTTTGAGCCACAATATAAATTGCCTTAGTGTGCATGTAGAACCCACCCCAAAAAGAGGGCAGGGTGAAAAACATGTCGTCAGAACCTATAAAAGTACCATCTAAAATATTAATGCAGCACCCATTATACGTACAAGATTCACAAAATGTTTTCCGCCATAATAGGCCATCATATTCATCGATCGACTGACATACACTTGCCCACTTTAAAGACGCACACACAATTTGCACTCATTTAAATACGCCTTGAATTATTTAACATCGATTGTTGGAGGAAGAACAATCGGTAATTAAAAGAAAACTACATATTTAAAATTCCAACTTGATAATGGAAAATCTGTTTTAAATTTGTTTTATTAAAACTAAATAATTTCAATCTGCAAAGCATCCCTTGCCGGCGGATAGTACTCTTCGAAATGTTAATCCGCCTCCTTGACAGTCACAACGGAATTCCAATTCAAATTACGAAAACAGCACTGACGAAAACAGATAGTACACTTTGTTGGAAGCCAACGAAGAAAAATGTAAGCAGAATTAATCTCCACAGCAAAGCAACTTGCTCGTACGTGACTATGCTGTGGACAAGGCAAAAGGCAACCAAGAAGTGGCATTAAGATTCAAAATCGACTCAAGAGGAGGACCATCACTGTAACTATTCCTTTGTCATGTAAAATAGCACTGTGACCAACTTCTGCTGTCAGTTTCCGTTTTAACAACTGTAACAGGAAGGGAGAAATATGTAAGTTTGTAACTCAGTTGATTATTCACCCGTCGTCGTCCTCGTCGTCGTAGCCGCAATGAAACCGCAATTTGTTCCAATAGTAGAACAACTACCGTTAACTGATGATTTTCCTTCCACTGCTGATTCGGCAGAATTATTGTCGACACTCATTGGACATCATTTCCGTTAGAAATGATTTTCAAAATGAATTCTTCATTGTTCTCTGCTTTAACAATGACATCGTTTAACAAGCAGAAATTAACAAACGTTGCACTTTTAAATTGTTTTAAATGTGTGTTTAGATGTTTCAATGAGAACTACAAGGATTCGAAAAATCTGTCTCAGTCACATATGTTTACCTGAGCAGTTAGCTTTGGTAAGTGGTAGCTGAACGTGTTGGGTGCATTTTGCATTTACTATAATCGTAATAAGTTTTCCAGTTCAACACCGCTGAAGTCCTCTACGATGAAGTGCTTTCCTAAGAACTGCAGCCTATTTTCCCAGCTCAGTGCTCAGATTTTCAGCGAGACTGTCCGCATTTTCGTTTTCTTGGATTCCAGGGTGCCCTAAGGATATCTTAATGACGCTTTGCCTTCATAAGATAACCAGTTTCGAAGTCAAATTGTCCAATGCTATGACCTTTACTGTCGCTTGCCTATGAGAAAAAATAGTGATCGTTGTATTGGTTATGTTGCCTTTTCTCAGCGCAAGATCTTCCTGGTTTATTGTCGCCACTTCCGCTTGAAAAATGATACAATCGTCTCTTTGCTAAACAGATTTAATTTGTAATTACATATTAAAGTTTGTTTCTTCATCCGAAAACTTTCCTTGAGTAAACTTATTTATTTAACCGTTAAAAGCAGTTTAAGACAAATTTCCAATGCAAAATATTCACTAAGATAATGGTATCCAGTAATTGGAAAATTCCATGGTTTGTGTGAATACTTCTACACAAACCACAGATCCACCATGCAATGGGAGTGTCTTGGAGAGTGATTCGTGGAGTAAAGTGGGAAAAAATTGCAGAGGATTGTTGAATTTGCCCACGATCCATGTATTATTGTGCGGAGTGTGTTCAAAAGTTGACTCGTATTTTTAAGAGCATATACTTATATTCATTGTTATGTGACTATTGAACTGGAACTATTTGACCTCAATTTAATTGTAAAATATATAATATACAGCCTAATCTTAAACCATGCCTAACAAATTGTCTAAAAAATTAATTCCACTCTATACCCTTAATTAATTAATTATGAAAACTCATGAATTCAAATTACATAATTTGATAAGAACAATGACAAGATATTGCCATTGTAACTAATGCATAAAATATGTTGTCAAAATGTCATGTTTATCTCGATGATTATTTTTGTAAAAAGTAAAAGGCGCAATGAAATTGTTTTTTTAAGTGATTCACATTATTATTTATCAGTGCTCATAATTTGTGTGAATGCAATTTATGTGTATTATTCATATACACAAATACAAACACTACGTAGTGCATTCATTAATTTTGTCCCAGTACCACAGCTCAGACTATAACTTGGTCAAATGGCAGCTTAATGACTTCATGTTCTTCTTGTTTGTTCGTCTACCCCTCCTGACTGTGTTGAAAGTTTAACACAGAAATTCGAAATAAGGTCCAAGTAATCAGCGAATTTTCAAAAAAGAACTCAAATTCACCCCTCTTCTAGGATGGGAAAGGGTAGATATCAGCTGTTCTCAAGAGCTCACACGTATTCACAAAGAGGAAATAAAAATCGTATAAAAACTCTGTCTGATGGAATCAAGAGGGAAGGGAGGTAGAAGTTGGATATTTCTATCATCCATTATCTCTGTCTGTAATAGTCGGAATTACCGAGATGGAAGGGGCCTACAGTCTTATGGCGACTCTGAACATCCAAGTTTGAGAAACTTTTTGCAGACAGTTATTTGTCTTTGAGCATTGGCAGTGACTCGAAAGAAATGGATAAGTGAAAATTACTATTGTCGTACCTGGAATCGAACCCAGGCATCAAGATTGAATAGCGTAGGAGGCGACGTACATACCCACGACGCCACGGTCACAACGAACCCTAAACAAGGCCCAAATATATTCGGAACCGCAACACTTAACGACAACAAAAAAATTAAAACCATATATTTCAATATTAATTTTTTACTTAACATTATGTAATCTGAAGAATGAAACTGTTTTATTGTTTAATATATTTTTTTTTTTTTTTTTGAATTGAAGTCTATCTCCGAAAGCTGTATTCGCAACTTCCAGCCTCTATCTGTATCTAGTCTTTGCAGAAGTGTACGCTGAAAAACCTGCTTCACAGCGACACGCTGTGACGAAAGGGTGCAAATTTAAAATAGCCTGTTTGGCAAGTTCATTTTATTTACTCCTAATACTAACCCAAAGTTCGTGATGCTACGGAATGCTACAGAATCAAATACATGTTTTGATGAACGTCTAAATCGCAGATCTCTGCAGATCTATAAGACACTCGTGTTTTTACAAATGGATTGTGTACCCGATCTTTGTCAGGTTTTGTGTCTGCAAGTAATCTAATAAAGATCTTTCTAGACCAACCAAATGTCCAACGATCATACTGCCAATATGTATTGCAACATTTTCTTATCCAATCCATTGCTTATCATGCAATACAGTCGAACCCGGATAATAGCACAATCTTGCCGCATGATTTCCCAGAGAAACATTTTTTTGTTTGTGTACATGTATGCGATCTTGCTGGAATTTGGGAAACCAACCCGTTTATTGCATCTTCGCGTTTTTAAACTTTTTCAAATCAGTAGGCATTCTTCTTACCACAACTGCATAATGGTGCAAAACAAAATGGCTTCCGCATCCTTAAAACCGACCCCTTTAACCTTTCCTACCATTGCTACTTCTCCGTCGCTAGACATATGAATACATTTTGCCCAATTATTGCTGTGATTACTCTTAAGACAATTTACGACCTTGAATATTTCTTCACCAGTTGGCTTGGTTTCCAAAGGGGTGCAGATGTGCAAATCTTGTCGAAGGGATACCTCACGACTACAAGAAGTATTTCAAGCCGGCAACACCCGTGTATTCATAGCATTCAATCGAACGAGTTCATCTTTTTCAGATATTTGATGAATCCGATCGGGCATAGCGCTGTTTGAACATTAAACTGTACTCTAACATACATGGTTTAATTAAAGACTCTGTAATAGGGAGGGACTTTCCAGACTCAGCTAGCCTTATAGCTTAGGAGGAAAGATGATTCACTTGTATTTTCGTTATAATTTTTTGCAAATATATTCCAACTGGATTCATGCATGTTCTTTTGATTTTGAAAAAAGCTGCTGTTTATCTTCTTTAAGTTTTTGTCAATGTCGATTTATTTTTGCTGGTGCGAGAGAACTTTTACTAAAGCAAGTTTTGCAAACAAGGCATAATGCCTCAGGCTCTTCGAAACTCTCAGCTTTTACTGTACATATATCCATATGTACGAACGTATTGATTTAAGGACCCATCAACGCGTTTTAATCCAGCGAGTTATAAATAAAAATAAAAACTGAAAAAATGGTCGAGTTATTACCTGATATGTGTCAAAAAGTCATAGAAAATTACGTTGTCTGTATCGAGTCCTACACGTTAGACACAATTCAATTAAATTTACTTAACCACAAAATGGATGACGCTGTAGAAGTTAAAAAAATAATTGGGTTTAAAAGTTATTAGGGAAACGTCAAATAGAATATTTGTTACATCAAATACATCGTCAATACATGTTGTTTTTAGTTTCGATTTCACTCAATGAAATAGAATTTTATCCCGAAATTTGTGTGTGAAATAATGTGGTCCTCACTGTATGTGGACAAATCCCTTGCACATAAAAATTTACAATCACTCATTATCATTGCTAATGTTCATGGCAGACCATCCGACAGATAAAAATATTAGAGCTACTTATGGGAAGCTTAGGTAAATCCTTCGAAATGACGGCCTGCTAAAAAAACCCATTTTAAAACAAAAAAAACCGAAAGACTTAGGCTTGATGTAGCTACCCCATGTGCACATAGAGAATATGTGCTATGTTGGAATTGTGGGTAATCTGCTTAGAAAGGTGAATTTATACGAACTCTTACTCTTGGACCCGGATTAAATTATTTACATCTATGCAGTGAGTGATAAAAGAGGACTAACACAGCACCAAGGAGTAGGTCAGAAAATCGGAAAGTAGAACGCTCCTGTGCGTATGAACAGATGAGCATGTTAGATAATCTACAAACATGTTTTTTGGGATTTGTTGGTTTTAAATGACAATGATTTTCGTTGTATGTTATAAAGGTGGAATTGGGAAGTGATTTTAATTTCCTGTGAAAACTGCGTTTGTAGGTGTTATAGGAAAACCATCACCATCCAACATAAACTATGTGAGCATAATGACAGACTTGAGCTATTAAATGTGTGCGACGTTCATTACTGTGAATTCACGTATGTTGATGGGTACAATGGCAGTTTGATGAGTCAGTGACTTTATGAGTAAACAACTTCTTTTTTCTCGAAATAAGTGTTAGAGTAGAGGTGTCAAGAGTGAATCATGGTACACGGTGAATAACTTGCTCACTTGTCTGTCTCTTTTTATTTAAAAACTAGCTGTACCTTGCTACAGACATAATTTGTAAAGCTTAGCATGAACAAAAAATGTGCACGAAAACCTTTCGCCAAACACATTATTGCTCTATCTCTTAGCATTTAACAGTCTACAATGGACAAACAAACAAATATGGATTTTTATATGTATCGAAGATGAATCCGGAAAAGAGAAAAGAACACATTTGTACTTCCTCTCGCTACAGACTATAAGTTTGGGCTATCGTGTTGTCGAAGGTGGTTATCCTTGTGTTTTCTGCGTTCATAGTAAGGTCTATTTTTGTTACTCTTTTCTTTTGATCTGATTGAAAAAGTATGTATTGTTACATTTGAGTTAAATATTTGTACTTACGTATAAAGTCTTAATAACTTTTTTAACTTTGGTGAAATATCTTATAAATTATTAACAAGTTTTTGTGAAATGAAATCAGTGTACACAGTTAATCATTTGAAAGCGGTACACAGTGAATGAATGCTAAGATCAGAGCATTAAAAGAAAAGGGATACCAAGCAGTTTATACACAAAAAAATCGATCCCTCAATAAATTTTTACGCTATACAAGACAAGGCATCCGTTTAAAATGGGACGTAAAATGGGTTTTACCAAACCCCTCTGAACAGGATTGCAGTTCCTTTATATATAAGTAAAAAAACTACAATGTACATTCACTGTACACTGCGGATTATATTGGAAGGGTATTTTCAAATAATTTTTCGCTATCTCAACATTAATAAACCTTTGATATTTTGTGCTTTGCATGAAGATAAAACCTTGAAAAATCATGAACTCATGGCTATACTATTATAAATTCGGGCTCAATGGCGCAAGAAGTAAAACCTGATCCACAGTTAACACCTCAACCCTATTCTCAATATTATATTGTACGTTTCACTCTTGTACTCATGTACTTTGCAATTTTTAATTACATTCTAAAACTTAAAAAAAAAGTTTAAATAAAGTCCACATGCGTTGCGTACTTCTTGTGAAAAATTACAATTTTAATAATAGTATTTTTTTTTTTAAATCTTTTACATAATTTGTTAGATTCCTCTTTATTGAAGTTAAACTGGAGGTATGTACTTTTTACATTAGACTTATTCAAAATGTACAACATTTATTCAAAGTAAAGACATTGTGTTTTCTTATGTGTAGCTTTCATTTTAGTATTCGGTAGCATCATGAATGCCAGTTTTTAGAGAAAAATATCGAGAAGTAAAATCAAAAAATAATCCTGCCTGTTCCTGTAGATTCTATCGTCGCTGATGTATGTCTAACACCTCCTATACGTTTGTGTTAAGAGGTAGCAATTAATAAAATAAAAAAGCAACTTCATAAATTCTATCTCCAGTTGAACTTTACACTTTTCGTTGCAATTTATTTCATGGCTGTAGTCCGTTTTGTTTGCGAGCTAAGTTCGTTAAAAGTCCGAATTACCACTTATTTGCTTAAAAAAGCGTATTTAGCTTAAAATATTTGTATCTCTAAATTTGCCAATAAGCTTTAAATCACTTTTAGAGCAGATTCAGTCCAGTACCACCTCATTGGGACAAACAATATTTCTTCGACGCATATACACCAACGTGCGACTGCCAAATGCCATCCCAATTGAAATTGTAGCCAGACAATTGTAGCCTTGAACATATAAACCACTATTTAATACATCTACATAAAATAGTCCACAACAGCCTTCAGCTAAAACTGTCTCGGTGAAACCCGACTAAAGGCACTTCGAGCGCACATAAACCGAAAATGACCATAAGAAGGCACCCCCAAAGCACATTCCCTTTCTGGAAATTTAAACAAAAACAACTCACGTATTGCGTTAAAACAAATTAGCAATTGTCTGACGAGTCTTGTGGATACAAATTTAAATGGAGATTTTCGTAGTTTCCTTCAACGGTAATGTGCTTGGCTACAAGGATTTTAATTAATCCAAAGCAAGTCCGAACTAAAATGTGAAACCTTGATATAACTGTCAACGTCATTTCTATGTTATTTTAGAAAGTACAAAGCCAAAACATTTTGAGCTTTGTTTTTAATGAAAACTGCTGTCCAATCATAACATTTCCAGGGGACGACGGTTGTCATCCAAAAAAAAGCACACCCGAAATTGTTTCAGGATAACTTTCCCCACAATCGTATGTATGTGTAAAAGCATGTACACATGTTGCTGCTGTTTCAACCAGATTCCAAAATATGCATATACATACAGTATGTAAGCATATGAATGATGCGAGCAAGTTGGATATGCATATGCATTCATATGCATGGCCGTGCAAGGGAAAAATATTTTGGCATTACCCTTAGGGTGCTAAATGAACTTAATTCCACTTGATTTAAACTATGTACCCTATGTGTACATAGATACCTACGTGTGTGTATACTTTTTTTTTTTTTGTGGCTGAGGAAAAGCAAGCAAGCTTCAGATAAAATGATAAGAAACGCCGCTATGAGAGATGTTTTATTCAAAATATTTTCCCATACGCGTTTATGTATCTATTTATCTATTCATGTGCATGTGACGGATAGTGTCTCTGAGATGACAAGCTTAAGTCATGTGCGATTTAAGTTTGAAAATATGCAACGAAAGGCATGCAGTTTTGCCGGAAACTGGGGTGCAAAGAGACCGATGACACTTTAAAAATCTCCATATGAGCATATTCCCATCTACCAGGACTGCTCGAATTCAAGCGTACAAATGAATATACACGAATGAGTACAGAGACAGATTCAGTTGATTGTACATCCATTCACCGCCGTACAGTGATGAAAATAATGCACGATTTCAAATCGTGAAACAGTGCAAATTAAATCAACCTGATTTCGAATCCGTAGAATGTCATAACCAACTGTGATGATCAGGATTCTTGAGTCCCATCCTCTTTGTGGTTGGCTTTATTGGATTTAAAATTTGAAGTTTCATGCTATCTGGAATTGTGACCATAAGATAAATTAGGTTAATATGTCACACCGCTGTCAATGCAAGCTATGTAATTAAAAGACTTCAAAAACCTTCGAGGGATGGATAAGTGGAGAGCGCCATGAGAAAAATTGTCCCTACTCTTCGTCTAAGCCATTTAAGAAGAGTCCTAGTTGTGTGCGGTCTGCAGGAATTTTAGGTTTGGTTCCATATTTTGAGAGAATGCAACTTTCTAAATGTGAAGCACACAACACAAACAAGTGCGGGAAGGAGTTGAAAAACAAAAGCAGCGCACTTTTTAAGCGTCATCATAGAAGTGTGCACCGTTTTCGATGAAAAATCTACCAAAATTTAATGTTATGAGACGTGAAAGACAATTAATAAATCCCAACCAATTTGAGAAAGTTCATATAGAAGCCACAAATATTTCTTGAGTAAAGTACACCGGTGACATGTTTACTCCCTAGTGCAAATAAATGTAGCACTAAGACCCTAGTTATCAACGCTTTGTTTCTTGTGTCCGCCTACTTCTCGGTTTGACTAGACCGGCACCCATAAGTACCACGTTTGAAACAGCTGCTCCTTCGGTTCGGACCCCTGTGGGCCTTCAGAAGTCTAAATCTGCGGGAAGAGAAAGCAATGTAGCTACACAGCAGGTGGTCAATGGTTTCATCCTCATCCTCGTCCCTACAAGTTCTGCAGAAGTCATTGTAAGGAAAACCTTGTCTAGAGGCGTGACTTCCAATGGCGCAATGCCATGTTATAACGCCAGTGAGGGTTCTAAGATTCGGCCTGCTCAATCTTGTCAAGTTAAGCGATTGCTTAGGCTCGATCGTAGGCCAGAGTTGTTTGGTAATGAGGCAGACTGTACAAGTTGGCCATCTGCTATTCATTTGAGCAAGTGTTCCTAGCTTTGGCAAATGTTTTACAGTAGTGATATGCATGGAGGGTGGGTCACCACCCGGAAAGGGTACAGAGCCTGTGCGCTTTTTGGCTAGTTCTTTTACTTTGCAATTCTGTGGAATGTCCCGGCAGCCATATAAGTTCGATGTTAAAATACTTGGGCAACTCATTTAGAGATTGGCGGCAATTAAGGGAAGTCTTGGAGTTGAAAGTGAGTGAGTTTATTTGTTTTTATATGTTTTTTGTCTGGAAAGAGATTCCTTAATCGCTATAGTTCCAGCCTTAAGGACAGTACAATGAGTCGGTAATCGGAAAAGGTAACTGGGTGTCTTGATCTGCCAGCCCTCACACCCTCATCCATTATCCACCTCCAGCGTCAGACGCTCCGACTCCAAGTAAGACCGGGGGTATGTTGGTTGAGAAGTTCTTCTCGAAGAGGAGTTTGGGTATCAAGAGGTCTGTATATGTGAGTATAGAATCCTTTTGAGGATCGTTGAGTGTTCAGACCGAAGTTCTTTCCAGTTGTACAGCGATCTCAGTCTTATCGCCCTGTTAGCTGCTGTTTGCTTAACAACTACTTCTATCGGCGGATGGTCAAAGAGTATGTTTAGAGCTTCTGATACATACGCTCGCCAGCCTTAGCACTCTGACGAGTGGTGTGACGTTGAACTTCTTTTCGAGTGCAGTCCACCAAATTGCGACACCATATAGCAGTAGCTGTGGACCATACGGGGTTGTAGCACGCTTTTACAGCGGTAGAAAGTCGTGAAGTCCCTCCTCACACGTTCCTGGATAATTAGCTTCCAGCTTAGCTTCGTGTTTAAAACCTTAGAATTTCGCGCTATTATTAAGCTGTGAGGCGGTCCCGCATAATGATGAAAGATTAAAGTACTAGGGGATTTCGTACCTCATAGTAAAGAGTATTAGGCCCGGTTTTTGTGGGTTGACGCATAGGCCGCATTTGCTGGTCTATTGCACTAGCTTAGATAGAGCAGATTGCCTAATATGCATGATCGTAGATACAAATATCCCAGATACTGTAATGGCAATATGATCTGCAGTCAGAAATGACCTTGCACTCAGTCCCTTCAATTGTCACGAGTAGTTCCTTCGCCACTTCGTTCTACAATAGAGGGGAGAGTACGCGGCCTTGTGGCGTACCTCTGTTAACCGATTTGCAGATCGTGATCCCAGTCCCAGCCAGCTTCGAGCTTATCGCTCTTGCATTGAGATGGTGATGAATAAAAGCCACTTAAGACTTTTCTATCCCGAACCTATTGAGTGCTGAGGTTATGTCATAGGGTTCAATTTTGTTAAAGGCTCCCTCAATGTCGACAAAACCAGTAAGGGCAAGATCTTTCTATACTGCTAACAAGCAAGTGTTAAGCGGTTTCGACAGTTCTGCACTAATCATGCTGAGACATTGGCAGTTTGTCTACGACTGTATGTCGATTGAATACGTGAATCAGTTTTTCTAGTGTCTTTGGAAGAAATGATGATAGACTTATGGGTCTTAGATCCTTTGGTTTGGCATGACAGCATTTCCCTGTCTTTGGTATGATGACCAAATTCTGGGTACATGACCAAGAAGCAAGGATCCTTGAAAGATGCTGACCAGGCAGGTAGAAATGACCTTTTGTGTTTCAACAGGGTAAATGCCGTCGGGTCCTACCATTTCATGGGGCTCAAAGGAATTGGTAGCCCACATGACAATACTTTATGTTTTTTGCAGCAGGAGTGGTAATGACTGGCTGGAATTCCAGTGTGCTCCTCCGTATCACAGTTTCCCGGGAAATATGTGTCAATGAGAAGGCCTAGACCCACTTCAAGGGCCCACTGGTTTGCACTGTAAATCCAAAGTGCGGACAGCAAATTGTCGGCATTTCTGCAGGTGCTGCGGATGCTTCTAGGAAGATGATCTGCGGATTGGACAGAGTGCGTGGATTGGATTGGGTGCGTTCTTGGAATGTGAGCAGCGGATGCTGTTATTTGGCTTCTGGGAATTGCTGGTGGGATCTGATTGGAGTTCATCATTTGGATTGTTTATGCTAGTGCATGTAGAATGCCGACATTTGTGAAGTTAAGAATAAATGGATCGAAAGCATCCAGCGTATGTGTCGCTGATAATACGGATTCAGTGTATTCGTTGTTAACTTGTATAAACACATTACACTACTATGATTGAATGCTAATGTACATATTATTTTACTAAGTTATCACCTACCCTCAAGAAGTTTCTTTGAACCAACATAGCATGGATCAACAATGATCCAACACTTCCAAGTTGTGGATTATTTTTACTCCATTCTATGGAGCATCATTCATTTCACAAGGCGTTGCAAAAGGTTTACGAGAAGAGAATCCAATTACTTCGGCTTATTGAGTTATATGTATGCAGATGCTACGTTTATCTTTATCAATTTGCTACTCTCTTCTCAAAAGCAACATATGTATTCATGCCCTATTCACGCTCGAACAGATTTTTTGCAAAATATCATCGCCGGCCTAAAATTAGTTTTCTAAAAATTTAATTTGCTAAAAATGCACTGAAACCGAGTTTGGCCACTTTCTGCGTACATCAGCAAACGGAAATATTCGTGTACGTATGCATGGAATATGCACACAAGTGGATGTATTTCTAATAGAGAGCATACATTTATTTGGGATTAGGTTACCATGCTGGGGGAGTTTTTATTTGATTAGCTATTTGTTGTTAAATTGGGTTAATTGAAAAACTTCATTATTTTATCCCACACCGGGGAATGATACAGTTGGAAAATTGCCGGCTTAGCAAAACTAATTGTGTGCAAGAGCGGCAAATATTATTTATTTATTTTTTTTTGTCGAATACCTACGAGCAATGGCAATTGGGTTATATCATCATCGAATTCTGTATGGGATTCAAAATAGAGGGAAATCGATTTTGTTAAATAGAAATTCCTTTGTGTATTCAGTATTAATTTCTTGTACACATGCGAAGTTGCGATACTGAAAATTCAGAGGTGAGAAGTTATGAGTTCATTAAGTTGATTTGATGTGTTGTGCGTTTCACCGACACTTCTTGGGGTTCTTGTGTCTGTCGGCACATGGTGTAATTTAACCCTGCAGCCGTCGTTATTTTCCAGTTCAGTATCTTAATTAGCTGCAGGAGGAGGTACCTATTGAATACGTGTATGATGACGATGTATAATTACCTGTACAAGAACTTTAACACTTCATCACTTCTGTAGTGATGATCATAGCTGTGAAACACGGTGCGGCAACTAAGACCCCCAATCTTAAACACGAATAACTTTTTCCATTCCATAAGTTTGAGAAGACTCGCAATGAAACACATGCAACAGAGCACGAAAAATCAGCAGACACAAAGGTTAGCTTGCAAATCGCAAGGGCATAATGTCTAGACTCAGGAGGCGGTTGCAAGCGACACAGCTAGTAGGGGAATTCCCATAAGTGTATGAACATACATATGTACGTACATCAGAGTTGTTAAGTTCTTCACAAAAATCTGAATATACCAACTTGCGAGCAATACGTTTATGCACTAGCGTCTTACTATTTGCATCCTTCTGTACTGGTGACAAATATATAGATAAGAATCATATACTTCACAATAATAGCTTTCTTTTAAAAATATTGAATTCTGATGGACTAAATGAATGGGAGTTTTTTCAAATCCGGAATTGTTGAAAGTTTGTATGGAAAAAACTGTTATGAATCCAATTTTGTTATGGAAGACAGCTAATTTCTATGCACACCGTTTTTCAAAAGTTAATTTCCCGCTCCATCTGCAGAAATTGTGTACCTTTTGAAAATGATTATTGATTCTAACCCCCTTGTTGACTCGGCATTCGAACGTTAAAAAAAGTGTATGTTTCAACATCACTGTAAGAATGGAAGATAAAAATGTATCTTTTGACGATTTCAACGAAATTAATTGGTTTGTGTATCAATTTACATTTCAACTTACATAATAATAATAATAGTAAGGGTAGAGGGCAAATTCCTTGTTTATGTTGTTGTGCGTGTTATTGTTCTTTCACGAGTGGAAAGGACCTTCAATTTAATGCCGACTAGGAACGGCCAAGTTTGAGAAGCGTTATTGCTCTTTGAGCATTGTCAGAGACTCGAAAGATGTGGGGTGTGAAAATTATTTTGATCGTACCGGGAATCGAACTTAGGTAACGTAGGCTCAAGTGCGTTGGGGTCGACGCACCAACCTACAACGTCACACAACTTAATTTGTATGCGCGATCCTTTTTTAATGGATATATTTTTTACTTATGAATTGTATGATATTGTTTATCATTGAAAATATTCCGTCAACATTTTTTTAAGGTATATTAGTTACAAATGAAAAATAAGACGTAACTAATGACAATTATTGCGCGTTACTATATGGTTAACTTGCTCGTAGTAACTTACGCTCAACTTACAATCAACACCACCAATTCTAAATGGCTAGAAGGTATCAAATGCCTTAAAACAAATGAAATATCGCCATCACTTAATCGCAAACGATCCCTCATGTCCGAAGGTTGGTTGTCCCCTATAATGACTTCTGTAGAAGCTGCATGGATGGAGAGGGGGTTGAAACCACAGATCATCTACTCTATTCGTGTAGCGCTCTGCCAAGTCGTAGTTACCTACCCTTTGAGGCCTACTACTTCAATAACCTCAATGAGCTAAGAGGCGTCAGTATTATCCAGCTAAATCGCTTCGTTGTAAGCACAGGTTTTGATTATTAGAGGAAATTAATCCGCGTGGTATCGCAACTGGCCTACTTTGGGCTCAGCCACTACAACCTAACCTAACTTAACTTAAGTTGCCAACAACTGATGTAAGTAGAACAGTCAAGTAGAGTCAAAATATGTGTCAAATATGTACGCATTTTAATACTCTGTCCGGACTGTGGAGGTAACATTTTCGACTGTCCGGTCTAGCGAGTGGCCGGACTAGCTACGCTGTACTATATTGACGCGTCTTGGGAGTAAAACCGACTCATGGTGTGACAAGTAGTCAGCAAGCATACGGCGACAGCAAAAGCCATGACACTGTCACGCCATCACGTCTTACTGCAAGGAAGCCAAAATCATTAATACAGACAATAATACACACTGTCGTGATCATTTAAGAAAAATCGCAAGTTTTTCTCTTAATAATTTAATTTTTTTTTTGCAATATCGATTCTTGAATAAATTGCATTACAAAAATTGTACTATTAAGATGATCTGCTTAACAAAGAACTTTTAAGCGGCCAGCAAAGGTAAGGCATTGAACATGTATCAACAACTTCACGAAAAAATGTGAGCTTGGCATTACACTTTCTTACATTGACTGAACAACAGAATTGTTATTGGTTCGGTGTTCGCTAGATATTGTGTGTTTACACAAAGTTAATTTAATCAAATATTCTGTATAATGAGATGCAGATTTTAGTGTACATAATAGTAAAATGCTCAAATCAAAACATCTAATAAGCTTTAAAAAAAACACATCGCCAATGTTTTTGTATTACTTGACTATAAGTTTAAGGAAATTCTAAAGTTTCGACTGGTGAGAAATTTATTTTTTTTCCTTATTGCAAATTAGTGAATGTCTACCAATATATTCTAGGCTTATAACTTTCATTTAAACTAGTCAAAAAGATTCAGTCTGATAGACGGCCTTCGGGAAACCTTTCAATAACTTAGGTTAAGTTGAGTTACACTCATAGCTAAGAATACACCTAGCATTGATAATTCCTCCTTGGTGTTGTAATACGTTCTTCCCTCTAATTGCTTTATTTCTACTATGCCAAATTGCTGCCGGGTATCGTATCGACACCCTCGTTTGCTTTCAAGCTCATGTTTGAGCTTAGGATACCCAACTCATTTTTGGGAGATATAACCAAGAGGCACCAAGTCATTGCCTTAATTTTAACATAACAAAAAGTCACTCGGATGTATTGGATTTTTTTTCGAGATTTATTAGTGTGTAAGAGCTTTGAGGCCATCGCGCCGATACCCATGAAAATGGCGTTCCTTATTTCGACACGAAGAACTATCATAATTCACGGATTTACCTCTCTCGAATTACTTACTTGAGTATTCTAGAATACAACTGATTAAAAAGAAGCTGGATCCAGGCCCCCTCGAGTGAAGAAGAAGAAGTCATTGCAGTAAGTCCAATAAGGAATCGTATTGTCCTTTTTTCCACTTATTGTGAAAAATTCTTGAAATTTACGAAAATATGCGTGATTTTATCTTATCTTATTTAATGCACTTTTATCCAATGATTATAATGTTCAACATTTTATTAAGTGAATAAAACATTAAATAGAACGTGGTACGCTTTTCCCTACTTCCTTTAGTTGCTCCCTTTTGCACTTCACATAAGTAAAAGAAACACTCTAACACGAGGGGCATATGCAATCATTATGATGCATAATGTTCAATAATTTTGTCTTTCCGGAAAAAGTCTTCTCAGCATAGAGAAAAATGAATAAGTCATCATCATACATTGAGAATCTCATGAGAAATCAACTAGCTAGCTGCCAGACGAATACTTAACTTGACGTTGAACTATGCGTGGTACACTGAACAGACTTGAATAATGCAGTACTTGCTGTCCTCCAACAAAGGCTTATATCACCTACAATAAATTGCGGGCGATTTTGGTTTATGGGGCTTTTATTTCATTATGAATTCATGATATTTTTAATTATGTCCTAACTCCAAGTCCCCTTCGAAGCTGTGTATTTCTCTTCGAAAAAAGGAGCAAGGTTGCCTTTTAAAAAAGCGAAAAATACAGTTATTACATAGACTTACAAAATGCAACATGGTTGTAATTTATTGGGTAGATTTAAGGGAAGTAAAATTCATGTAAAATGCATCTTCAAATAAATAATGACTACATGGAAATTTGCAGAACAGATCGCTGAAATTAAGAAAGTGTCAACAAGATTCCGACTACTATTGCATGGATTGGAATATCCACTGAGCCATAACTTGTGAGGAAGCAGTTTTAATCCTCTTATGACGTCCGGAAAATAATAGGTCATAACGAGGGTTAGGATTTTCCTAACATTGCCTCTTTTTTGGTTAATCGGAAGATAGAATTGACTTTCCACAAACATGTTCTCCTGATTCCAAATATATGTCTTTTATTTTGCTTTGTTTGCCTTTTTATACCATTATTGCATTTCTTCCTTCTACCTACATTCGCGTTTGCCATTTTGGTAGTTTTGAACCAAATTTGGTAACAAGATATATTGTCCCCCTTTTGAAACTTTTGCTCTTTTGCGAGTTAACATACAGATCTGTGAAGATTTCTATTGAGGATTATGGACTTCTGTTGTGCAAAGGTGGAAAAGGTTTATTTAAGAGATTCCTTCCTTTAGGAAACTGAAGAAGAGATATTGTTCTAGTGACTTTCAACCTCAAATATTAGTAGTTTGCCCAGATATTTTTGCATTTTATGGGCTAGTGCCTCACGAAATCGCGGTATAGGCTATGGTATTCCATTAGGTTCTAAACATAATGTGAGAGACACCTTCTTCTGATACCCCCATTCTCTGAGTCTGCAGTGCCCCGTTAGGAAGCTTTTCACGATACGCAGGCATTCACCGTCTAGTTGAAACCACATGTTGGTCATATTCGTATCGTGTAATTTAGGCAATAAAAACTGGTTTAAGTTGTCACGATAACGAATACCATTAATTGCTACTGCCTGACCATTACGAATTCACACCAAACAGTCACTTGTTGTGGACTCGTTGTTCTCAACAATTACTCGTGGGTTTTCTGAGCCTCAAATACGGTTAACGAAGCCATCAGGTGACCAATAATAAACAAATGCGTTCTCGTTATCTGCAACGCTGCTCTCTTCACACAGATGTAGGGTAGGTTATTTGTAAACTAGAAATAAGTAAAAAATCTAGTTTAGAGTTGTCCACCGTCGACCTAATATCTGGGAGTGCTTTTTTATAAAAATTACTAAAAAATCAACTAAAGTGTTAAAATGCGGTTTGCAAAGAAGAAACAAAATTTTGTGTTGAAATGTGGACCAGATTATTATTCATCTGAAGGAAAACTGCTTTTGAGCAATTTTGTGGTCAAACATTGATTGAACAGCAGTTTAAGAAAAAAAAAACTGAAATAATTACATTTTTTACTGGAAAAAAAAAATTAATTATAGGACAATATAACAAAAATGTTGTTAGCATGTGACACACCGTTGGATAAAATCAATCCACCCGAGTTCACACACGCAAACATTTTTTGCGCCATCCACGAAACATGAGATTAAAGAAATATTACCTAAAAATAAATGAGCAGGTGAGAAAACAAGTACACTTTAGTGAAGACAAGTATTACACAAATAAATTTCAGAATTGTAGAATGGAAAGTTGTTAATAAAATTCTTAATACTCAAATTGATAAAGACCTCGTTTCTAATATTGAATTGGGGGAAAGTAATATCTGATCCAGTAGTCAATGCAAATGAATTCAACAAATACTTTGTTTCAATTGCATCTGAATCAAAACCTCTTCCTCCACAAAGTAATTGCAGTTGTAATTTATCCCTTTGTAGCTGGGGCGATAGGAGCGTAATCCTTAACCTGTGAAATACCCTCACCTAGGAATTAAAAAATATGCAATGGCTAGGCTATATCTATTGTGTCATAATATATGTTCAGCAGCCCACCATTAGAACCTTACCAAGCCTGACTAAACACATGCCATCTTCCAAATTCAATAAGAATTCCTATGGCAAAGCTGAATGCAAACTGATGAAACGATTACATTTATTAATTCATTTTCAAATGTCCACCGGAAGATCTGAATTGATTGATGTCAAGCGCTATGGTTGTCGTTGATCATTCATTTCTTTTAATCTGAAGAGTTGACAAGGGACACTCATTTCCTTTTCCAGTTACTCAGGAATCACTTTTCATAAAAGCAGGAGGACGATAAACCCCTAAATTTCCAAGAATCAGAGTACGCGCAAGCCTATATTCTCGATCACGTTCACATTCACCTTTTGTAATTATTTGGTTCGTAAATTGTTTATCGGATTTTGTTCACAGCTTTATCAACATCATTGTTGCGCATGCCACCCAACAGTCGCCACCCAACTCCCGATTTCATCGTTCCTCCGGCAACTGTAAGACTCTGTGCTTCCATTTTCCACTGTGCTAGCATTTCATTAACTGTCCAAAGTATTCTACAATGTGTAACACTTCCTTTCGCGTCCATAATTTAAATCATAAACGTGCATTCCGAGACACTCTCGGCTAAGTGTAGGAGACGGAAAGGAATGTGATAGTATTATAGTAGGGCAGGTGCGTGATTGGGCTTCCGTGGCGTTCAGAGCCTGAAATAAAAGTTTGATGAACCAGAAGCTATCCGAATTGTTTCGCTATTCTACGATGCTTATGCTGCGCTGTTAGTCCTTCCTTCATTCACCGCCGGGTAGTCGTGTTTCACAGTGCAGACACTCATTCAAAACCAAGTTCAAGGGAGTTAATTGTGTGTCTTCCTTCATAAAATTTAACGTTTCCTGTAAATTGAATAAATTACTTTTCATGCTTACATTGAATCAATTTGTTTCATTTACGAAAAAGGATGAGAGATTTTCCGAAGGGGATGTTTGTTGATGGCTTAATTAAAATTCAGATGCGTCTTTGGATCCGAAAGCGATGGATACAGCACAAAATGAAGTTTGGCCGAAAGGGAATTGAGTAATTGAGTGTTGACAGTTATTGAACACTTGGTGCGCATCCGAAAAAAATCAATCAAGCTGTTTATAAGGGGATAACTCTTCTGGGGGATAAACCAGGTGTGCTTAAGTCTAGGGATGACTTCCGTTTGTATATAAACGCAGCGATGTATACAAGTTTTGTCTCTGGGGTTGACGAACGACTGAATGGATGGGAATTAAATTAATTGGCCCGCAATCCTTGTGTATGACACTGTCGAAGCTTAAATCTGCAAACATTGCATTTTTCTTACCCAAATACAGACATTTGTTTTAAAATGCAATTCCCACATTGCACTCACTTGCCGCACTCTACCAATTTGTAAATAAATCACTTTCTTTATTGCTTCATGTCATAGTAGATCGAAAGAGCTCTCTACATTTTTGGTGACCCCGACGTAATCTTGATTCCCCTAGCCAGCGGTAAGGGCAACCATTCCCTTGAGCGTATCAATCATCGAAATTCCTTTCGAACGCTACACAGAGTCACAGCATACGCATCATACGGGTAAGGAAATATAGGTTTCTGGACAATGTTCTCTCGATAAAAGAAGGAAATGCCGCGAAGATTGTTAAAAATTTAGAATCTACAAAATTCAACTTTCTATGCTGAAATCAAGTCTCTCAAAAATCGTGACAGCCTGCACTCTTTGTCACCATTCCTCGATGACAAGAACATCATTAGAGTAGGGGAGCGATTGGACCTCCCATATGAAGACAAGCACCAAATAATTCTTCCAAACTCTCATGTTTTCATGAGATGATAATGACACAATTGCATTATGATAATTTGAATGCTGGACCACAAACATAACTGGGTTGTGAGAGGAAAGCCCAAACTATTGTACATAACTGCATTCGCTGTTTCCAGGCAAAAAGCATTATTGCTAATACTAATGGGAAACGAACCACCTGCAAGAGTTCAGCCGTTTAGACCATTATCTACATACACTACAGAATACAGGGCAAACAAGCAACGAAAGCAAATGTAGAAGTTTTCATTCATCGATACAAGCATTCATTCATTGGAGCACTAAACATATTTGTGGCACATCGTGGATGTCCGGTCAAAACGTATACGGATAATATAGTATAAGATATATATGTATAAGACCATTACAGAGAATGGAAACATATCATTTCTAGATAACCACATTTCCGGAGGTTTGTGGGAAGCAGCAGCTAAGTCGGATTAAAATCTTACAAAGCGAGTATGTTCTAGTGTAGCACTAATGCAAGAGGAACTGAGTACCGGACTAGCTCAAGTAGAAACTGTTCGAAACTCGAGATCGTTACATGTAGTCTCCACAAGACATGAACCATGCCTAAATCTAGTGGAGCCATAAAAATCCGTACCCAAACCTACACCGTGTCGGAGGATCTCGGTTTTACGACATGGCATGAGGTCTGTTCAAAAGTTGAACATGAGATTTGACGTTTTCCTATATGTGAATTTGTTTGAATAGAGCGGAAAGTATTGAAAGTACGAGTTTGACATTATTTCTAGAAAAAAAAATCAATAAACCGAGATTAATAATAAATACTAAATTAAACAAAGTGCATCAGTTGGGCCCCTATAGTTGAGCCAACAGCCTAACCCTTAGTTTGTAAGTCTAGTTTTAAACTCAATTGTAAAAATATATTAATAAATAAATTTTATATCGCTTAAATAGCGGATGGCTGTTCAGATTGTGGTTGTGATGTTGGGCAGAGATATATCCAGAGGAGACGGTGTGTTAATAAATGATCTGGAAGTTCTTACACCAAGAAACTTTTTAGATTATAGAACATCAAATATCTCTCGTAAACGAAAAGATGCAAGACCTTCATCGAATGCTTATATAAAGATAAATCCAGACCACTTCTAATGTTTCCACTTCAGAAACCTCTGCTTTATACTTCAAGGACCTTTTGGAATATAGTTTAATCACCAACACGTAACTAAACAAGAGAAAATACAAGCAATTACCTGATATTTATAACATTTTTATGATCTAATTTACAGAAATCAGAACGTCATTGTATTGGAAGGGAAATCATTTGAAAATGTCGAAAAATACTCGAGATGGATCAACTTAAACGCCTCGTTCTCTCAAAGTGCAAAAGAAGGCATTTTAGTTTATTCATATTAGTTTATGCACGATAAATAGTACTGTTAAGTTTAGCCGAAATGAGTCTACGTAATATTATTCAAATAGTCCAAACAACAGGGCTCGATCACTGGATTGTGACTAATGAAACACAAAAGTTCACTATTCACGATATGCAGGAATTTATTTCGCAAACACTAATTACTATAATTACTTTATTACAAAACTCTTTGCTGCCTATCAGGCCGAACCGATTAACACTTTGAACACTATAAAGTCCCAAACTGGACTGCACTGTAATAAATATTTGACTGAACTAACTCGCGCCGACCACCATGCCAATA
This sequence comes from Eristalis tenax, assembly GCA_905231855.2. Taxonomy (NCBI): domain Eukaryota; kingdom Metazoa; phylum Arthropoda; class Insecta; order Diptera; family Syrphidae; genus Eristalis; species Eristalis tenax. Next base: position 116,821,700 of record HG993124.1, read on the forward strand.
TTTATACTTTCTAGATCGTACTGTTGCCACGAGGCTGTGGAATTTCCCCGCTGACGCTTATAAAATTAAAATTTAATATATTCAATTTGTTTAAAAAAATAATTTTTTATTTTCTGACTTTATTTGGGCATCGTCTTCCCTTACAATTTCAAACTTAGACTAAATTACAATTTCCTTAAGATTACCTTAAATACTATCTTGCATCGTGGAGGCGTGTAATGTTTCCCACAGGTGTCTTTTATTACAGCGCTGGAAGTGATGGAATGCACTGGTGTCGTATGGTCCAGACGTTGTGTCAGTGATTGTGTGTGCTGGGAACGCATGAGGTGTCATCCGAATCCGTCGTTTGTTCATCTTTAGAATTCCGCAGTGGAAACATTCGTGTTAATTATACATGGTTCTTTGTAATCTATCAATGTATAGGTGGCGACATCTACTCTTGCAGTATGTAAAAGAGTTTCGGGAAAACTCTTCGAAGTTGATAGTTCTTCCCGTTGCGGACAGGGGACGTTGTACTATTGTACTATTGTTGTACACGTTGTACTATTCACGTCATAATACTTTTATGTTTCAGAAAAAATTGGTCTCCCGTTGGAGCCTCTTGCAGAATTTTGTTTACAACCCATCAAACATTGAAATGCCCAACGAAAGGTGTTATTTAAGAGCCTGGTTTATAAAATTGGCCAGCTGTATGAACAAAAATCGATTTAAAAAATATCTAACTTTAGCTTTTTAAAATTACACAATTTTGGGAGGTATGCCACATCAAATTTGTTTAAAAAATACGTCAATTTTTGTAAATTTTAAAGCCCGAACTTTGAGTACAACGAAACGCTTTCTATGTTCTCATATTTGTATTTAGAATCGAAAAACATATACTTCTGGACACTAATCGATGTCATCAGTCATTATCAAGTTATAAACTCATTTATAAATTGATAATGAGCCAATCTATTGTCGCTTGAATCGAAATGCCGACCTAACAATATCAACCTGGAACATACGAAGAAGCACCCGGTACACTCACAGTCGGCAGTTTAAGCATACATAAAATGTTTCACATATTAACTATCTTTATTCCAACATAAAATCCGTCGTTCACGGGGAAAATTCTCTTTTAAAGGCCGATACAAAAGTGGTTAACCATTTTAAGTGCTCAACTGTCATCGAACGACAACGTAAACGGCCCTTGATGTTCGTTGTTTGTTATGTGCTGTGTTGTTCTCCATCAAAAACTACTTGCTTTGAGTTCTTCCCCAAGTTACAGGACGACACGTTTCCTGCTTTTGTGCTTTCGTTTTATTCTCACTCGATGATAGCTATGGCCTTTATTTCATTTCGGTGCCCATAAAAACAACCCAAACAACGTGCTAACTTTGTAAAAGAAATACAAGGAGGAGTACCTAAACATCAATCATCAATCTATGTGGTTAATGAAATATCACCTAAATTGCAATTTTGAGAAGAATTTAAATTCATTGAGTCAAGTGTCTAGAATTGTAAATTGCATCGTCACCATGCTTGTTGTGTTAAGTAAACATTTGTTATCCGCACAGGAATTTGATTAGTTGTTTAGCCAGACCGCAAGGGCAATTCAACAACTAATTACATTTGTAGCTCCGCAAAAGTATCAATAGAACCCTTTAAGCAAATGCATACAACCTGACACGAGTATTCTGATCTCGTCAAAGACATTTCAACTCCTGCTTGTTGGTACTTCAACTATGTTCACAATTGCCGACCATGATGTATGTATAGACAAAATAACACAGAAGGCAAAACATCAGGTACGAATTCTCTCCAGATTGAAATGCATTAACCAATGCATTCTAAAGTAGTCTGGTCCTGCTTGGTGCAAGGAGACGCAACAGTGCATTCACATACGTTGGTACATATACATTGCCAACGAGCGGCATCGCATTGAGATCATTTGACAATAAATTTAAGTAAAAGCCTTTGAGAAACCACTGCTATCATGAACCTTTGACCTTTTGTAAATCCCAATCAAAGGGAGGGTTTTTGTGAGCATTCCGTATTTGATACTTTTACGCATTCAAATAAATCCAGACGCAAACATGCACTTGTAGGCAGATTAGCGTGGCAAATAGTAACAAATACAAAGAGATTTGTGTGGAAACCATATTTTTTTGGGTTGTTTAACTAATGGGCACAGCTTTTTATGGACATTTAAATAAAAATTCGAATAGAGGCGTACGGAAAAGATTAATAAACAAAAAACAAGTACAAAGTGTATTTTTACAGGTGCTTGCATTTATTGGGGAAGGGTTTGTTTCCAACTGCTCGTTTGAATGGAATAAAATGTTCATGCTGATTTTTTTCTTTAACACCACACACGCATTCAAAAGAACGAGTGGTATAACAACATTGTTTGTGGATACTTGGTGAAGTTTAGCCTTGCTTCTCCGAATTACATTTGACTTCCCTCTTTATGCAGTTAATAACGATTTATATTTAAATATTTTTTTTTTCACAAATCACGTGAAACTGGCTTTATTTGTTCACATTCAAATAACATACATTCATGCACATTTACTCGTACCAATCAGAGGTTATGGTAATTTTCAGAACACCTGTTCAATGTTCTCTACATGTTTGGGGAGCCGCTTGGATAAGTATAAGTATCTTCGGGTATTTTTCACTAGTGATGGGAGGAGTGATGCTGAACCTTTCTGTGGAATTGGCCATTTAAACAAAAATTAAAAAACACAGATCTTAATGATTCTCCCATTACATAAAACTTGTTCTTTGTTATCCTTACTAAAACATGGGTTAAAGCAAATCTTTGAAACACCTTTTTCCAAGTTCATCCGAGTTCAAGAACCACGAATAAACGTAATAAGTTGATGGTCTGTATGATACATGTCGATTCTGCATTGTCGCCATTTTGTTTTGGTTCACATATGTCAGTTAGCATTTTACAGGTATAGGTAGTAGTCGCCATTTGAATGGAACTGACGAACGTGTGACGGTCTCATCTCCCTTGCCTACAACACTGAAACGTCGGCTAGAGTGTGTAAAAGCGGTCCTGCATATCACACGATCGAACGGGGTGAGGAAAATGAAAAAAGCTTTATTTGTTGTACTTATTCTGAAAGCTCTTTGTCGACCACAACATTGTCCGCCACTACAAATTTGTATTATCTGTGGTGATGTCGATTTAAGCCCCATTTAAAAATGTATTTGAATGGAAGTAGACTTACAAACTAAAGGCCAGGGTGTTGGCTTTACAATAGGGGCCTAACTGACGTACTTTGTTTAATTTAATGTTTATTATTATTTTCGGTTTATTGTTTATTTTTTATGCCCTACAATGGCTAGTGCTTACATCGGGTTGTTCAAGTCCGTGTGGTGATCCTTTTGGGATGGGGTGGTGATGTGTTAGCCGACTTAACCTCGATGGTGATTGCTATCGCTGCTCTGGTTGAATCTATGCAGCTCGTTGTTCGACGTCGTTGGGAAGTACTGCTCATTTAGTAGGAAGCGTTGTCCGTTCTCAAGATCCTGATTTCCTCGTAAGGATGGTTGTTGATTTCAGGTAGCTGCTTTCTGCACAGTGTCACCATATACTGTTGCAGGGGGATGATGCGTGCTTGGCCGTAAAGCCTATTGTTGCTTTGGTGCCTCTGACGATCCCTGTCGAAGGTGAGTCCCGTACATATTTGCACTATTTTTATTTCGAAAATTGCGAGCTTCGTCATGCTGGTCTTAGAGATGGTGTGCCATATGGGGAAGCCGTACGTTAAGATCGGCCGTATAAGCTGCTTGTATAGCAACAGATTTGTCGCCTGGCTTAATCCATTTTGCTTGCGCATCAAGGCATAGATGCGATGGAAGCCTAGGTTGACCTTCTTAAGGGTCAGTTTCGCATGACTGTTGAACTTCTACCTTCCCGTGAAGTTAACGCCAAGATAGTTGACCTTTTCGTTTGCTGATATGTCTGTACCGTTTATGCTTCGACATTTGGTTGCTGATCTCCTCTGGATGGTCGAATGCTGGATGATCGAATGGTAGATACGAATACCCCATTTGGTATAGTAGTCAAATTTGTTCGCATTTTGGATTTCGACCCTTTGCGCGGCTATCTGCGGTGAAGTCGAACTGGCATAAGTCAGCGAGTCATCTGCGAATAGACAGCATTTTACTGTGCCAGTTGAAAGTGGTTGATCTGCCGTACAAGGCTGGTGTTTACATCGGGTTGTTCAAGTCTGTCCAAGGTGGCATATATCACCGGATAGAGTTTTGGTGCTTCACTACAATAAATGTTGTAGTATCGAAGGCATCTTACCCCAGACTCGTACCAACTGCTGATCACTGTCTACTTCGATACAAGCTTTGTAGTTGTAATATGGTAAATGGAACATGTTAACGAGAAAGAAGAACAAAAGCTGTTCGAATGTTTCATGTTCCAAAATGTTTCACACGTGAACCGCCCTAAGAAGCATCAAATTGTATGCAGCAGAAATAAAACATTTTAAACAGGCGCCCACAAGTAGACAACATTTTCTTATGTGATTTACACAATATGTAGCCATATATTTGGGTACTGCGAATTGTACAGAGTTCTATCTAGATAACACTCATAGACACACATACATGCTCGTATAGTGGATTTTTCCATTTAAGTTAGTTAAGTAATTATGAGGATAATTTAATGGTGAGGCTGTTGAGGCAAAACATTGCAATGCAATTGGGAAACACACATTTTAACTGTAGAAACCACTCGTGCTGTTCTACTGCTCCTTCACGAGGGGGAGGGACTTACAGCGTGTTATGCCCTCTCCGACTCTTTGAGTATTGTCAGTGATTCGAAAGAGGTGGGGCACCGAAGAGTATTTTTGGTCGAAGCACCAGCAAATTATGAACTTGAATATCAGCTCAACATTCATAAGACCAACTTTTGAACTGTAGGGTTCATATGTTCTTAGGCTTATTCGAATTAAGTAAAAGACTGTGAATTAATTAGGAGAATGAATGCCTAATCATTTATTGAGAATTCAGATGTTCTTTCATAAGGAGGAATACGGCTAGTCTTTTAATCATTAGGAATTTATCTGGGGACTTTCTTCTACGAAAGCTTGAGCAAGGTGAAAAACATCCGCTCAAGAGAACTAAATTTCTTCATACCATCCAACAAAAGCTAAATGTAACTACAGGAGATTCCTAAATGAAACTGACTTTGAGAGAATACTCTAGCATAAATGGCAACAGAAACCTATAACCCTCAATACAACTAACTCTTATGAAAGCAAGGTATGAAGAGGGGATAATAGACCCTCAGCATATCAATAACAAGTGCTAGGAGCATGAGAAGTCCGTCTGCTGTATGCTGTCTAGCAAATCGAATGAATCAAACCTCATCTGGATGAAGTATAAGACCTTTCTGTGCATCCGTGAGGGACCTCTGAGTTAACTCTTCGAAAAGAAACCCAACAGCTGCCATTTTGTGGATTTCTTCCAATGCCCAAAGAGTATTCTTTTATTTGTTTAAGCCTTTTTAATAGCTTCCGTCCATCGTTGACAGTGATCATGTGTCCATGAGATCGATGAGACCAAGTCAGTGCAGTCTACGTGATGTACAGCTCGTAGAGTTATTTTGCCTTCGCCTCCTGTCGCCTGCGATGCAGGTACAGTACAGGCCCCTAATGTTGAGACTATACATTTCGTATCTGTGAATCATGTCGTTAGTACCATGTTTTTGTAGTGTTCGAATTCGAATAGCTTGAGGAGTTTTTGAATTTCCCTCTTCAGCTCTGATGGCTGACATATCTTAAGAGATCATGCCATGGCTCTGCTTTTACCACGCATTTGGAAGGTAAGGCTGAATAGCGGTGGAGAACTACCAGTAGTCCCTGCCATCGACAATGATCGGTAGTTTTTTATCTATAATATATAACTATCAATAATGTTCTATAGTTGCTTTTTCATTAAAAATGTTTCGTATTATCTTGAAAATAAATTTTAAATTGTAGTTGCTTAGCCACTTGCTTTTATTTAAGAATGTTAAAACTATGTTTGAATGGATCGGATCGAGAAGTTGAAAGGAACCCTTAAAAGCTTCAACATTGAGCGGTGTGAATACGAATAGAGTGTGTGCGTTCCCTCAGCATTTTGGAGGAAACACTCCATCTGATGTGAATAAAAATTAATTTCGTCAAGTTCATCGAAACCCTTTCAACTCATATTTTGACCAAACGCCAGACATGTTGCGTTGGAGAAAAATTCAACCCCTAACAACACTTGCCAAACTCTGGATCAATGAATCCTCACCAACTTCAACTTGGGGTTCCGGGTCACCAATGTATCGAAGGAATATTTTCACCTTCTCCATTCGTGGCATTGCACCAACCCGGGTTTTCACCATTCCATGTTATGAAACTTGAATCTATACTGGATCTTGAAATTATCCCCCGTGTCCCCCTAAACGTCGTTAGTTAAAGTTATTTGATTTTCGTTTGTTTTTGTTTGAAAACATTATTGTCTATACTTTGTGCTCACCTTTACCCACCTTTGCACTCACCCTCTCTAGTTTTCAAACGTCAACTTGTGGGAATGAACCTAATTTGAGGACATTTTTTATTCACACCAAATTGAGTGTTTAATTGAACGATAACAATGGTTGTGTAGTTATTATGCACACCATCAATTGAATGTTCGGAAATCCGAGACTCTCATTAAGGCCAGTGCCATATCCAATTTCTTTTTTCTTTGAAACTAGTGTTAGGATTGTACTGCCCTTGTACTGCACATTGGATCTCCTTCGTACATGAATATGCAAAAGCGGAATGGAGATCATCTATTCTCATAAGAATAGGAAATCGTTTTAAATTATCAGCGATATTGATTGTATTACAGCTAGCCTCATATTCCTAACAGCACAAAGAGCATTTGGTCAATTTACTTGATGAAGATTTCGCAAAAAAAAAACCATAAATCGCTTCTTCTTTTAATGGGTTCTTGTTCGGAACATTTATATTCGAATATGTAAAATGTGACACTCGGATAATACTTAAAATATACATAAGATAATTTGTATCTTCTGCTTCGTGAACCAGAAATTTATCCATTATTTTATTATATAAATGTTTAAATTTTGGGTATATAAATTAATTCGCGCGGATGGCGTAACTACTGGCAAAGAAAGCTACTGGCATTGTACGTCATTTCAGTATATATCATTCATTTGAAGCATAAACAACAATAATTTCTTTTTCACTCAAATATGTCGAACTTTTTGCCTGAAAAAGTGTAGCAGTGAAAAGTGTAGCAGAACTGCTGCCGAAAGTCATCGGTTTTTGGTGGAAGCTTATGGTGAACATGCTTGACCGACTTAAAAGTAGTGATTTTGGCTTGAACAACCAGCCAAATCAACGGCAAAGCCGAATATCCATGGCTTGAATGTAATGCTCTGTATTTGGTGGGATCAGAAGGGTGTGCTGTATTATGAGCTGCTAAAACCTGGTGAAACCATCAATGGACAACGCTACCCAACACAATTAATCCGTTTGAAGAGAGCAGTAGCAATAATTTTCCATCCTGATAAAACGAACTATTTACTACTATTTGGAAAAGAGTGGATGGGAAGTTTCACCCCACCCGCCTTATAGCCCAGACCTTGCCCCTTCTGACTACCATTTGTTCTGGTCGATACAAAACGCACTCACTGAAATACGGTTCACATCAGAGCAGAATATCAAAAATTGGCTTGTTTCATTCTTGGCTGTCAAGCCGGTGCAGTTCTTTTGGGATGGGATACACAAATTGCCAGAAAGATTAAATTTAAAAAACTTAAATTTAAATTATTGACAGTTTGAGAAGAAATCTGTTTCATTTGTAAGTTGAGGTTAATCTATAGAATTTGAAATTAAATATTTCGATTTACAGACAAACAATTGCTTTCTAAAACCCTATCGATACTAGCAACAAACTATCGATAGCTTGTGGATATTCGCAACATCCAGAATTATAATCAAGAGCGTAATCGATAGTTCCTTTAAAGCTAAGTTGCCTGATGCAGTTGGTCATATTGACTTGGCGTGCATTATGCGATGGTTATTCCCAGAAATGCTAGAGGCTTTGGATTTTGCAATATCGTTTACTAGTCAATTTGCCGCAGTCGTTCAGGACAACAATACAATCGGTGATGCAGAATGTCAGTCGTGGCATGTATGCTCCGTAGCGTCTCTTCCGTATCATCCACTTGCCAGCAAGACACATTGTTTCCCTAGCAAAACTCGCAAAGATCGACACAAAGTCGCGGGGATTGCCACCATAATTCGGAAGTAATCGTATCATGCTTTCACACAGGGAAATTATGAAATTTCGATCTTTTATATTTCTCTCTTTAACACACTCGCTGTCTCTTACTCACACATGCGCTACATGCATGCGATATGCAACACCAACTCAGAGAGTAACGTCACGCAAAGGAGAGGAAAAGAGCGAAAACTACCTGAAAAGCTAATACGATTCAAGCTCAAATGCGACCTGAGAGCCTCCCACACTTTAAGCTTCCCTTGCCCACAAACCTCAAAGTTGATGCGACGGTATATCACGAAATTTGACCGTGTAAAAACGGCGGTATCAAATCCAACAATTTTCATTCAAACATGAAGTGTATGCGAATTTCTCGCGACATAAACGAAGATATTTCGAGTGTACTAAAATACTACGTAAACAGTTCTGCACAAAAATAGGGTGCAATACAATAAGAAAAATAATCGCACATATTGTATGTCTTTTCGGTCTTATCGTACTATGGGACTCTCCCGACCGTTTCATTTGCCTCAGTGGGCTTTCTTTTCCGATCGTAGCTTCAGTTAGCGTCGCCCTCTTGAGAAAGTCGCATCGTCCGCAGCGAGTGTGTTTCATTCCACAACAGTACGGTGAAATTTTCTGCACGTGTAAATTGTTGTTTTCATGTGAATTTTCTTCTTAAATTGACGGATTAAATCATGGCATCTTTAAGTTTTCTGGATATGATAAAACTAACCTTCAAGTAAGTATTGTGCTCCAAGCAACGCCCATGGAGACTAAACGATTTTGGCATTGCTCCTAGTTTTCCTATTCGTCTTTGTCACTAAGTGGTGAATGTTTGTTTTGTTTTGATTTCGCTGTGGAATACAAGTGGTTTCTTTCTTTGAGGCGTTTGGCTTCGTAATCAGTCAGCTTTGCAGCAAAGCAACAAGAAGCAGCTCATCAAAAGGTGCGTTGTGTTTTTTTTGGTTCGCTTTCAATCGCTTGTTCGTTTATATAATCGTTGCGCCAACGACCTTTCTCTCTTTTCTCCGCTCTGTTTTGATCTGCTTGTTCTTTTACATATTGGTTTTTATTTACATATTTCTGTTGTGTAGCGCGCATAAGAATGACAAAGAAATTAAGATGCAGCGAAAGTATTGCCAACTACGAGTATTGTACATACGTACGCTTAAGTAATGCGCATTGAAAAAGCTAAGTCACACAAGTTTTGTCGAATAGATAATCGTTTTCGATTATCGCAATGTTATCAAATTCCTTGTGTGATTTAGATTGCGGGCGTGTGTGTTAATGTACGCATGTGTTCCGTTCAAGCCTTTGACCTTGGGTGTCTGAAATCATTACGGAATCAATAAATTTGTGCAATATCATAGGTGATTGGGTGAAATTTGAAATTAGACAACCGGTTAACATGCGATTATTTGAAAAGTAGGCATGTTCGTTCGGCTCTGAGACGTATGAGAGTTGTAGGCACTACCACGCTTTGGAGGCATTCAATTGAAAAACCAATTCGTTAATTCCTCAACGTGGAACTCGGACAAGACTGAAATAATTATCTTAAATATATGTGCATACGAACTAGGCACCGCATTTATTTTGCTTTCCATTATGAAAATACGCAGACTTAAGGTTATGACTAAAACGAGCCATACTCGTCGCAATTGATTCTGCGAGATTACGTGAAAGTCCAATACCAACTAACATTTACGTATGTGCGTTCAAAGCGATTCACTTTGTTCCTTTAGAAACCTTAGAAAGCTAAATATAACGATACTTACCGAAACTCCCAACTTAGTGAGCTAAAGTGAAGGAAGCTTATCGAATATGGTCACTTCCATCACACATTCATACGTATGTAAAAAGCACACGATTTTTTCGCTCCCACTTTTATAAGAAAAATTCAACGAAACTTACCGAAACTGAGGGATGTGATGATTATGGTCCCCTTTTGTTGTTGTGCATACAATCTTCCATGACGTACGTACATACGTAAGTAGAAAGTGATTTTTTCGCTGCCACTTTTATAAGAAAAATTCAACGAAACTTACCGAAACTGAGGGATGTGATGATTATGGTCACATTTTATTGTTGTGCATTCGTTCGTTAAGTGGACTCAAGTCTATGCTCGTCCTTATGGTTGCGCATTAAGTGATGGCCGCAGCGTTTTTCGACTCGATGTTGATGACCGCAAAATAGTCGCCCTTCGATTTCTATGTGCATTTACTACTCCCACAGCCAGATAGCTATCACAGTCATAGTTGGATATCCAAAAATGGAAACTTGTCAGGTTATACAGGTTAAAGTGCCTATTTACGCTTTCCTTATATTATAGTCCGAACACTAATAGCCTTTGCTTTTATATTTTAATTCTATGTAGAGAAGAAATATGTATGAATACGAATATTATTGTTCATCCATGACCTACATGAGGCGTTATTCCATTTCTAGATATCTTGTTCATCCCCTTTAAGTGGTCTCCCACATTGTTTATAGATAAGATAACGAAAATCTTCTTAAAAATAGATTAGTTCAAAACTTATGTTTATGAAGAGCGGGCGTGATCCTTTACTCCAGCCCAGTGAACTCAATGTTTATTTTTTGATTTGCCAACAGAAAGTGATCGAAATATGCTTGGTGAATACGAAGACCCTCAGCTGAAGAATATTTTTTCGAAAGAACAAGGGGAATGCCTAATTTATTAGAAGCTAGAGGATAACACCTTAATAAAGTCCGAAATCGATGGCTGAGTTTGGACATCCCATCAACGGCGCTCAGAAAAGAACATTAACTTTTTTGTCGGAAAGATGTACGAAGTGGGAGCTCTTACCTGCCATAATGTCACTGACACACCTGCATTCCCGAGTAGCTGCAGAGCAAAGATGAAGTAAAATCTTCCTGACAACTTCTCTGCACGTGGCCAGCCCTAGCAAGACATAGGAAAAACACATCTATTCAAACTCGTATCTGGTTTGTTTTCCTTAAGGAAGGTCTCGAAGTAGAAGAGTTCAGGACCAAACCCGATGATCGAAGTGAGCCGATGTAAACTCGAGTCGTGTCTTACCTGTAAACCTAACCGCTTACCATCGAGGCTAGATCAACAAGTACCAGTCTTTAAAACTAGTGGTGTTGCCTATGCTGTTGAGAGTATGCCAACTCTCAACAGCGTAGACAAATTTCAAGGTGATTCTTAGGTTCGGCAGCCCGTTCTTCATACCCCTCCATATTCCACAGTGTCACCAAAATCTATAACAAATCAGGAAGCTACCTACCTGCCTATGCAAATTATTGTCTGAACATTAAGCTGAGCAAAATTCTGAGAATCTTTGGCCTAAACAAATTCAAAAGATTGTTTACCCCCCCAGTTTTGAAAAACAGACAAACAGACTGCCCCATGCTCAATTTGTTTCGAGTTTTCCTATTCCATGTTCACTGGTGCGTTTTCTAGTTTTGCTATGAGACATTGTATCTGCGCATCTACCCGCAAATTGGATGGACTGGAAGGCGATTCAGATGTTCGCTTCTAAGCAATGAATTTCGTAACCAAATGTATAGACATGGTGCAAATTGAACAATTTAAGTGTCGCACTTAATTTGTATTTGGATGTCTTAGATTGATAGTGATATCTCTAGCAATGCAAAATAGGGTTGATGAGAAATACTTTCGTATAAGTTTGTTATTGACTGCATGTGTTTCTTACTCAATCGAATTCCTTCGAGTGAGCGTTCATGTTTTGCCTTATTAAACAACTGCATGGATTGGAATGCAGAGCGATTTTATTAGCTTCGTTTCATCATGGAGGATATGACTGAAGTATTTAAAAAATATGCGATGATTATCCGCCGTGAAATCCAACATGTTATTTGTTTCATGACTTTTACTATGTGAGATATTATAAAAATGTGGATTATGCAATGGGTATGTTTTTCTTTTGTTGGTTCGGTCGCATTATATCACAAACAATACCGGCGGGTATGGCTCGGGGAAAGCATGTTCGAAGAGTATTACCTCAGCGTTGTGTCCCTGACTCACAACATATTATGTAGAATACTTTTTTATAAATATTATACATGGATTCTAAATCAGCTGCGAATAGGTAATGGCCCATGAATTATGATACACCTGATGCATTGTAATGCTGGCAGTATACATTTCTTCGCGTACGCGCTTGTCTCCCGAGAAACCCATGCATTCTGTTACTGTTTGTTGCAAACGATGGTCTGCATCTTCCGCGTACGTGATCACCTGGTACCTCATAGATAATGTATTTCTTATGACATTAGTTCTTCTGTTCCGAAGTTGCAGACGATGCTTTTTCTGTGCGGATTAGTCATTAGAAAAATACCGATGTACTGTATGATTCTTTTGCGAATGAGATGTTTCGTCTAAATTTGTTTAATTAATATAACTAAATACATATGAGGATATCAGTGCAAAAGTTGAAATTATTCTGACCATCACTAGAGAGCTCTGAGGGCCTCCATGGTTGTTATTTTGGTCATTTTCGGGTTTTGTGGGTTATGCCACTTTTGCACTGATAGCCTCATATAGTACATGTATGTACATATATTAGCTTTTCAGTTCTTATATGTGGACAACCATCCCTGTTGTGCGTCCAATTGTTGCAGCACGAGTGCAGGCGACCTACAGTCTTGTGCCATCTCCTAACAATGAAATTGGTTATGCGTTTTGGGTTAGGTTATCATGTGCTTCAAGAAGCACCAATTTATTCAAAAACAAACCTTATGGTGTGGTTTGTACAATTGGTCCCTGTACAATTAATGGATATTTTAGTGACGACTCAACACTACGACCGCACTTGCTGGTGGTCAGATCACCACTGCCCTGAGACAGGATTGAACATACACTAGACAAGAGCTGATGTGCACATGAGTACTATGCCATACTGAAGAGCACCACCCACGCTTTACCTGAGTGTTGCCAATATATGTAGTGTACAGCAACAGAGAATTATTGCAACTTTATGGCCAAAGTACAATGACGCGTTCGCGAGGTCGGGCATTGACAGGCTTCAGTATGCGTTTTATAGAGCTTACGAGGATGTTATGTCAAATCGCGGCCACTCACTTTTCCAAATCACAATGAAAGGGGTGATTTTCACAAGTAAAATGGTCTAAAATTCATTTTACCAGAAAAAAATCCAGTTATTTCACATAAAATCTCTACAAAAAAACTATTACGTACACTATAGCCTTAGCCTGCCAACAATGAAAAACCACGAGTAAATGACAATTAGTTCAAAACTGTCAAAAGCCCGAGTTTGTGGAAGTAGTTCAACATAGAAATTTGTGCTCGCACTTACGTCATTACGGTCTGTGAACTATGAAAACGCGACCGCTGCATTGTGACTTGTTTAATGGACTTACGTGTATTTTACTTAAAATGTCAGAGGACTACCGGGCGAACACAACATTGTGATATGGCTATTATTAATTTAGTCAGATGCAGGGACTGGACCTTACTGACATGTAGTTTCAACTTGACGGTCAAACAAGCAAGTGTAAAAATTGACTTATTGACAACTAGGTTCAATGAATGTTTTATATCGGAAATGACCCTGCCTTCTAGGACACGTCTAGACTTCTTTTATGGGTCTGGGATAAGTTATTAGTCTTATATATACAGAACCAATATTGAAGGCCGCTTCCCTCGAAATGTGTCGAACTCCAAACATTAAAGTTTGGATTTTACTTCCGAATCAGTAATCCAATTTTCGAGACATCTAATGTCTAATGCTGTCGTTTAATTTAAAAAAAAGTTGTTAAGTCCCAATTGGAAAACCCCATAAATGATGTCACCATGAAATCGGACTCACACCTTCGCCGATTTATCTATGCAACTCTGCAACTATGCAACTATGCAGTCGAAGACTTTCCTCTGGATTCGTAAAAGACCGTACTCTTCCCGGTCGTACTGTAGAAGTACGAACCTTGTCATTATTGGATGAGACAGCCGCTGTTCACTGAACGAGGAATGAAAACTGATCTTGTTTGGTAGAGTTTATGTTGAATGTGAATGAAGAAAATGATTCAGTTATGCTGCACAGCAACATTTACCTTGATGCAATGACTGAAGGACCACCACAGGCAGTAAATGGTATGCATTTTTTTATTTTTATTGAACATTTGTTGAATAACGCACATTCTGATAAATTGCTGGCCTTTGTTTGGTCAGCTCTGAACCCATGTGGGATTTGTGACCTTGAATGTAGTTCAGTGGGACTGTGATTAGAATTTCATGCAGTTAGCTCGTGTATTCTGTGCATTTCTACTCGCCACTTAGTCTCATTAAACGTGTTACTGCTGAATAGCAAATTATTGGATAATCGTCGACTGCTATTGAGTTATAATTTTACTAAGGCAACTTAGATTTCCTATGAAAGCTCTTAATTAGTAGAATATATAAATAATACTGCTAAATAAATTAAAACAAACAAATCGATAGCGAATTTCTAATCAGCTACAAATGTCAAATCGATCACCGATTGCCGGCAAACTTTGGCTTATCAAGTGGCTGTTGGCAATCTCCATTCATAATTGCGATACGTACATTTAATTGCGACGTGACTGAATCCAGATCATTAAATGTAGCTCGCATGTTTATACATAGGAAGGATGGCACCATCTCGTCGAATCCACTCATTGACCCCATCAATAACATCGTAAAGAGAACTTTGTTATCTTGTTGCGCATAAGATGTCAAGCACCAGGAATAGTCACCACACATTTTCAAAAAAAATGGTATGGTTCAATGATGCTTCTAGCCCAAAATTCGTTATTTTCTCCGACAATATCACGCACTGCTTCGATGTTGGCATTCGTTTTAGACGACCAGTCTAGCGTCTGATCCAGGGTTCCCTGAAATTTCCAATTAATCTCTTTACAGTAGACTAAGTTAAAAACACCGTGGCCGCCAAACTATATTGTTCAATAATGAAATCGGTCAACGTTAAACTATTTTGTTCTCCAGTGTTGCCACCAGTTTATCGCATTAATGGCGGCAAATTCAAACCTTTCGTTAATTTTTGGGACACCCTTTATACTGCGCTTGACATAAGCGGTCAGGACGTGTTCATTCTCACTGAGAAACTTCTACACTTTTATATTTTTGTTTGCACCAATGGGCATTCTTTTTAAACCTTTCCTTCATTCTTTCATTTCATTGGAGAATTGAGTCGTCTTCAAATGTTGCCTTACAAAAATTACCATATTCCTATTCTTGTAGTAGATCTGGACCTAGCATCTGTGCCAAGCACTTGTGTTGTCCGTGCTATTCTGCTCCCTCGATGCGACACAATGGACTCACCATTCTGAACAGTGCTGCTTGACAGTAATACCCTCTCCCACGAGATCAGTGGTGTCATGAAAATGAAAGCTGTTGTGGCACGTATCCAATTACGAGCCTATAGCGTAGTCCTATTTACACTACGACGTGGACAGTCGCTAAAATGTGATGTGTCACTACGTACACAAAATACTCGAATTGTACTCGAATGTGAAATTCATATTTTATTGCGTTTTAAGCTGCATAGAGCTGTTTTAAAGGCATGTTCACACTTGGACACCACTACTTAGGACGTCTTTGGCTTACGACTTTGTCCGACCTTTCACGAAGATTTTCCTATTACAACCTATTTCTCTAGGCCACAGCGTTAAGTACGATGCAACATACTTACGTAAGATTTCTTTAATATCATAAATATGCACACGCTTCCATACACGTTATTCTCACTCATAAGGAAAATATCTTATCGATAACGCCTGATTAAATCTTAATCGATCGAATCCTTGACACGGATACCATCAATCATCACTGTCGCACCTCCTCTAGCTTGCGACTCTTTCCACATTTTAATAAAAACCTACTCACTCTGAAAAAGCTTGCACTCGGAATGAAGGAGGAATAATCATGTGTGCGTGATTTGTACTTTTAATTAAGTACGTGACATTGGCGTGAGAAGAATTCTGTATTTTTTTTATATTAAAATTGTGGAAGCCGGCGAATACAGTGATGATGTTATCTAAGTGTAGTGAAAGTAAGGTGTGCTGGGCTTGTTAAAGAGGTAGAATACGATATGCTGAGTAACCATGGAAACGTAACATTTATGCATGGAGGTAGGCTGTGCATGCGTTGTATTCTCATCTGGTATTCCAAAAGGAACCCGAGAAGACAGCATTTCATTTCATGCACATGACAGATTATTACGAAAGGGGAAAAAAGTTATCAGCACTTATTTAAAGCATATGAGAACATTGTGCACATGTTTTGATTTAAAATTTGAATTAATGCTAATAGGACTTTTCACGCTGTCCCGATATGTTTGGTAATTTCATAGCAGGAAGAATTTTAAAAAAAAGTAAGGTTTGTAATTAGTACCCTTACAATTCTTCTAAGCTGGATTCTTGCCTGATGGCAAGGGCTTCAGCGTCTTCGGCGGTTTTGCTTCTGACTCCAACTCGGGGGTCCCTGAAAACGATCATAAAAATGTAGGTCGCCTTTGTCTCGTGGGAGAATAATAACACCCACTGCGAGTAAGACAATGTTCACCTCCAACTGCAGTGCCACTCATAAGCTTATCCAAACTCTGTTTTAAATGCTGTCCCAAAATCAATGCCACAATTTGCAGCCATTTGCTCAGTTAATTGTTAGTATCACTGAAAAAAAGAAACAATTTGATAGTTTAGGGTTAGTAAGGGCATCATACGATACAACAACGTTCATTCAATATAAAATAGTACCTCAAAGTTGGGCGACCAAAATCGAAAATTTCATGCAAATATGGTCGAAAACAGGCCCTTAACTTCCTCCACTGGGAAGAGATGAATTCAAAAATTAGGTGAGACTGGACTGGAGTTGGAGACACTAAGCCAACGTTCAAATGCCAAAATCGAAGCAGTGAGTGAGATTTTTTTTTATTCTTATGATTTTATGATACAATTCAATTATAATTCATAAAATACAATAATTCATGTCACAGGAAAAAAATAAGAAGAATAAGAAACTTAGTGACATTTCGCATTTTAATTTCAAAAAATAAAATAGTGTCGACTGCCAGTTCAATGGACATATATATTCAGTTTCAGTTTTTTCTTGGGTGACCCTAAAAAACAACTTCATAAAAAATTTAGTACTTAGTTAGTTCATAGAAAAAAGTTCACATCAAAAATAATTGATGAAAGATGCAATGTCAAATATTAAAAGCAAAAGATAAAAATGTATACCAGAATATCAGAAATTTCAGATTCTAAAACAGCAAAATTAAAACCGAAAAGCCACATTTTACAGCGTTTCATAAACGTTCCAGGTATTGATATTGCCCTGATCGACTGTGGGAGTTTATTAAATAGCCGATGAGATAAAATTTGTTGTGGAGACACATCCCATACGGCCTTGTCAATAAACTCACGACAAATTAAGGGCTTCATCAACGAAATCCAGCATTATCTTCAGTATATTACATCCCCATCCGTTTTTTTTTTCAGTGTGTTCGCAAATGGACTAACAAGTGACTCTGGTCTGAATCTACATATGTGTGAATAAGTCGTTAAGACGGAGACTGTCCTCTCTTCAACAAGTGGTTTTCCGAATGTCCCATTTTATTCGTCTGACGCACACCGAGAGTGGGCGTTAAAAAAGCTAGACAATGGGTGGTGTGAATAAGAACACTTCAAGTGAAAACACATTTTTGTTAAAGGAAACAAAAGTGTATAAAAAGTTTCCTCAAAGAGGGTTCTTTCCCTAAGGTGGGTGTAAAGTATAGGCAATTATGTTTTCAAACGAATATCAAATAACTATACTTAACGACGTTTCGGGGACATAGGGGATACTTTCAAGAACCAGTATAGATTCAAGTTTCATAACATGGAATGGTGAAAACCCGTGGTGGTGCCATAACAAGAATGGAGAAGATGGAAATATTCCTTCGATACATTGGTGACCGGGGAACCCATGTTGGAGTTGGTGAGGACATTGGGATTCATAGATCCACAGTTTGACAAGTGTTGTCTATGGATGTATTGGTCTCCAACTCAACATGTCTGTCGTCTTCCAGCAAGCACGGATAAAATTTTAAATATTTTATGAAATCGACTTCTTCCATTACATGTTTTTTAGGGGTTTTCACTTAATCCGTGAAAGTATACCTCTTCCGAAACAGTATTGTTCATATTTTTACTTCCTTCTCTCTTGAAGACACCGCCTCTAAACACTCAACTTCTGCAAGGGAACTCACATTAGATTCCATCTTTATTCACACCAAAATAGAGATAACATTCAGGTGTGAAAAATGTGAGTGCAGAGGATTCGTCCAGATTCATACCAGATGGAATGTTCCCTCCAATGTTCCCTCAGTTTTTATTCACATCACCCAATAGTTCTTCTTGATCTACAATAACCCGATTTCATGCAAAAATTATCAAATTCTTCTGGTCATTCATTGACGGCAACAATTATTTTCGTTTGAATTCTACCGACTAGCAATCAATTTTTCTCGTGCTTATAATCAACCCCCGCGGCAAATCTGCATTTTTTAAACTTGATTATAATACATATTTATCTTACTTTTAAATGCATATTAGCACTTGTATACACGCGATAAGAAACAACTATATTTTCCTGATTATATGAAGTGCGCAGTATTATTAATTGTGTAAAATATTATATCGCGCATCAGTTTCCGGAGTTGTAAACTTCAATGAGTTTCATCTGAATTGTATAATTAAGCTTTGTTTAGCCCTTGTAACGACACTCTACAAATCTTGTAATTAGACGCTTTAATTGTAGAGTAACGTATATTCAATGCAAATCGAAAATTCAGATAATTCCTCTTACGGACTTAAATCGCATGTCGCTCTTTCAAATGTAATTTTAAAATCACGCTTTAACTTAGAAAACTGTTAATGGTGTCATTTGATCAATTGTCATTTAATATCGTGATCGGTTTTCGTTAGAAATCTTTTATCAATTGTTAAACGCATGAAACGCATGCAGGTTCGAATGCCATTACCTGCATGCGTGTCTTTAAGAGAAAGAGAGGGTTTTTAACACACATTCAATATATGCATATAATCGTTATATAGACCGATGGAGTGCACGTAATAAGTGCCGATCAGTGTGGTGTCAATTTCGTTTTTCTTCTGCGTCCACCCAATATATCCCCTAAATATACCATGCGAATAAGATTCTAGGTCTGTGGCAGTGTCCTTGATGTTTGCGGTGTAGTGTATACTATCAACATAACTTAGTTGAATCGGTACGGTAGTTTCTTTTCAAGCCAGCAATTAGGGTTAGTCCATCAGAGTAGGACAAATGTATAGACATTGTGATTGCATTCAGTATTCTTCTGATCAACTTTCACCAATTGATTCATTTCTGTGATTTTCATTTCATTGCATCTTATTTCGGTGAGGGTTCTGTACAGGATTTGGCTTGGACCTAAGTAGGTACTGTGGCCGTGGTGGGTACGTGCGTCGACCCCAATCGAACCTCGGTTGGGCTCGATTCCCGGTATGACGCAAACAATTTTCACGGTCCCACCTCTTTCGAGTCATTGACAATGGTCACAGACTATAACTGTCTAGAAAAAGCAGTCCGGAGTTGGCATAAAACTGTAGGTCCCTTCCACTCGTGAAAGAACAAGAGCACAACACGAATGGCTGGCCCGCTACGGGCTGTAGAATATTATGTTATTATTATTACTAAATAGGTAGTTATATGGGAGCTTTTACGGCCCTGCGACAGTGGCTCACTTAGTCCAACTTTAAGCTCGATTATACTCTTAATGGGATATGTGCTACATTTCAAAATTTCTCCACCAGCTCTGCTGATTAGTGTTTTCCCAAGTAATGTTTTCTTATCCTTGCTAGGGCTAGGCATTCGTAGAGCGTACATTGGATAGATTCTATTTCTTCTTCATCTTTGCAACTCCTCAGTGAGTCCCTCCTAAAGTCGTTGTGTGGTATATTCGGCAGTGAATGTATGCATGCCTCGCACTCATTTGCGACTCAAATTGATGAATGTTGTTGATCTCGTTTTATTCAGCGTCGGCCACTGGGCCCTGCTATTGCTTCAATTTCCAGAGTTATCGAGTTTTTGCTCTATACAGGGCTTCCTCTTTCAGTCATCTTATAGAGATAAGCGGCGTTAGTGAGTCTCCAAGCTCATTGTTCGCTTGTTCCTTTTCTTGGCTGCCAGTATGCCCTGGTACCCAGCATAGGAACACTTTGGGCCTAACGACTGTTGCATTTTCATGTCATTGCAACATTTAACATCTGATCAAGAGCTCGTTTTTTATCATAATAACTATATAATGATCTTCAGTAAAAAAGCTGGTTGATCGTTCTCAAAATGGTCAGTTGCTTTACGGACCGAGAAGCTTCCAACTGAATTATTTAGTGGCGCTTCTAACCCACGTAACGAATTGAATAAACTCTGAACATGATCATTTTTCAATTATCGTGTGGATAAAGAATAAAGCTACATTTTTGTCCAGAGTGGCGGACCGCAGGCAAGCAGCAATCACACTTACACACACATCTTTGTTTACCACCCTAAAAATTAAGGTTGACACACATACAATTATGTACGATGTCGTTTTGATAAATCGTTTATTGCTGGTGTATTATGATTCTGCAGCAACTACTTGTATCGTACTTGCTTTCTCACGAGTCGAGGGGGCCTACACGTTTGGACGACTCTGAACGGCACAGTTTGGGAAGTGTTCTGGGACTTAATGGTATCAAATACAGAAGCGTCAGCGTAGGAGTCGACGCACCTACTCATAATCTCGTCGTTCCAAACATGGGCCACCATCCCATAATCTTAATCTAATTTAGAGCTACCTTCCATCTCTGTTCACGCTACTTTCAGTCATCAAGACCAAGTTGTCTTGGATTCATGGCCCCTTGGCCTTTATTTCGGAGGTTCCTTCACTTAACCCACATGGCTGGTACATTGTTGATCATGCCCTAGATGTGGAAGGGTAATGTAGTACTCTTGCCATCCTCGATTTTCAAGTATTTCCTGTTGGGCGGTAAAATATGAAAGGGATAAAGACCGACTTTAAAAATACTACGGGGACGCCGCCGCCTCGCATGGACCTCTTGACATGTTGTTCAAACAGGTTTTGTGCAATACGTCCAAATTCCGTCTCAACGGAAGAAATCAACAAAATCTACGATACTCTGTTCGAAAGATAGATCAGCATGCAGGCATTTTAAAATGAAACGTCATTCCAAACAATTGTCATTCCTACGATGTCATTGTGGACGTTCGACCGAAAACAGGTTCTGGTGACGAATTTAAAGAGAATTTTGGAAGGGTTGATAGACTATGACTAAAACTCGGAATAAAATGAAATTCAATTCTAAGGATAACAGTTTTTCATTTTAAAGTTGAAAAGTCCTCATAAGTGGTCTTTCAAAATCTGATGAAAATGGTTCGATCCCCGATTTTACTTAACTTTCATATTTCACGGCAGCTACTCATTCGAAACACACACTGACAATGTTTAATGAATACTCCTGTCTACAAAAAGCATTTCTCTTCCCCGTTCGGAGTCGGCGTAAAACTGTATGTCCCATCCACATGTGCAAGAACAATACCACGCACAATACGAGTTGGTATAGAAACTGGGCCTAGGTCGAGATTAGAAATGAAGTATTATAGAGATGGCAAACTCCTATCTCTCCTTCCCCTCAAAATTTTTGACAACCATTTTTAAAACGTTTTCTAAAGCCAAATAGACCAATCAGAGAACGACATTTACGTTATTTCGTGAATAATTGTCAAAAAGCGTCTGAAATTCTTGGATAGGCTAGGGGTCAATCAGCTGTGAAATTGGGCATCTCTACAATACTTCATTTCTGGCCGAGTTTGATTTCCTATTCATCCTGTAATACACGAACTTGTAGGCATTGATCTCTTACTTCAAATTACGCCATTTTCCGAAACGAGGAACCACCGTACCAAGAAATGGTCCATGTACTAATTTAATTATTTCAGGGGCTATATGGCATTATGGCATTATTTCATGGCTATATGGTCTCCCTTAGCTGTGTTGTTTCTCGCAGTTAGAGCCGAATACCCGTCTGATCTTCCTTTATGAAATGTCCATAATCTAAAACGAATGTGGCTTACAACCAAACATGACTTTCTGGATCTACGTTGCTATTGTCTGGCTCGCCTTGTTGAAACCACCAATTGGTCACAGTATCATCCAATTTTGGCTGCAGAAATTGGTTTATCATGTCCCATATTGAGCACCAGTAAACAGTAGTCAGCTGAACATGTTGTTTGTGTTGCCAGCCCGCACCATCACCCATTTTTTATTTGCAACACTTGCGTCATTTTTTTTTTTCAAAATGAAAAGATAAGAATATTTTCTTTTTCTAGCATTTTCTAAATACCCTTAAAGAGTCCACCGTTATCATGTTTATTTTGTGTGCACATACTTCACCACAGCATCAGTATAAAGTGATCGGTCGAAAGGCTTCGTTTTGCAGAAAATTTGCGCATAAACGAATCAGTTTTATAATTTTTTTGTGATAAGTTTTTAATATTGGTAATTCAGTGACTCTATGTACTATGTTATTTTCATCATTAATTGGGATGTTTATATATCGAAATTTTTATAATTTTAATAACGTGAAAATCGGTATTTTTATTTCGTAGCAAAGTTTCTAGCCATGTTTGCTCTTTAACACAGTACGCCCGTTGTGTATGTATTAATTGTCTAGTATTTAATTAAGATCAAAATTGCTGATTAATTTTATGTGCTATAATATTTTGTGTAGCATGCTTATAAAAATAAAAACTATTTTCTAAGTGAGATTCTAAGTGAGGTTAAATCGTTTTGTAGGTAATTAAGTCAAACAAATAAATTTAGCCTAAATTTAGCCTGCATTGGCGGAAAGCTACGGACGTGATCTCCTAGTAGTGTGAACTCTGGAATTATGACTAATTGGTCCAACACGTTCCTTATTTATAATTTGAGCACATGTTATATTAATCAAAGTATAAGCGTCGGTTCACTTGCGACGATGTTCAAGAATATGAATTGTTCAAGGCTGAATTTGCGTCCGCTCTTTTATGAATAATACTCAAAAGTTTCAACTGAATTAGAGTAGCATCAACAAATATGTTGAGTTGTATCTCTCTTTTGGGCGTATATCCGTTTTATAAATCACCGCTAGATCAGCAGATTTGTGTGAAACACATCACACAATTGGAGGTCTTTAGTATTGCGCATGCTCTGAAGTATTCTGATTCGGTAGAGCTATCCCTCAGCACTGCGTCCTGATTTCAAACACGGGTACTCATTGATGCATGAGGAAGTTATTGCGCTAACGGTTATAATGGGTCATAGCTTACGTAGACGATTTGACTTCGGCAGCTCATTCTGTAGGAGATTTTCGTTTCTTTTCTGGAGAAGTAGTACTTGTAATATGCTTCAGTGATCACCTTGTTTATTTAGGAGTTTATCATAATTGGAGTGGTCAACCTATTCAAGATTTTATTGTAGCAAATAAACATTAGTCATTACTACTCGTACTTCATCACAAAATTACTGAAGAATGCTTTTTCATTTGTACATTCGCTCTCTGTTTTATTATGACTGGCTTATTTAATAGGGTAACCTTTCACTTTGATCACACCGAATTGTTACAGGAATCTACTGAAGTAAATCATCGCTACCGACGTGTAATAATACATAACCTAATAATCATTCCTCATTTTCAGGGTTATAGGGTACAAAATTCAACAAAGTTCATTAGCTACAAGTGAATATCTTCAAGTTCAAACCAGCAAAGGGCCAATAAAGGGGGTTAAACGCAAGACGGTCTACGATGATTACTATTACAGTTTTGAGAAAATTCCATTTGCCAAACCCCCAATCGGAGAGCTTCGATTCAGAGCACCAGTGCCTCCAGATCCATGGGAAGACGTGAAGGACTGCACTCAGGGCTGCGAAAAGCCACTTCAAGAAAATATGATTTTCAAGAAACACAAGGGATCAGAGGATTGCTTGTACTTGAATGTGTTCACTAAAAATGTATGACTGTTAATTCATGTTTAGCTTAGAATTCAATGACTGATTTCAATTCAGGTGAAGCCGGATAAACCTGCTCCTGTCATGGTCTGGATCTACGGGGGTGGCTTTCAGATTGGTGAAGCCACGAGGGATTTATACGGCCCAGACTACCTTATGTTAAAAGATGTTGTCTATGTGTCACTCACTTACCGATTGGGACCTTTTGGTAAGTGCCCTGGAAACTCCATGAATAGAATTCAAATAAAATTAGTTCTTCTTTACGCAGGATTCCTGAGCTTAAAGGACCCCAAGTTAAATATTCCTGGAAACGCCGGGTTGAAGGATCAAATTCTGGGACTTCGTTGGGTCAAGGAGAACATCGCGCAGTTTGGCGGAGACCCCAATAATATAACCTTGTTTGGTGAAAGCGCTGGTGGAGCTTCGACACACCTCTTGATGGTGTCCAATCAAACGAAGGGTCTGTTCCACAAGGCCATTGTTCAGTCTGGCAGTGCATTGTGTCACTGGGCAATGCCACCCATGAACAATTGGCCATATCGCCTTGCAGTATCACTGGGTTACACTGGAGAGGATGACGATCAAAATGTGTACGCGTTCCTTCTAAAATCAAGTGGCCCCGATATGGTGCGAGCTGCCGTGAGGATCACGAGTAAGGATGAGAAACGAAGCCGAGTATTGTTTGCCTTCGCTCCTGTTGTGGAACCTTATGTGACCGAGGACTGTGTGCTTTCCGAGGAACCGATGCAATTGATGAAGACAACCTGGAGCAACAACATTCCACTCCTGATAGGAGGAAACTCTCATGAGGGACTTCTGTTCGTTCCAGGTAAAATCGCGTTGCAAAACAATTCTCCCCAACTCTCTGGTAATCATAATTTTCCGCAGAAATTCGCCGAAGACCGATCACGCTCGATGAGGTGAAGGACTGCGAATATTTAGTTCCATCTGACCTTCACCTGGAGCGGGACAGTGACAAGTGCCGTCAGTTCGGGCTTTTGATCAAAAAAACGCATTTCGGGGACGAGGAATGCAGCCAAAAAACTTCCATGCAGTATCTGGATGTACGTCTCATCACCACTTTTGCATATATTTACTGTTGACGGTTACAATATTTTTTTCCTTAAACCAGCTCCTGTCCTACAAAATGTTCTGGCACGGAATCCACCGCACTGTTCTGTCGCGACTGGAGTACGGCACACAACCAACGTATCTTTACCGATTCGAGTTCGACTCTCCATTCTTCAACATGATCCGAGAATTAATATGCGGTAAAGGACAACGAGGCGCATGCCATGGCGATGAACTATGCTATTTATTCCACAACACGTTCTCTCAAAAATTGCAAAAAAATTCACCTGAATATAAAACAATCGAGAGGATGATTGGCATTTGGACCGCCTTCGCTGAAACGAGCAACCCCAACTGTGATGTCATAAGTGACGTTGAAATAAAGCCCTTGGCAAGGGATGATAGTGTCTTGAAATGCATGAATATATCTGATGAAGTCAAATTTATCGATTTGCCCGAGTCCAAGAAGCTAGCTGTTTGGGACAGTATGTACGAGAAGAATGTACTCTATGGGAAACTATAGACACATTCATGTACGGTTTACCAGTTTACTGCGTGCACCATGTGTTAGGCTACCTCACTTGTATTTATGTAGATATGTTATATATAACGAATTGTTTAATTGCCGCAATTTTATGTCTATGCTTAAGGAGACTATAAATAAATAAGTGTTTTCTATTGGTAATCATTTTTAAATATAGAAAGAATGAAAGATGGTCTCTGATTGTTGATTACTAACTCTTTTAGACGAATGTTCCTGTTGTATGCGACATAGATTTAAAAGAAGAATTTGCGAAGTAATATACTTAGCTCCACTGTACACTTTTGTTTCATAGACATCGAACACATGTATATTTGACAAAGCAAATATACTTCAGAACTACGTTAAATAAGGACACATAAGAACCATGTCTGTATTTATGTATGCCTTATAATGAATCTTGCCCGAGCAGCATTTCCCCCGAAAGGGTTCCCTTTTGTCTGTTAGCGTATTATGAATTTGACGTGAAACAAGTATCATGTTATAATAAATATAAAATACAAAAACCCAAGGATTAAATTGCTATCAAATTACCAACAGGTACCACGTATTGCTACCAACCGGAATCGTTTATCAAACATAAGGACGATCCAGGAGATAGGAATCGCGGCAGGCTCCGGTATGCGCAGCAATTGCGGAACAAATCCTTTGCTGATTGTCAGAAACCTTAAACAATTAAGTCACATATAAATTTTTTAATGCTATTAACACACTTCAGTTGCTAGTAAAACATTCATGTTACACTCACCTTTTCTGTTATAGAAAAGGTGTTGATTTGAAGATAAAATCCCCCTAATTGCCTGAGTCGTGTCACCCAAAAATATGTGTCACTTTGACAAATTTGTATTCTCTTAGTCACTAATGACATTTGTCACTTGCACGATGATCGTGTTTATTCCCTTAGTCACATTTCATGAGAAAGTGAGATCGAATGAGAGAGATTTTGTCACTACATTTTTGTGGGTGACACCCAACGACGTAGGATTAATTTGTAAGTTGTAACCCAAATTTTCTTATTGATAGGAATAAAAGTTGATTAATATGTTCACGTTTGGTGTTAAAATAACAATAAATCAACAATTTGAATGACTGGTCTCTTTAATGGAGGATAATTCCAATCACACCAATAAATCCAAACTTTTGCATTGTCATTATTGAGATTTTATTGAAATAGGTGGTGCACGTGATTGTGGCGGATATACGCGATTTTAAGCGATTTAAAAATTTATTTGAACGGAAAATTATTTTTAAAATTGAGATTACAACTAGGCTTACAAACTAAAGGTTAGGGTGTTGGCTCAACAATAAGGGCCCAACTGATGTACTTTGTTTAATTTAATGTTTATTATTATTTTCGGTTTATTGTTTATTTTGTATGTCCTACAATGGCTGGTGCTTACATCAGGTTGTTCAAGTCCGTGTGTCTATGGTGGTCCTTTTGGGGGTGGATATACGCGCACAAACATATCCATGTTCTGAACAAAAGCCATCCAAGAATTATACAAATGCAACCACTGAATTGAATTGAAATTGATCAAACTTGAAGATACAAATCTGCAGCATATGTTGCCAACTAGTTAACTTTTTTTGGGAAGAGAATTTGATTGGTTTTTTGTCACCTCACTCGAATTCAAGAATACAGATTTTGATGTGAAGTGACAGAAAAATGCGAGGCGAGAATTTGTCACCTAGTCTAAGAGAATAAGGGGGAATGTTGACTTGTGTTCCATCAATTAAGGCTATAACAACGGGTATCTTATATCTGGAAAAAAAAGTCGTATGTATTTTTTTTTTGTTTGTCTTGCATTGGTCAAGATATATATTGTCTTCAGAAAGTGTGACATTGAAGACTGTGCCAGACCAACAACGCCGTAACGTGATCCTTAACTACTCCATCCAAATACCAACCTTCTCAAAAAAAAAAATCGGAAGTAAGCGGCGAGTTTCACTATTGTTGGAACCGAAAGTATTTGATGAGATCGAAAAGTTGGCAATTATATCCAGCAAATACTTAAAATCTGATTCGTTTAGCCTCTGGTGAAATATAAATCTATCAATTTATTTTAACAAACGCTTGACTTTTTGGTTTTCATTTAAGTTTTCATAGAACTCCAAGATATTCGAATCATCCCTTAAATGTCTTCGAATCACTTTGTTAGTTTCTTCATCTTTAGATAAATTCCTCGTGGCTACTGTTTACTAATTTTACTAAAAAGATATATATTTTGTTCAATTATTCTTCAACTTGTATTTCTCACCACAGAAAAGGCACCACAGTTTGACGTCGGAAGTTACAATCGCAACGGCCTACTACGATCTTTACCAATCGAGTTGCAGGAATCCCTGTGTAAGATTGTCTTCAATCGAAGAAGACTCGAGGCGTTGTCAAGAAGCCATCAAAGAAGCTGGTACTGGTGTACTGGGTTTTACGACATCACCTTGGAAAAAACCCATAGTTGGACTACTCCAGCCCACTTCTGTAGACTGTTAACCGGCGATAAGGACCCAAATACCGCCGTTAGGCAGAATTTTCCACTCAATCTTGACGATGATCGACGAGAATTCCGTTAGTCTCACAAAGCTGCCGGTGCTCACGGTCAACTTTTTCAGCAACTTTTTAAAGCAGATGGAGATGCTATGGTTGGATGAGTGCACCAGGTCAAGTGTAAGATATGGTCGTAGGAGAGCATGCCCGACGATTGGAATCTCAGCATCGTTTGCCCGATCAACAAGAAAAAAGACCCCTTTGACTGAGCCAACTGCAAAGGGAAAAGTCTCCTTAATTTCGCATACTTGAGTCACGATCCTTTCTGCCTTTTTTGTGTTCACCTGGAGCCGTTTATAAGCAATAAAATGGCCCAGTGTGGCTTTAGGCAAGGGAAGTCCACCATCTACCAGATCTTCACACTACGGCCCTGGAAAAGACCCAAGAAGTTCAGATCGACACCCACCACCTATACCTATACCTACATTTGTCAACTCTTCAGGTTTTGAAGGATGATGATGAATATTTCTTGCTGTTCCATTCGGTGATGAACTCACCGAGACATTCAATGTCAAAAATGGTTTTAGGCAAGGCGGGGCGCTGTCATGTGACTTCTTTAACATCATCCTGGAGAAGAGCCCTGCACGACTCACAAGTCAACTCTAGAGGCACGATCTTCCAGAAGTCCGTACAACTGTTGGTATACGTGGATGACATTGAAAAGATTGGCAGAAAATAGCGATCCGTCATTGAGTCGTTTGCTGGCACTGAGACGGGAGCGGCTGAAATGGGTCTAGCGGTCAATGAGGACAAAACGAAGTTTATGCTGTGCTCAACGTCGACGTCTTGGACAGAGCGTCACTATGGGCAGCTATAACTTCGAGTCGGTCAAGGAGTTCTTCTGCCTCGGCTCCGCAGTATCTAGTACGAACAACATAAGGACTAAGCTCAAACGCAGAGTAACTCTTGCCAACCGATGCTTCTATATGCACTTGAGTAATATAGCCATCTCTCGAAGGACCGTGCTGACTTATATAAGACCTTGATCAACCCTTGTTGTACGGCGCGGAGGTATGGACAATCTCAATAGAGGAAGTCCTTGATTTCTTCGAAAGAAAAGTTCTGCGTGCGATCTTTGGTCGTGTTTGCGTTAACGGGCTTGCGAGGAGAAGATCGAACTATGAACTGTACGCCCTGTACAGCGACATGAGCCTAGCCAGACGACTACGGATCCAATGTCTAACGTGGCTGGGCCATGTAGAGCGTATAGACAACTCAGCTCGCATTTACGGTGGCGCATACAGGTGGAGATGGACCTCAAACAACTTGGTGTGCGACATTGGAAGCAGCCAGCCAGGGATCGTGCTAGTTGGAGAAGATCGTTGGTTGAGCCCCAGGTCTACCCCGGACTGTAGTGCTAAATAAAGAAGAAGAAGATATCCCACCCGTTCTCAAAATGACAATTGTTCGAAATGTCACAGATGATTTGAAGTAACTCTTTTGTAGTTCGGAGAGGTAAAAGTTACAAGTATCGAGCTGATTGTGTGGCTGTATACATCCACGTATGCACACTTTAAAACTTTAAAAGTAGTTAAGTAATAAAATACATTTATCTGAAAAGAAGCCTCTTTATTTATTGGACTCGAAATTAGGACTGACCTTAGTGGTTGCTGCATCGGTGATTTCTCGGTTGGTTTCTATGAAGTGGATCGTCTGATGCTGGCGGAAGTCGAAATGTTTGTTGTGAAAAAATCCATGTTCTTGCTCTGTTGATGCCACAAAGCTCTCATTTATTTTAGTAGTGTTACATTATAAAATAAGTTGAATATATTAATTTAATAATAATTAATAATAAATAAAATCAGGAACAGTTTTATTTGAGAGAGAGAGAGAGATTCGATAAACAGAATCCCTGAATTCGCTTTTTTTAGTCCACCACCATTTAGGAGGTTTCAATGTGCGTAAAGGATCGTGGGCAGTCTATCCTAAGGGGTGTGTTGGAGATTGTATCCCATAACGCGTAGAAGTTTATGTTTCCACGGTAGGTGGGTGAGTCAACCACCCCTATCGTGGAATCCGCCGGATTTGAGTTTCACTTCACCTATTCGTTCCACTTTCACTTTCTGTTGCTATCGTGGAATCCGTCGGATAGGTGATAAGGTGACCTTATCGACAGTCATTGGGTAAGGTAGTTTCGGTATTCATTGGGTATCATTTCGTAATGCAATTATGAGATTTTTTTTTAAATATTTGTTGGAAATTAAAACGATTATTCAAATTAGGTTGAATTGTAATTATCTTAAAAAGGAAACACAAGTATGCTGACATCGCATAAATATCACATTCAGTCTAATTCCTTTTTGGCGTAACTTACTCAATCTGATTCTACCCTCTACTCCATAAACAACTTTTCGACCAATCCCCTACATTTTTGTGTGCAAATATAAGACAAATCAAGCAGATCGTATGAAATAAACTGTTTTGATGCGGATAAGAAATGCCATTTTCTTCGGGAAAGTCCCGATCCGAACGTTTTCCGCGATATAGTGGAACTCGTTCGCTTTACCGACAGGGGAACTTATTTACTTTACGGATTTGACTATGCCGAAATACTTTTTCCGGCGAATAATTAACCCCGACCGCGGCGGACTCTATGTTAGGGCTGAACGCCTGGGCTAGATGTATCGGAACGCACTCGAAAGATACTACATCTGTGCAAACATACGGATGTCCAATTAACCATCTCCCTTATAACCAATTGTGTGAATTGAATAGTCTCGTATATGCAATTATTACATATTTGATATTTTTCCATGAATTCGTCATTTCAATATCCAATCGATTGCTGTCATGCGGGATATTTAAATACAATTACCAACCATACGGCGGAATTCGGCTGATATTTTTAAAATTACATCTCCCTGCCAGAGAATCCAATTAACTTTTACTTTGGGTCAAAATCATTAAATTGCCTCAACACCTGATACCTGATACCCGATACACCTACGAACAGAATTTCAATCAATCAGCACTTGGCTGTTGGTAAGCCAAATTAATCGCAAAATTTTGTATCGTCGTTCTTATGATATTCATTTTTTTTGTTTTCATTCGCATATATTTGACTTCTAGTGATGAAATGATGAAGGAATGGAAGAGCTGCTACACATAAAAAAGCTAAGGATTTCTGCGACTCTAAAAATGGAAACTGGCTAAAAATGGAACTGGTTTTCTAATTCGTGTGGTGAAGCTGTTCAGGATGGACTTAAGCCTAGTATTCGAGGTAACCTCATGTGTGATGGCATGGCCTTTTCGTTACAGTAATTGGTTAGTTTAGGATAATAGCTCATTCTGTGCGAAGCTCCTGTCTTGATATAAATATGTACGTCGTAGACCTGATTTGGTCATCGCGACTGAAAATGCACTTATAGATTGCAGCTGCCTACAACATATCCTCGACAGTATTTCTGGACACATATTTCACAATTTGCAAAGCTAGTCAACGTGCTGATGCGGGTGGAGTGGACTCTTAATGCTGTTCCCGCATCAGTCGTCAGAAACGGCACCATCATCTAATGCCGCCGCTAATCTTCGCACATGCAGATAGCGGCAGGTCGTCAACAAAAGAAAAGGGCGAGACAAAAAAGCAAAAGGGAACGGGATGCGCAACCGAGCAGCAGTATCATTTCACTCAATAGCAGAGCGTCGAGCAATACAGTCCACAGAGTTCAAATAAAGGGAATTCAATAAAAAAAATATGCGAACAAAATCGTGCTTTGATTTTAATTTCCATTTTCTGGGTTTCATTTAATTGAGTGATCGAACACATTATTACATTCTAATTCTAAAACAAGCATTCTCGAAAGCACGATCGTTGATTTATTTGGGGAGAGTACGATAAATTTGGCCAAAAAATTTTAGAGAGGTCAAAAATGCATGCAAAAAGCATTTATGACCCCTGTCTCACATCACCGCGTTTAGAAGGTAGGAGCATTTAAGAAAATAAAATCTTGATGCATAGGCTCTCCTTGCTCTTCGCTCATATGACTGTAGAGGAAGTACATCACAGAGCTTTTAATCGTAAAAGGAGTTCGTCTGCAAGTTCAGTTCAGTAATTTTCTGACTTTTTGCTTCTGTTATATAGTCTTCAATCTTTTCGATAATGAGCGGAAGAAATTTATGGCAAATACAGGAAAAGCAACCGTTACCCCTCTTTGGGTACATAGATATCAAAATCCGCACGAAAACAATATCTATATCAACACGATGGCAACATCTTTTATATTGAAGAATTATGCATTGGAAAAATATGTAAAACAAATCACACATTATCCCCAATTGAGGACAGTTATTTTTACATTTAAAGTTTTTTTTTTTTGAAAAATGTGTATATTTTGAATAGTTTATATTTGAGTCGAAATGGGTTAACACACTGTTTCATTGATTCCAAGTTTTATAAAATTCTAAAAAAGGAGTACTAGTGAATTTTTGGACTATATTTGCCACCCATATTTCCTCTCAAGTGCCAGTTTTTTCTTGACGATGAATGACCTTCTTTAGCTCTGCTGTGCCAAGGGCGTATAAAACATGGAAGCATTTTTGACTGAGAAGAATGTTCACCATTTTTAAAGCAGTGCACAAATTTTCCCTTAAGGTTTAATTGTATTGTATTTAATCCAAGACTAACGATATGTTAAGATATTCTTCCTTTAACTTTGTACTGTGAGCAATGGGCTCCCCTGCACATTCATTATCATTATGCAACAGAATGCACTGCCAGTTACATTTTGAGCTTTGACTTAACGCTGCATCCGCTACAGCTTTGAAATACTCTTTTAACACTTATTCACCATATACAGTGTTCCACAAAAGTCTGCGTATGGCGTAGAAATATTTTCGAAAAATTTTCTAGTAAAGATATAAGACATTTCTTAAACTTTCTTATTCCCAAAAAAAATGTATTTATTAGTATTACTCATTTACAAAAAAAAAAAAAAAACAATGAAATTGAAAATAAAAAATTCAGTCCAAAAAAAGTCGAAAATACTCTTTCATTAAACACTGTTAATGAAACGGTAGTTAGTTTCATCCACTAGATTGCTTGTTTTATTCGGGCAGAAACGTTGTTGAGGAACGATAGGTGGCTTTAGGTATGATGGAAGGGTGAATCAAAACCAAATAGGTAGACCATCGAAGTTCACACTAAGAGAGAAGCGTGTCATCAAGCGAATAGTGGTTAAAAGACCATTACTAATGAGTGGATAAAGGATGACTACTCAACATAAACAATTTAATAGTACCTATAATAATAATATGGGTGGCACTACAGCGCGTAGATTGTAAGGTCAGGGCCTAGCTTCTATGGCAACCACTCGAGTTGTGCGTGCTTTTGTTTCCTCACGAGTGGATGTCCCTTCCAGTTTAATGCCAAATGTCAAATGTGCATGTTAACAGGTCGCAAGACTTCTGGTGTAATGTTATCTTCTCCGATGAATCAGAATAAAGCCGTTTGAAAGTAAGGAGGCTACAAAACGAGCCCATAACACAAAGAATTTTATCGAAACAGTAAAGTATGGTGTAGGAAGTGTTAGAGTGTGGGGCTTTATGGCGTCATCAGGATTCGGAAAGATGGAACTATTCGAAGGAATGATGAACCCGTTCGTGCACACTGATATTTTTAAAAGAAATTTAAAAGCAACTGTTATCATCGATTATTATTTCCAGCAAGATAATTTCCCCAATAATACCGCACAAAATGCGAGTATTTGGCTTCAGAACAGAACCCAGAGCTTCTGAGAACGTGTCGGATGCCCTTTAATGAAAGTTCCGTAGCCACGATACCAGCAGTATAGAATCGACCCTGGGCTGCTTAAGTTGAAGTACGTTGGGATCAACGCACCAACCCACAACACCATGATCGCCACTGACTTACAGTTCCATGCCGACTCCAAACGGCCAAGGGACACTCTCTGCCTTTGAGTATTGTCAGTGATTTGATTGTCGCGCAGAGTTGGCGTCACCCATAGATAGTAATCGCTTGTCGTATCGGGAATAGCGCCTATACGTCGTAGGTTTAAGTGCTACTCCACGGCAACAGAACACACTTAGAAGTAATACTTATTATAATTATTGCAAAAAATAGTAAACACTAAACCATGGCAACAGTGAAGACATGTTCAGGGAATTTTCCGGTGTCCCACAGAGCAGATCCTTGTGGCCCTTCACAATATCAGACCTAAATTCTGTTACCTTGGGAATATTTTATACAGACTCGATAGACTCGCATAGAATCGTATACAACAAAAAAACTAGGCGCATAATTTGTAGACTTTGTGCTTCCATTCCGAAATTCCAGAAACTCACGAGTTGACAAATCACCCACTCACGAGTCAGGTCAATAGCTCACGAGCACTGCACTTTGCAATTACGAATGCCACTTGCGAACGTAATGAATGCCCGCTGTGAATTTTCTCATTGACTGCGTCGACATTCTATTAAAGGGTCGCTGCATTGGTTAAATAATATCCACTCCGTTTAGGTATATATAAATTTATTTAACTTATGTCTTAAATATATGAGAAGTAATTATTACTTAAACGTCTAAACCTAGGCATAATTAAAACAGCCTTTCTTTCGTATACACTTCATCCCAAACTTCCAGCTTCTTAGTCTCCGGTAAATCAATATAGTCTACGTCATTTGAGATATTTAAGCACTTGTGAACCTTATCCTCCTTCGAGAGAGGCTCGAAATGAACCTCACTAATAGCGTCACAGTTCGGATTGCCTGTCGTTGCGAAACTGGTCCAAATGCCAACCATCCTCTGGATTGTTTTGTACTCGTCGGTATCTTCGGGCAATCTCTTGCCATAGATACTGTAAAACAGGTAGCCAACGTCATCGGCATGGCTTACGCCACGGAACATATTTCCAACTCGCAGCGTGCGGATATGATTGTAGAATGGCGAATCGAAATCAAACCGGAAGAGGTATGTGGGTTGCTGACTGTACTCCAGCCTGTACAGCGTTGTTCGGTGGATGGCATGCCAGAATACCTTGTATGTGAGGTACTATAAGGAGAGCAAACAAATTTGTTTCAGATTTGGACCATCTAATTTGTTTGGGGAAAACTTACATCTAAGAACTCCATGATGGTTTCAGCGTTCAGTTTTTTATCGCCAAAATGAGATTTTAGCAGTTTCAAACTTATCTCCTTGCATTCCTCGGTATTCCTGTCGGTGATGATCTCTGAGGGAGCTAAGTACAGATAGTTGTCGGGATTAACCATCGCATCTCTGTCGGCCATAATGTCTAAAGAAACAGAAAATAGTATTTTTTGTCTTAAAAAATCGCTCACTTTTAAAGCGCTGATGATCTCTTACCTGGATAGAAGTAAAGGCCTTCAAATGAATTACCACCAATCATCAGGGGTATTTCGTTGCTCCAGGAATTCTTCACCATCTTAGTTGGATCCTCGGGTATAACACATTGATCGGTAATATAGGGTTCTATTGTTGGCCCGAATGCAAATTGAATGGAATTGCGCAGCTCTTCGATGGTGGGAGTCTTAACGGAGGCCTTCACAATACTCGCTCCGCTAGCTTTCGACAAAAACTTGTGTATATCGCTTTCCTTTTCGTCGCCCATGTATCCGAGAATCTTAGCCATTCTGTAGGCCCAGTTGAGGTTAGGCTGACACGCCCATGAGCAGTATATACTGCCTGACGCAATGATGGCCTTATGGAAAAGTCCCTTGACCTTTGGGCACATCATAAGTAAATGTACCGACGAACCACCGGCGCTTTCTCCAAAAAGTGTGATATTTTCCGGATCTCCACCGAATCTTGCGCAGTTCTGCTTGACCCACTGCAACGCCATTATTTGATCCTTAAGACCTGCATTTCCGGGGATGTCTAATTCCTTATCTTTGAAGCTTAAGAAACCTTTAATTAAATAAGGATATGTTAGTGCGCGTTCCTCGAGTCTATATGTGCGTCTATATGTACCAAAGGCTCCCAAACGATAGTTGATGGTAATAACTACAACATCCTTCTCCATAAGGTAGTCCGGTCCATGTAAATCTCGGCTTGCGTCGCCAATCTGGAAGCCTCCGCCGAATATCCACACCATCACAGGCAAGGGCTTGGTAGGGTTCAACTGCAAGCAATGCGATGTTAGAAATGTTTTGACTTGTTACGGATGTTCTTACATTCTTTGTGTAAACATTTAGATACAGGCAATCTTCGGTTCCCTTGTAGGCGCTGAAGACGAAGTTCTGCTGCAGAGGCACTTCGCATATTTTTGTACAATCCTTAACCTCTGTCCATGGATCTGGCTGGACTGGCGCCTTAAAACGCAGCTGGTTTATTGGTGGCTTAGCGAAAGGTATCCTTTCAAAAGCATAGTAAGTTTTGTCGTACAAGGAATTCCATTTGGCGCCCTTAATTGGACCCTTATCTGTTTCAACTACTACCGTTTCGGTGGTCTTCAGCTTCTTCTGTTGGGCCTTGTAGTCCATTACACTGAAATAGTAGAGTGGGTCAGGTTATCATCTTTTGTCCTTGAAATGTATTAAATACTACATAAATTGTTTTCACTTGGGTTGGATTTGAACTTTGAACTTTGAAATGGATGTCACATTTCAAAAGAAAAAAAAAAAAAAAAAAAAAACAGCCAGACTTAAACTTTGAGCTTGATGTCATATTTTCAAGACTCGAAAACTTTCCAGAGTGAACTTTGATTCTTTTTGAATTTTGTTATCATTCACTGAATGACCTTCTATGTGGTAGATGAGTTGAGTTCTAGGTCATAATGGATTTTTTTCTAGGAAAGCTCTTGTCATCATTTGTGTATACATGACAAGTGAGGTTTCGATTCAAGGCTTGCGGTTGGATAGGGTTGTGCGGAAACGACATGTCGTTGATTACTTGTTCAGCTCATCTCGAAATCCAACTCATGCATGTGTTTGAAAAATTAAGTATGTTACAGTTACGATGGCCAGCAAATAAAGATATCATTGCATCCGTGCATGAATAGAAACATTTCATTAATTTCACTAGTCTCGAATACTAACGCTAAGCTTGGAATATTAAAGTAAAAAAAAAAAAAAAAACAAATACGTTCAGCTTTGTAAACACTATAAGGATCGGTTACAGGACATGATAACAAGAGATATTATTTTAAGATACATATATACAGTTTATCTTTCAACAAAAAACGGATATCCAATCTGAAAGTCCAAATTTTGTTCAGTCCTGTAACATCATCGGGTTTTCAAACCCGAATGAGGTCTATAGCAAATTTCGTCTGATTGCTCATTTGAACTACACGTCATAGGACAAAAATCACTTCCACCAGCATTACACAACCATGGCTGAAATCAAATGTAACTTACGTTTGGATCAGGAATTGTCGGATTGAATTTGTCGTCATTTTGCTCAGAACACAGGGTCTTTTTGGTTTAAATAAATATAATAATTAGTCACAATCACTGTTAAAAACGCTTCCAATGCCTTTTCTTCCTTTTTTTCTTTCAAATTTGAAAAAAAAAATCTTAACAAATCGAAAAATGAGATTGCATAGGAAATAAATATTGTATGAAGTAAACTCTAATACAATTTTAATGTCACAGAACCGTTCACTTCAAGTTCTTGTGCCACACTGAGCTTTAAACCGTAAACCGCTTCAGCGTAGTTCATTTTGAAAAGACCGGTGACAACATTTCCACGAACTTTGATCTGCGATCTTTTGCACTATTGAATTGCTTGCGATGTCTGGGGTGAATATTTCGTGATAATCGAAAGAAAAAAAAATGAAGCTAGACACGCTAACCAATCCCGTCAGAAATACAAAGTCAAGTCCGCCTAACAGATGTAGATTTATGTATTCGTCAAGATGTATATAAATTCCATGAGAACAGAGATCGCTGCAAATTTTCGAGCACCTCTCTATCAATCTAATGGAGGTCAGGTCTTATCGTGTTGACCTAACACACCCTCCAAAAGTTTTGTTGACACTTTTTTGCCCAAATCTTATCAACGATGATGCTATGTCTAAGCCAGAGACCTATTTCGATAGACGAAATTTTATATTGAATTGAAAGTAAGCCTTCAGACAAATTCCAAATTCCAAAGTCATTAAAAAAAATTTAATTGATGTTGAGAATATATGCGCTGCGAAAGAAAGTAAACAAAGACGAGACACGTGCTGGTGGGCTTTCCGTTGAATTTGCTATAAGACTTCATGTGAAATGACGTTGGGAGTTTTTCCCTATGCAGTCAGCCGTAGGTGGTTTTTCGAATAATTGCGAATCGTGGAAGTGCAATAAAACTATGCCAGTGTATTAATACACTTGTATCTAGTTCGGGCTAAATGGAACTGCGTAAGAAAAATGTGGAACAGCGATGACTGCTTTGTGGTGAATTGTAGAGAAGTCGGTGAGACAGAAGTTAGTGTTCAAATCGTTCAAATCGACCAACGCACGTAGACCTTTAGGCGACGCGATGTTAGTGCGAATGTTTGGTGCGATATATTTACTGGTTGCAGCAGTCTCGGAGAATTGATTGGACATCGCATATTCGTCTGGAAAAAAGGTCGGATGGCTTAGTATTCGGTGGCTGGACATCTATTGCAATGCATGTGGATATTGTGGCAGCTATTTGAGAAATTGAACATGAATATCATCATGTTACGGATATAGCGTCGAAAGAGAGTAGAAGGTATGAAATATATTTTAAATAAGGTCATCATATTATAATTTATTAATTCTAAATTATATATATCCTCTTAAATGGTGGACATGGAGACTCATCCACGCACATGGACACTTAATTAAATAGAAAAAATAATTGTTAAAAGTGTAATAGCAGAAAGAGGTAAGTATAAATTGCAGATTGGAAAAACCTATTGTCATTGAGTGATATAGGCATGAAATTTATTGTTATTATGCACCGTGTTTTATGTAACCTTGGTAAAACTTGGCAATGTATTGTGTCAGAGAAGTGCATGTGGAGCTAGACCCTCAAGGTATTTGAGCTACTATGATAGCCTGAATTACAAATTACAACACAGACCGATGAATAATATAAACACATTTGAATCGAGAGGTAATTAATAATAATATATTGTTAAGCCTTGCAGTCGATGCTTGACTCTTCGGCACTGCTCTCCCAGAACCAAATAAAGCGATGCGGCCTCCTCAACAAGTTGTTAGAAGTAACCACTATTGAACCCAAACAAAACGTCAGAAGATCTTCGAAAAGCTAAGGCCTGAAAGCCAAGATGTTTATCTAAACTAAACAGTCTAAAAAACGCCCGTATGAACAGAAATACCTAAATATTATTTGTTTTTTTCTTATAGTATACTAGCGACCTGCCCCGTCTTCGCTTCGATAATAATATGTATGGTATGTATGGTGTAAGTGTGGAGTTGTTATTAATATTACTATTGTGATTAGTCTATACTAGAGGATGTCTTTATATACAATGAGTAGATCTGGTTTTCATGGGAGAATACAGAAATGTTTTCTTTAGAGGTTTACATCTGGACGGCTTTATCTATATATATAAAAGTTGAGCCTCAAATGTCTGTCGCCAATTCACACCTTCACGCATTTACCGATTTCAACCAAACTTTCACAGATCTTTGGTCTATATACGGTTTGAGTGAAGTTTCATTAAAATCGGTAAACGTAGGTGTGTGTTGTGCTTACGTTAAAAAACACATGAATTACCTACATGCTAAGCCTATTTGAATTGAATTAGATAAGTTTTGGTAGCTTCAAATGAAATTTTCTCTTTTAGATCTGTTGCATTTCTATTTGCTAATTTCCATAAGTGCTGGTCTACATGGTTAATATCAGGTGACTGGGGTGGACTTTCCATCGCCTTAGGTCAACTGTAAAGGATTAACATCCGCATAAATAGTGACTTCGTTGTGCGGACCTAATTATCGTGCCGTTTCTGCCAAATTTAGCTTTAATATATCAAAATATTTCCTGTGGTCCATTATGTGAATTATTTGAAGCATAATATGAAGTTTTCCCACTCCAGTTGCTGAGAAAAAATCACAACCATTACCGATTCGCCACACCATTTGTCGTCCGTCCACAGTAATTTATTTCTTTTTTTGAATTTTAAACACTCAACTGAAATATGCAAATCCTTAACGGCCAAAAA
This sequence comes from Eristalis tenax, assembly GCA_905231855.2. Lineage (NCBI taxonomy): Eukaryota > Metazoa > Arthropoda > Insecta > Diptera > Syrphidae > Eristalis > Eristalis tenax. The sequence goes on from HG993124.1 coordinate 116,862,311, forward strand.
CGTATTTCACATGTTTTGTAACAGTTCCCTGGGTATGATTTTTTAAACAAAAAAAAAAAACAATGCGAATATGATTTATTTGATTTTTATTTGATTTTGCAGACAGTTATTTTCAGATGAACCACAATGCTGGTAAGACATCATTTATCTGATTTTGAATAAACCGATTAAATTTAGTTAATGATTAAGAATACTTGGTGATTCAAATAAATTCGAAAAAATATAGTTTTGGTTAAAAACAGTGTTAACATAATTTTGCACTTACTGTACATATATGAATCTGATTGAGTGTAAGTTAAACCTGTCAAATTGTTGGGAGCCAAGAATTGTTGTCCGATTAGCAGTTGCTCCGATTATGGAGATCCCCTTAATTTACAAAGGTTTTTTTTTATAGCGAATGTATTGATGTCAATTCCTATTTAATCTAAAATTGATCAAGTAAATAATCAACAGTGTATTTATAAAGTTTATTTTTCTTTTATTCGTATGAAAACGGACCACAGCATTATCCTGGAACGCTGCCATCAACTTCTGAGAACAACCGTTTACATATGACTTTACTTAATCCAACCTATTTCACACGAAAAGTCTTTTGACATGTCCCAGAGGACCCCGAAATTGCCTCAATTTCCCCCTCCATACCAATATCCATCAATTAACGGAAACACAAACGTTGTCTATAAACTGTGGGTTCCCCAAATAGAAACAAAAAACTGAGAAACACGGAATTTGGGTGCAACCACATTACATGTCTTCTTCTACAAACGAATTGAAAGAATTTTTCGTTGCTTAACTAAACTGCATTTTTTAAGACGGAACCTCCCATTGGAAATGTGTTCAGCGAAGCGGGTATGAGCTTGTTTGACTTCAAAAGATTGTAATACGTCCAATACGTTCTGCTTTAGCTATGACAATAAATAAGGCACAAGCACAACCGTTGGAATTGTGTTTAATTGACTTTAAATATCCATGCGTCTTCCACAGACCATTGTGTCTATCATGTTCACGTGTAGTTATGCTATTAGTTCTGTTTATTTGAAAAATAAAGTTTACTAAAGGGCTCTGTTATAATTTAAGCAAAAGCATTTCATTATATAAATAAATCTATAAAATATATACACTATGTAATAATGATGATGACAGTTATTTATTTGCATTAACCATTCGTGATTAAGGCAACAAAAACGATGAATATTATGTTCGAGCAGGAGGCGGTTTTTCTATTGTGATCGACTTTTGGTGCTTATACGAGGAAGCTTCTACTCTTCTGCACTTCACGTTGCATCTGCGCTTCATATTTTTGTTCATATTATTAATTTCTTATTGTTCCCATATCTTATGTTTACAGTGCGCGTATAATAATGGCGTGAGAACAATTGACATGCAAAATAATTCTTTAAGACAATAGATATATATTTTTATTCTTGCATATTTCCACAGAACGTTTATAATGAACTGAAAAAATATAAGTATGCATACAGTAGACACTCGTTATAGGGAATAATCTAATATAGTGACCACACAATATTTAATACTGTTTTTAACATGGCAGCAGCATGAGACATGGTTCAATTCAAACGCAAACCAACATGACTAACAAGTTTAGCATAGCTTAAGCTTGTTGCAGGCTTGCTTCTTAATTCCATGGAATGTATCATTTTTGTTGTTTTAGTCTTTTTACGCATGCGTTGTTTTTCTTGAAGATAAAGTATTCTTTTTTTTTGATGAATATTGTCTTGTTTTTTTTATAACTGCAAGGAAAAATGTTACAGTGTTACACGATGCAAATTACTTATTTGATAAAATGCTAAGCTATTTTCCAGCTGAACGAAATAAGGAAGTAGACCTCATGTCTATTTTCGTTTAAAATTGCTCCACTGCTCTATGTAAGCTTTTCTGATTCATTTCATTCGTTAAGAAAATTAATATTTTTGACGAGGCGAATGCGAAATGAAATAGCTTATATTTAGGGAAATAACGCGAATAATGCGATTCACTTAGGGTAGGGTAGGGAAGGAGGACCATGTTGGTCCATTGTGGTATTCAGTCAGACCAGCACCGATCTACCACTCCAGTGATAGTGCCGTTGATTTAATCCCATCGGCAAATGGTGACTCGACCAGATTTGAAAACCAGATAAAAGCGTATTAACATTGACTGGGATTCGATCCGGGGACCCCACTAACCAAGGGCAGGCACTTAACCAACTACGCCATCCAGTCGTCATGCGATTCATTTCCTCTCATGCCTTATGAGTTACCAGATTTTATCACAAATGCGTGACTACTTATGTTTAAAAAATTCGCACGATAATTAAATTAATCGACAATAGCATTAATTTCCATCACTATTACATATATTCTATTTTTGATCCGTCTTTTTAGTTGTTGCTGTTCGTATTTTTGTACTGAGACAACTATTGGTTTGGTTACTCGGTCAAAATCAAAAATCGCATGCCTAGGTATTGCGAGTGACTATGGGTAGGCCGAATACTGAACATTGGAATACGTCATGTGTTTCTGATAAATGCAAGGCTTTGTCTAGGTACCCCTCGACAAAGAAGTGTTAATCTGCAGAAAAAGAGCTTGAACCAAGTTGTACTGAGAAACGTCGCGCACACTAAGAACGCGTCGTTTGTGAAAATGCGTCCACTGCGAAAACGAAAGTTCTATTGATTCTGAATCAATTCATGAATCGGCACTGATAATACGGGCACGAACGTTTGGATTATTGCGTGTGAGAAGCTGGGATTGTTAGAAGACCACAACCATTGGGATTCCACTATGCTCACCGCACTAGCGGACTGTCGATCCAGTTGGGGGAAAAAGATAAGGTTGTGTTGTTAGAAGATATTTCGCACTTGTACCAAGTATTTGCCCAGGCTAATGGAGATTATATTTTCAACGCTAACATTAATTGAGGATAAAATAATTTTAATAACCGGAAAACAACTTTGTGGCTTTGGTATGCCATCATCTCGGCGCAGCGGAGACTTGCCCACTGATGTGATAAGAGAAGTATTTACTATGACACCGAAGCTTCATGTCAATCAAATGGTACCTTATTTATTGCGCCAGCAAAGATAAATCTACTAGAACATTTTGCAACGTATCGAAAAGAATGGCGGATCACTTTACTTTCTTGATCCACCAGACGGCACAGGTAACATACTTTTACTTAATTCACCCAGCTTCGCAGAGACAAGAAGGATAATTAAGCCGCAATTTTATGAGAGATCTATGGGATGCTCTTGGAACATTGCCAATCACATTATCTAACAGCAAAACAAAAGACTAGCATATAAAAGCCAAGAATCATCGCTTTATCGAAAAAACAAATGCACAGAGTTTTCACCTTGTTTTCTTCTCTGGCTTACACTAACAAGAACTAGATTTGTTGTTTAATACTAGTCCCGTACAATAGGTATCTTAAATAGAATCTATGTATGTACTTTTTTTATTGCTTTAATTGTTTATTTTTGTATTGAAATTGTAAATTTATTATTAAATACGATGTATTTCGTCAAAACTTGCTCGAAATCTTTGATTTATTTATATTTAATAAAATCCAATCTGTGGAATATAAGTTATGCCACATAAACATGAACGTAGCAAAGCATTGCTTTAGGAAATTATAATGCCTACGGGTAGGAAGTTGAGGGTGCAGCCAGTGTGCCATTTACCAATGACCACAGGATAGGTAGGTAAGTCGGTATATTAGATGCGATGAGGGCCTATTGACCGCGGCTCACATACACGTGTTGGATACATTGTGTCCATATTGATGAGTAATAAACTACCCTGAGATCTACTACAATTCTAAAACCAGACAGATTCGTGTGCTAATCCTGGGAGGTTTTTCAAACCAACACCGCTTAGGTCATCTATCTCTGGGAAGAAGTATTTTCCTAGAAAATGCCTTCTCTTCATCTAGGGCTGGGCATTCGCAGGGCATATGTTGTCTGTATTCTATTTCTTCCTCGTCATTTCCTCGTTATGCGGTATTTTCAGTCGCATTGCATGTGTACCTATGTCACAGAGTCCGGTAAGGACCCCTATTAGTGTGGTACTCCTATTTGCGACTAATAATGATCAGTGATGTTGATCTCTTCTTGTTCAGCTTGTTCAGCTATTGCTGCAGTATTCAGGCTGAGCCAGCGAGTACTGGCTCTATCCAGAATCTCGTCTGCTAGCTTTTCCTTTATGGAGCTGAGTAGTGTAGACGGGATTATCAGGGATTCTACCAGCTCCGAGCACTTATTCGTGAGACTGTCCACCCTTTCATTTTCTAGGATATGTCCCGGTACCCAACAGAGAATCACCGAGTTCTCCAATAATATTTGATTGACGCTGAGTCTGCAAGGTCCAACCAGCTTTGATGTCAAAATATCTGATACTATGGCTTTTATTGCCGCATGGCTATCAGAGAAGATGGTCATTGATTCACTTTGATCTTTCAGCATGAGCTCCGCCTCGTGTATAGCAGCCACCAGGTTGCAGTCACCCCTTTGTGCCAGGGTTATTTCGAAGAGTGTAAAGAGCAATCTCCCCCCTTCTGCAGCTCGTTCCTTCAATAGTCCCCGGTCCGGAAATCGCTGATAAACACTCTTTTCCTGAGCCATGGTTGACGGAAGGTAATCGGTTTGCCCTATGTTTTGCACTGCTTTCCGGTACGGCGTGTATGTTTCCACTCATGTTTCCTTCTTCCAGAATCCCGCATCTCAGAAACTGCTGCACTAGTGCTGCACAATAAGTCTAGAGGAGGGAGGACGAGATTGATCTCAACCGCTGCCGCCTCGGTTGCTCTGAGGCAGCCTGTTATACCAACGCAGGTCGTTCTTTGTATCTAGGTAAGCTGTGTAAGTATATATTTCTTCTCAATTGCTTTCCACCACACCAGAGAGCCGAATGCTAAAATGGCTCTTACTATCATGGTGTATAGCCAGTGGTTTAAGACCCCACGGTTTACCGAAGGCACGTTTACAAGACCACAGGAAAAAAACTAATTTGGTGTGGATCATACTCTCGATCAAATACATTAGTAGGTGAGTGATTTGTTATTGTCTGATGGAATTTGATACTGCTGGAAACGAAACAAATGTCATGACGAATATCAAATTCTTCATATTATTTTTAAATTTATTTGTTTGAATTAGAGTCTATTCATAAATTAAAGCCGATCCCATTGAATTTAATTGTTCATCTATCTCCTGGATTTCCTTGCCTATTAGACGTTTCAGTGATGCCCGGCGAGTCTAAAAACAAACTCATACATCTTTAGTTTTTCTTTGAATTAGAATTATGTCAAAATTAAATACACCTGTAATACCAGCTTCTGGGCTGCAAATATTTCGCGCTTCACAACACATATTGAGGAAATTACTTGGCTCTTTACTTTCATATCTTTTGCTTCTTCCAAAGAAATTCTTTCCAACTGACGATCGCTAATAGAAATCATATTCAAGGGAAAACTAATTGAAATGTCATTTATGCTTACATCTTAGCTAAGGTGTTTTTGGTATTATTCATACTCCGAATCGGAATTTACTGGTATGATTATGCAACGGAATGTTTTGAAAATGTGTATTACAAGGAACGAAACAAACACAAACTACACAAGGATGTAGATAAGTCGTCAATTTAATTTTTTAAAGTCACTAGAGTAAGGCTCCTTGAGTATATATCAATTTTCTAGTTTTTCTAGAGTTTAATAAAAGCATGGAACAATATCAAGCATCTGGAAGATGATTCGCACGGCAAACGTATTTAATAGCTCTGTTCTAATTTAAAGAAGAAATTTTTTCGCGGCCACTGGTCTTTTAAAATTAGCACAATCTTTTGCTAGGTCACCAAGCTTACTCAATACAGGGAATGTAGAACTAGAATGTTGGGACCGGACCGAAACTTGGAACAGCCCTCATGGGATAAAGCAGGGCAATAAACCGAAAGAGGGTTGAGCAACAACATCCGTATCTTAACGGGGCACTGCAGACTCAAGGAGCACCTAAGGCAACGAGGGGTTTCAAAAGAATATCTCAGTATACTCCGTGGAGGTTGAGTTAGGTTAGAGTGGCACACTTAGGCCAAAAGTAGGGCCGTTGTGTTACCACAAGGTCTAATAGATCCTAATTTGCGAACCATCTGGAGCTCTTAATAAGGCGATGGAGCTCACTGATGCTAATACTACTTAGTTTTATCAAGTGATTAAACCTACGGGATTAGAGGGCATTGCAGCTGTAAAGAAGGTATGAAATGGTTTCTTTTTCCGCTTCATCCGTAGGTTTAACCCTCGTTATAGGGGAAACCTAGTCTTGATGCGTAAATTCCAATGGTGCTCTTTCTAGCGAGTTCGTCTGCTTCGCAATTCTCTGATCTATGTGCGGGTGGTTGAGGAGACTATTTATAGCCTGCGAAGGGGTAGTTCGCATCGCACTGCTCGTCCAAATGCATGCCATCCTCTTCACGATTTCAAACTGTTTGCAGTAGGTTTGTCTAACGCAGTCCACCAGATCGTATATGGGTCTGACCGCCCGATACGAATAACCAATGAACCACTCGCGGTTATAGACCCCATTTGCACCCTATAGCTTCCTTACAGCAACCATAGAATCATACAATTTTTTTTTGACGCGGTCCTGGATTTTGGGCTTTCAGCTTTCATCTCTCATTCTCAGATTTCTAAAGGAAACAGGCTTAGAGAGAACACTCTAAAAAAGATTTCTTCCACATATGCACAAGAGGAACCCATAACTCTTAATTCAACTCTGAATATACACATATGCTCTCAACAATTATAATGCATAATTGATGATGCATAGTTGTATGAACCACGCTTGAATTTAAAACGCTCTGGACCGTCTTCCGGTTCTGAGTAGAGCAACCTGGCCGATAATTTGTTTATGCCCAAATGGTGATGATGTAATTCGAATGACCGCACTTCATCCTTAGTGTGCTCGTACGACCGCTGCGAAATTCAGTGACCATAATACGGAAGGGAGAAGAATCTCCGAAATACCTTCTAAAACTGTAGTCAGTTTCCTTGAAAGTTTTATCGCGCTTTAATTCTGTGACCAACCAGAGTTATTTCGGTCACAGTACAAAGCTTAATATGTGACTGATCTGATGAATGTTCTTGCCTATGATCAAAAAAAAGATATGAAGAGATTTTAAAAGCACCCTCATACTGACTTTTTGTCGGACTATAGTTTGGTCGGGCCGACCCGAGCTAACGTTTCGCCGAATCTTTAGTCGGACCATATCTCAAATTTGCCCCGGAATAATCGTTTTTTTTTGTATAGTTCTTCTTTCACTATTGCTGATCCAATCAATATCAAAGTTCATTAAAACTGGTCATTCGGTGAAGGAGCGAAACATTAATGATTGAACCCAATATTGTCGGTTTCTCTTCTTAGTCCTTCTTCCCCGTTGCATAAGAAGAGCAATAACTCCCAAGTACCAACATACAAATCTCAACGCTTGTCAGGCAATATATCACAGAGGCATTAAAGATTCAATGAGACAGTGTTAATAATGATTATTTCTCTTTTACTACGTAAAAAACGACGTCTGAAGCAGAATAAAGTAGGTTTCGTTGTTGCAAGTGCCTTAGGGTTCCGCTGTTATTTAAAAAGTCTGAACCTCCGCTTTTTTGAATAGCTTTTTACACAAGTCTTTATTTATTTGCACATGTCATGTACACGTTAAATTTTTTAAGCCCCATTATAGGTGAGTTAATTGAGTTTTAATGTAATCAACAGCTCGAACAGAAAAACAAATCGTTCGAAAGGATTCACTGCTTCAGGTGAATTAAAATTCACATGTACAAACCATTGACGTAATAAATGTCCATCTCACATTTGGAAGGTCTTTAAAACAACTTACTTGATGTCGCTGCGATTAACGCTAACTAAATACAAGAATTGGAGCTTACTACAAATGTGGTAATCGGAAAAATGTAGGCTTTGTTAAAGATCGATGGAATTAGACTACCATAGCATTGAGACTGTCCTTGTAACTAGCTGCAGACGTAGTACAACTAAAAGAACTTCCATGTAGAAAACCATCAAATCGAAAAGTATCAATGAAATACATTCGGGTTCTACTTGACAGCGGCGTGTGCCCCGGCAAAGAGGCAACGTTGATGCAACGATCACTCTCTGTATGCACGTTTTATGCAATAAGGGCAGCCAGTGGTTATAGGACAATCACGGCGCATATGAGAACCGTGTTCCGTAGGTGAGTCCAGAATCGGCAGCAAGCCAAAGAAGTAAGAAAAGAAGCTTAATGGCCAAGTAGATGGGACAACTTCGCAAGAGGATGATGGACATAAATTCAAAACTCATTCCCGATATGTAAATTCTGTCAACAAAACCGATAGATAACTGCAACTAGCATCTGAAGCAGTTTCTGTCTGGTCATGGCGGCTGTCGAAAGAAATCCTACACGACAATTCTCTCTTCAGATGGAAAAGTCCAGACTTAAAAGAAGATCCAGAGAACACAGCTGTATTTTACTGCAGTCGACTGAGTTGACAATCGCTTTCTTATCTCGTTGGTCGTAGGGAGTAAAGTTTGGCATGAATTTGGAAGAAAATGAATTTCCTGTATTATCCCTATAATATAACAAAGGCCCGAGAATGATTTAAACTCTTTCTAAAAGTGTTAAATGTTCTATAGCCACTGTCTTCAACCAAACGCAGGCATGAAAGTTATCATTTCCTGAAAAATCTAGTTAAGTGCAAAGAAAACAGACTAATTAATATAAGGCTCAAAGTGTTTGCAGAGTAAATGTCGTATTTTGTGAAATAAAAAATACATACTATCACTTTCTGCAGTTCAAACATAAATAAAATATAATTTCTTGTCACTTAATCACTTAACCAGTCAAACTGGTCAAAGTTCTTGGAATCAAGCGCAAGAGCATCACACAATGACAAATATTCTTATCAGCAGTCTGTTTGCTAGTTCCTATTTCAATTTATCAGCGGCACACATTTATGTACAAACAAGTCGGCGAGCCCCATATAGTAAATCTTAGTCAAGAGATCCGTTGGCCACACCCCTCATTTGAATAATACATAAGTGTGAATAGGACTTTAGAGAGTACTTGCTCGTCTATGAAATATCTGTGTACAAGGAATGAGTCTTAGATTAGAGTCGATGTGTGTACGCACATAGTTCCGGGTTTCATGGTCACTTCTGTGACTCTTTTTCTGTGTCAAAAATGCCAAACGGACGAAAGAGCCTGGTTGAGAATTGCTTGAGGATTCCACGTGTAAAAGTTATTCCATGGTGTGATGGTCGAATTGGTTAAAGCATTACATCACAAAATGGTCTTTAATCCATAGATTCTCGAAAAAATAATTTCTTAGTTTAATACTTTCAATTTAGTACTTAAGTCCATAAGCATTTCTTACTGCATTCTAGTCTTCAAACACATATTTTCTATGTTTGTTTTAAAATGTGGAATCAAAGTAATCTATCGTCTAATCATGGGACAGGTTACATATTCGGAATAATGTGAGTGACCCATGCGCAGCCATGCTCTGGAAATGAATGTTGGCTTGGCCTTGACCTAAGCTGTGGATCACAGTGAGAATATTTTCGAGTACTTTTGGATCTCTTCCTACTACATCGAGGTCGGATTCTCGGGTTCAAAATATACATTGTTTAGTTGCCGAGCCACACAACAGTCAACACCGTCTGCATTTGCTACGAATTTCTACGAAAGTAGAAATGTCGATTTCACTTATAAGGACGGAGGGATAACCTGACCATCTGCGCCTAGCATCGGCTATAAAGATAACCAACTTCCTATAATCGGAATAACCACATTAGGAACTAGTTGCCTGGTTACTTGATTGATACTTTTTTTTTATTCAAATAACTGTCAAATATAATACAGGTTTCATTCCTCACCGGGCACATTTTGCTTGAATGACTTGTTAGCTTGCGAGACGAGATTTGCTCTGAGGTAAATTTAAATGCCAATGCACTTTGTAGTTCCGAAGGTAAATTTAAATATATAATTTAATTTTTTAGATTTCAATAAAAAATGTACTCGTATATTAACACAATAGCGCCCAGTTTCACAGTTCAAAATTTAAGCTGCACCCCCACTTTAGACCACATTTCAAAGATTTATTCGGCTTCACTCGTTTAAAATTTGAACTGAATTAAATTTTTAGTTTATGCTAAACCATAGCATACTTCAGGTTAGAACTGAGTTCTGCATCACAGGACCAAAGCTCCATTTTATGTCGTCCTTTTGAGAGCCAGAGCATTTTGCTAGTGACAGCCAGAGCATAAGACTAGTGATGTTCGACGATGGAGTACAAGTAACAACAGGTATCACTCCAACTAGGAGTTCATTTAAAAAAGGTACTCTTAAAACATATTTATTACCACATAACATTTCATAGACTTCAACAGAACAGAAATAAAGAAAAGGCAGTTCAAAAATATTGCAAGTAATAAAAAAGTAAGTATAAAAGTAAACTAGTGAAAAAAGTAGTTAATGCAAATTTCCGTCCTGTGTTTAGGATGGCACTTTGAAGATTACAAATCTTCATTTCTGCAGGCTACCAGGGGTTCATCTTGAATTTCTCCCATTGGTTGTCCCATCAAATCAAACAGCATATAAATTTCCACATACGCATTCAAGAACATGGGGTGCTGCATCACCCCAGAGAATACCGTATTCAAAAACAAGCGCCTACAGCAGCGAATGGTACCTGACATATTTAGCGCCAACTACTACGAATGGATGCAGGAAAATCAAGGTATACTTAAGCTACATTTAAAATAAAATTGTATGCGGTGACGGGACATACCTGTCGTTATCCGAAAGTTAAAAACATACCAAAAGTAAATATTAATTCGTTAATTCGTGCGTTATTTTCGTCTGGTCGCATATTCCAGGCGTATTTCGGCTACTGCTCTCTTCAAACGGATTAATTGTGTTCGGTAGCGTTGTCCATTGATGGTTTCACCCGGTTTTAGCAGATCATAATACAGCACATCCTTCTGATCCCATAAAATACTGTGCATTACCTTCGCGCCATGGATATTCGGCTTTGCCGTTTTTGCCGTTTGGCTGGTTGGTCGAGTTTCACACATGATTTTTTGCGCTTGGGGTTGTCGTAATGGATCCATTTTTCATCACCAGTAACAATCCGATGCAAAAATGATTTCCTTTTGTGGTGTAGTGTCCCCGCAAAAACACTTTTTCAGGCACAAAATTCGACATATTTGAGTGAGTAAAAAGTGTTGTTGTTTACGCTTCAAATGAATGACATATACTAAAATGACGTACAATGAGAGTAGCTTTCCAACGCATGCTCCAATGGTATAATACAAGTTACGCCATCTCTTAGCAAACCGCCCGAATTAAGTAGAGGAAATAAAGCAGAGGAAATAAAACCGACCAAGTGTACTTGCTGGCAATATCGCAAAATACCAAAAACTATGCACAGGAATTACTGCTACCGAAAGAAGTCGTTTATGGTGAGAACGTGCAAAATTAAAATGAACTGAGCAATTATTTGCTGATACGATTAAAAAAAACTTACGAAAGCTGTGTTCGGGGTTCGTTTATTCATTTTATTCAGTTCTGCCGATTAAATTCAGAGGTACGCTGTTTTGAGGTACAATACAAATAACAACCAAATAGTTACGCAGAATGTGCAGACGTAGCGTCTGGGAAATACACACGCCAACGAGGAATGCATCGGTCACCTGAGTACCCACGCCGACGAAGAATGCATCGGTCACCTGAATACCCACGCCAGCAACCTGCACTATTTAAGGTAGTTTTAATATAATAAATAGTTTTATATATAATAAAATATAATAAAATAGTTTTAAATATAATCGAGTTGTAATTCATTCGAGTAAGGGAAAGCTCTGCCCAATTGAGCAGAAAATTAAAATATAATTTTTTAAGTTAATAAAACTCAGTAGAAACTCAGTTTACTGTCAAAATTGTCCTATCTTGTTACACCATCATGAACTACATATTATCAAATGTTCAGGATTTAAATTGACAACAGCTGGAAATTTTCGGACTTTTCTGCAGACCTATCAAACTTATCCAACTTGAAGAGCGTGCTCCATATATTTGTCATCGGCAGCGATGATAAATGCAATGTTTCAAATTGCCCATTTTGGCTTATTATAGAAATGTAATAAAAAATGTAATGTAAATTAAAAAAAAGGAAAAATGCAATAAATTATTCACGTCTTCAAATTTTAAGGGGCGGCAATTTGGAGAGGTTAAAATCGTTTGTTTTAAATACATAAAATTGACAAAATTAATTCTTTTTTCGGTCCAACGAATACATTTACAAAGCTTACCTGCATCACAGTAAGTAATTAGACATTGAATGTCGGACGTTCCTTGTGTTGCTTAACAACACCATCCAATGAACTCTGCTCACTAATATGCAACTACATTTTATCAGAAATGACAAGCAACAACAATTATACATAGATGTTTCTTCTCTAAACTCTTTTGGATTAGTTCGTGTTATTTTTTGATTTGTACTTGATATCGAATACAAAGTACTTATTTCAGGACAGAATATCTTTGTTCTCGTAATACTTAAGAATGTGAATTGTCAACAGTCAAAATATCTGTCGGAGATTTTACATTTGATGAACAGGCTAGAGTTTCAGAAAAACGAAGTTGCATTTAAGTATTGACCATTGAGTATTCTTAATACTTTCTTCGTGGGCTCTTTTTTTTACTTGGGTACAAAGTCCCACTTTCTTTTATTCTTTTGAAATTGCCTTAAGTGCACACAAGGACTGATGCAATTTGGATCCTCTGATAATATTTTGTAATAAACCACGCACGAGAGATCTCCAGGCATCTCGATCCTGTGACATTGACTCTAACCCAACAGGCGTCAAACTTTGCAGTTTTTGGATTTTTTTTAACCATCCCGTCCTGGGTCTGCCAAGCGGTCGCCTACTTAATGGGATCGCATTCAGCGCCTGTCTCGGAAATCGTGACTGTAAATCGACAATTTCAAACTTGGTTTTTTGTGCAATTTCGAGCATAATATCGAGGGTAATTACCGAAATTACTCAATTTCGTCTAGTGGGAACATACTATGATACTTCAAATATGTCACCTCGATAGATTTGTATCCGTTCTATGTGCTGATGCTGAGATGAAGGTTAACGTGGACAAATAGTTTCAAGAACGCCTGTTCAATGCTTGTTGGAAGTTTAACCACATTTAGCAGGTGCTTAAGTATCTTGGGATTTTTTTCAAGAGTTTTAAGAGTCTTAACTTAGTACAGTTCCAACTCTCACATTTGGTCATGAAATTTGGATAATAACCGAAAGAATAAAAATAGGTCACCTTGCCGTAGTGAGTTACAAGTTGATGTACTAACTCACTACGGTGAGGCTGCCAGGTTGAATCCGAATTTTAAAGTCACTGACAATACTTAGGACTATTCCAGTCTAGAAAAAGGTTCTCAAAATTGGACGTGCGGAGTCGTTTAATTCTGTAAGGCCCATCCACTCGTGAGTGAACAATAACACGCATTATAAGAGTGGTCATTATAGAAGATAGGACGAGAATTGTGCGAATGTGATTACTAACATTTAATGCAGCTGTTGGAGTTCCCAGACCGCATTCGGATTATCGGTCAGTCTTTCAGAGGCAGAATCAATCGATCTTGCCGAACTAAACTTTGCAAGCTTTTATATCCATAGATACTGAGCTATGAACAAACCAGCACTGCTTATCTTCGATTCGCATTTCTAGGAGAAGTACTACAAATTGAGAAGAGACAATAAATATCTTGAAATAGATTTAAATCGATCCATCCTTCCATAATGGTGTTTTCAGTTCTTGTGAATAGTCGTTGACAAAGTTTTACTTCACCCTTACACTCTGCTCAATAGCTTCCTAACAGACCCTGTCACTTAAACCTTATGCCTTTTAAATAGAAATAAACTAGTCTTAGTTGTGCATTAACTTTTACCAAGAAAAGAAACCTGCAGCCGTTAAATTCAATTGAATCAATCAATTATGAAGTAAATAAATTGAAATCGTCGTGGTGTAGTGACTAAGTGCATCGAGGTCTATGGCGCGATCTCTGATCGGCACAATACCACTTTGCACGAGTCAATGACTTTTCAAAGCTTTTCAAAAATTACCATTCGGAGTCATCATTAAACTGTATGTGACAGAAAAATAGCAGACACAACACGGGTGGTTGCTATAGAAACTTGAGAACAGCTCTTCACGTGTTTCGTTATGTCCACTATCATCAATTAAATCTACTCGCATTCGTAAACCGGAAAGGCAACCGTGCACTTGTGTGTATGGGATGCTGACACATGAACTTGTGATTCCCATTAAGCACTGTTTCTACTTAACTAGATATAAAGCGAACTAAAGGGGAACACATAAACCAATTTATTACTGTTAAAATCGGTTGAAAAGCTGGGTATGAGAATCACTTTTACATGTCGACTGAGTGAGCTTATACGAGTACGTAACCGGTTTGCATTCATATGTACCGAATCTTGTTGGCCAATTAAGCTTATTTGCGTTTATGTCTGCATACACCTTTCAACAAGATTTTCCTTTCATGACAAGACACGATGTGACCTTGAAGAATTTGAAGTTCACACAGAGTTCAAGGATTTTGTTGAAGATTTTACTGTCTGCGACGACGAAAATAGGCCCGTTCTCATGTGGGTGTTGTTGTATAAGTGGCTTAATTTTTTTTTTGTATTTTTTTGTTGTTTTTTAATGTACACAGGTTGTACAAATATAAGACTGAAGAGCATTACAATTGAACTCTGTTGCACAAATTTATTGAGAGAGAATTTTTCCCTTGATAAGAAAATATTTACTTTGTTCTTAATGTTGATACCACGTGCTTTGCTCTTGGGTAAGATTGAATGTCACAGTGAATGATTGTGTCTAGACAGATTTCTCGCGGAGCCTTCAGAGATTTTGCAAGTTATATCAATTAACAACTGTAGAAGAGACAGTTATAGTTTCCTTGGATTCTTGTCTGAATTAAATTTTTATTTAGAACGCAGAACACTTATATGCTGTGTCCACACTTTCACGACTGACTGTATTTTACGGTCACGTGCACTCAATTTGAAACTAGAGTTGTAAAAAATGCACTCATTTGAGAAATATCCACAACATTTTTTGATTTATCCACAAAATAATTTCATTCATGAATTCTTCAACTTCGGCATTAAATTTGAAGTTACTTATACAGTCTATCCAATAATTGTTGTGTTTTCATTTTAGTTCTTGCAACTTGGATGCTTGTCTTGTAATAAATGTTTGAACGAAATTTCAATAAAAAGAACTGCTAAAAAAATACAGAAAATGACGTGGCAATATCACTTTGTAAAGATCAAAGTTGCATTTTTGAATTTTTTTAATATGTCAAAACATCTACTGTATATAATTCATTTGAATGAAAAGTTTCATTGTGATTTCAATAATTTAGTGGCTTCACGGACTTAGAGACTGATTCACGGAAATAAGGAATTTTTTGACTTTGTATCATCAATTGGTGATGTGAATAAAACTGGAGGAACACTCTGAGTGAAAACACACAATTCAAGTATTTTCGTTAAAGGAAACACTAAATGAATAAAAATGTCCTCAAAGTAGGTTCTATCTCTCAAGTTGACTAAAGTAAGGGTGGGTGCAAAGGTTCAAGTTCAAGTCAATTATGTTTTCAGACATATACAAACGAATATCAAATAACTATAATTAACGACGTTTCGATGACACAGGGGATAATTTCAAGAAGCTGTATAGATTCAAGTATCATAACATGGAATGCTGGAATCCGTGGTGGTGCTATGCCAAGAATTGAGAAGATGAAAATATTCCTTCGACACATTGGTAACCCGGGATCCCAAGTTGGAGTGGGTGAAGATTCATACACATTTTGGCAAGATTTTTAATTTTTTAATTTATTTATTATTATTCTCGAACGCAACGTTTTGGTTTTTCCAAGCAAGTACGGATAAAATGTTAAATATTTTATAAAATCGTCTTCCTCCATTCCAGATGTATTTTTTTGGGGGTTTCCACATAATCCGTGAAAGTATTCTTCTTCCGAAATAGTATTCTTCAAGCTTTTTCTGTCTTGAAATCACGTCCAAGCACACTCAATTTCTACAAGTTAACTCTTATTAGATTCCATCTTTATTCACATTAAAACGACGATAGGATTCAGCTGTCAAAAATGTGAGTGAAGACGTTTCCTAAAATTTAAATAATAAATTTGTATTCACACCAGATGGAGATTTCCCTACAAAATACATGACATCACCCAATGACTTCAACATTAAGTCTTACTTCAAGTCAATGTTCTTCTCCTCTATTGGCGCACTGTAAGATAGGACCCACATAAATCACATATAAAGGATGATTTTTTAAAAGCTAAAATTCAGAAAAATGCATGAAATCTTTATTTGAATCGATAGTACGGTCCATATAGTTTAATGTTTGAAGATTATTTCATGCAAATGTTGATCTTGACTTCGGCCGGTTTCTCACTAATAAATGCTTCAATGTTGTCTTCCAATGCGTCAATTGAAGCGGGCTTGTCTGTATAGACATGAGCTTTAACATAGCCCCACAAAAATAGTCTAGACGCGTTAAATCGCACGATCTAGGCGGCCAATTGACCGGTCCCGAACGTGTTGCGCGTACTGTGTGGCATATGGCACCGTCTTGTTGAAACCACATGTCGTGCAAGTCATGCTCTTGCAAGAAGCGCGCGATGAACTTTCTTAACAGAGCAAGCATTTTGATAATAAAATTCAATAATTTGCAAGCGTTGTTCGTTTGTAAGGCGATTCATGGTTAAATTATAGACCGAACTGAAGATGTTTGACAGTGAAACAAAGCACGAAACGTGCGTCAGCTGTTTAAACCAGTGTTGCCAAAAAGATAATAGCTAAAAAATCACCCTTTAATAGCCCCAAAATTTACGGAAGAGCTTTGTTGATTGGTTTTATTAATAACCAGTAAGCAGTGAAAAAAGGGATAGCTCCAGCCAGATTTGAACACAGACACAGAACCTGTGGAAGTGTGGTGGGCTGCGCACTAACCCACTCGGCCATCGGACCCGATAACTTCGAAGCGTTTTTTTCCGTGCATATTAGGTATAGGAGTGACATACTCACATACAAAGCGCTTTATTATAGAGTGATGATGCATAAATGTGGCTGAAGGTCATTGGTGTAGGTTTTAATATCCTCCCCTAATGCGCACTGGCTATTGTCTCGTTCACATGTAAACTTTTGTCTTCAAATATCCCCGTAAAAAGAAATCTAATAGTGTCAAATCACACGATCTATGATGGAAATGCTTATGATCAAAGTGAGTAGGGTAACAGCACTAGTGGTCGGACGCCTAATATTTTTTTCACTTTGCTCTTCTCCATTTACTAAAGTCTTGTATGAAAAAAAGTTTAAAAAATGTCATTGAATGCAGGAACAAAACCGAATACTAAAAATTTGTGGCCGAGCACTTGCGCAATATGACTTTTTCCATTATTCTGACGGTAAGTCATATGAACCTGTGGCTATGTTGTTCTTCAATCCTTTGATGGCTGTGTCGACTTTTTCAAAGCTAGGTGGGAGGACTAAGATGAATTAATATCCGCTTTGTACTGCGTGAGGATATTTTCCAGTTTATGGGCGGAAAATGGAGTGTAGAGTGTTCTTACATTCCAGGAGTCATTGTCCTTTTTCGCGCCTTGTCGTCGTTGTAAGTCGGCCTGTTACTCCGAGGCTGCTTGCGATTGGGTTTGTTTTATGTGAACGATTTAGCCCTAAATTAGTTCCCCATATAACGAGTGTTGTAAGGCCTATCCAGAGGGCGTCGCTAGGAGGCTGTATGTCAACTGCCTCGATATGGATCGTTTCTGGCAACCCGCCAAGTTGGAAACTATCAACAACTTTGCCCTGTGTACACACCCCCTGTTTTAATATATCTTTGTGCCTTCTGGTCAAATATTAATAGCATTTTAAACAACATACTTTAGTCACCCACGATTTGCTTACAATTTTTAATTGCAGTTTTGGAATATTCATAACACCTCTCAAAGAGAGGCGATATTTTTTGGTTCGGGATATTGGTGATTTTTTTGGTGTTGGACAATATAATTTGAGTTGCCCGCAAAAGCTAAGTCGCGCTAAAAAAGAAAATGAAACGAAATTATGTCATCTCCGTATAGCGATGCAAACGATCGAATCGCAGTTTGGCAAACATCGATGTTTCGTTCGTGAACATCGATGTGTTGATAACCGAACATCGACGGCAAAACTCGACATCGGCATTGGTCATTTCATTTTGATTGAACACCGGCAAAATGATTTAAATATAAAATGTGCTTGTTTGTGTACAGCATTATACAAGCAAAAGGATATAGATATCCATCTTCTGCCTGCCCTGCGCCTTGACATCATCTGACAGGGATTTTTATACGATGTTTGTCACGTGTCTTTGAAGGGGAAAGGGAAGCTATTTTTAAATGTATTATTTGCGTTGCCACATCTCACACTGCGCTGCGTATAGCTAAACTATGAATTTACCCATTCGGTGACTGAAGAAAAGTAATTCTACCACGTTTTTAAGACATATATGTACATATACATGGTCACCCATAAGGAGCCTATAGCCCACGCCATCCATCCTCCATGAACCCCATGGATACATACGCCTCTAACTTTAAGACCACTGGATCCATATTGTTCAAATCTTCACCTTACTTATTTCGCAGAGGAATTTTGTTGTTTTCTGGTATACTTAGTTGACTAGAAATCATTTAAGGCTCTTGGGTTGAAACTAAGTTCGCAAATAAAGGCAACAATTTTAAAAAATAAGGCAAATGAAACATCAAAAACAGCAAATATCGTTGTTAATTCCAATTTTATCATCGATGTTTGTCGTGGAACCATCGATGTTTTCAAACATGCGAACCAACAGTTGCACTGGCTTGAAGACGATATATTGTGGATTCCGTATTTAAAGCTGCCCTGTATTTTCCAGTTCCAAATTCAAGAAATCACACGCATCTCATTGTCGAAATTCGGAGCAGGTTTGAAAAGGCTCGGAAGTCTATGAGCCGAATTGCACGTAGCATCCCGTATGTTAGAGTAAGGCAACCGGAACAATTTTCCCAAGTTCCCGAATTCGGCCATTGCATCGAACAGCTCCATGCGATGAAAGCTGTTCTTTTAAAATCGATAACGAGATGCAGTGTATTGATTTTAAACTCGCTGGTCTTCTCCAGAATTTGCCGCAGTGTGAAATATAGTTGATTTGCCGGACCGGAAGCTTAGTTTAGTTTATTTCATTTTCATCAAAGTTGTTGAAAGTCACTCTAGTACGTGTCAACTATTGCAGTGCAAAATAGCACAAGGCTAGGTGGGTGGACTGGTGTTGGGACTTCCTGCTCCCCTATTAGGCGGGTTCGCTAAGCGGCTGTGACGAGTCTGTAATTAGATCACCCGTAGAATTTGTAAGAGCATGCGCTCAGTTCCTAGAGCCCGAACTCAGGCAGATAGCAAACACAAACAAAAGTCCAAAAAGAAAATATATAAAAAAAAAAAAACATTAAAACAGCAAATGGTCCAATTTCATAATAATTTTCTATTTAGAAAAAATATATTATCATTGATAACAATCCGTATATACATTCACTGCAAGTGCTCTGTAACATTTCAAAGGACTAGTTCATAAAAATAATTATTTATATATCTATCTAGGAAGGTATACATTTACCAAGCTAAGTATAAATTAAATTTATCACTCATAAAATGTATACATAGTAAAACGTACAACAAAATATATGTATATTTCAAATGTTTTCTGTCAAAAGTGTAATAAATAAATATAGTTCATATGTCATCATATCGCGATTCCGATAGGACTTCTCTCAAAAATTCATTCATGTAGGTACATTTATAGATGCGTGATTGATCCGCAGTGATTCAATGCTCTTTCTTCATTCAATTAGTTCCTAAGCTCTACAGGTTT
The DNA here is from genome assembly GCA_905231855.2 of Eristalis tenax. Classification (NCBI taxonomy): domain Eukaryota; kingdom Metazoa; phylum Arthropoda; class Insecta; order Diptera; family Syrphidae; genus Eristalis; species Eristalis tenax. The sequence goes on from HG993124.1 coordinate 116,882,365, forward strand.
AAGACTTAGATACGTATTGTGACCAAATTCATACTTGTACGTATGCATGTCACATATCAGTTTCTATACCTAGAGTCTCTAAGTGCATACGAAATTTATTCAAAAAAAAGTTTCGTGCATTTTGTTTTGTTTTGTTTTTTTTTTAAATATATTCCAACTACAAGTTTATCTAGTGTAAGTTCATTCCCCTCAAAGCAATTCATTCTCACCAAACAAACTCTCCCACACTTGCAACTTGTGCACCTCAGGTAAATCGATAATTTGCAAATTATCGGCAATATTAAGGCACTTAAGCGTCTTTTCATCTGAACGAACGGGCTGCCAGAATTCTGCTGCAGCCGGATCGTAATTTGGATTGCCATCTGCAGCGAAATGCGTCCACAATCCAACTAGCCTCTCAATGGTCTTGTATTCGATGGTGTGTTTCTTCAATTTCTTAGCAACAGAGTTGTAGAAAAGATACGACAAATCATCCCCATGGCAGGTTCCACGGACTTTTTTCCCACAGCTCAAGATCCGCAGATGGTTGAAGTGTTTCGAATCGAAGTCGAAACGGTACATATAGGTGGGTGCTGATGCATATTTAAGCCTAGATAATACTGTTCGGTATATTGGGAACCAGAAGTATTCATGTGATACCATCTGCAAGACAGAATTTAGACTAAGGTAATTTAGAGGTTCGGGAAGCAATGAGATGATTGAGACTCACGTTCAGATATTCGTACAGTGTTTCGAGACTGGGCTCCTTGTCCCCATAGTATGTGCGTTTCAAACGCAATCCAAACTCCTTGCACTGTCCGCTCTCTCGATCAATTCCGAGTTCTATTGGCACGACATACTGGCAGTCACCGAGTTCGTTCAGTAGTTTTGGATTTCGTTTTGTGTCTGTGGATGACAAGGGGGGATATTTAAAATTGCATATTTATTCATGTGGAGGACATAGGTTTGCATTGAAAGTTAAGCAAATTTAGCGTCCAATAAAATTATAAATTTATGACTTCGTTCGCATGTTAGTATGGAATAAAAAAAATATTGCAATCGGGGCGTACAAAAGCATTGCACTCACGATATGTATGGTCATGATAGTTGCCAAAAAATTATATAATATTTTTAGTTACAATCGTATTCAAATATATTGCACAAAATCACACGGGGCACTATCGGATACCAGAGGTCTTCTCAACAGAAATTTAAAAGAACGACTGCGTTTGGTCGCAAAAATAGTCCAGTGAACCTACCTGAATAAAGTAAAAGTCCCTCATTTGAAACACCACCAATTATCAGTGGTATACGATTACTCCAAGATGAGCGCATCATTTCGATTGGTTTCGTTGGCACAACACACTCCTCGGTGATGTACGGCTCTATCACAGGTCCAAATGAAAATCCAATTCGTTCACGTTTCTCCTCATCTGTGCAGAGATCCTCATTCGCCTTAACAATATCAGATCCCTTTGCAGTCAATAAAAATTGATAAACATCACGGTCATTATCTTCCCCAGTGTAACCAGCAGTGACAGCCAATCGATATGGCCATTTTCGTTGTGGTGTCACTGCCCATGGTGACAGAGCATTGCCCGACATGGAAATTGCCTTATGAAATAGGCCTTCAGTCTGATGTGTTATCATCATGTAATGAACTGATGCTCCGCCAGCGCTATCACCGAACAGTGTTATATTATTACTGTCGCCACCAAAACGTGCACAATTCGCCTTCACCCATTTGAGTGCCATAACTTGATCCTTTAAACCGGCATTGCCGGGTATTCCAAAACTGGAATTCTCCATGCAAAGAAAACCTTCAATATGCCGGCGGGAAAAAGAAAAAGAAAGAAAGAAATAAGAACGAAATTACAATAAATGAAAATTGATAGGCTTACCAAATGGTCCCAAACGATATGTAATCGAAATCACAACAACATCTTCTCTTAACAAATAATCAGGACTATAGAGATCACGGGATGCTTCGCCAAATTGAAATCCACCGCCATAAATCCACACCATAACAGGCTGTGGCCTTGTGGTATTAAGCTATAAAAAAAGGTAAAACGAGTTACAATCTTTTCTCCGAGGCTCAACGACATAATAATACCTACATTCTTGGTGTAAACGTTCAGGTAGAGGCAATCCTCCGATCCTTCAGTCATTTGAAATACAAAATGTTTTTGCAGGGGTTTCGGACCCATAGACGTACAGCTCTTCACCTCTGTCCATGGCTCTGGTGGCTGTGGTGCTTTGTATCGTAACTCCCCGAGGGGTGGTTTCGCGAAAGGGATTTTCTCGAAACTAAAATATGACTCTCCGTAGATAGATTTACGTTTGACACCCTTAACAGGTCCGTAGACTGTGTTCACAATCGTCTTCTCACTTGTGCGATACCGCCGTTGTTGTACCTTAAAATCCACCATTCTTGTGGAGATAACAGAAAGAGAAGAAAGTTTGTTATGTCATTTTAATACAATATTCTACACACTACAACATTCATAATCTGGGCAAAGCCAAGGCGTGTGGCTAATTGAAGGAAAACCACGCGAATACAATCTCTTCCACGTTGAGATAAGGCGTGCTACAACATTAATTGTAGTTTAAATATCGCGTTCGAATCAAGAAGCAAAAAAAAAAAAAATGTGAGCGGCATCGGTGATAGGCGGTATAGGTGAAGCGATGTATTCTCGCGTGAATTCGTCGACATTTTTTGTGTGCAGGGACACAGTATATTATCCTTGTAGTTATCATAGTCTATAAGCAGGTGAACACCTGTTCGCTTGGGCACATGTGCCAGATATAATTCAGAGTAAAAGGTGGTGTGATAACTGATTATGTACTCCATACCGAGAGCACACACCAGTGTACACAGCACATGTTTGGTATACAGTTGCTTTTAGTTTGGGTCATGGTTTTATGGTTCGTGTGTGATTTCGCCAATTGTAAAGTGAATAATGTCACGGTCAATTTCCGACCTCTACACTTCTGAGATTAAATTCATGAACTCCTGAGTGATAATTCTGTCAAGTAAAGTTCGGAGTTCGTTTTGTTTTTGTTCAGTAATGGCGGATGATATAACTGAAACGTTCAAATCCGGGTCGCAAATGAGAACTTACACTCGCCCTTCAGGCTGAAGTGAGCGAAAAAAACGTTCTTATCAGAACTCGTCTGTAGAGTCAGTATCAATGTCAATGGGGGCAATTAAATGTATGCATATTGTAATCACTTTACTGTCTGTTACAGTAATCGGAGGGGAATGCACTAATAAACGGGATTAGATATGAAGGTGACTGAAGTGTCAAGGATTGCATCCAACAAGAGGTAATCACTTGACAGTACATGTCAGAGAGTGGACAATTAATTTGCCATGCCGCCGGTTTGATCTTGAAAACATGGTGAATAAATGATCAACAAGAGGGATAATCGTCTGAGTGTGTTCAACTATCGAGATAAAAGTTTCCTTAATATCTATGTAGTTTCCTGTGCTGCCTGATGACGTTTCTTAACGATCTGATAAATCCTTGTCACAGTTGTTCCAAGTCAGTAGAAAAGACCTCCACATTGCTGAAAATATCGAGAAATTCGGATCGAGACCTATCGATATAAACTCCCCTGCATAATTTTGACATCCCATCAAATCAGCTTTCTGTTTGGAATGACGATGGAGATTAACTGCTTCGCCAAGGAAAGACACAAAAAAATCAATGTCCAATGCTTGACAAGTCGATGTAGCCAGGGACTTCATCTGCCTTAGCTCCAGCTCCAGAGTTCCAAAAAAGTTAATTCTAGCTAACAGCCGAGCAGTTTCATTAAGAGGAAAATGTGCAATAGGACTATCTCTTCGTAGTCATCACGCCTGTCTCCCTTTTCGAAGCAGATCCAGAATTCATTCGGATTTTCAAGAAAGAAGCTCTGCTTGTGATTTTGGATCTTGTTTCCATTCATGATGGAGGAGAAGATTAAGCCATCAGTTTTACGAGTTGTACAGAGACGTGATTGTAGCCAGGCCTTCACAGATCCAACTTGGTTCCTGCCCGCAGAGGTTTATGCAGCATAGGAAGCATACAACTTAGACGCGGGAGACCTCTATTGCGCTATTCCATAGATGCGGAGTGGAAGACTATTCTGGCCGGAGCTCAGTTGTCATTACTCCAACCACCATAGGCCTTGGATCTGTAGACACCTGGCCAGGTGTCAAGCTCATGTCGCTGTACAGTCCGTACAGTTTGTGTTTCAAACATCTCTTTCGCCGTCAATGCAAACAGGATCGAAAATAACAGGCATTAATTTTCTCTCGAATACAACAAGGACTTCTTCATTCGTCTTGCTGCCGGTGCCTGCCGTACACCAGGAATAGAATGATCAATGTCTATATAAAGTCAGCTTGGTCCTTCTATAGACGTATCGATTACTCAATTGCCTCATAGGCCCATAGAAAAAGCGGTTGGCAAGAGTTATTCTGCGTTTGGTCTGAGTACTAGTTTTGTTCGTACTGTTTACTGCGGAGCCGAGGTAGAAGACGTCGTGATGCGCCGATTGTGATGCGCTGTTCAAGGCGTCGGTGTTGCATGTTATTTCTCGAGGGTTGCACATACTTAATGTTGCCACCTTTTACCGTCAGATCTATGTAAGTTGTTTCCATCTCAACGCCAGGATACGACTTGTATGTATGCCAACAGTCTTACGGTAGACTACGGGAAGATCGCCTCTAGTATTATTATCTGTTATTATTGTTGTAGATCTACTGTGACCCCTTTTTAAATGTTCTCTATTGCGAGTTTCCCTCACATACAGTTCTTTTCTAAGTTGTATTGAGGGTAACGAACTAACTGGGATTGGAACTAACTTAAATGTACCTAGCTCAGCGCTAACGAGTCACTGCGCTTCCAGAATCGTTTGGCGATCAAGGTTCGTGAGGGTGCCTGATGTTGTTGTCCGCCAGCCCACATAATTTGTGGTCTTCCATATCTTGTCTCGGACGAGATTCTGGTTTGACCTGTGGGCTGTTTTTATACTCCGAAACGGATATATTCGTAAACAACATATGCCTTCAGTTGTTGCTTTAATGGTTACAATAATGTTGCACAATGTTCCTGGTCACATATTGTTTGCACATGTGTTTCCACAAAATATAAACAAAATTGAAGTAAAAAGAAGAAAAGGCATCAAATCTCAAAATAGCAAATTTAGTCAATTGGATTAAGTTTTAAAAATGGTTCACGGTCGTTCGGCTTGTTGGAATTATTTAGCGACTAGCCCTCGACATAGATTTTGCACTTTTCATTTCAATTGAAGCTGAATTAAGCTTACTTGAAAAACCTACGGATTAAGCCCAGAGGCTGACCATTGATGAGAAATGTGGTGCAGTTAGTTATCCCTCGTGTCATTTAGCAATTCATGAACGATTGAATAAAACGATATTCATTAATTTCCATAGTCTTGGTACTCAGTTTTTGCACACCAATACATTCTTTGCGCTGCGTAATGATAATCGATTTTTAAAGAAAGTGAAAATCTTTGCCCGCTACCTTACTTTTCCTCCGCACTAAATTAAGTGATAGTGAATTCATATCATTTTCAAGTAAATCCGATGTGATATATATTCACATCGATGATATCACTCTATTTGCTGTGATCACATATGGAAGTTCAACTATTTTTCCATTCGTATCTCTTGAGAGAATATGACAGGAACGAATGAATATGCAAATTGCAAGTCAATTTATGTGAGCAGATAGCAATCTTACTTGCACAGTTTGAGTTTATTTTTCAATTCATTGTTTTGTTTTGATTTATGGATATAATGGCAGGTTTTTTTACATTGGATCATATAAGTCCCTAGAACGTTTTTGTTTTGCGTATCCAAATGGGGCGGCTCGCTGTTTTTATTTTACTTCGAAGTGGGTGTTCGATAGCTACATTAACTCGAAACATACAGCAAGATACTCAAATTCTGTTTAGTAAGCAAAAATGTATTCCCTACAATCATATTTTTGTTTTTAATTTTTAAGCTTTTAAAGTGTTTCGACCTTAATTGGTGTAAAGAATAACCCATAAATGTTTGACATGTGTGTGCCTAACCCAACTAACTTGTAAAATGTTTGCTCATATTTTCTACCAAGCTTCTCATTACCAAGAAGACCACTTTCACTGCGCTTGTGTGCTTCCCTGAAGTCGTTTACACTCTGGTAGGTTTATATCAGTGTGGCCTCAGGTAGGTTAAGTATAATACACCAGATTTTCACACTACGGTAGATCGTAGTCTAGTTGACATTCCTGCTAAACTCGTCGAGGACATTGACGTAATTGGTAGAACACAGCGAGCAGTCGTTTACTGACATTGACACAACTTAAATGGGTCTGACTGTGAATGACGGCAAAACGAAGTATATGCTATCCTCGAGAAAGGTCAATCAACACCAACGTCATGCAGAGAGCGTCAAGATGGGATGCGGCACAGAGGCGGATGAAGACGTCCGTGGTCTTTCCGAGAGAAAGTACTGCATACTATCTTTTGTCCTGTTTGCTATGATAGGTCTCTAAGAGAAGATTCAACCTGTAACTCTACGCGCTGTACAGCGACATGAGCCTTGCCAGGCGTCCACGGATCCAACGAGCCTATGAGACAAGGCAAAAGAGGACGTTGGTGTCTAAGGTGACCAACTAACTAAGACAACCAACTTGGCGTGCCAATGAGCCTAGTTGGTCCTGCATACTGTGTCATTGCAGGACATTTCTACTTGAAGGATCACACCAGGTTACTTAACGTCATGACTAACTACTTCCACAGAACCTACGTGGGAGAAGAAAAGTTATAACGGACCTAACCTCACTAGCCTGGTGTACTGGCTAATACACTACGTTTTTTTTTTTATTAATTACATCGGATATTTGTTGAAAAGACAAGAAGTCTTTTTTGGAAAGAAGCAGCAATTATATTGCGAAGGATCGTACACCGCCTGTGTACAAGGTACATGCATATGTGTATTATCTGTACTGTGGTCTGTATGTATTTGGTCTTAGAACAGAGAAACCCGAGAGAAAAGGGATGAAATGTCCAAAGTTCAAAGGTTGACATGCCTCTGTATTACAGGGGCCATGATAACTTTCCCAACTGCAACCATGGAGGTGTTGTTGGAGCTGACTCCATTGCATCTGGCGGTAGCAAAATGTGCAAATAAAAAAATCATGAGAATGCCAAAAGAAGGGATAGGGAAAAGCAGGTGCATTACATTGCGGCAGTTCGATGCACTAGTCAAAAAGCTTCCACTCCTGACCATTGCGAAGGATGTCGCGATAGGGAAATTCAACTTCCAAAAGGAGTTTACCATTAAGTTCAGCGCCATAAAATACTGCAGCAATGAATCCATAGTAGACAGAATGAGCAAAACAGTGAAATGGTGTACAGGTGGATCAAGAACTGATGAAGGAACTGTGGCAGGAGTATTTGGACACCGGACAAAGTACTACGAACACTTGGGCAAATGCACCATCATCTTATAAGCAGAAGAATATGCCATAAACAGATGCGCTCAGATCAATCTTGACAGGAATTGTACCAACTGCGACAAAGCAATAATATCGGACAGTCGTGTAGCTATCCTGGCACTAGACTCATATATCATCAAATCCAAGCTCGTGTGGGAATGTCTACAGAAGCTTAAAAGACTGGGCAGGAGTAACAGAGTACAATTGTTGGATAACTGGCCATATATGGGGATATAAGAAAATTAAATAACCGACTCCCTCGCTAGGAAAGGAGCATCGAAACCTTTTATAGGCCCCGAACTATTCTGCCTTGTAGGAAATCACTTCCTCATAGAAGAGTTCAGGGAACTAGAAAGAAGGAACCAGACGCCCATAGCATGAAGCAGGCCAAGAAACTCTTGGGTTAACATAACCGGAAGAGGTTTGAGGCATGTATCAGAATGAGCAATTGAGCATTGGCTCTAGCAGCCTTGAGAAAATATAATGCAGCTATAATGACTGTTCTGTTTATTAACAATGGCCTTTGATTGCTTTGGCATTCGAACTGAAATGTCAACAAAATTAATTGAGTATACCATACCACAGACTATGACCATCATGGCCAGGAACTGACTTGAGAACCTTTCCCATGGCACTTATTCATCACACGTTCCTAAAGGATGTTGTATCGTTACATTTAGAAAATCATTCTGAATAAATGAATCAGAACAATTTGTAACATCATTATTTCCAACTTATATGACTAATGTCGAATGTTAGGAGAAAATCACCGATTCTCGTGGCAGCCTGGTTTGTGTACACAATTTAACTTCTCAATAATTGTATCGTCATGCTCTTGATAGAAGAACACATCCAATTATGCTTGATTCTTTCTTTCGCATGTGTATTCTGGCAACCTTCCAATCAGAAAATACCGGTCATTTGCCATTGCCCTCAATTTCAGCTGAAATTAGTCGTCTTTGGTACCGAGCTTGCGATCAATGCTATCCACAAGCAGCAATTTATCAACGAAACAAATAAGCCCTGTGCGACTACCGTCAAAAATCACAAAAGCACAGCCCGACACTGCCAAACGCTGTACATAAGAGCGCGTGGCAATCAATGTCCAAGCAGGGAGTCTTCGTTCTGAAAATGTAATCATTTTTAATTATATACGATGAGTATTATCACACATGGGTGTACAATCACAGAGAGCACGCGTTTGTAGATTGTCTTATGGAAATCAACCCAAGTGCTGGTGATAAGCAATAGCAATTCATCAATACGATTAAGACACTAATTTAATCTAATGCCAGTTTAAAGTTATCAGCTCGCTGCGCCCATTACACTATGTTAATCGTACGAAGTGAATATGTACGAAGTGAGGAAACGATCTTGAGGAAACGAAAACATGCAAAGCGGTCTCGAAAAGGTGCGAAAAATATAAACACCATCAATCATCAGTCAGTCATTTCGGCGTGACTAACTTCCGTATTTGTTAATATGCGTGAAATATACACGTTGTCTGTGTCTATCAAATTGTCCTAAGATCAGAAACCCTGCCTGAACCATGAATAATATAGAAGGACTGCTGTGGCGTTTTCGTTATGTGCAGCCCTACGCAACTGAACCTCGCTGCCTGCATTCGATTCCCGGCCATTACGTCCAAAAATAATTTTCACGGCCCACCTCTTTCGAGTCACTGACACTGCTCAAATGGTATTCCTGTCTAAAAAAAAAGCTTTTCAAATTGGCCTTTCGGAGTCGGGGGGAAGGAGGTCCCTTGCACACGTGAAAGAACAATAGCACGCACAACACGAGTAGTTGCTGAGAAGCCAGGCCCTTTCCCTCTACGGACTGTAGAGCTATCCATATATATTATTATATTTTTTAAGAAACTTGCCAGCATTCTGTAAAACTTCCGCCTAAAGTTTTAATGCCTTTTAAGCGATTCACCACCATACCACCCCAGGGACTGGGTGGTGTTGCCACGTTCAACTCTCGAAATAAGTTCAGCATGTCGTGAAGGCCGAGCATTGATGCTTTCATTCGCCTTATTGAACGACTCTTCAATGGCGAATATTTTGTCATCGCGTACGAGGCATGTCCCATTCCATGATTCCAGACAAATGAAGTTAAAACTTTTAACGCGGAGTCTTTCCATAAATCCCATATGTCAAATATCAATGTGGTTCAATTGGGTGCACTCATCCGTTGTCATATGCCCACTTGTGTTCATAGCTCAAGGCCAAGTACTTTTCCTATTGACACGAGGAAAAATACTTTATCCTCATTCGAAATAGGTGTGAGCGGGCAGATCAGAGGAATTTAGGGGTCGTTATCATCACGTTTTGATATATTCGCCGGAGAAGTAATAAAATACATCCATACAAAAATTTAATTACTTACAACCCGCAAGAATTAAAAATCGCGATTAAATAAACGAGAATTCTTTCACAACAGGCAAATCACCCGAGTTTGTAGAAATAGCACTACCTAGAGCTCTGTGGTCCGGTTTACCATATTATGGTGAAATATTAAAGCTCGACCTCTGCGACCTGTTTAATGGATTTGCATAGCATTGTGATATATGAAGGTATTAATTGCACATAGCTCACTATAACTGTCGTATGGGGAAGTTGTTTCAAATGCAAACCTCGGATACAAATTAAAGCATCACCATTAGCCCTGTGGGAAGTCAAATGAAACAAAATACAGTAAACTCATGAGCCAAATTAGCTTAGACTTGAAGTCGATAGGATGGTGTAACTATCATTTCACCCTGCTCTTGTGTAGATATTCCGCGGCGTCTTCCGAAAGTATCAACACATTAAGTTCGCCCTTCTGCCTGCTCTGTACACACGTGAAAGATGCCGGAGCACGCATTGTTTCACTGAAGAGAGACACAGAGAATTTATCATTTCCAGTAAACCTGATTTATAACATGTTCGGGCAGTAAATGGAACGAGATTTGCTCGTACGTCCTTGGGTTGCAAGTAATGCCACTGAGAGTGGATACACAGAGAAAGGCTTAAGAGGTCGCGTTGCTGAGTGGAGCATAATTGTTAACCAACTCCGCGAAGTAATACGTAAAAGTGGTTTCCCGGTAGAATCGTCGATGAGTGTATAAGTGTGGCTTAGTACGTATGCGCGAGAAATAAAAGAATGATAACTCTCTAACCACGCATGACGGTAAGATGGGTGACTAGTACATAGCCATCCACAATGTCGCTCCGTATGCAAATTTGAATTAAAGGTGACATCATTCAAATCTCCTTCAGTTCTTAATTATTAATCCTATAAATAAAAAACAAATGGCCTTCTATGAATCATTGGTCAAAATTAAAAGAGAAATAATGTCGAAACTGTGTTCAAAACTCGTGAAATGAAGAAAGACTACTTCTCTAAGCCTGATATATAAAGATAGGCCCCTCTACGAGGATGGTCGAATCTGAATCTCCAGGTTCAACAAAGAGAGGAAGGTCCCTATAACACAGCCTCCATGGATTTACACTGGCTAAGACCATCCATTGATGGCAGGCCTGATAAGTAAGTAAGTACTCTCGGCTAAAGTACAAATATTGCATTTGAGGTGCTGATCATTGTCGAACTCACAACATTCGAGAAAGAGCCATTTATTGGAGTTCTAAATTTCGTTACGTTTTCGATTTACGAACTGCCGTGCAAAAAGTTTTTGAGATATCCTCATGTTTGTTCCTTTTTTTCATATACATAACGTATTGGTCTAGAAAACTGCATTAAGATTGCTTTCTTCGGAGACCCGTGTGAATAAAATATTAATAAGACCGCAGACCACGAATATGCTGTATATTCACTTTTGCAGCTGACTGTATGTCACTTAGGTGCATATTGACAAAAGTGTGTAGGTGTTTTTTGTTACACTGGTGGCCGCAAGACGAGTTTTCACGGAACACCGAACGGTCTAAACATGATTTTCTCAATTTTGCACTCTGCGTTTTTCTTTGTCAATGTCCTGTTCAGTTCCGTTCCAAATGTCAGTTCAAGTGTGAATCACCTGTTACTCGCCTGAACTGGGCATTACCTGCTTGTCGGAATGCTTGTTTTACATTTTCGGAAAACTGTTCGCTTCATTCTTTGCACGATTATGATAAAATTGCAGCTAGGGGCTTAACTAGAACCAAGTTCTGGGATACAAATGTGTGGCCGAGTCATCGAAATTAGAGTGAAACTCCTCTGCAAATGGGCCTTTGGTGGTGGAAATATGATCGACGTCGAATTTCATAACATTTTTTTATTGTACATGCTTCAATCCAATATTAACTTTGAATGATTCCACATCCATTGAAGGAAATCCTAAAAAGGTGGCTTTAAAGCAAAATGGCGCCAAACTCTTATTTCCAACTGACAACTGTCTTTACCGAACCTCACAATTTATTTACGCACAGTCTAATTCGACCTAATTCAATAAAACACATAAACTTCAAGGCAGGTTACATTAACTATCCTTTAGCAACTCGATTTGGAATTTAATTAAATTTACAATCTCCCATTTTTTTAAGAAATAGTGACTGTGGACTAATAAATGTGGTTGTGTCGTCTTAAATGTCGACGACTACGACTTATTTTTCATAATCGAATTTGTTGACACGTGTATAAGGAATATATTAATAGGACTTGTTATGAAAATACGCCCATCACACGAATATAGATGTATAATTTTTAATTAATTTCTGTCAAAAAATGTCTACAAAAAGCTTCTGTTTTCCAGATGTACCTACATACATCATTTGTAAGCAGATCTTGCCCACGATAAAAATAATTTCCTTTAATTCGTATTGATAATAATATTATATCATATGATAAAAATTTATCTACGGAATAAAGTGTTTTTTTTTTCGACACAATTCTAACAAGATTATAATTTAGTAGTTCGTGCAATCAACCGATTCGGAGTGAACATTTAAGTACCCAATGGCATAATGATAAATACATAAATAAAAATAATCTCGAGGCACAGTGGCAGCCATGGTGTTTTATACAATACCTACTCAATTATTCACTTGTGCTGCGGCGGCATTCTCGCATGAGTCATTTATCTGTGCACACTCTCCGACAGAGTGTACTTTTTTTCTATTTTTATATGTGTCTATATTTTTTTGCTGCTGTGATAAAATTGATTTTTTCCTATAGCTTTAAGATTAATTAGATGTGATGTGTGATATGCGAAATATATACGAAATTTGGATTGAGTTCAATGGTAAAAGTCTCAGGCGATATTCAAATTCAATTCCGAAGAAGAATTCATTCGTGTTGTGGACATGTGCTACGATCAGCACAGTCAGGAAGCACATGCGGGGGCCAACTGTTCACAAGACGATTTCAAAGAAGAGAGCAACTTATTAACCTGGCGAATCCATAGGCAGTCTACGCACGAGACTGTTTGATGAGAATGAAGCGATGACATCATCAATGTGTCGCCTCGGCGCGTTGTTTATTTACGTCAGAGTTTCAAATTAAAATGCTTTTGCTTGATAAGGTTAGCGAATTAATTAGGATAAACTGTTGTACGATTGAATGGAGGATTCTAAAATTAAATGCTTCAGATTAGATATTAACTAGGTCAGATGACGTTCTAAAACATTGATACGTATTTATTGTTTTGCTGTGTATTTCTACTTTCTATGCAATGTGTCATGACAGTTTGGTTATGTTGACTGGAAGCAGCGTGCACCGAAACGTCGATAGAAGACAGGGATTGCTCAGGCTAAGACCCTCCATGCGACACAGGCCTGGTAAGTAAGTAATGTGTGATTGAGATTTCATATCCAATTTTAAATTTGTAAAACAATGTCAACATTTCCAAACACATCATTTGTATTCAGGCAATTTAACGACTGTCATTCTGTATACTATGCAAATAAGAACTACCTCAGTTCTCTTCAGAATCATCAGGCATCACTTGTCACATAGTGAATGACAGTTGTTTTACAGCTTTGCGCTAAGATAAATGTTTAGCTTCAGTACTTAAAACAATAAAACGGTTAACGATTCCATTCAAAGCGTGTCTGTGTACTGGATTCCAACGCTAATCACAAATTATGTAAGCACGTATTCACCTAAAAACAGTACACACAAAAATTTATTGAGACATTAAGAAGGATTGTAAATGAATTATGTGTAAACACACTGTTTTTGACACGATTTCTTTTTGACACGCTCCAAACCGATAGGTCATTATCTACTTGTTTTAGTTATGCCTACACCCGCCTGTGGATCAAAATCAGGGAAATAATTTTCCGCTCCGGTTGCGCTGCTAAGCACTAGCATTCAACACATTAGCCAGGCAGTATTTTATAAATGAGAATTATTTCTCAATTTGAAAATCGGCGGAACTGAATTTTACGAGAATGGATCAATCAGCAATTCTGCGTGAGAACAGGTGTTCTTTCTGTAGAAAGGCTGGCTGCCAAATAAAACTAACCGTTGCATCAGAGTGAAATGTTTTATGGTTTTGTTTGACAGTTGGCAGTACACGACAGTAATCCCTACTCTTAGCAACGCTACCTCGTACAGTGAGTGCCAATATAATCCCAAATAGACTTGGGTCCAGCTTCTACAGTTTCATAGGCAGGCTGCTATTCAAAATAAACATTTGATAAAATGCCATAATTTACTTCAAAGAATGATGGTATTGCGGAATAATGCTTGACTCGTGACCAGTCAAATGTTTGATAAGACGTTTTACACGGAACTGCTACCGATAACAAATTACTCGTAGTTCTGTTTAAGATATTTTGCAGAATTTGTTTCACACCTAAATTGATATGGACGAGTGAACAGATAACAATTTCGGGGGACACCAAAAAGCGTGACACATGCTGTGAGACTTGCGCCATTTGAGGTATCAGATGTTGTCAACCAACAAAAAAAAAATTAAAATAACTAACAGGAGCGCTGGAGAAAAAAAAAACAAGTTTCTTGCTTACTGAGCTTCATGTCTCTCATTATTGGTCTATATTGGTCCAAAATATGGTCGGGATAGTGATCTTATCATCATCAGCTGTAAGGACTCTGTATTTAGAGGAGAGACTATCAACGAGTAATTTCACAAAGCGTGTCCCAACATTTTAATTTGCCGCCATTTGTGCAGTAACAAAAAACAATTTGACCAGCGATAGTTTGGGAATAATAAAAACAGAGCGTCATACGATTCAACGTGGTTTCTTTATGGAAAAATATTTGGAAAATAGTGACAGTTTGTATGTGCAGAGGTGACTGGATGCGTTGGAAACATCCAAAAACAGGCTCTTCTAATATCGAAGCATAGCGCGAAAGTGTTGGTGGAAATTGCGGAACATCAATTCGACATCCTAATAATTGCAGATTTCAAGAAGTTTTCTACAGCATATACTTACTCACAAAAGATCTTTTTATATTGTTATTTAAAGTCAAAGGTCTATGTCAACAAGCCCAGTGCCAGCAAAAGCCTAATGTGGCTGATGTGTTATTCCATAAATAACCCTAACTTATTATGATTAAATGTAAAATCTACAGTAGCAGGACTAAAAACTGTGTGTTTCTACTCAATCGCACTTCTATTCTATCACATTCTATGCAGTGTATTCCCACAAATTATTTTCATATGCATCTACAGATCACTCGAAGCGAGTTCCATGAATGGGATATATAATAACAACAAGTGGGCGTGTGTTTCTTTTTTCATTCAATCATCGCGATGAGTCTCATTTTCATTTTGTTTGCTTGAACTTTTTACTCATCGAAATCGTTGAGTCTGAAGATCAGAGGTGACTACTGAGAAACAGCTTATAGACCTTACTGAGTGTCAGAGAGTTGGATAACCGGAACATTATTTTTAAAAATGATTCGAACGTGTGGGGAATCGAACGTGGGCTGGTTCGAGCGTAATGGTCGACGCACCAACCCACAACGCCACGGCTGAAAAAGTATGTACTTTCAAATTGTCAAATAAACTAGCGTTCACATAACCAGAAAATGCAGTTCGAGTTTCAATATATCAAAAAAGTGTGAAAATCTCTGGACAAGTCCACAGATCTTGTTTACGTGGTCCGATCAAGACTGTACGAGAAACCTTAAACCTTACTAATTTCCTTACTTATCAAGCGACACTTGAAGCGTCCGAGATTGAGCTCTAGCTGCCTTCCATCGTTCATGGTCCAGGGAACCCTGATTCCAGGTACCCAGAGCAAACTGTCTTGCTTCGGCGGTGATTTATTCTTTGTACCTTCTCGAACCAGGAGACGAGACCATAAATCTCACGTAGATTTTTTCTTTCAACACCAAGACTCAGCCCGCTGTTTTGCTTATCGTCCAGCTTTCGACTCTATTGAGCAGGTTGCCAATCCTGCATTTTGTAGAGCATGATCTTGGCACGGAACGTTTTTTGGTTGACAGAAGATATGTACTTCTTTTTGTTCTCATTGACTTTGAAAGCATTAACTACGGAACGTAGGAACGAGAGCCGCTGTCGATGTCATGTGCGTTACCCATCACTTGGACTGACTTTTAGAAGATAGTGCCTTCAGTGGGTACAGCTGCCCACCGCACTATTATCTCCAGTACCAGATCGAAGAAATCTCACCACAGCACATTTCCTTGCCTAAATCCAGTGTAAGCTTGAAGCGGATCAATTTTCCCGGGGTCCCGAAATCGGCCATTGGTTCAAATCCTTGCGATGAATGTTACGTATGCGGCTTTGCCCATCTGAAGTTATGACTTTTTTCCCATCTTTCTGGCAATTTGTGTATTCCATCCCAAAAGAACTGCGCCGGCTTAGCAGGCAAGAATGGACCAAGACAATTTTTGATATTCTGCTCTGATGTGAACCGTAATTCAGTGAGAGCTGCATCGAGGTTCTGCATCGACGGAGAACTCCCCGCAAAAACACTTTTTCGGGAACAAAGTTCAACATATTTGAGTGAAAAAAAATTATTGTTGTTTACGCTTCAAATGAATGACATATACTGAAGTTATGTACAATGGCAGTAGCTTTCCAACGCATGCTCCAATGGAATAATAACAATGTAATAGTACAAGTTACGCTATCTCTTAGCAAACCGCACGAATTAAGTTTAATTAGTTTAAATTAGTTGTGTATTTACACTCCCCACCGAATTTGATAGCAATTAAAATGCAGTCATTCATTATTGTGCGAAAATTGTTTTCAAATTCTATATTTTGTGGTCCCTCAGTCGTAAATTTAATTTTATATTTTTATTTCATTTCTTTTTTTAAATTCCTGTGGTATTTTCTTATTTCGCGTATTCCATGTTTTTACTACACAAATTTTTACTGCAAACAAAAAAGATTTTCCAAGAGCCGCGCCGCCGCCGCTGCCGAATTACTAGCCCACGCATTTGCTTCGCTGAATACATAAAGTTAGGAATTCCGATCATGAACAGGATACTTCTTTTCAAATTCCTACAAACAAATGTTTGCTTTTTCGATTGTTCGCGTGAAGGGGGTAACGGGGCTAACAAACGCCAAATTTTTGGCCAGCTCATGCTCAAGACGTAATGTAAATACTCCCATTTCCTACTATTTAGGAGAAATATGATTTGGTTCAAAGCAAGATCGATGTTCTGATCCTGATGTGCCCAAATATTGAGGTTATGATTTGTTGTTGGAGAAACATTTTTCGTTAATTTTAAGTTAATCGCCCAATTAATTTATTTATGAACTAGGATAAACGGGAAGTCTTGTTGCTAAGGACCAAGTTAAGGTTTTGTAAACTAGCTGAAGAAATTAATAAAAATTGTATAAGTCCATAATTAAGTGCCTTATGCAACGATTCAACTCCATGATGAACAATCTATGTGACAAAGAAAATTAAAAAAATATGTAAAGGCGAATACTGAAGTAAAGATAAGTCGAGGTTGAAGGTGAATGTAATCAATAAATAGCAAGAAAGTGTTACGAACATCTCAATCATGATTTTTGGCACTCATGATTGACGTAGCAAAAACGATGATTCTAAAGAAGTCCAAGGTTGATAACTTATCGTCCATACATGACAAATGGTCATAAGCTCCTATGATATCAAAATATGACAGACAATGTTGTGGATAACTGATTACACACTCCCTTTCAAATTCAATTCAATACTCAGAAATGTAACACATGTTTGATCAGATATGCAAAACAAGAACTGTTGCTAGGAGACTAGCGCCGTCTCTCTCTCTTTTGTTTTCAATTGAGTCGTTTACACACCGCCTTCAGTTACCTTATTCGCATTCGTATTGAACAACAACCTTTCACAAATCATACTCCAAGAGACCTTGATTTTGAACTCCTACTCACTTTGAATGCAGGTTAGCATATGATACAGGAAATGAGTGTAAACATGTATGCCTGACTGCGTGACTATTAGCTATTTGACCTGGCCAATTCATTATTCTTTATTTATGGTGCGAAACCTCTTCGCCTTTATAAATTTATACACAGAAGCGCAAATTGACTTCAATTAATTCAATCAGCATTTGCCGCTTCTTTTTTGACAGTCATCTAAAATCCTTAAATTTTCCTAAACAGTCTCAATTGACAAAAGTCAACGAGAATTGACCGAACTGAAAAATTATTGTTTGTCTCGAACGAGAATGTCACAATAGACTAGTTAAAAGTAGTCGGCTCTTACATTTAAATACATTTAAAGAAATAAAACCAACATGAAGCAGAAAGGATGAGACAGCAGCTTCGTCTCCCCAATCTCTAACCCATGTACATATATGTTTGCTGCCCCATTTGTAAAAAAATATTTTTTTCTATTCCATCAACATCCCTCTCAAAAGAGAGCAGCGCATTTTTTCAATCAATTGAATGAAATGTAGTCCAAGCTAAAATTGAGTGAAATATGTAACTTTGATTGCGGAAGGCTACAAGGTCATTACCATGTATGTGCATGAACGATGGTTGGGTCAACAAGGTGGGACTTAGAAGCTTTGCTGAATGCTTTCATGCATGCTGGTACAGTTTCCATAATTTTCTGAAAATGCCGTAGAATACATTCTCTTATTTGATGAATTACCACTCGGATATGAAGTAGGCAAACATCAAACCACAAATCCAAAAGCATAATGCTAAATTTTTGCTAAATTTGTCTTTGGAACTCGTCCAAAGCAAGAAAATAGAATATCGTACATTAATTAGGTCCAAAAAAAGAAAAGATGACGGTGACATCAAACAATCTGGACATATCCGTTTCTCCCCCACAACAGCAGAACGTAAACATAATGGACTTGATGTGATTTTCCATGATTACTCTCTCGCTACGTAGTCTGTTTTGCAAGGAAAACGATGTGATGCGCACAATTTTCAATGACAACATCTGTTGGGCGCCATTGATAATGAATTTTCAAGATACAATTTTTTCACATACGGACACATCGATTTATATCTGCCATAATTACACTTACTTAAGTCCCAGCTTGAGCTGGTCAAACGCTGGTAGGTTGGAAGTCATCTTGCAAGTTCAAGGTCTGCAGCAAATTAGATGGATATGTTGTAGAAATCCTCAAACGGAAACGATTTTCCGCTTATGATTTTCGCGGTTTTGGCAATGTTATGTGTTTAAATGATAACTGGGATCTATTTATCTTCACTTTAAACGTATTTCACTATCTCATCCACACACACGCACACTTAAACCATTGATCCCCTTGTGTAATATTATTATTTTTTTAAATTATGTAGCCCGCCCGCTTAACGCAAAGACGACAACACCTCAACTGATGTGGAATAAACTTTTTGTACACCGTGTTCGCGTTCTGTGCGAAAGTGAGCTTTTTTTTCTTTTGACATGCCCTAACTATCTGGCTGGTGTCGGAAATCGAAGAATTTTTGTGTATGCCTCGGCACCGACTGTATCTAGAACTTTTGTATGAATTCGTACCAGATGTGCTCTAAGCTTTTGCCATCATGCTCTCGTGAAAGTTCTGTCGCAGCAGCACAGCAATTACGAGTGCTACAAGCCGCCACAAGATTATATGTATACGTGAGTGTACAGTGCGAAACTCGATGAGAAGTATCTGCCGCCGACACTTTCAAGTGGCCTTGACTGAGACAAAGTTTTGCGTACAGAATTTTCGGTTGAGGCGGGTTGGTCAGTTATGCCTTTTTTATCAGATTTGTGAATGAAAAGCTGTTGCTTGTTCATGGTTGTAATTTAGTTTGAATGACAAGTCTGTGGCTGTATGTGTGCTTTATTTGTCTCTTATGCATTCGACTTGCCTGCTGTGATGTAATATGGCGTGTATGAAGAACATAACTCTGTTTTTTGTCTTGTTTAGGGAATAAATCTTTTCTTGCATCGTATAAAGCTTGGAGTGCTTGCTTCAGAAATAATTTATAAAGTCGACTAAGTGAGTTAATCAATGTGGTGTAACAGGGAATAGCTTTTGCTTGTGTTTTTGTTTGCATTTCGGTATGGATTTGAAATCTCAAATGTCATTTCTTATGCGTGAAGGCTGTTTCCTTCTTTGGCCCTTGTGTCTTGTTTTTTTTATATCAAATGGTTGCTTTTTATACCAACCTTACGCCCGTATGACACTACGCTTTTTCCGCACATTTCTTGAACTAAAAAATAAAGAGACAGGAAGCCTTTTTAGGAGGAGACAGGAATTATTTTGCGAGGATTATACGCTGGTTCATGTATATGTGATTTAAATATCGTGGTCTGGATGTATTTGATTTGGTTTTCAGAGACAAATACAGAAATGTCAGAAGAAAAAAACAAGCTGACAGGGGCTTAATAATACGGATGGGTTACAATTTTCAGTCAATTGTGTTTGCCACTGTCACATTTGAACATATATGAAGCTAAAGCTTACGCACCACAAATGTCAATTCAGTGAATTTATTTTTGAGTTTTTTCTTTAACTCAAAAGGGAACTGCTTTACCTATAGCGCTACACTGCAATGTAGGCCTTACGAGAACTGTAACAGGGTCAGTCCTTTCGAAATTGCAATTCCGGATTTGCTTATTTGTAGATCAGATGAGAGAAGAGTCAATACGTAAGGGGGTTGTCAGTTCTGGCCAATAAATGGGAAAGCCCTTACTTATTTACTTAGGCTGAGGGTCGGAGCCTGAGCTATAGCTGCGTTCCATCGATGACAGTCCTGGGCACCCTGCTTCCAGTCATCAACACCAAGCTGTCTTGCGTCAGCCATGACTTGGGTCTTATACCAGAAGTTTTTCGCAGTTTCCTTCTTGCACCAGGAGGATTGGATTCGATGACCCTCTTAGCTGGAGAATTGAGGTCCATGCGCTCGATGTGGCCGAACCAGTGCAGTCGACGATTTTCCTGGTAGAGCTCGTAGAGTTCGCGGCTCTTCTCCTCCCTTCACCTTCCTCGCAGACAGGACCATATATCCGAAGTAGAACTTTTCTTCTGAAGGCACCAAAAATCAATTCCACTGTTTTGCAGATTTTTCGGATTATCATCCAGCTTTCGGCTCCATATGCAAGGACTGGCAAAATAAGAGTTTTGTAGAGCATGAATTTTGGTCCTTGACAAACCGAAGTATAGCACCTTACTATCTCGAAAAAATAGTTGTCGTTAGTAATATTTGTTTTGTCCAATGTGGTGTGCTACGGAACGTTTTTAGGTCGACAGCATATATTTCGTTTTGTCCTTGACAGCTTCCACTATTGGACGTACCCCAACAGTTGCACTGACTTGTAGAAGATGGTGCCGTATGTTCTGAAGTACTAGATTGAGAAATCACATGAGCACGCATTTCCATGCCGAAATCCGGTGCAGGTTTCAAACGGAGCTAGTTTCTCGGGATTCGGAAATCGACAATTGGTTCTAATAGTTCCCTGCGATGAAAAGGTGATGCGTATCGATTTGAGACTCTCCGCTCTTCTCCAGGATTTGCGTTAGTGTAAAAATTGTGTCTGTAGTCGAAAGCCTCACTAGTGCTTCTCTCGGTGCAAACCGGCTTTCGACGTTCACACAGTACCATGGACATAATATTGTAGCGACCTCTAAAGTTGTTGCATGTGATCGGATTGTGGATGAGGCATATGGAGCTGATATTCATGTCACCGGGCATGCTTTCGTCTTCCCAAATTCTACACATTATTTGGAGCATCGCCACCGGTCTCAAAGAGCTCAAAAAATTAAAACTGACAATAAAATGTTTGCTTCAGGCGCCTGCCTGACAGCTGTTGCCGCAGAGCGAAGAAGTCGTTTGAGCGGCTGAAAATCCTGTTAGCTATCGAGGCTAATCAGAGTCTTACCACTCCTTATAAAGAGAACTTTAAGGGTTTTGTAGTTTTTTAACCTACAACGTAAATGTAGTATTTTTGTTTCTTAAAAAAGTGGCTAGAACTTGGATTACTTTTGTAAGCACAGCCCGTACTCAAGTCGAGATTGAACCAATGCATGATAAATGCACAAGACCAAACTATGCGGTATAAGATTGCGTAGGTGACAGATTTTGTTTAAGAATATGTGTAACGTGTGCAATGTGTTTCGGGACATTATGTGTGGTTTCGAGTTTAATCTGTCATCAGTTATAATTCCTAGATACTTATACCGCTGCGCAAAATCAAACATGTAGCAGTTGTTGGTTCCAGTTCCAATTCACCTTATCGCAAGAAATGACATTACAATTACCTTCAATGACTTCATTCAAGTTGAACGTAATTTTATCCTCTGACCAGATGATCAAACCCTTCGTCGTCGAACAATTTTGACGGATACCGTTGAAGTCTCATTAATCGACAACTAACGTCATATTTTAAACCCACTTGCTTGAATTCATCTTTGATTCACAAAAATGGTCATATCGGACTGGTTTGTGAAGATTTTACACACACCTTCATCTCTTCTTTTGGATTACTCCAGTTTGGATGAGCTCAAAGCAGAATCTGATATTTAACACGCACGTGTATATCACGTAATATGTAAAGTATAACATAAACAGCCCTTGTGAATATGAGTAAAATCCGCAACAAGTCACTGACGAATGCTATCATTGCAAGGTGTGTGGTTTGGTGCCTTGCATGTCTTTCGAGATTATCAGACAGAATGTAGTCAAGTTTTCCTGCGATTTCAGATAGCATTTTCTTATCTTTTCACTATTATGTCATTATCACCTGTTAGCTTTTTTTTCCGCGAAAATAAGAAATTGATTTTTTTCAGGGAAGTATTGTAGATACCATTCCAAGCCTATCATATTGATCAATTCAAAAAGACTCCGTCCAACAAATGACTTCAAATTCCACGTATTTTGGTAATTCTTGTAAATGGTGTAATGGCTTTAGTGTCAAATCAAATGCCACTCTGAATGTCAGATGAGTATGATCTACAAATCTACAGAAATCGCTAAATCAACTCTGTACAGGTGTGGTGTAGTCCCACCAATAGATAGGTCATCGAAGAAAGAGGATGTCAAAGCCTTCGCTTTGATGACCTCTAAGCTCGCCACGTTTCCGAGCCGCGACATTCCCCATAGGTGATGAACCATAGGTGAAGAAAGTAACCAGCCAAGTATGGCGAAGCAGATTGCAGCTCTCAATCCGGCAACATCCTACAGCCAAGGACTCCCCCACCACCATATTTTCGGAAAAGCGAACTCGATACTGAATAGTGTTGTAACATTAATAAGTAAACCTGATACAGCGCCGAAGAACCCCCTCTGGTAACGCGCACGTTTGTGTAGATACCAAGTCGCGACCCTGAGTCCTTAAGGAAAAAAGAAAAGAGAATGCTCGCTACAGCAAAAACGACTATCTATGAGGGCTGCGAGACTAAGGTCCAATCTCTGAAACCAGCTCTAGTCGCAACAAGGAAGAAAGTACATTTATCCTCCACCTCGAGAGCGGTTACAGCTTCAAGAACGAAATTCGCCGACCAAGGCGGATCCTTTAGGGAATCGGGGTGCTACCACCTGACCAGAGCACTATGCAGATCGAGGGGCAAAAAAGGTGTGGCTTACTCTATCTGGGGACCCGGTGCTCCTTTGAAGAGGAAGAGCGGACATTATCCTTTCACCTAATACAAAGCATTGTTACTTTTGGACAAATAAGGTATGTTGTTTATTCGTGTTGCCCAAAACTGACTGCTGCGACGCTGGGTAACGATATTTACATACAAGGGGCTAGTTAGCATGAATAACTACTACGTGTGCCTGGTTTATTATTTCGTGGATGACACTAACATCTCGTGATCGTGACAGGTTGGATTTAGATATGTAACTTTAGCTATCTTCTACCCAACAAAAGTCTAAGTTATAAAAGCGTTATTTTAAATAAACAAGTTTAAGCTTAACAGTTGAAAGATTTAACAGTTTAACAGTTGAACGATTTCTGTTCTGTTTCACTTTGATTTTGACAAAATTCCTATAATCGTCAATTCTTGTTATGCAAAAGCGCCAAAAAAATATCCTTACCACGTCTAACATCAAAGCAATTGGTTCTACGTTAACGTTCTTAACGTTTCAAAGAGCATAGAGAAAGTAAGGATCATCACAAATTAAAAAAGTACAATATCCGTGACTCGATCGATCACTCATGTCACAATTACATCAAGCCAAACACGGCGACAACTTTAGCGATCTTCCTCTCCTTCTCGAACCAGGTGGCTCGGTTTCGAAACCCTCTTAGCTGAAGCATAGGTGTCCATGAGCTCGATGTGGCCGAGCCAGTGCCGTCGAGTGATTATTGCGGGCTACATCCCAATCTCCTCATTCACATTCCTCGCAAACGAAACCATATGTCACGATTTTTCATTCGTAGACACCAAGAATAAGCTCCGCGGTCTTGCTTTCTCTACTTCCAGCTCCATATAGCAGGACTAGCAAAATAACCACTTGAAGAGCATAATATTGTATTGGTCCTTCGAGTCGCCGGTTCTGAACACAGTTTCGACAAACCGAAGAAGTGCTGGATGCCAAGAGCGATTTCGGATTTACACAACAATGTGATGATGTTTGCCTGGAGATCGATAGACTCCTTTCTAACTCGGAGTTATAGCCTCATTGACCTTGTTTCGCACTACGATAGGTTGGGAACACAGTTGGGCTGACTTGTAGAAGATAGTGCCTTCCGTGTTTACAGCTGCCCGAGCACACATCTTCTTGCCGACATCCGGTGCAGGTTTTAAACGGCTCAAAAGAGTCGAACAGAATGGAACATAGCGTGTTATAACACAACCGGATCAATTTTCCCTTGAGATGAATGCTGCCGTATGCGGCTTTAAAATCTGTGGAAATGTGGTGCGTATCGATTTGATACTCGCTGGTATTCTCCAGGATTTGCTTAGTGAGAAAATATAGTCTATAGTAGATTTGCCGGGCTGGTCGATTTAAGCTGTACACGTGGCTACGTACCTAGGTGGCAGGACAACTCCAACGACAGGAATTGTTATTTCTTTGTACCCAACCACTCTCTCTTGGTTAGGCCCACATAACAACCCAACAGCATCCCGAGTAATCCAAATTTCGAAAGTACAAAAGTACCTCAAATATCAAAGCACACAAAATGTTAGTCGGGCGCATTCGCAAGAGTACAGTCCAGTGCAGTGCACAACACACCCGCAATACGTTTAAAACTGTTGGTATTGCCTCTCATGATACATGTCTATCTGGTTTATTGCTCAGCAACAGGTGACCTTTAATGATGCCATATGATACGAGCTCATCTCTGTGTATTCTAGACACGTATGTACTGAGTAACCTTGAACAGTACATCAAAGCGAATAACTCTATTTTCCCTTATAAAATAATTTACAATCTTAGTCCGCCGAACTTGTTTAGCAGGCTTTTTTGAATTTAAATTAAAAATTTAAGTGAATTATAGCACTAATTACTGGGAAGGATTTATATCATGATGCACAAACAAAATCTACAAATATCTGAAGTGAAAGGAATGAAGAGAGTGCACATCAGAACAATAAGCTAAGTGAATTGGAGATGGTCCGCTTAGGAGTTTGTAGAGTTTGACTCTTAAAGCGACATATCAAGCTTTCTAACAATCAAGATTCTTCAAAAATGTCCATATATTAATTATAAGTTCCACTGCTAACCTAATCTTCAGATTTATCATTAAACGGAACCTCACCGGCGATGATTCATCTTAACTGAAGTTAAAAATAGCTTTGGCAAATACGAGATAAAGTCGACGGCCGCAGATATCATCAAGATGACGTATAACATACGAAACCTTCCGTCAGTGTCGCGTGCTAAAAACAATAAAGATACAACCAAGTTAACATTATTCAGTTTCCATGTTAAAGAATCATCTTGTGCGGGTATGTACATGGGTATACCTATAAATGGGTAAATATGTGTATGTTTAAAGAAACGATTAAGATGCCCAACGTCATGCCTCCTAATCAAGCATTCATCCGAAATGATTATAAAATCATACAGTATTGAAGACTAGAATTTTTCTGTGTTGTTTCGTTTGATTCAGAAAAACCTAACCAGCTTGGAAGTGATTATTGAGACATGTGTTGACTGCAAGTGCTTTCAGCTATATGAACGTACGGTGCACAACTCTGGAGATGTACCTAATCAAGCAAGAGAGGGACCATGCAATCATTGCAAAGTTGAAGAAAAGCTTCGTGTTAGAGTTAAATGAAAGCTTCGTGGTATATCAGAGACAGTGATTTAAAGAGAGTGTGTTTGTGTCATTGTATCATTGCAACCATTGTGTTTCTCCAAAGAATGACCTGAGTTCTATTAGCGCAATAAGAGTAACCGAATTTTACAACAGGCGTTTCTTAATGAAAAACCACTTGGATCATATGATCAGTCATAAAAGCTTGAAGTACAAGATGAAAAAGTAAAGCTCTGACACCACTGTCGCATGGATAAAAAAACATTTGTGCTGAAGATTATACCGGGTGATCCAACAGGGGGTATAGTCAATCGATAATAATAATAGTAACATGTGTGGCGCTACAGCACATAGAGGGGCAGGGCCTAGCTTCTCGAGTGGATAGAACCTATAATGTTTTTCCGACTCCGAACAGCCATGTTTGAGAAGCCTTTTCAGGACTTTATATGCCTTGGGCAGTGACTCGGCTGATGTGAGGCCTTGAAAACTATTTTGCTCGTACCAGCAATCGAACCTAGGCAACGTGAACTTAAGTTCGAAGGTGTCGACGCACCAAACCAAAATGCCACGGTATCTACGGACCTACTGTTTGTTGATCCAAAAGAAGCTCTCTTTGAGCAGTCTCTCACTGAGTGACTTGAAAGAGGTGGGACCGTGAAAATAAACTTGCTTGGCACCAACCCAATATCGCAACATTGTTAAGAAAATTAATGATATTTCTATTTTCATTTAGGGTTGGTAATGGAATACGGAATTTGCTAATTATCGAACTCAGCTCTGCCAAGAATTGCTCATTCATTTTAGGAAAATTGTCATCACCCGTTAATATAATTGTGGGTTCGCACGCATAAGAAACTAGTCACGCGATACACTTAGCGAGTGTATCAGCAGTGTGTTTCACCAGCCATGTGGTGTTTAATATGGCCATACTGAAAATGACTGTTGCCCACGCGCTATTAGGACAGGATTTCTGGTAGAGACACAGGTCTTCCCGTAACCTAGGGTAGTGCGACGGATAGAGGCGTAGATAGGGCTTGTTCCTTTCTAA
The DNA here is from genome assembly GCA_905231855.2 of Eristalis tenax. Classification (NCBI taxonomy): domain Eukaryota; kingdom Metazoa; phylum Arthropoda; class Insecta; order Diptera; family Syrphidae; genus Eristalis; species Eristalis tenax. The sequence goes on from HG993124.1 coordinate 116,909,451, forward strand.
CGAGGGGTTTCTTCTTCAAATCCTTATCTTTATTAGTTTTGAGCCTTATCAAAAATGAATACACAAATCTTTTCAGTCATACGTCAACTATGCTTTTCACTGACCTTGCCGGACTAACATGATTCGGGTTTCAAAAGCCACCTGAAGATGAGCAGACGCAAAATAAGATTTGTGAAACATTTCCGAGACATTTTCATCGTTTCCCTGCCAACAACACGTGTTGTGCAGGCTATTGACTATTGAAATAAAAGTCGTCTGTGTCAGAGAATTGAACCGAGCCACCGAGCGTTGCAATCGACGCACCTACCCACTTTTACCATCACACTTTATTTCCTTAGCGTGCATTATTTGTATTGACAAAATGATTCACTCGAAAGTTGAGACTCTTCGAAATAACTTTGAATTTCTTATCGATGTGTCGAATATATCATACCTTACCAGTAATACAGCATTATTATCTCATATGACTGGTAATTTACAGTGTGTGTCATGCTAAAAGATAACACACACTTTGGATTTATGACTAATTCGAATGTTATCGATACGTACTTAATTATTGCATTTCAAAAGGGTTTTCTCTTCACGTGTACTCTAAAATATATGACGTACAGTACGTTGTACTTTCGTATCTACATTTTCGCAAGCTTTATTTGGTCAATATTAAAGGGAAGATTGGTACATACTGATTTCCGTTAAAAAATATTCGATTGCTTGTTTCCGCTGCAGTTATTCGATCGGCAAGGTTTACAAAGTCAAACAAGCAAAATAATCACTTGAAACTTGAATGTCTTCTTCTTATCGACAACGCTACAAGAATCAATTGCGAGATAATATATTATTTTCCGAGAATTTGTATGGTACCCAGTTTGACGTGTAAAACAACTTAAGCAATTGAGCGAAGTGCCGAAATGAAACAGTCTGACCTTAATAACAACTTTGAATAGTTTCGTTAGGTTTCGTTAATTTTTGCTAGGCTAAGCTTAGCGGCAGGGAAAATGGCGATCGTGGTGTTGTGGTTTGATGCGTCTACCATAGGCGCCCGCATGGGGATCTGGGATCTCACCAATATTTTGTATTAATTTTGTACTATAAAGGAATTTAAAAAATAATTAGATTTGTTACATATTTTTATTTTTAGTTTACTGCCCCAAAATTGTATAAATTAAATAGTCATGCAACCAACTAAATTTCCAAGCTGCCCAGAAATTGTTACCAATACCACATTATAGTTCCGTGGTTAAAAGCACAGCACCATTAATGTTTAAAGTAGGTAAATTGAAGTGAGCAAGAAGTGTAGAATTTTGTATTTGAAGTGATTAAGTAGAGTGCACAATATAGTCACTGTGATGGAATCTCTGCAAAAACTGGCGGAAGATGGAAATGGAATCACAATATAGCGTACCTTTCAACAATAATACTCCTGTTCAAATTCCACATTTCTGGTATGTTTGTTCATGATGTCTGAGTATTCATCGATTACTGAACCAGTTGCTAACGCTTTGCCACCAAAATCTTTCGTCAGTTTAAAATCAAATCGACATTTTAAATGGATACTTTAAAGAAACACAATGGAAGGATTAAGTTTAAGTGGATCAGGGATTCCTCAAAAACAATTTTTTTTTATTTTTGAAACGCTATTTCAAGTTTAAGCAGGCTGTAGGAAAATGAATGAAAAATACGGCTGCTTGCTTTGTTGACATGTGGTAAAACCATATTAAAACGATTCTAAAATGATGACAATTTCTTTCCCATTCGGAAATTCGCCTTCTATTCCTTGAAACAGTAGTTGCCAGTTGGTCGCGTTTCTTTTTCCCTTGCCTACCTACGAATGCGCTCCTCTTAGGCATTGATATTGCTTAGTAGGTGTTCATAGTCGTCATTGTTAATTTGACAGCGACTCTAAAAGAACATCATAATTTATTTAAAGGCATGTAAATGGTATGTATTTTAAGCGTTTGGTTGTTAGAAACAAAAAAACCCAAGAGAGACATTTACTTTTTAAGAATTATTTCATACAAGTGCTTAGCATGACATTACTTCAAATTAAAAGTCATCGGTGTTCCCCACCCAATATCATCGCATGCCCCAAATCTTACCTTAGAATCGAACCTCTACAGAGTACATATTCTTCATACACACACCATCCGATACCTGGTGTCGCCTCTTCCGGCTTTCCGCAAAGTAGTCATCTTGGCCCTCTGGTCCTTATCTTAACCATTAATGTTATCGCCTGTGTCATAAAATACTCTATTCTCTTTATCCAATATCCAAAGAGCCAACTCTTCCCTCGTCTTCATAAAACGCCGGTCTAGGGAATTCCCACTACAACACTTACGCCCAATTAACATTCCCTACCTCCCCTACCTCCACCCCACACTACCTAGTATTAAAGCTGTCCAAGATGTCGAGACGCATTGCTTGCATTATTATATTATTCGATATTTTTCCAGCCATTAAACTCTAGCTCGCCCAGATAGCTACCTATCAGCCTACATATTTTCTGCACGCTGCCTGTCCAATGTTTCACTCAAGAAACTTTGCGAAAAAATAGTTCTAATAAAACCAAAAAAATCCCACCAATTCAGTGTTGGGCAATTTATTGCACAAACACTCACAAATTTGCATAAGAAAATAATTTCAAAATAATAAACTCAAAAACTCCTAAATTCCTTGGATACATTTGTTTGAAAAGAGAATGCTGAAGGTAGCTATGGCTTCGACTGTTCGCTCACACAAACAAGCAAGATCGATGTTGAGATGGTGTTTAATAAAGGAATTCGCATGTTCATCGATAATAATAAAGTCATCTCTCTCTCAGTGCTCATTTACCTTGGACCAAACTGCTGGTAAGAGGGCTTGATTAGTGGGGTCCCCGGTTCGAATCCCAGTGAAAGCTAAGTTAATCCGCTTGTGTCTACTTATCAAATCTGGTCCAGTCACCATCTGCAGTTGGAATCAACTTAAACGGCACTGTCACTGGAGTGGTCGATCAGTGGTAGTAGTCTGACTGTGGTTATCACAATGGACCAAAATAGTCTTGTGCTGATGATTTCACCAGCAGCCCCCTGTCCTATCCCTACCTGCTGGTATGTCGTGTAGTCTAGCCTTCTAGTTTTGAAACTGACGTATAGGTGTGGCATAAGTATGTGATTTCACGTATCCCCAATTCACCGGTCCAAAATTAAACACACATTGTTAACGGAACTCATTTCTCAATTGCTCCGAGATCTGAGGCATGCAGCACGCGCCGTCTCACTGAAGCAACATGTCGACTAGGTCGAGCATGTGCATTTTGGCAAACAAATTTCGAAATCATTTAACGACAGTTGGTGCCTTTGAAGACAACGTTCTTATCACGGTCATCTTGAAAAAAAAATACTTGCCAAAAATTGCGTCAGACCGTCTCTAACAGAGTCTACATCACAGCAACGCGTACACATTTTCGAAATTGATTATCAAAGTGGTTGTCCCTTTGAAAAATGCCGAGTGTGTTGATAAGCAAAACATCCGTATTTGGTCAGAAGTTCAACCGCGGAAATTACAAGAGTTGCCAATGTACTCGGCAAAATTCTCTGTAAAGGTTATCTTCAATGGCACCAGCTGCCGCTGTCGGTTTGTACTTTTTTTTGGCCAAAGTGCACAAGGTGGCCTTTGTGAAACTTATGGCTAACAATAGTAACTCTGAAGGTTTGAATTTGGCATGTGTCAAGAATAGAACAATGAAGAAAGTCAGAAAGAAATTGGCAATAAATTGCAATAACGTTAGAGCATTGGTTTTTTGAAAATTCTTACTTTGGGACGCGAAGGTTGTGGATCAGCGCCCTTCATTTCCTTGTCTCTACCAATCGATGTTTCATGGCAATAAAAGATGTTTGAGTTAATGTCGAGGATATCTTCACCCATTCTTGATTTAAATGAATTCACCCTACATACATAAAAATCAAGAAGACAACTTCGCCATCATGGAAACATCTTTTAAAGATGAAAATAAAAAAAAAGAGGTTCATCATCCCCCACAAGACATTCCCATATGGTCAGATGTTTTTTTTTTTTAATTGGATAGTAAACAACTCGAGATGACGCAAATCAATTCGAGAATAAATGGCACGAATCGATCAATAAGAAAGATGTTTACTTAGATCATAAAATAATGTTTGCTCCGACCAATAGGTTTGTTGAAAATCTCCAGATTAGAGGCACAGTATAACATCATTGAGAATCATTGACATTTATCGCTTTTCGGCTCCATCTGTTAGCTCGAACACACTTAGAGAGACGTTCATCTCCAAAAGCGTTGTTTAATTTGTATCGTAGTAAAATAAAGTCCTCATAAATTCGGTAGTGTACGTTATAATCAACTAATTCCCTGGTATCGTTTTTCATCCATTTAATTTATTCGTCGCTTTTCATAAAAACAACAGAAGGGTATTCAATAAAATCTCCGCGACATACAGAAGGTGCGGTGGAATATATACGAGCAATAAATAAGATAAAATATGTGACCAGATTTGATTTTTGAAGCCACCTTAGCTTACAACTTTTCATACAAACGTGTGCGTACAACTATGGAAGGCGGCACTGAAAAGATGAAACGTTTCGTTTTTGTACAAGAAAGGCCAATATATACACGATCTACAGAAGGTAAAAGCTTCTCTGTGTGGTTGTTCATGAACGGTCATTGGTGGAACTTACTAAACCTCATCAAACAGATGCAGAGTTGTTTCGATCATACAAAGTTATAATACAGTATCGTATCAAGTTGGCAAGTTTTGTGCCTAAAATTAGGCAATATATTTCTTTTTTTTGCTACGCCTTTCAAACTTTTACCTGAAGAAATTATTGGTTTGACATCTATTTGTAGTTCCTTGTTGTTGGGATCAGACAAGTAGTTAGAACAGGATGGGTGGGAGCATGGGAGATTGGGAGCATCTCATGCAATACATAATGCTTCTCACACTCTCTATCGTGCTTTTCGTGAGTATTATGTCTTTTTCAAGTTGTATAGTCAATTAAAAGTGCGATTATTATTTGAAGCAAATGCCTCAGAGAAAGCTATTGGTGAGTACTTATAAATTCAGTATATTTTTATTTAAATAAGAAAATTAGACGTCGTCTAATAAGTCTCTATGAACCAAATGCGGTGGTGCATTTTTTACTAGAGGCAAGCTAACTTTTTAATATTTCATTAATAACTTTAAGATAATGAATAGATTAATTGCCTAGAGTAACTAACTTGAGTTAATCGCGCACTGTCGTGTTTCTCATTATTTGTAATGTACTTCCTTCATTGTACAGCTTTGAATATATTTGTGCTCTAAATATCATGCCTATAAGGGCGAGCTTAGTTTTGAGTAAGAACACATTTGAAAAGTGTGTCGGACAAATTGTTGGATCTATTTGCTAGACGATTTTACTGTCGCCTGGAGTTTACACCGATCGTTGTCAGTCCAGGATTTACGTTAGCAAGATTTCCTGTTCATTAGTTAGTTTTTAAGTGAGTTCACATTTACTTAAGGGTACATTAAGTAATTCTATAGTTAATCGACAACTACGAGCAGATTCAAATATTCGACTGTGGTTGCACACTATCTGACGTCAAACGGAAGAGGAGTTCATTAAATTCAATAAGTCCAGAGCCTTTATATTTCCTCTTTCACACTCTCTCATTCACATCAACGTTTCAATCACATGCATTAGGTAAATTTGAACTAAATTTCTATTACTAAGAATTACTTATTTAAAAACAATTTTCGGTACGGGTAAACCTCGAGATATCTCCAGGCAACTCGATCCTCCGCCATCGACTCTAACTCATTGGATGTTATGCCAAAGCGTAAGGAGTCGGGTTTTTGGACTTGGTCCGACCGCCTCGACCTGGATCTGCCAAGTCGTCGCCTACCTGATGGAATCGCATTCAACGCCCACCTCGTGATGAATGGGACATTCGTACCATGTGACCAAACCACCGAAGCATAGCCCTTTCCGGAAGCGGAAGCAAAAGTAGCTGCTTAATGTTGAGTTCCTCGCACACTGTAGTGTTTCTCACCTTATCCCTTCGAGTAATTCCCACAACAGCATAAAGAAAATTCAGCAGCTTGTGCCGCGATCTTATTTTTTTCGGTCATTATCCAAATTTCATGACTGAAAGTGAAAGTTGGAATAAATACTGAGTTAAAAGCCCCTTACATGGCTTTTGACAACAAGCTTGGCCTTCCTGATTACAGATCTACCAAGCTGTTTCAAGATTGACCCAGCTTGCCCAATCCCGAGAGCTCAGCATTACTCCTCGTGAATGCCAGTATCTACCAGGCTTTACTGGCAACAAAAATTCCAATTCTGTTTGCGTACTTACAGCATGACAACGGTGCCTGAAAAATTAAGATTAGAGCAAAAAATTGGAGAGAGTACTGTAACTTTGGCACCAAAAATTGATAACGGCTTTTTGTAGACGGGTCAAAAATAAGCATTTTTTACTATGGGAAAGGGTGGTGTATCTGGCCCCATGTAGTAGGGCAGTTAAAAAAAATTAAAAGAAAATAATTAAACAACAACGGCATCACTTACAATAAAGTACTATATCGGTTTTGAAAGCCAGAAACATGTTCTGTGATTCTAAATATAAATAGTTTTTCTCATGCAAACTCAAAACTTTTATGTAAAAATGAAAAAAAATGTTGACCAATTTTTGTAAAAATAGTGAAAAGAATTGCTAAACAGGCCCCGCTCAAGCTACATCGTTGCTCCGCTCAAGGTAGGTGGTTATCATTTCGCAGCTTTTATTTAGAAGAAAGTAGTTTTACTAATTTTACTATTCGATTCGTTTTTTTTTGATCGATTCAGGATTCATATAAGCATTGACCACATGTAGACGTTTTGTCACATATTTTCCCAATTTTAAATTGTCTTAACTTTTTTTCATTTCTTTTAGCAACATTTTGAGTTTGCTTGCGTATGCTTCCGTTATCAATTTTTGGCGCCAAAGTTATCATACTCTTGCCAAATTACTTAATAAATTTAAAAATGCTAACTAAAATTGTTTGAATGTCTTAAAAGAGTATATTTATAACAATAGTTTTGGATGCTTCATAAATAAACAATAATTTATTCATTAACAGACATATGAGCGCACATCTTTTTGCATACAACTTTATGCATATGTCCATCAACATGAGTTCACTTTCATTATATCACTTTCTTGAGCCCACAACCGAGGTCCCTTTATAATATCAATTATTTCTTAACACTTCTTGCAGGTCGAAGGTCTCGAATACACTAGTTCTAGTACAACATCTCCTTTGGATACATGGCATCCCATAATTTGAGTTTCTCGTTTTCTGGCAAGTCAATCACTTCTAACTCATCGGATATATTCAAGCATTGGAACTGCTTTAGACCTTTCGCAACTGGCTGCCACTTAGCATCATTGGCATGGCCTATATTTGGATCACCGGTGGTGGCAAACTTGACACACAATGAGATCATTGCCCGAATGGTCTTGTACTCTCTGCTCCTGTGTTTTTGTTTCTTTGCAATCGCGTTATAAAACAGATACGACAAGTCATCACCGTGGCAAGTTCCCCTCATCTTCCGTCCGCAACTGAGGATGCGAACGTGATTGAAGTGCTTCGAGTCAAAGTCGAACCGGTAGAGATACGTAGGAGCGTCAGCGTATTCTGATCGAGACAGCAGCGTCCGGTGTATACCGTGCCAGAAATATTTGTAAGAACAAAGCTGAAATTAAACATTTGTTTATCGAAATTTTGACTTGAAAAATGTTTTTTTTTTTTTAACATACATCACTGTACTGGAGGAGTGTGTCGAAATTTGGTTCTTTATCGCCAAAATGTGCCGCCTTCAATCTAAGGCCAAAATCTTTGCGCTCCTCCGCGGAGAGAGGCACCTCAAGTGGGACCACTTTCTCACAGTCTCCCAGCTCCTTGATCATGTCGGGGAATTTTCGAACCTCTAAGAAGAAACGCATCAAATGAAGGACAAGAGATTTGAATGAATTTCTTGAACTTACCGGAAAACATAAGGAGACCTTCGAATGAATTCCCACCAATAAGCATCGGAATCGAATTGCTCCAGCTATCGCGCATCATCTCAACTGGAGCCATAGGAATTACGCACTCGTCACTTATGTACGGTTCAACAGTTGGCCCAAAACTATATGGAATCCGTTCATGTCTTTCATCTTTGGTAAGCAACTCCTCAGAGTGCTTGTACATCTCACTTGGCTTCAGTTTCGTCAAATAGTCACAGACTTCCTTGTCTTTGTCTGGTCCATTGTAACCGGCAGCCTTTGCAAGTCGATAACTCCAGTTCTTTGGGGGGATATTCGCCCACGGTGCCACTGCACTACCTGACATCACAATTCCTTTGTGAAAGAGTCCTTTGGTCTGTTCTGTAAGCATCATATAGTGAGTAGATCCACCGCCAGCGCTCTCACCGAAGACTGTTATGTTATTGGGATCACCACCAAAGTGTGCGCAATTATTTTTGACCCATTTCAGAGCAAGTACTTGGTCCTTGAGACCGGCATTTCCGGGAATCTTCACTTCAGGGTCGGAGAATGACATGAAACCTGCAAACGGCGATTCAGCAAAATGTAGTTTTCGATCGACTTCTAGTTAAGTGTGTTGCTTACCCATTGGTCCTAGTCGATAGGTAATTGAGATCAGTACAACATTTTCCTTCATAAAATAGTCCGGACTGTACATGTCCCTTGATGCCTCACCTATTTGAAATGCTCCACCATAGATCCAGACGAGCACAGGTAACGGCTTCGAGGGGTTAAGCTGAAACCATTCGAACAGTTTATCCACGTTTGACTCACTAGAGATTGAAGTTAGTACTTACAGTTTTTGTGTAAACATTCAGGTAGAGACAATCTTCACTGCCTTGAACCTTCTCGAGGACCCAATTCATTTGTGTCGGTTTTGCACGCACTCTTGTGCACCTCTTGACGTCACTCCATGGTTCGGGTTCTCTTGGCGCACGGAATCGTAGCTCTCCAATGGGCGGCTTCGCAAATGGAATGCCTTCAAAGCTAACGTATTCGTCGCCATAAAGCGTCTGCCATTTGACCCCACGGACCTTGCCGTAAGTAGTCTCAGCGACAACCTTTTCACTTGTCCGCAGGCGGTTTTGACGAGATTTGAATTTAACATATCTGTTTGGATGGAATTAAAAATAGAATTTGAAAAAAAAAAAAATAATTCAAACAGAATTTTGTATGACGTTGGCGATTTCAACTGCTCAAGTGAGAAGGTGCAGTATGAGCCCCTAATTAATGCTTATCATTACAAAACTGATTAGAACGGACTTTGAGACATCAACAGAACAGTTGCGTCACGGTTGTTTGATTACGAGGTGAATCCGGATCAAGTGCTATCAGTCAGACAGAAGTGAGTGACACGGATTTTACTTAAATGATTTCTTTAAGATATGTGTGTACAAGCATATTTTCCTAAGTGTGAGTCATTTTGAAACTGAAATCTACTTTAATCAAGTTCGAACAGATGCTTAAACACGACTTGTGCATCAATATTGTTGTTTTTGATTTATTTTAACCTTCGTGCTTGGTTTTTTGGACTTAGACAATGATTTGGGTCAAGCACATTTTGATTTTGTAGGCACATTTTTTAAATTAAATAATTTTATATATGGTATGTTGATAATGTTAAGGCACAAGGCTTGTTTTCACTATCATCTAGTGTGTTTTTTGAACCCGCTCATAATCAAGTAAGATTGCGTTAGATGCTAATACGCACGGTACGTTTCCGATTCAGGCATTATCATTATTGGCGCAGTAATCGCAATTTTTCATATAGACTCGATAGTTGCAACAACCCCAGACTGTACTTGTTTTTAAGGTTCTATTATTCAAATCCGTCTATTCTTACGTATGTTTATCTGTCTGTTCATCCGTTAGATGATCCGTCCCAATGCCGATTTAATGGCTCCAACATCACGGAATATTCGAAATGCGGATACAACTCGCTCATGTACAACATTTATTGCTTTTTCGTATAGTTCATTCCTGAAATATTTCCTTACGAAATTTATTTACGAAGGAAAGCATTAAAGGCCTTAAGACCTCGCTAAAACGTTCTAGAATGAGTTTATCTAAAGCATTTAAGCAAACGTATTCGTCGCCATATAGTCTGCCATTTCACCCCACGGACCTTGCTGCAAGCAGTCTCAGCTGCTTGGGAGACATAACAGATGGGAGTCAAACATTCCATCGACTGGCACATCTAGCGATGACCAGATATGTACTAGGATCAAGACGTATTTACTTGTTTCTTCGTTTTTGTTTGACTATAGTCGAGGGTGGACATGGGTTCCGAGTAACAAGCCTCTCCATGCCTAAACTAGAGTCGTTGTTGATTTTGTTAGACTATCAATTCAATCGAATTTTAAAAATATGATATAATCGATCTAAAGAATTCTAGAGAGTATGTATCAAGTATCAAGAGGCAGAAGATGTATTTACAACACTACGACTCACATAACGCCTAACGACTGACTCCGAAAAGTATCAATCAATATCGTCCGAAATGTGCACGACGAAGTTCATCCTCCTAGTGCCTTACATTTAATGACTTGTAGTTTATGATAAAACTAATTTTTGAAAAGAAAAAAAAAAAGCTAGTCTGGGAAGAAAGACCACCGGGAAGAAAGACCACTCAGGATCCTAGTTCACATGCACTTTCTTGTGGGAACTCAGAGGCAACTTCCTTATAACGACTATAACGGAACATCTCCTTAAATCTGAATTTAAGTCGTTATTCGAATTAAGACCAATTTTGGGGTTGCTCCCTGCAACCACCTGCCTGACAGTTGACACCCTTAGCGGAGCGACGAAGTCGCTTGAGCGGCTAAGCCCCGCGGGAAGATGGTTAGAGCCACCCAAACGGTGTTCCTCCGAAAAAGGATGATATTTAATATTTGCATTGACTGTTCCTCTTTGTTGTTCGTATCTACGATCAACGGAGTGATAATGCGAAATGAGAGAAATCTGTCTCTGTGGCAAGATCTCTTCCTACAATAAGTAAATAAAGAAAACAAAGGGTAGCTGGGTGGATTATCGTTTGCGTGGACACTCTCGTTCGAACTATTCACGAGGATGGTCGCAGTGTCGCGTTACTCAACGTGAACCCTTTAATCGATAATTTAGCTATTCCTTTTGAGAATCTACGTAAAAATACCGAGTAAAAATGAGGTCCAAACCAGTCGAATAAAGAGAGTGTACAGGGATTATGTACAATTAATGAATGAACAGATTGCAAGCAATGCATATTTATTGGTTTATAATCCATTGTGTCATTTTCATATCTCTTGCATCATCAAGCTAAATGACTAGCGGGGCAAGATATGTAGTTGCTATATTGCCACCCAACATTTTAAAATTTTTAAATAGTTGGCCGAGATCCTACACTGTGAATATATAAGCCGGCCTATCACTTGGTGCACATGTTCGCACAAACTTATCAACATCAGATTGATACCTAACGACCTATCACACACTTTATCGGGATCAGAAAATTATCACAAGTACCTTACACACGTACGATTATTATTTACGAACAGATTTACTGAGTACATATCACAGAGTTTTATTCGCATTTTGCACTCAAATGTAGACACGCAATCAGAATATATCAGATTCAATTAATTTCAGGGGATAGACAAGACAAGTACTCGTAGGTACACGAGAACTTCCACCTCAGTTATCCATTTTTTCTAGACTTTTCCACCCACGCAAGCTGTAACGCTTTGAATTGTTGTAATATCAGCGCTAGTATGTATATTACTCATGCTCAACTGGACTGACATAAAAAAAAAAAGTTCAAAAGCACATTACATTTCTAAAGCCAATAAAAATGTTTATCACAATAAATACTAATAAATAGAGATAGACGGTATTAACAAGTTATCTCGAATGCCTTCGGACGATATGACTTGCAGAATAAAAGCGGAAGAGAACAAATGTTAACATGAGGCGGTGTAGTCGGTATCTATCTATACGATAGAATAAAACAAATTAATTCTGGACACTTTGAGTAATGCCCTCTTCAGATATGCGATATCACACGTAATCGATGTCAGAAATCAACAAATCACATGCTGGCATTTGCTTGATTAGCAACTGGCGGCATTAAACGATGTGTTTTCTGATCAGATGATAACTACTTATTAAATATAAAACCAATCGCTTGTACTTAGAGTACTAATACACTGCAGTGGGCTCTGGGGCTATATACTAGTACAGACAATTGCAGTGCAACAGCAAGCAGTCTATAGAAAACTTTCCAAGCAATATGAACTGAACTGCACCTAAATTGAACAGTAAGCTGTACTTAACGTTAATATTGCGTTTATTTATGGCGATAATACAACGATAATATGGCAAGTAATTTTCGATTTAATTGACCCCATGGGCCAAAACCCGACTTGTTCCTACAGGATAGGTTAGGTTAGATAGGAGTGGCTGACTGCAGAAGGCAGTCACACTTAGGCCAGGGTAAGGTCATTGTGGTACTATACGGATTGATTACCTAGGAACCAGTTGTTGCTTATGACAAAGCGGTTTAGCCGGCTAAGCTGGCGCGTTTTAGCTCGTTGAAATTATTGAAATATGAGTGAGGACCTACGACTTGCCAGAGGAAGTGATTTGAGGCTGTGATCCTAACTTTTTTTGGATTATGCGCAATTTAGTGTTTTTCACGTTAGGCATATTCTGATTTAAACAAATTTATAATATTTTTCTGAAATATGAAAAAAAAAAAACTAACTTTTTCCCCTTCCAAATGCGTCTATCACTTAAGGCAAGTGCCATTTGTGATACCTTGAAGGAAAATGTACGTGGTTAATTATTGAGTGGGTTGAACATATATGTCGATGCAAATCCAAGTAGAAAAGCCTCAATTCTGTGCCGGCCTTGAAATCGATAGATTTGCATATTCTGGAACACTTTCAGCCATTGACAGGTCTTAACCCTTTGCTACCCAGTGATTTCACCATGAAAACACTGAGACGAAACATTTTCTCTGTGACTCCAGAGTTTTCAAGGGAAAGGCACATTTTTTCACAGTTTTTAAAAATATGGAAGAAATAATTCGGACAAAAAGAGGGTTAAGACGTCAGCCACATAGTCAGTCTTTTCGAATTTTGAACAGTCGTGTCAATAGTAATCTCAGATAGAGACATAATCCGCTCATAATGCGCATCACTGTTTTTATGTGCACAATATCAACATGCTCAGTGATTGATAGAAAGTTCATCATTGTATAATGGCACCCCTTATACCGTCTCGTCACAATACACACCTTAAGTCTTAACGCTAATGACGAGAACTCCAAATATATGGTGTCGAGCAGGAATCATTCCATCACACGCCACCTATGTGGGACAAAACGTGCCTATCAAGACCTACAATTTTGGGGGTAGTCAAGGAGTTTCTCTACGCCGGGGTAGACATGATCTCCTCATTCGACATCGTAGTGAAGATCCAACGTAGAATCGCCCTTGGTAACCGGTGCTATTTTGGTGTGTCGGGACAACTAGGCTCAAAGCTCCTGACTCGACGGACTAAAATCATCAGAAATGAAGCATGATAGAGATGCCCAACTTCTACCCTTAATCGTTTTGACAGCCATTTTTTATATCGCTTTTTAAAGCCAAATTGACCAATCAGAGAACGGCATTTACGCTATTTCGCGAATAACCGTCAAAAATGCATGAATAACTATCAAAAAGTCTCTGAAATGCGTCGATAGATTAGGGGTCAGCTGTGAAGTTGGGTATATCCATAATTATTAATTTCTGAAAATCATGTTCCAGAAACAACACAATTTGACTCTTCTCCTATATGGAGCCGAAAGCTGAGAACACACAATCGCGGGCTGAGCAGTAAAGATGGTCATTAGCATCGTTCTATACTCCCGAGGATATCAAGAAAGGCAGAGCACGCACGATCTCCAGACCACTCGATCATCTGATGAGTTAGGGGCGATGGTGGAGGATCTAGTGGCATGGAGATAGTGCGTCGTTTGCCTCTCTTATGGCCAAGAGTGCTCAGGACAGTTTTTGGATTTGGTGCAACCACCTCGGTCAGAGTCTGCCAATCGGTCGACTACCTAATGGAATAGCAGTTAAGGAGAAAGATATGATGGAAATGATGACGAAAAATGTAAGGCCGCTGAAGCTCAGACTGAAATGTGATAAGTAAGTAGGTGTAACCAAACGAAATTATAACGAAAAAACGCTTTTTTGGGTAGTGCGATTTTTCAAGTCCTCGCCAGAGATACAGCACAATAGAGGACGGCCACGGAACGGATGACGCCCGAAATGTACCTCAGTCCAGGTTCATACCGGAGTGTCAGAGCAAGAAGCAGAGTACCCACCCCCAGTTGCAATTACGTAGATAGTCCAAAGAGATATGCCCACAGAAGTCGTCTTTCCAATCTGATTCACAAACGAACAATGGCACACTGCTTTGTCTGCCTACGTAAAAAGAACAGGACCTACTAAATATTATCGACACTTGCAAAATGAGAAAAACAGCAGTGCCCAGTTAAGTATCCATCAACTTTTGCTAAGACCGCCGGCATTGCTTAGCTTTAAATCTTCCATAGGATTTTAGTTAATTAGTTTTTCTTGCAAGAAAATAAATGTATGCATTTTCTCAATTCTATTCGCAGTTATTTAATTTCACGGTCAAGTGCAAAGTTATAATTATCTTGAACGTTACAGAGAAACGTCAAATTATGTGACCTTGAGCTTATTCCGCCTTTCCAGAATGTACACTCATGTGTAGATTGTTTTAATGAGGTAGAAAGTACAAAACGAGTTTTGGAGTGAAGCAAGATGAAGAGCCGGGAGGCGTATTTTACAACCAAATTAAATTCACTCATTTTATTAATAAGAAAACCATAACAAAGCAATCAACTAGTGACTAAGCCTAGCTTGCCTTTGACAGTGTAGTTAAGCAAGTGAATAATTCACGAATATTAAAGACTTAGTTGTGAGGAATGTAGTGCGCAAAATATAGAAGGGTATTGTTTGAAGTTTTATATATTCTGTGCAGAGATATACTCTGCCTATGATTAAGGTCAGAATGATAACAATTTCACAGTCTTTAACGTGATTACATCTCAAGTAAGATGCAATTAAAAGTTGAGAATATCTGGTTACATTTTCAGTCTCAAAATATTTTTAGACGTTGTGATCACAATAGCCCGTATATTTATTTTGAATTCCTAATGCTTGTGAGGAAAAAACTATAAGAAATTCACCTTTTCTACTGCTGTGGACATCGAGGGAGATTTTAATATCATTTAACCGAATGCAATAACCTTAGCACACAACAGACTGGGGTTCGAAAAATCTGTTGTAACTCTTACTCACCAGCTTCTTAACATCCGGGTGACAGGCTCGGCCATGATGTGCAGAACGGTTAACAGAGGTACACACAGTATACTGTGTGAACTTCTTCTGACACTAGAAAGGACAGGGTGCTAGGCCATGGCCTACACAGATGTTAATATTGTCATAAAAGATATTGTGCAGTCAGCCTTCTTCACACAAGAAAATGGACTCGATGGAAGCCGTGAAAAATATTTTGCTGGCACCTTGAATTGAACCTGGACTGCGAAGGCTCTAGTGCTATAGGGTGCAAATGAAAACTACAGCAACATATGGTACATTGGATATTCATATCACTAGTCCCACCCAAACAGCTACATGGAGTCTCAATTTGATAGAATGCGCTTGACAAAAACAGCAACTGCACAGCAAACCACTCGATGGGGTGCCGTAGAACCCTCCTCGCAGTTTTGAGCATACTCCTCCATCTCCCGTCGATGGATTTAATCGGCAGACAATGGTAAGCACGACGACCATACTGAAATTGCTGCATATGTGGGAAGAACTTTTGTTCTGGACCCAAAGACACCCGTCTAATGACACCTAAACTCCTCTTGGATATCGACTTCTCAAGCACCATCCCCAGGCGACGCGGGGAGTCTGAAGGCGTCGGCGCGGGTATCTTCTCGAAGGATCTAAATATCTATCATTTTGTTTACCGAATCATTGTAATGTCTTTCAGGCAGAACGACAATATCGTTAAAAGTCTGTCCTGTCCTGGCTAAAAGCAAGTACAGATACTATCCGATCCTCATCTGTTCCCACAGCAAGACAGCTGTGAATGCGGTTACATTAAACTCCTCCGGGAATCACTGCCTATCTCTCAAATATATGGCCAAGTATATTAGTATCCAACTTATGAGGGTGTCAGACTCTGACACATTGCAGAGAATTGTGAAGCGGACGAACTCTTTCCGATGGAGATCTGAGATCGATACTAATCAGCACAGCAAAACATCTACTGAAGCTTGAAACGCTTGATCATGAAAATTGTATAAGTATGTAAATTGCTTACTCAGCCTGATCAGAATGAGTAAGGCGGATCTCAGAACTCTCACTGGCATTACAATCGGATACTGTGCCACAACCCACGCCTCTAGATTAGCGCTGTCCTGCAATGATTTGTGCAGAAACTGCAGAGTTGAGAAGGAGAAAGAATCTATTGTACATACTGTAATTGGAGCGCATTAACCTCCCGAAACCCCCTGCTTTACCATTAGATTCGTTTGGTAACACAACTGGTCTTTGGTGGACTGAGTGTGACAGCTGCCTACCAGCAGTCAGTAACTAAGCACAGAGGAATGCAATGTTTATAGGTGTCTATTCCACAACACAGATGCAGAAGTACTAAATGTTATAGACATACTGCCTGACATCACACAAAGTGAAGACTGTGCTATAAACTTTTAAGCATATTTTTATTTTTTTAATCAATTCAATAGATATAGATATGAAATATTCTGTTGTACTAAGGTACTTAGTTTTCTATTCTGTAGCAGCAATGCAGCCTCATCGGTCCTGCGGCGGGTTTCTGGAGAGACAAAACATACAGCCCCGATTCCATACAAAATGCTTGACCAGCAGGTCTGTACAACAATCAACCACCAACACTAACCCAATATAAGACTTTCCGCTTACGTTTCCCAGACCAGAAAAAAATTACGTTCCAAACGAGTACAAGTGCGGGCACAGACGCAGGAGTCTTTTGTGACCACTGAAGATAGACGAGGCGGCATTTGCGGAGAGAGAAAAAAATAATAGTCAAACTGCAATAAACGCCATAGCATCGGTCGATACTGCTCGGGTTATGTGAGATATCCTTGGTGACAGTCTCGAGGAAATGGACTGATCTGTGCTATGCCTTCTAGGCAGCGCCAGAACTCGATTGGATCGATCCGGAAATTGGAAAAGCACTGTGTTGGCCGATGCTGAGCAAGAAGATGTCAATATCACTGATCAGATTTAGTTGCGAGAAGTTCTTAACGGGAACTGTGCATACCGCAACAACTACTGCCGGAACTGCAGAGATGAGAATAAATTAAATCTATCCAACATCTTATCAGCGATTTCCCAGCCCCATAAGCAGCGTGAAACTGAAAAACCTAGAAGTGAACCCAGATGGATTTTTCTACTCTCTCGGTAGAACGCCATCCCCCATAAAGGCCACAATCGACCAAATATGTTGTCCAAATGAGACACGGCCGCAAGATCGTTAAGTCACCCATATACATGCACATCTACGTACACAAAGGCATCTGTATATAAATTTATGAAGAATCTCTCAAATCTCCGAGTACACGTATTTTTAAGGAAATAAACAAATATGGCAGACAGACGGGAGAACAAACGAAATAAATGCTCCTTAAATCACTCTCAAAGAATTATGACACGAATGGAAATGCCGGCAACTGACCGCATATTCTTCGGATTGAATGCATCAATTTCATTTTCAAACTACATACAACAAAATATGTAAATTAATTAAATGCGGAGATTTGTTTATAATTCACGTTAATTTTCATTTCGAGAATCCAAGGCAAACATGCCCGCTGTGTGTTTTACACAAGATACATGTTCTCGGGTGTTGTGGGAAGCTTTTCACACATGATTCGAGCACACATAATTCACGATTTCAAGGTTAAACAAACAACAGATGAGCAATTTGCACTCGCACGTGAGATTCAACAGATTTCTTTAAAACGCAATCCAATTGACATAAATGTTAGCTAAATATTATCTCACCTCACTTTAAGGCTTTGTAACTTATGTGCATCTTATTTTTATCACATTTGTTTTTAGTGCTTTAAATGTGTAAGGGACACATGCAAATTAGTGCAGGATGAACAGGCATGATATACCCGCACCTTTCGTGTGTATATGCATGTCCACGCACAATTTCCACTGCACACCATCCTTCCGCGGATAAATATAAACACCTGTCTGCTGTAACTTGTAATTATAATTTTGGATCACACTTTACCAAGAAAGAGCCTGTGCATTATTTAATGAATGATTCCCCAAATATCGATGCAACACGCTGTAATGGGCTGTGATTAGACTTTAATATTACTTAATTGAATTGCCCGAGCTGGCTATTAATTTCGTGCACCTATTAATTAAGAAAATGCGCCTTACATTACATGTTTGTTAATTAGACACGGGGTTGTATAGAATTATTTTTAGAGAACCATTACAATAATTGGTTATAACTTACCTGAAAGCCAATTTCACTTGATCTGCGAACGAGATGTCGAGCGATGCCATATGTAGTGTTCAATTAAACCGAAACACAAAACAAAAATAATAATAAAATAAATTCAAAAATATTCGGAAAATGTCTTGCACACTGACAGAATAGACTTGGAATGTCTCAACTAAATAATTCGACCACACTTCTACGCACACAAACAATAGAAGACAACAGACTTCGCCGCCTATACCGCACAAGGGTAGCTGCTGAACTGATGCCACTGTTGTTGACAATCGGTGGCTTTGGGTAGCTCTACGAGGGAAACTCTCCCGCTTAATTAACTTTATTCGCGCCGTTCGATATTGATATGAAAATTCTCGTGAGCCTCGCAAAGTTAGTGAATTATGTATGACAGAGATCGAATGCTTTATTGAAAGCTTTCGTTTCGTATTTTCCTGTGGATGAACGTTAGAGAGTGAACGAAGTTTAAGTGCGTGTGGGCTTGGTGCTTGTGCTCTCTTATTGCAATACTAAATGGATGTCTATCTATTAGTTCTAGGTCAGGCACAGTAATACAAAAATATAAAATAAAATACTTGTTGGGCTTGTATTTTGTAAGGACCGAATGGTACACGTGTTTGTGCTATTAAATTCAAATCGCGATAGGGCACTGTGTGTCGAATGTTTAACCGTAGATGTGTCGTAGAATATTTCCAAGAATTAAAACGCATTCATTTGTAGTTTAGAAGCAATTAGGAAATTGTTGTCTTTAAGTAATCACTCTAAAGAATCCGTAATTCTAATGAGAATGAGTATGACTCTGGACAGAGAAGTGGAACGAATGTTTTGACAATCTCCAAATTTGTACCTCTTCCAAGCAAATCCGATATGAATTAGGGCTGTAAACATCTGTCGCCATACAGCAGTCAGAGCACTCATCACGGTGCCAACACTTATCGGCGTACATCGATATAAAGACTCCGCCAGCCCATAGAATCCGTTGCGTGCTTGCGAATATATCCCACATTGTACATTTTTTTCACCCAACTCAAATAGCCAACTCACTGAGTACGTTGCGTGTGCAATTAATTTGTATATAAATCTAAGGAATTCGAAATTTCCAAATTCCTGAATTATTAGTAATTATTCAGAACAATTGTAAACAAAACAAAATATATGCGTAAAATATCGTAAAGACAAACTGATAAAGAGCACGCAAATGGCATGGAAACAGCTGGCAACCGCACAAAAAGTTAAAAGTTGACCAATTTCATCCGGCGTGATGGATTCCACTTGTGGTCCACATTTGTTATCTCTCTCCTTCTCATTAGGTCATGAGTTGTCATTTTGTTGACAGAACGCATTGCACGCAATGGATAATCGGTCACTCGAAGTCAGCCGTTCTTCTGTAAAATTAATTAATCATATTAATTAAAATATTTGAGTTAATTATTTGACCGCCATTCAATTTAAGTGCACTCCCATTTGGTGCAATTCATTTTGTTTCATTGAAATTTGGAACACTTGTTCAAACGACAACAGCAATTTATTTTACAACAACATCTTTTCTATTTACCAAGCTTTAAATTTAATTTAGACTCTAGCAACAGATCGTTTAACGCGTGTATCTACAGTTTGTATTACAAAGTCTGAAATTGAATTGCTTTGATGTCAAGATTCTAAAAATGACTGATTCGTCTGTCAGAAGGTGCTAAATTCCTAACACCCACATATTTTATAATGCATACCAGTACAGTCAGATTGAAAAAAAAAAACAGACTGTACTAATATGCAGTAAATACAAAAACAAAAACATAATATTTTTTTGACTTGATAAGATTTGTTGATCAATTTATTTAAAAGCCCTCTCCATCCATGGAATTATTTTGACTCAATTTTACGTGTTACATGAAGTGAAGACGATGACTGCTTTCTTTTGGGTGTAGATGTATAAATCAGACTAGACATACTACCAAACTACAAAAAACAAATCATCGTACGAATATGGCATCCCTGTTTCAGTCAACGACAAGACACCAATATCTATGACAGCATGTGTTTTGTTAAAGATTGGCCAATATAGAACATTGTATCCTAGAAGCCAGTTCCTGAATGTGCAAAAATTGTGAGAATTTGCTACAAAAATTGTGTTTCGGTAGAAGGTGGGTATATGTTAGGTTGCTTTGTGTAAGAGTGACTGACTGCAGATGGCAGTCACACTTAGGCCAAAGTAGGCCGATTGGGATATCACGCGGATTGACTACCCCCAAACTTGGAACCACTTGTTGCATATGACACACCCGATTAACTGGTTGATGCTGACGCTATTTAGGTCCCTACGATTATTGAAATAGTAGGCCACTAGATGTGAGTGCCTACGACTAGACGGAGCGGTACACGATCAGAAGAGGTGATTTGTGGTTTCAACCTCCTCTTCCTCCATGCATCTTCTGCAAACATTATTGTATAGTACATCAATTCAGCGGGAGTGTATGTAGTGTCGGGTTATGTGCTATGACCAGCATATCGCGTATTTTAAGGCAGGTGGTGCCTTCTATCTGTGCTTGGTTGTTTCAATTATGTGAATATTAAGAAGTCGGCAGGCTGTAACGATCCGCATTAAGGGTGGAGCTACTGTTTTCATCGGCTTTGCAATTACCTGGTATATTAATATACGGCCATCTAGTTTTTCCGATGGTTTCAGTCCGAACAGATGGTCATTACTCTTATAGATATTGCAATGTTCTTGAGGTAGGTCAGTGGTGAACTTACCCCAATTATTTCTACTGGAAAGCGCTACTATGGTCAGAGACAATATACCCACCACTTTGTCCGTCTTCGATCCGTCTGTTTATATTCGTAGGGGATTGTCCACCGTCTGATCGGTAGTCGATCGGAGTCGTTGGGAATGACGATGAATTCATTAAGAATGGTTGCGTGACCTATTGGTGAGTTCACATGGGAAGTGAAAATTCACGTGTAACTGCCGCAAAAGCATTCTATCCGCGAAAGGTATGATACTGTATGACATGCAATTTCCACTGGTAATGTCGTTGGTCCATTCTACCTCGAATCGTCAACGTCAACTCTCGTCCCAATAAGACCATAAACAAAACCTTACATAAAATGGATCCTTAACACCTAATTAATTTCTTAGAAATACTACCTTAACTGGATGTAGAGAGCAAGATGATGCAAGATGGTGTTGGAACAAGATGGTGTAGAATATGCAGCATCCATTCGTGTGGTGCGTGTTATTGTTCTCTCGCGATTGGAGTGGAGGTACGTTTTTTCTAGACAGTTCTAAGCTTTGAACATTGTCAGTGATTCGAAAAAGGTGAAGCCGTGTTTTTTCGTACCGAGAATCGAACCTACACGTCATGGGTTCAAGTGTGTAGTAGTCGACGCACATACCACATACCGCCACGGCAACGAGGACTCTTGAATGGTGTTTATATTCAGACATGGTGACAAAATTTAAACAACACATTTTTACGACAATTTACAACATAATTTTATCCAAATGGAAAGTTTTTTCCATTCTTAAATTTGACCAGAAACTGCCTCCCTTCCAAAAGCCACATTTGTTCTTTTCGTTATGGAAAAATTCAACACAATATTAAAAGCTGAAAAAGGCGTATCTAATTCCAGAAAAAGTCATTTCATCAAAGAGCTCGCAGGCGCAAGACACGCACGACACATCTCCAGGCAATTCGATCGGCCGCCATCGGCTACAAGTCATCAGATGCGCAACACTCAAGGTCTTGGACGTGGGCCAAACAACTTTTCCTGGGCCTGCTAAGCTGTCGAATACTTGAAGAAATCGCATTAAAGCCACACTCAGAAGCCGTTTTGATTGGGAAATACTTATTTAGCTCGGGACCACACCATCGAATCATAGCCTGTTCCGTTCGAAAAAGCTGCTGCTCGGCGTTGACTTCCCCACGCACAGCCGTGTTTCTCAACCTATACCGACGAGTAACTACCACAACTGTGAAGAAATCTCACCTCAGGGTCAGCTTGTATTCGCGATCTTAATCTTCCGGTCATTACCCAAATTTCATAGCCACAGTTGAGAGAGTACTGAGTTGAAAACCGATACTTGGGATTCATACCAAGCTCTGTCTTCCTCATCTCAGAACTTCCTTACTATTTTACAATTGATATAGCTTGCCAATCCTATAAATAGCATTATTTAAGTATGGTAGATCCCAAATGAAATGATTGGTGGATTTGAAAAAGGCGTGGTAGATCCGGTTTACCTTCTTGATTTCGAAAAAAATGCACATGCACATGCTACTTGAACTTGAAATGAAATAGATCCTTACTTTAAAAATTTTGAAACATACAATTTCATTTGAAATTGTTTTCTGGGAAGATAGATCTACCACAACACGCTCTCTACTCTAGACTGCGTGGTACCTAAACCACACATCTGCTTCAATTGTATTCCAAAAATCTAGAGTGCATTGAACAGCCGCTCTGGAAATTATCATAACTTGGTACGTCCACGTTAACCTTCATCCAAGCATCGCCACATACGGCCACAAACCTGTGAAGCGGACGCTTGAATTCTGTCTGTGAGGATGTGAGGATAACTAAGTCATGTGCTTTCTGCGCTCAACTCCTCAACTCTCCTAATGTGAAGCATTTGAAAAAATTAAGTTTTATAAATACTTCGTACCGCATGCACATTCTGACACTTTTACCGTCAAAACTGAGTTCATAGCATCTTATTCATGATGGAAAACGACATAAATCATGGATGTGTTTGATTCGAATTTACTTTCGTAGCCACAAAATAATGACACTGTACACATTGTACCCAGTGCGGAGTACATGTATATCCGTGAACAATATTTGAAACGAAAGAGAAATGAATGTACTTTTTTGGCTTGATAAGATCTTTTTGATCGCGTCAATTCCTCGTTGACGCATGTCGATGAGCAGAGTGGTCATCATGACTGATTGTGTCGTGTTTGACGTAAACGGCTGAGGGTATTTTTGAGAATTTTACAGACTATCTCCTTCAAAACACAACTGCTTAACTGAGCAACACATAGCATGCTCCAGTTCTACTCGAAGAAAACGGAGCTATCACAGCGACTGCAGCAAGCTTTCTATCGTGATGGGTTTTTGTAGAAAAATATACATAGTATGCAGGTGTTCTGTTGGTAAAATTTTGTAAAACTTAAACCAGTTTACTGATTTTAATGACAATCAGAATCAGTGTAATTTAGATGAGCTCGATTCAAGGTCCATAAGTGCAGGTGTTCTTAGTTAGTAAAGTTTTGTAAAACTTAAACCAGTTCACTGATTTTAATGACAATCAGAATGAGTATTATTTAGATGAGCTCGATTCAAGGTCCATAAGTAGTATAGCAAGCTTTAGAATTAAAATATAAAATTTAATTTATATATTAATTTAATATTTAAATAAAAAATAAACTTTTGTGCGTTCTAATCTACGATGCCGAATTAAGTATTGCAATTGGTAAATAAATATTGGGTTTCATATATACCTCTTAATTCGAGCAGTTTTTTTCAAAATTTTAACATTTATTTAAAAAACAACATGTACAATAGTATTACTCAAAGTATTGCCCATCCGATGCTATGACTTTTTCCCATCATTCTGGCAATTTGTGGATCCCATCCCAAAAGAATTGCGCCGGCTTGGCAGCCAAGAATGAATCAAGCCAATTTTTGATATTCTGCTCTGATGAGAACCGTATTTCAGTGAGGGCGTTCTGCATCGACCGGAACAAATGGTAGTCAGAAGGGTCAAGGTCTGAAGTATAAGGCGGGTGGAGTAAAACTTCCCATCCACTGTTTTCCCGGAAATAGCAACCGGAATAGCAACGTGGGGCCGAGCATTGTTATGATGGAAAATGATTGCCTCGTGTCTGGTCGCATATTCCGGGCGCTTTTCGGCTACTGCTGTCTTCAAACGAATTAATTGAGTTCGGTAGCATTGTCCATTGACGGTTTCACCCGGTTTTAGCACCTCATGATTCAGCACACCCTTCTGATCCCACCAAATACAGAGCATTACCTTAGCGCCATGGGTATTCGGCTTTGCCGTTGATTTAGCTAGTTGGCCAAGCCAAAATCACCAGTTTTAAATCGTGCAAACCACTTTTGGCACGTTCGCTCAGCTAGCGCATGTTCACCATAAACTTCCACTAAAACACGATGACTTTCGGCAGCTGTTTTCTTCATATTAAAGTTATGAAGAAGAACTCCTCGCAAAAACACTTTTTCAGGCACTAAGTTCGACATATTTGAGTGAAAACAAATTATTGTTGTTTACGCTTTAAATGAATGATATTTACTGAAATGACGTACAATAACAGCAGCTTTCCAACGCATGTTCCAATGGAATAATACAAGTTACAACATCTCTTACAAAACCGCACGAATTAAGTTATAGACCCAATATATATAGGCATATAATTTGCGTCTTACACATATTATGTTTTTATTTTTCACTTAAAATTATGTTATGTATATATTTTTCATTGTTTACTTTAGTTTGCTTAATGCAAATTGCTAAATTGAATTAAGTCTTTTGTTCTTGGATCAGGCCTTACAATTGTAATCCAGGATCAAATTATCAGCACACTTAAAAAAACTTGCGGCGTGGTTTTTAGAGGTATATGATTTTTACATCGCGAATAGAACAGAGTTTAAGAAAAATTAGGTCTCCCTTTTGGGGCTCTTTGAGCTCTTTTTCTACAGTCCAATGAACATTAGAGCACTCCCTGCAAGAGTGTACATAATTAAGGGCCAGCTAGTTGTAAAGATTGGATATCTCAGAGCTGCGTCAATAAATAATTTCACTTTATATTTTAAAGAATGATTTATATTTCTTTCAAAAATAAAGTCCTAGTTGCGTTTTTTCCAATCATAAATAGCCTAGAAAATATAACTTTTGTAACATTGCAAACGACAAAATCGAGTTTTTTAATTCCGATTCAGGGAATGTGTGCCAGAGTTCCAGAGATCACTCCAAAAACTCCAAAAAATGTGTGCCCGAGTTCTAGAGATTACTCTAAACACTCCAAAACCATAAATATACCCTTCATAAAATACGCAATCCTTAAACCACCCGACACTCACGTCGCCTCAAGTGGACACTGTCGAAATATGCGATGCTCGACCAGACACAATGCAACCATAGCTGGCCTGCGGAGAATTTGTTAAGTTGATTTTTAGTCCTTATCCATCGTTTGTAAGAGAATGCTCTGATATACACTACTGAAATCAAATATATTTTTTTCGTAACATTGACTTAAAATTGTTTAATTTGCACATTGCGTTCAAGGTTGGATTAGGGCATCGGCCTGTTACGTAGGGGCTATGTGTACCGACTCTTTCGTTAGGTTTCTAGCTACAGTTCCCGACATCAATATTTCCTAGTTCGAGTCGCTGGCACAATATGTGTGCCTTGAAAAAGCTTCTCAAAATTTACCGTTCCCAAATTTCGCTAAATTCACCTTCCAACGTTCCGTAAAATTGCAGTGATTCTCTACTCGTAAGAGAACAATAGTCCGCATAACACGAGTGGGTGTTATAGAAGCTCCGGGTCAACTAGGAGCAGGTTAGTACATGCGTAGACATCTATTCTACTAGGAAACCATTTACTTGATCGGTCTTAGTAAAAATATTTTCCCCCTGAATCAGATCAATGTTCAGAGATTCTTAAAGAGTTCAAAAAATACTACTGATCATTGATCAAGCAGAAATATCCGATTCCATTAGTTTGCTTTCAAAAGCAAAGTACTGTAATCAGGTTTAGTTGTACTGGTACATCACTCATTTCATATTCCAAAGCTATCTACCAATACGGATGTTGATTAAATTATGCGCAGAAATAATTTCTATTTCAGTTCACTGTATATACATTTATATGTGTACTCTGAAACAATGTGTCTTTGAGCTTTTTATAAAAACCACACACGTTGAAATTAATTCGGTATCGTTTATAATTCAAATCACGGCCAGCAATAGAACCAATTTAATTATAATATTTCCAAATGTTGCTCAATACGAAGAAAAATAACCGAATTTGTCTAGCAACATGTATCAATCAGACTGTTGTCAATTGTTCAATATACACACACACACTTATGCACGAGTTGTATATGCCCATTTGTATCAATTCAATAACAATCGAATTAGGAAAACGAGACTGACAAGTATTTTGCTACATCTGATTGTCTCAATGAGAGTTTTAAAATAAA